>JAUIMM010000474.1:0-1200000 GCA_031769625.1 Taudactylus pleione | reverse complement strand
CCATTCGTATTGCAGCACATTTACCAGGCTTTAGGAACGTGTGTTCCTGCTTTTATTTCCCATGTCTATGAAACCCTTCTCTCGCTGCCAGCACAAAGATCATAGATTATTTCACCACCGACCCAGCTGTGAAGATAAGTTTGTAATTCACAGCAACTGACAAATCGGTTGTAATATAAGGAAAAATAATTTCACACTTCTCCTATGATGTAAAAGATCAATGGCATCTATCTGCCTGCACCATCAAGTCTGTAATACATGGAATATATTATTTGTGGTCACTCCAACAGGAATAGATAGTAAATTTGTCAGTACTTGTGTACTTTACGGACTCGTTGCAGAGAGAACCCAAGTGTCCTACACTCATTATTATCTATCATGGTAATGTCTAAATCCCCTTCACAGAGAGGACCCTGACATCATCAGCCAATGTCCAGCGTCATTCCCAGGGTCAGCGTCATTCCCTACCATCCAAGTGGGAATAGAGGAGGAATATAACCTTGTAGCGAGCGTAGCGAAGTGAGCGCAGCGAGCCCGCGAGGGGACAACTGTCTTCTTTAGGTGGGGACAACTTTCGGTACTTGTATACGTAAAGTACACAAGTACCATTTAAAACATTCATTGGGTTCTCTCTGCAATGAGTCCGCAAAGTACACAAGTACCAATTTGTCTTATATCTTATAGCTTTTTTTTCATGCAGATTAAATAAGTATTCAGGCACAGATAATGAGCTCTACTGAGCTGGATGTGACAGAATTATAGCATTTCCACACTCCTGAATGTGGCATGTCAGGAAAGAAATACATACTGTATAGCGGAGGTTCCAAAACTCTGCCAATACAGTCCGGGTTTTAAGGATATCTATGCTTCAGTCCCGATGGTTAAATCAAATTGAAGAGGTATAGCTGCAAATTGCAATACTCAGAGAGGTGGAAGCCACCGAATACTCTGAGGTATTTAACACAGTAGGCACAAATGTTGAAGGTACAGCAAAGTGTGGTATAAGGTACACGGATGTGTTGGCACTGATTGTACAGCATGTAGCATGCAGTAAGGTACACAGAAGTGTATTCTGATAGCCAGTTAGGATTGGACACATGGATACAAATCAAATCGATAATCACGGGTAACATAAGTGTGTGGCCACTTTGTACACCAAGCCTTTCAGCTCTCAAATTTTATGAGCTGTTTAAAGAGTATTCAATTAAATAACAAAATCATTGCACTCCTTTACCTCACAACAGTCCCAATTTTAGGAGGCCAAAAAGGTCTTGGCCTACTGGAAAAGGGTTCAGCTTCTTGGGAAATGGGCACATCATGGGCCAATGTAATAGGGTGAGAGCTTAGAAAATGTGAGCGTAAACTCTCACACTTTTTAAACTCGGCCATTGTAATAGAGGGGTCTATGTATCAAAGCTTGATGAGAGATAAAATTGTGAGAGAAAAAGTATAAACCAATCAGCTCCTAACTGTCACTTTTCAAACACAGTCTATAAAATGTAAGTTAGAAGCTGATTGGTTGGTGATTTATATCTCACAATTTTATCTCTCATCAAGCTTTGATACATACGCCCCAGAGCAGAGCAGCCATCAGTGGGGGACTGCTGGAACTAGAGTCCCGGGCCCGGACAGAAAGGGGGCCCGGGTGGCAGCGGAGTAGAGTGGAGTGAAGCTGGCAGCAAGCTGATCGAAGCTTGCGGACCAGCAGCCAATCAGGAGCGGCCGCAGATGCGGCTCCTGATTGGCTGCCAGTGTGCAAGCTCCGGTTGGCTTGCTGGCGGTGCTAAATTAAAAATGCCATTGTCTGCCCCCCGGGTCCCTCTCTCTGTCTGGGTAAATGTGAGCGGCATGCCTGGTACAAGAGCTGCAGTCCAGAAACCACCCGCCAGTGGGGAGAGGCTGGAAAAGGAAGACAGCAGCCGGGGAGAGAGGGAGCAGCAGCTGCAGGCAGAGAAGTTATATACAGCCGCCGCGTGATGGTGCAGAGGAAGGACAGGCAGGAGCAGGAGAGGCTGCGGGGGATCCCACTTCCCATCCAGATATTCCTATGGTGGAGAAAAACCAGGTACAGACTGAGACTCCAGCTCTCACACTCTCATATCTATAATGGGTGCAGTGTGTGTGACCCCTGGGTCCAGCTGGGCCCACACTGCACACACTGCACACCGTTTCTTCAATACTTACCTCTCCAGAGTCCTGCAGCGGCAGTGGTGCACAAATCACTGTATGTCGGCCATTTTCCCGGCATTATAAAAATGTGCAACAAAAAAATTTGCAGAGATCATGTCCGCCGCACCATTTCCCTAAAAACCTGTGCAAGCACAGTAGACTCTGGCACAGCACAAGAGTCTACTAGTGCTCACTAATGCGTTTTCGGCTAGAGAGGAGGGGGCTCGGACTGAGATTGCACACGGGCCCCGTCCTTTCTTAATATGCACCTGAACATAACTGCATTGCTAGGATGCACTGACCACTTGGGTGTGCGACATTTGTACAGTACATCACTGTGCAGCTGAGCTTTAATCTGTGCAAAGAGGGTTCCATTGTAAGCAGTCACACCTAATTTCTCAGCCTGGGGAGGGGGCAGAGAGGACAGGAGACAATCGAGCTGGCAGCAGTGCCTGGTAGACTCAGACTGGGATTCAGGAAGACCTGGGCTGGGGGTTTATTTAAAAATCATGAGATCCCCAGTCAGGGACAACCAGGCTGGGCTGGCTGCCTGGGAGACTCAGACAAAACCATCAGCACCTGCAGCATGCAGGACTGTGGTGGGTGACAGGTGGGGCTGATAGGGAGATGGAGTCTGGAGAGATTATGGGGGTCATTCAGACCCGGTCGTTAGCGCCGATGCGCTCGGACCGGGTCGATGGCCCCCCACAGAGCATGCGCATGACGGCGCCGGCGCCGTTGTGCACATGCGTGAGACCCGCTACGACCAACAGCGCCGGTCGTAGCGGGTCTCGATCCAAAGGGGGCGAGCTGTCGATGTTGATTGACAGCTCGCCCCATTTGGAAGGCGGACCGGGGGGGGCAGCCCAAATGGGGGCGTTCCCATGGGAACGACCTACCGTTTGGGGGCGGCCCCACTGACATCACTAGTGATGTCAGTGGAGAGCTTCCGGCTCAGACAGAGCCAGAAGCTCTCCGGGGCTTACGACAAGGGAGACCCTACCCTCAGGTCTCGTCGTAAGCCCCGATGGTCGCGATGGTCTTGACCATCGCGACCATCACCTTAGGCGGACATAAGGCTGTGGGTGTTAACCCACAGCCTTACCACCGCAAAGGAGGACGTCTTGACAAATCAAGAGGTCCTCCCCTCATTCAGACCGACCGCACGCTCTGTGCGACCGGCTCTGAATGAGGTCTTATAACTCTCGTCTGTATCAGAGGGGGAAGTCTGGGGTTGTGGCCCTGGGGTGGATTAATGATGATCTGAGAGGAGATATTGATCTGTCTAGTGGGGGTTATACTGTGCTAAGGAGAGATGATCTGTCTGAGGAGGGCTATTCTGTGCTAGGGAGATGATGATCTGTCTCAGGGGGAGGGGGGTCTGTTGTACTAGGGGAAGATGATGATCTGTCTGAGGGGGAGGGGGCTATTCTGTGCCAGGGCAGGATGATGGCATTGAGGAGATACAGAAGGAAGGTGCTGGAGAGAAGCAGGGGGTGGTGCTGGAGAGACACATTTTGGGGGGATGGGCTGGAGACACACCAAGGCGATAGTGCTGGAGACACACATAGAGGATGGTAGGACCGCTGGTACTTTTAGAAGAAGAGACTGGGGGACAGTAATCATCAGTAAGACAACAATTCTAATGCAACCATATTACTGATGCAAATGGTACCAAATGAGCAAATAGATTTTATTAATATAAAAATTGTTTGATATGGGAAACTCACATTTTGTCCTGCCCCCAAATTTCTGTTACTATCTGGATGAACCTATGTTGCATGATGATGACATTGGCGTTATTGCGACACAAACAGGCAGCTTCCAGACCATGTGATCTTCAGCAAGAATAGTGAATACGCAATACACTGCCGGTCCAGGGAGGATTAATTTCTTCAGAGGTTCCCCGTTGCAGATAAATCATATAGGTAAGAAAATACTCATTCACATGCTTGCTGTGCTTATTCACTGGAGAGAGGGACTGTGGGAATACCTATCAGCTCCTGGAGCGGTGGGCATGCCCTAGCATGACTAAAATGGGGGGAGTGGCTTTCAGGCATGACATGTCAGATTAGACCACACCCCTTGCCATGAGGCCATGCCCACTTTTTTGGGCGCTCTCCTTCAACGCATGTACATAGGGTCACTTTCAAATCTTTGTACAGGGCCACTTTAAATTCCCAATCCGCCCCTGGGTACCAGGGAAGGAGGGGTAGGGAGACGGGGAGGGTTAGGATACTGACCGACAAGTGTCACTATCCTAACTATGTTGGCATAACGGCATCGGGATTCTGATCGCCAGGATCTCGAGCGACGGCATGCTTTACCCATCCTTTACCCATCCTTTCGAGGCATCTCAGTCACCCAGTGTATGTGAGACACCTGTACAATAATGACAGTGCATGAAGTTTGCCCATTTTGCTCAATAATGATTTCTTTTTGTCAGTTCTAGTAGGTGTATTAATTATACATTTGAGCTTTGCTTGTATATCGCACACTCTGCCTTTAATTCCCATGTCTACAACAGAGTCTGTGAGTGGGGACATATTTGAAGAGCAGTTTCGGTAATTTTCCTCTGAGACGAGACTTCAGTCGTAGACTTGATATGTACAGATTGCAGCGTGACACAAGCTGCTAATAGCCTTCAGTATGATGAAACCACTCACAGATCTTATCCTCTTTTAAACCAATTAATACTTTTTTCCCTTAACAACATGCTGCAGTAATGAGTTCTATTGCCGGATTGTGGCTTTCTGCGTCTGGATTCTTCGTTTTACACTTACTGAAAAGTGATCTAATTATTTGATCTCATTAATAAGTATTCACTTCTGTTTCCTTAATACTAATGCTCATTTAAATCAGATTATAAGATAAGGTACATTGGGCATGATTCAGCAAGGACCGCTATTGCGATCGCAATAGCGATTATGCACGCTGTCTCACTGCGAAGATACGCTAATGATTGCAATCGCAATGCCATACGCAGTCTAACATAAGGACGCCCACCTTACCTTACACACATCCGTAATATTTAGCAAGACTGCAAAACCATTGGTAACATCGAGTATAATCAGAGCCTCACGCACACTTACTCAGAAATTGCTAACCTCATTGCATCCAGTGAGTACACAAGCTGCGTATGACATCTCAGTGCCTAATTTATGCATGCCCCTGTAACGGCGTTCAAACGCACTGACACACTTGCATTTTGATGTCACCACCCCCAAAGGTACTTCCTGTCAATTACTCTGCGATGGGTCTGCGTAGTCACTGCGATTGCAGTGGAGGGTTTGCGCACTCGCACTGCGTTGCATGCACAGAACACAACAATCGGCTGATTGCATGCGTAATCGCAATAGCGATCCTTGCTGGATCAGGCCCATTGTTAGTTGATGCATTTGACAATTGTACTAAATATTTTTATCACTTGTACTTCAGATTCATTATATCATTCAGCAAATGTCAGCTTAGATAGGACATCACATAATGTACAGCATTAGTACAATTATTCTTCAAATTACCCAATGATAATATATAACATCCCATTAGACTGTAAGTTTTTATGACCAGGGCTCTTTCTCCATCTGTGATCATGTCCAGCCCCAACTTATCCACCTAAGAATCCTTGCAATAAATCCTTGTATGCGCTTTCCTGCATTTCATGTTTGTTCCGTATGTTACCTATTGCTTTTCATCTATTAAATAGAATTTCTTGTTACTATTGCACGTGTGATTCATAAATCATCTGCATTTTACCTTTGCTTATACTCCTTTGAGATTACAAATGCTGGTCCAACCTGGGACTTTGAACACAGGTCAGCGCCAGGGTTGACCTCTTTCACAAGGTTATTCCTGGGTTGGTGCCATTCACACCAGATCCAGGTCTTCCATGACCCGGGTCTATCCGGTGTCACAATAGATGCTTGGAGATTATGTAATTTCCATGTCCCACTAAAGGCAGCCAATCAGGTGGTAAGCGGCACAATCTGGGTCATCGTGACCCGGGTCGGACCGTACACACTGCACTGTGACCCAGGTCGGTTCTGTGTCCAACCCTAGTCTTTACCCAGGTTGGTTATTTTTCCTGGCCCCTTTCAGACTGAGCCGCAACCCAGGTCAACCCAGTAATATCCCGTGTTATAGCGGTATTAAAGAGATATTGCCACAGTGCTGCAGAATTTTGTGAGGCCATATAAATAAACAATAATAATTATGCCTACTTATAAAGGCTGCAGTTACCTGTAAAAGCTAAAATCATAAATTATTAGTGTTTATCAGTAAAGAAAAATAGAGATATGTAAAAACATAATGACTTTTTTTGCCACTGCTAAAGGGATGTACAGTAGTCATAAGGTCAGTATTTACAATGATGTTGACATGTTCACAATGCCTGGACAGGCAGTTGAGGGTTAGAGTTAGGCTATGAGAGGGGAGGTTAGGGTTAGGCTATGGGAGGTTAGGGTTAGGCTATTGGAGTGGAGGTTAGGGTTAGGCTATGGGAGGGGAGGTTAGGTTATGGGAGGGAAGGTTAGGCTTAAGTTATAGTAAGCAAGGTTAGGTTTAGGCACTAGGGAGGAATAGGGTTAGAGTTAGGCTGTAGGAGGGAAGGCTAGTGCTGGGCACTAGGGGAAGGGCTAGGGTTAGGCTACAGGAGGGGAGGTTAGGGTTAGATACTAGGTGCAGGGTTAGGGTTAGGCTACGGGAGGGGAGGTTAGGGTTAGATACTAGGTGGAGAGTAAGCGTTAGGCTACGGGAAGGGAGGTTAGGGTTAGGCCCTAGGGGGAGGGTTAGGCTTAAGTTATGGGAGGGGAGGTTAGGCACAGTGGCGTAACTAGGGGGGTCGAGCGGGACTCGTGCCCTGGGCGCCATTGGATCAGCTAGTACAGTCCGCACCACACAGTAACAAACACAACTGCCGGCTAGTACTCTCGTACTACCCAGCAACGGTGTGCTTGTTTTGGCAGCCAGCCAATGCTAGTCAGATAGACTCTCATTGACTGCTGCTAGCCCACTGCTGGAGCTGGGCTGGAGCTCACTCATGAGCTCCATCTTACGGCTCCCATAGTGGGTGATGGGCGAGACGTCATGACATCTCTCCCATAATGCAGATTGGGCCAGCCCGGGAGGACGGAGGCGGCGCAGGAGCGGGAATTCAGGTAAGTTTTTTTTATGTGTTTTTTTACGTGTTTGTCTTTGTCTGGCACTGCTGGGGGGACTACTACTGGGGGCACTATATAAGGGGCACTACGGTGGGCACTGAATTGGGGGACCACTACTGGGGTAGTGCATAGGTAGGGACCACTACTGGGGGCACTATATAAGGGGCACTGCATAGGGAGGATCACTACTGGGGGCATTACTACTGGGGGCACTGCATAGGGAGGACCACTACTGGGGGCACTATATAAGGGGCACTGCATAGAGAGGATCACTACTGGGGGCACTACTACTGGGGGCACAATATAAGGGGCACTCCTGGAGGCACTGCATAGGGGGGGACTACTACTGTGGGCTATATATAAGGGGCACTACTGGAGGCACTGCATAGGGGGATTACTACTGGGGGCACTATATAAGAGGCACTACTGGGGGCACTGCATAGGGGGGACTACTAATGGGGGCACTGCATAGGTGGGACTACTACTAGGGCACTATATAAGTGGCACTACTGCGGGCACTATATAAGGGGCACTACTACTGGGGACATTGCATAAGGGGCACTACTACAGTAGGTATTGCAAGAGGGGTACTAAGGTCCATATGGAATGGATAGGAATCTTCCCAGAGTGACAAGAAACTGTGGTGTGTCATGTTGCCATGCCCCCATTTTTCAGTGACCACACCCCATAATGGCATGTGACCACGCCCACTTTTCAACGCACCTTCGGCCTCTGTTTTTTAATTTGCCCTGGGCTCCAAATACCCTAGTTACGCCACTGGTTAGGCACTAGGGAAAGGGTTAGGGTTAGGCTGCGGAAAAGGAGGGTTAAAGCTAGGCACTAGGGGGAGGGTTAGGATACTGGAGGGGAAGTTAGGGTTAGGCACTAGGGGGAGGGTTAGGATTAGGCTACAAAAGGGGAGGTGAGGGCTAGGCACTAGGGAGAGGGTAAGGGTTAGGCTGCTGGAGGGAAGGTTAGTGTTAGGCACTAGGGGGAGGGTTAGGGGCTAGGAATTTAGGATTAGTCATACTTAGCCATGCAGAATCCGCTAGAAGTCATCATAATCTGACTGCCAGACCCTGGGTACACCTCTGGTGCCGCCAGGCCAGGTAAGTCACCACTGGACCACCTGGGACATTTTGCCGACATTCTAATCATGTCGGCATTTCATCAGTATCAACATGATGAATGTCGACTAGGCCAATGTTAAATTGCACTTCTTGGGAGTGATAGGGGCTTGCATTTTAAAAAATATTTGAAAAAATAGTCCACTCTTAAAGGGGAAAAAAAATAACAAAAGGGAGTATACATAATATTTGTTTAAAAAAGAGAGAGCATAAAAAATGCTTCTTTATGTAATTTCTGCAGTTAGTGCAAAATCATTCAGTTATCTGCTTTTAGATTTATTTATAGGAAACTCATAGTGCTACAAGACGGATATAACTTAGAGAACTAAATGGAAGCTGTGTGATATACAGTATGAATAGAAAATACTGATAGCTATTTTTCTTACATAGCAATGGTCTGTCCCTTTGTAAGGTCAATATTGTGTAAGTGAAAATACATGAGTGGGATTCAGTAATCTATAGTTCCTAAAATTATTACAAGGCCTCTGTAATTTAGTGTCTCACATTAATGAGATATACAATGGTTTATTCACATAAGAATATAAAATACCCACAAAGTGAACTTAAAATTTTACCCCAACTGGTGCCATACTAAGTTTCTATGCATTACTTGACATGTTTGGAGAGTTATGGGTTCTAGTAAGAGGCAAATGTTTTAGCTCACTTTTAATTACAAAGATGGCTCTGGTTTCCTGTTCTGCCCATACTTGTAATTTCGTTTATGTCATCATAGTCTGATTGCAGTGTTATCATTACGTTACAGTAGTTTTGGCCTATTATACCGTTTGTGCAATCACTATAAATGCTCATTTGTCATGCCGGGATACAGGCCCTGATTCAGGGCTGGATGCTCTTTCAGAGCGCTCGCTCTGAATCAGGGCGTTTTTTTTTTTATTGAAGCCGGCCTCCTGGCCGCTCTCTAAGCTGTGGGTGACCACCCACAGCTTTTACGAGCGGCCAGGTGATGGTCGTGATGGTCTCGACCATCGCGACCATCGGGCTTGCAACGAGACCCTTGTGGTAGGGTCTCGTCTGCCGCAAGCCCCAGTGAGTTTCCGGCTCTAATAGAGCCGGAAGCTCACCACTGACATCACGAGTGTCATCACGGGGGCTGCCCCCAAACTGGCAGGCGTTCCTTTGGGAACGCCTCCATTTGCACAACCCACCCCCCCCCACCTACAAAACGGGGCGAGCTGTCAATCAATATCGACAGCTGCCCCATCTTGTAGTGAGCCCAGGAGAGATGGAGCCAGCTCCGGCGTGTGCATGCGCAGTGGGGGACCATCGACCCGCTTGAGAGCACTGCGCGCTCGCGAGCGGGTCTGAATCAGGCCCACAGTCAGTATCCCTGGAGCCGCGATGCTGGCACTTATAATACCGGCGTTGGAATCCCGACGCCTATCACAATCCCGGCACCAACCACTGTGATACCGAAGGTTGGAGGGGAGGGTTAGGGTGTGCGGTTAGGCACTAGGGGGAGAGTTAGGGTTAGGCATTAAGGGGGGAGGGTTAGGATTAGGGTGCAGGGAGGGGGAGGTTAGGTTCAGGCACTAGAGAAAGGGGGAGGGCTAGGTTCAGGCACTAGGGGGAGGGTTAGGGTTGGGCACTAAGGGGGGAGGGTTAGGATTAGGGTGCAGGGAGGGGAGGGCTAGATTCAGGCAGTAGGGGGGGAGGTTAGGGTTAGGCACCAAAGAGGGAGGGTTAGGGTAGGGAGAGGGGGAGGGTTAGCATACGGAACAACAAGTGTCAGTATGCTAGCCCTATCGGGATGCCGATGTCAGGATTCTGACAGCCGGGATCCCATCTGCCGGCATCCCATACCGATTCCGCCATGCTGACCAATGATATAAAATATCATAAAACTGCTTAACACCCAGAATGATAATTATTTAAAACCATGTACAAACGTTTATGCTTTAACTCTTTTGTTAGACTATTACCTTAGCGTCACAAAATGACATGATGTCTGTAATACCTTTATGGCCGCGATTCAGAGACAGACACACGACCAAATACATACTCATCCTGAGGATACTGCAGGGGCGGATTGGGACGGAAAACCAGCCCGGGAAATATCTGGAAGCAGCCCTAAAGGGGGAGGGTATGTTGAGAAGGTGGGTCTGTTGAAAGGGAGGAGTCTGTGGAGGAGGGCAGGATACTCCCTCGTCAGGGCCTGGAGCTGCTTTTGCAAGCCACTGAGGGGAGCAGGGCCGGCAACAGAAATCTGGGTGAATGATACCCTTTTATTTGGGGCCCCCCATCCCTCTGCTCTAGGTACAGGCCAGTCAGTTTGAAAGTCTTTTCTTACCTATATGGTGTTTTCTCTACAACAGGAAACCTCTGAAGAATTTGAGCCTCACTGGGCAGCGTCTTCAGCCGGTATTCACTATTCATGTAGAAGATCACATTGTCTGGAAGATGTCTGTTTATGTAGAAATATAACTAATGTCATCATCATAACCTACAGTAGCAGAAGTTTTTGTGCAGGGCAAAATTAATTTCCATGATCAAACAATTTCTGTGTCTCCAGATGCTCGTACATCTCTCCAACCCCAGCCTCCCCTGTGGTTCTCCAGGCTCCCTCTGTCTCTCTATTTCCAGGACCCATTGTCTCTTTCCAGAACCCCCTATCTCTCTCCAGGACCCCATGCATTTCTCATCCCCAGGACCCCCGTGTCTCTCCATCCCCAGGCCCAACCTGTGGCTCTCATTCCCTCAGCACCAGTGTGTCTCTCAAGCTGGCCACACACATAGCGATTTTTCATCCAATTTGGCCGATTTAGATGAATTGTGATCACGAATCATGTAAAATATGGACAAATCGTGAGTATCCACTCTTGATCACGATGCCGATGCGTGTCCACGCTCATCGTATCTCGCATCTTCAGATCTGCCGTGCTGTAGGGCAGATTTGCCAATCTGGGACACGATGGGTGCCGATCGTGAGTACTTTTTTTAGTCACGATTAATCGTACAATTCATCGTACATCGCGGAATTTGACAGACAGGAGCCTGCACACACCCATCCGCCATCTTGTGCAGCATTGTGATTGCAAGAAGAAGGACGCACGATCAGGAGCCTGCACAAGTCTGGATTTCAGCACTTTGGTGAGTATTGGTACTGTATTAAATGCAACCCCACTGCCTACCAATGTGTGCCACACACCTACCCACCAATGTGTGCCATCCTCCTTTAAATGCATGACCCAGCCACTGCCTGCTCTAATGAGGCAGGCGGGCAGTGGCTGGGTCATGCATCAACCTCCCACTGCCCACCAATGTGTGCCACCCACCTACCCACCAATGTGTGCCACCCACCTAGCCAATCACTGGCCACCAATGTCACGGACAACCTAAAAAGTACCTTCAAAATCAGCAAACACTCAAAATTTTAGAAAATGGCAAAAACATATTTAGTTCAACAACAAAAAATAAAACATTACAACAATATCAATGCATATATTAAATTTGTCTATGTTTCTGTGATACATTTGTTTATGATGGTTGAATATACCACTATAAACAAATCAACAACATAAACAAATACATTGCACCAAAAAAATAAAAAACATATTACAATACTTTTAAAAACACATTACATTCCTGTAAAAAAAACATATTAAAATACAAAACAAAAACATTAAAAAGCTGAAAAAATACAGATTGCAATACTTTTAAAAACACATTACGTTCCTGTAAAAAAAAACATATTAAAATACAAATCAAAACATTACAAACCAGAAAAAAACATATCACAATACTTTTAAAAACACATTACATTCCTGTAAAAAAAACATATTAAAATACAAAACAAAAACATTAAAAAGCAGAAAAAAAAACATATTACAATACTTTTAAAAACACTTTACGTTCCTGTAAAAAAAAACATTAAAATACAAAACAAAAACATTAAAAAGCAGAAAAAAACAGATTACAATACTTTTAAAAACACATTACATTCCTGTAACAAAAAACATTAAAATACAAATCAAAAACATTAAAAAACAGAAAAAAACAGATTACAATACTTTTAAAAACACATTACGTTCCTGTAAAAAAAACATATTAAAATACAAAAAAAAAAATTAAAAAGCAGAAAAAAACAGATTACAATACTTTTAAAAAAGCATAACATTAGTGTAAAAAAAAACCATATACAAAAATACAAATTAAAACATAATTAAAACCAGGAAAAAATATTGGTTAAAAAAATATAGTAAACTATAGAAATAAACATTAAAAATGTACAAAACAATTTACAATTGTAGCTTAATAAAATGTGCTTTTTTTTCTTCTTCCTAGCAATGTCTATGGATAGCGAACTTGAGTTTGTAACTGGGTTCCTGGAGATACTACAGTCAAAGGTGTGTCTATGGCGGATATCCTGTAGACAGTACCACAACAAATTAGGGGTGTGCACCGGCCACTTTTCGTGTTTTGTGTTTTGGTTTTGGATCTGGATCTTTCTTCGTGTTTTGGATCTGGATTGGTTTTGCCAAAACCACCCTTCCGTGTTTTTGGTTCTGGGTTTTGTGTTTTGGATCTGTATTTTTTTTTTAAAAAGCATAAAAACAGCTAAAATCACAGAATTTGTGGGTTTTTCTGCTCCTATGCTAATATTAACCTCAATAACCTTAATTTCCACTCATTTCCAGTCTATTCTGAACACCTCACACCTCACAATAGTGTTTTTATGATGTTTACATCGCACACAAGTCACAAACACAGAAAAAAAAGTGTTTTTTATTTTTTGGAGCACTTTGGGGGTTACACCACCCTTTAACAGACTTATGGGACACCGACGCACACTTGGCGCTGCTCCTTTGTTCATGCACGTGCAGCTACAGTGCACACAATTCACAAAGACAGAAAAAAAATAATTTTTTATTTTTTGTGGAGCGCAATTTGAGGGTTACACCACCCTTTAACAGACAGACGCACGCTTGTCGCTGCTGCTTTGAGGATGCAGGTGCGGCTACAGCCCACACAATTCACAAAGACAGAAAAAAAAGAAGAATTTTTTTATTGTTTGTGGAGCGCACTTTGAGGGTTACACCACCGTTTAACAGACAGACGCACGCTTGTCGCTGCTGCTTTGAGGATGCAGGTGCGGCTACAGCCCACACAATTCACAAAGACAGAAAAAAAAAGAATAATTTTTTTATTGTTTGTGGAGCGCACTTTGAGGGTTACACCACCCTTTAACAGACAGACGCACGCTTGTTGCTGCTGCTTTGAGGATGCAGGTGGAATCTAGACGGTATTTGGAACCGGGGACACACTACCTCCATCAATTGTCTAAATCCCACTGCACTAATGGCGGATACCGGACACACATAGCAATCAAGGCCTCAGTTATACGTTTTGCTTCAGGATGACTGCTGTCGTACTTCATCCTCCTCGCTAAGGACTGTTGGAGGGTCAATTGTTTAGTAAAAGTAGTGGTGTTTCTACTTCCTCTCTGGGATGATGAACAACTCCCAGCAGCAGCAACAGCACTAGGAGGAAGTGGTTCTTGATCTTTCCCTATTTTATTTTTATCGGAGAAAGTTTGGTCCTCCATTTATGTTATATTGATATATGTGAGGCTAAGGCACACACAAACACAGAAAATAATTTTTTATTTTTGTTGGAGACTAGTGCACTTTGTGGGTTACACCACCCTTTAAGAAATGAGCGCTGCTCCTTTGGTGATGCACGTGCATCCACAGTGCACACAATTCACAAACACAGAAAATATTTTTTTATTTTTTTTGGAGTGCACTTTGGGGGTTACAGCACCCTTTAATGGTCAAGCCAGCCGGCCCTTTACCTATGACACAGGCGCACGCTTGGCGCTACTTTGTTGATGCACGTGCGGCTACCGCGCACACAATTCACAAACACAAAAAAATATATTTTTGTATTTTTTTTGGGAGTGCACTTTGGGGGTTACAGCACCCTTTAAAAGTCAAGCCAGCCGGCCCTTTATCTATGGGACACAGGCGCACGCTTGGCGCTGCTCCTTTGTTGATGCACGTGCAGCCACTGTGCACACAATTCACAAACACAGAAAATATTTTTTTATTTTGTTTGGAGTGCCCTATGGGGGTTACAGCACCCTTTAATGGACAAGCCAGCCGGCCCTTTACTTATGGGACACAGGCACACGCTTGGCGCTGCTACTTTGTTGATGCACGTGCAGCCACAGTGCCCACAATTCACAAACACAGAAAATATTTTTTTATTTTGTTTGGAGTGTCCTATGGGGGTTACAGCACCCTTTAACGGTCAAGCCAGACGGCCCTTTACTTATGACACAGGCGCACGCTTGGCACTACTTTGTTGATGCACGTGCGGCTACTGCGCACACAATTCACAAACACAGAAAAAATATTTATTTTTTTTGCACTTGGGGGGAGCACCCCTGATGGACAGAGCACCCCCTGGATAACACTACAGCACCCCTTTAGGACTGGGACACTGCACAGGACTTTGGAGTGGACACAGCCCCTATGGACAACTGACTGCACAACACAGTCCAGCCAGCCCCTATGGACTTTGGAGGAGTGGACACAGCCCCTATGGACAACAGCAGCACAGCACAACACAGCCAGCCCCTATGGACTTTGGAGGAGTGGACACAGCCCCTATGGACAACAGCAGCATGGCACAACACAGCCAGCCCCTATGGACTTTGGAGGAGTGGACACAGCCCCTATGGACAACAGCAGCACAGTGCAGCACAGCACAACACTACACTGCACTACACTACACTACACTATACAGCCCAGCCAGCCCTAACTCCCACCCTCCCTCTTCACTGTTCACAGCCGAGTGAGAAAATGGCGCCGACGCGGGTACCTTATATAGAATCCAAAACCCGCGAGATCCAGAAGGCGGGATAATGACGTTTTGCCTCGATTTCAGATCCGAGTCTGGCGGGAAAAGTCGAGCCTGACTCGGATCGGCCTCGGATCAGGGGGTTCGGGGGGGTTCGGATTTCAGAAATCCGAACCCGCTCACCCCTACAACAAATTGCAGAAATTGGAAGTTTTGGGTTTGTTGTTGGACTACATCCAAAAGTTCATTGCGGATGCTGACTTAAAATTAGTCAGGCACAAAATCCAGAACCTGTGTACTATCTACATAAAAGAAAAGAAAAAAGTGGATCATTCAAAAAGGTCTGGAGCAGGCACCGACGACTTGTACCAGCCAACACTCTGGTACTATCACCTGATCAGCTTCATTACTGACTTTGTATAGGGAAAAGGGGGTAAGGATATCCTAAGCACTAGTGGGACTACTGACAGAATTACTTGTATAGTAGATGTATTCCAAAATAAGTATACTAAGTATACTTCCAAGAAGTCTCTCTATGGAGGTGCACCCTCGAGAGTTGTATTATATGAGAAGAAAAAGAAAGAGAAAGATACTCTCTTTTTGTGGGGCACTCAAACTACTGTATTATAAAACTTAGCTTTTAATATGTATGCTATTAAAATCATTAAATAATGTGACAAACATCTATATGTGAACACTGAAAAAATAAAACAAACACAACATGTAATCTGGGCCACAGTAGGTCCAGTTATGAGTGACTGATAAGAGATAGGGAAAAAAGATTTATATATAACCGATCTCTAAATCCCAATATGGGTCAGATACAAAAATTATTATGACACTGTGGCACTGATTCAGAGCCGGACGCCCTGACAGAGCGCTCGCTCTGAATCAGGGCCGTCCCTCCTTCTTTTTGGAGCAGCCTCCTGGCCGCTCGCATAGCTGTGGGTGACCACCCACAGCTATAGCGAGCGGCCAAAACGATGGTCGCAATGGTCAAGACCATCGCGACCATTGGGCTTGCGACGAGACCCTTGCGGTAGGGTCTCGCTGCCGCAATCCCTGGAGTGCTTTAGGCTCTTTCAGAGCCAAAAGCACTCCCACTGACATCACTAGTGAAGGACCCACCATCTGAAGCACGGCCATTCTTGCCGACATCCACAAACAAAAATTCATAGTTGGCATTCACCACTGCCATGAGAATGATGCTGAAGAAGCCTTTATAGTTGTAGTAATATGATCCAGTGTTGGCAGGTGGGTTGATGCGGATGTGTTTTCCATCGATGGCTCCTCCGCAGTTAGGGAAATTCCAACGTTGTTCAAACTCTTCAGCAATGCTCTTCCACTCCTCCACGGTATTAGGAAACTGGTAAAACAGTAAAAAATTGGTTAAAACATGACTATAATATTGTTTTACTTTTTTTTTCCTATATAGACTCCCACCCAAGAGCCTGAAATGTCTTCCACGCCAGATCAAAGTTTGCTCGGGGACAGAGAAGGGGATAATTTCACCCCAGTGGCCACACCCATTCTATCAGGGCCATCATCTTCATCGGTACCACCCAAAAAAAAAAAAAACAGGCAAGAAAGCAGCAGCATACAGAACAGGAGGACTTGTTTCTCCAAAAAGCTGAAAGCATCCTTCAGAAAGCCCCTGATGATATCGACGATTTTACTACACATATTAATAGACAAATTAGAAAAATGGATGAGGTAAACAGTTAAAATTTCCAAAGGCTCACCTATGACCATTTAAGTAGGTCACTCAACAGAAATTTGCACGACTCCATTTATATTGCTGACCCACTGCTTTATTCGCCTGCCCCAAACACCTATGCCACCCCCAGCCCAGTTGGAGATTACTCCCCCACCAAGCACCCCAAGCACAAGCCATACCATTTATAATGCCCTACTGGAGTCAGAGGAAGATTTGCCAGGTTACTCTTCATTTTTTTTTTTTTCTTCTTGCCTGTACTATAAGCAAATTTCATCACTCCCAATAGCTGCTGCTGTATGCTATATGGTGGTGATGACACTAATTGGAGAAGGTCACTACACACATGGCGCAAGTACAGATTGCCGGAAGCCGGGGCCACAATCTGTACTTGTGCCATGTGTGTATTGGCCTGTTCAATCTGGTGTCTGACCCACCGTACAACATACAGCTGGCTACCTATTGGGATTGATAAAATTTGGTGATAATGCTGTTTTGTACAATTTAGATACATGTTGATTTTCTGTATAAAAATAACTAAAAATTATGTGATTGCCTACAGTTCAGTGCACAGTCTGGTTTATGCAGCCTAATTGGCTGTCTTATAATAAAGAGTTTAAATAAAAAACACATAACAATTGTTACTGACAGTGCAGAGCAGTGTTATTGCCACAGTGCCTGTCAGTTTTTATAAGGAGTTAAGTTAAAAAACAAAATTTCAAAAATAAAAAAATTAAATAACTACTGTGTAGTGTTGCTGCCACACATATGTTAATGACTGCTATGCAGCACAGTCTTGTTAATGCTGGCTTATTGACTGTCACATTTATGATAAAGAGTTGAATAAAAAATTAAAAAAAAAAAAAAACTTTTTTTCTTTGACAAGAAACAAATGTGTAGTATGTGTTTTTTTTTTCCTTACCTTGCAATACTGGTACTGCAGCACTTTAACAATAGCCTTGCAGGTCTCCGAAATGATGATGCCCAATGACTGAGGTGAGATGAGTGTCCCAAACTTCAGGTCTTCAAATGACCTTCCTGTATCCAGGTACCTCAGGGTAGCCTCTAACAATATTTGAAATGAACCTCTATGTACCCCTGCCTGTACCTTCTAAAATCCTTCCTATAAACCTCTAAGGATGACGTTAATTTGCGTACGCAGTCACACCATAAATAAAGACTTAGACATAGAACCTGTGGTTCCAAAGCACAAGTGATATTCAGGTAAAAGTTCAGACAGTTACACGCAATTGATCAAGACACAATTTAGGCGCAAAAGTAAATCATACAGACCACAAGTACAGTATACGTACGCAGGCGCTTCTGGACCCAGAGATAGGCTTCAGCAAGAGACCCCTCGTCATTCAGAATTCAGCACAAAGACTCCCAAATAGTGTCCATGCACCCATACTTATACCCCCCCAGTATAAACAAGACAAAAGGTATGTCTGTTGCTGATGTCATTGGTTCTCAGAGGTGAAGCATCTGTTACAGTGCATCTAACAGGCTGGTTTAAACAGACTTTCCCTGCCTCTAACAGCTAGGGGTCTTCCTCCTCACGCCTTCTTCAGCATCCTAACAGTTGAATCTAAAATATACATTTTGGTTGCTTGTAGGTTCTGCGGTCCATAACTCGAGAATGCATAATGCGATCTCCTCACCGATAGCACCGGGAAACTGTGGAAAGAGTATGCATCAGAACAACTCCAAGAATGACGTGTTTATCTTGTATAATTCCTTAGTTAACAAATATCTTTATTTCTTAGCATTTAAACTAACTGAACCTTCTTGAATCATACACTTTAAAGCTTATTGAACCTTATGTATGAATATGAAATGTGTGGGTATTCAGGGTTTGGTATAAAGACATATTTAATGTGTGTATGAAAATGCATTTGTCTCTAACTGAGTGAACATTTTAGCAGTGTGGCATGCTGGGTTAGATAGTTCTACATGTCCTGTCAGCAGCCCCCCCCCCCCCCCCCCCCCACACTTTTCCTGTGTTCAAAGGGAAAAATACCTCTGTCGGTCTCTTGTGTGAAAATGCAAACTACAAGAGACATTCTAGCCAAACCACCCGTAATGAGCAAACACTATGCAGGAAACTTATCTACACAAGCCAGTTGTCACCTGGCCACTTGCTTATCAATACTATAAAGCCATTTCTGGAATATATCCTTTATAATACGTAAAGTAATGAAATAGGCTTTTAGTGAATCACCGTAACATATGATAATGGTCATAGATGCATTCATATGATGCTAATGATATTATCGCCACATGTATTAAAAAGTGAGTTTATCTAAGATGGCGCTTAGGCAGCCATTTCGCAAAATGGCGTCTTGCGGCCAGTCGCAAGATGCTGTCGCTGCGATTCAATTTTAAACTGAACTTGTCTCAGCCAATTATTCAGCTTCGACACCACCACCCTCTCTTCAGCAGGGATTGCCCTCCACCACCTTGTGTCTTTCCTCCGGATGTGGGGGTCACCAGATGCAGCAACTTCTGGAAAGTGGCATCATCCATGCGCAGGTAATTGCAGTAGTCCTCCGGGTTGTTATCCTTGATCTCCATCAGCAGGGACATGTGAGAGAGAGTATCCCTTTGCTGCAGCCAGTCCTTGGTCCAGCATGTTCTTCTCCTCATTCGCTGGGCCCTCTCGTGGATCACCTTGACCCCAGCTTAGGCGACCAGCACTCTATACTGACAGGGATCCATCAGCACAGAATTCAGAAACAGGATAGAATGCAGGTAGGACACACTTGCAGGTAGAAGACACTTTGTAAAAGGCAAGCCAAATACAAAGAGCACAGTAGCAATGTACAGGGTTCAGCAGGTATACACCTAGCCTCACTAGTAGCAGAGCAGAAAGTGCACAGGTTTAAACTGGCTCCTGATTTTTATGACCCCTAGCTAGCACCTCCCATTGTTATGTTTATTTAAATTTCCCACCAATCGTGAAGAGGCTCTTGGTTTTTTTTTTTAAACTCACGATTTATCATGCACGATCTCACGATGCATATGATCAGATACATCGTGACATCATGTGTCAAATTGGCAAGTTTTTTTTACCAAATCGTGACCACGGCTGCCAGGGAGCTCCAGGGGAGAGTTGAGAGGAAATCGTACACGATGTCAGATCGTGAGCACATCACTATGTCTGTGGCCAGCTTTAGTCCCATTACCCCAACCCCAGTGTGTCTCTCAGTGCCATTCCCCCAGCCCCAGGGTGTGTCTTTCAGTCCCATTCCCCCAGCCCCAGTCTGTCTCTCAGTCCCATTCCCCCAGCCCCAGTGTGTCTCTCTTTGCCATTCCCCCACCCCCAGGGTATGTCTTTCAGTCCCATTCCCCCAGCCCCAGTCTGTCTCTCAGTGCCATTCCCCCAGCCCCAGTGTGTCTTTCAGTCCCATTCCCCCAGCCCCAGTGTGTCTCTCTTTGCCATTCCCCCACCCCCAGGGTATGTCTTTCAGTCCCATTCCCCCAGCCCCAGTCTGTCTCTCAGTGCCATTCCCCCAGCCCCAGTGTGTCTTTCAGTCCCATTCCCCCAGCCCCAGTGTGTCTTTCAGTCCCACTCCCCCAGCCCCAGTGTTTCTCTCTGTCCCATTTCTCCAGTCCCAGTGTATATCTCTTGGCCCCATTCACCCATTTCCAGTGTGTGTCTCAGCCTCATTCCCCAAGCCCCAGTGTCTCCAAGCCTCAATCTCCAGCCCCGGTGTACCTCTCTCAGCCTTATTCTCCAGCCCCAGTGTACCTCTCTCAGCCTTATTCTCCAGCCCCAGTGTACCTCTCTCAGCCTTATTCTCCAACCCCAGTGTACCTCTCTCAGCCTTATTCTCCAACCCCAGTGTACCTCTATCAGCCTTATTCTCCAGCCCCAGTGTACCTCTCTCAGCCTTATTCTCCAGCCCCAGTGTACCTCTCTCAGCCTTATTCTCCAGCCCCAGTGTACCTCTCTCAGCCTTATTCTCCAGCCCCAGTGTACCTCTCTCAGCCTTATTCTCCAGCCCCAGTGTACCTCTCTCAGCCTTATTCTCCAGCCCCAGTGTACCTCTCTCAGCCTTATTCTCCAGCCCCAGTGTACCTCTCTCAGCCTTATTCTCCAGCCCCAGTGTACCTCTCTCAGCCTTATTCTCCAGCCCCAGTGTAATCTCTCAGCCTTATTCTCCAGCACCAGTGTACCTCTCTCAGCCTTATTCTCCAGCACCAGTTTGTCTCTCAGCCTCATTTCCCCCCAAGCCCTTGTGTATCTCAGCCTCATTCCCAGAGCCCCTGTGTGTCTCAGCATTATTCCCCAGCCCCTGTGTCAGCACCAACCCACCCCCCCAGCCCTGCACCATTAGTTTACCCACCACTCCCCCCCATGTTGTCAGCTCCCCCTCCCCTCCCATCTCCCCCCGCAGCAAACACTTACCTGATGATGCTCTTGCTGTCCGCTGCTTGTCCCTGTGGCCAGCCGCCGGCGTCACCTGCTGCTCCTCTGGCTGCTCACTGCTTGTGTCTGTGGCCGGCCGATGGCATCACCGTGCAGGCTGCATGGAGAAGGGCAGGGCTGCGCGGAGAGGCTGGAGGCGGAGCTGTCAGCTGTGACTGACAGGCTCCGCAAAAGGCTTATGGGAGGAGCTGCTGCCGGGCATGCGCAGCAGCTCCCCCCCCATTGGCCATTTTTTTTTTTTTACCATTAGTAAGCTTCTGCGCATTCGCAGAAGCTGTACAACTGTAGCTGCCCGATCGGGGCTGAGCTCCGATTTTGGCATCGGGTGGGTAAGTGGAGGGTGGTTGGCCATAGTAAGGACCAGCCCAGCGGGAACCAGCCCGGCATCCCGGCGGCCCAAACTGCCCCTGGGATACTGAACATACAAACTGCGCTTGTGCTGTCCCATGCATACGCAGGCGGATGGTGACTGAAAGAGCAGACTGTTGACAGATCACTCTTTCTGTGAAATAGGCTTTTCTCAGTGGGGACCATGCAAACGCACAGAACAGATCCATCTAATGGGAGATTCATGGGGGCGTGTAGGCCGATCTCCTGTTTTCTGGTGGGTGCAGATACAGATGGGACGCATGTTTCTGACAGATATTTTGCACCCAGCATGGGCTGAGAGTAAGTACTGACCAGAAAAACCCTCGGCAGGCCAGCTGGTCATCCACATGAAGACAGATGGATAATCAGCACGGGAAGAGCTAGATCCCCTTCAGTTTCTGTACAATGACGTAATCAGCCAGTGTCCAACGTCATTCCCTACCATCCAAGTGGGCATAGAGGGGGACTATATTCTTGTGGCAAACGCAGAGAGCCACCGAGCCCGCAAGGGGCCAACTTTCTTATTTTCGTGGAAAGTGTGGGCAGAAACCTGCACTTCCACCCTCACTCACGTCACTTCCAGGTACGGCTAGTGAAGGGGATTTATACCTTTCCTAATCGGCACAGACGGACGAATACTTACATTAGCATAAATTAGCCTGCAGGCTGCCGTGGCCGGACGCGAATATGTCCTACTGAGAATCAGACCCTATATATGCAGTGTATGCACATAATAATAATAAACCCTGTCTCATTATCTTCCTTACAACCAGACTTCTGATTGTATTTAAGAGTCAATAAGGGTTTGGGTTTTAAACTTTCATTCAGGAAAAGACAGACTGGAACAAGGACCACAGAGTGGTGGCTTCACAGGTTCCTCTGTCTATAGGAGAAATTAGTTTTATTTGTCTTTATCCAGTGCATTCTGTACTGTCAGCATCAGCCTTTCTCTGCAATTCTTCTCTGTATATCCATACAACTAAAAGTTATCAGCTATTAAGGGTGCATTGGCTTAATAAACAATTATATAATAAATCTGTGAGTTTTGCTAACGTATTACCTATCTCATGAAGGTGCCATCATTAATAGAGATGATAAAAGTCGCCCATAAATAAGAGCCGCCTTGTTATCCTTTCATCTGTTCCACATTGCACCGGGCAATTTTTCACTCTCAAACCTGTCCTGCAGCGAGCTTGGCAAGCAGACTTCATATATTTCTCTTACCTCTCTTTTATCCAGATTATTACATCCCCCCTCCCCTGAATGATGGCTGCACTTCATTAACTTCATTTTTTCCCTCAATACATAAAAATAATATGACGTTGACCAGACCTCAATTATTTCCTGCTATTCACAATCACCATCTGTCCTAATCCCTCTCCTGTCACAGGTATCATTACTCCTGCTGAAGAGTCCCAAGTGATGGTCCCGACTAAGGCAATGAGGTACTATATAAAATGTGGTGTCATCCGCAGCTTTACTTGTGATAAAAGACCGTTTTGCAGAGTTGCCGTTAATGCTTTGAAAACTAAAAACAAATCATTGTGCCCATTGTTCACTGTAGTGTTTTAAGCCATCGTATTAAATTAATTTAGCTCTCATTTGCTAATTATGGAAGTTATTTAGCAAGGGATTAATTGTATGGAAAAAAAATATTCCTTGATTCAGTGTTCATAACAGGCTATGCCAATGCTAATTTCATTCTAGTATTGAATGCAGGGGAAATACTATAGAAGTTGCATTAAGGCATCATCTCTCACTATAAATCTGGGCCATGGCAACAGGATTGTAGCCAGAATGTTTACATTTTGCTTAAATACATCTGTCCTGGCAAAAATTATTATGATCAGTCAGTAAGAAAAGGTTTGCCTAAAGTTTCTCAGGGGTAGGGATGGCCTTCGACCATCGATGTTTTAAAAACATTGATGGTTGCTGGCTGATGTTAACTACTTTTGCCATCGATGGCAGAGAACCAATGGTTCTCTGCCATCCATGGATGAGCAGGAGACAATTTTTTATTTTTTATAGAAGGGAGTGGTTACCGCGCTGAACCCCTGGATGGTGTATTTCATGCTTGTGTGTCTATAGATCAAACTGGTATGTGGGTTATAATGTAATTTATTAATACAATACGATATGGACTTTTATGTGTCAAAGAATAAAGTCACAGTGTTACACACAAATATACAAACATACAAGTGAATACATTCTGAATGGTACAGTTGCAGTAGGTCAGAATAAAGTATTAACACAAGAATATAAATGCCTGACCGGCAGTAGACGGCAGAGTGCGGCGTCCCGTAGTGCTGTTATAGTTAGTTGGCATGCGTATAGAATAATGAAGTCGGTGGTTAGTGGTGAAAAACAAGGGATATGCACGATCCAATAAGGTGCACAGATCGGATATAGAAAAAAATAGTTAAAAGGTTGAAGAAACGTGGCCAGGAATAGTTACTGTAGATGATGGTAGTGGCTGTTAATGCACAATAATTTGGATAGCTTGGAGAGTGGTAGAAACAGAACAGGGGGGAGGACAGAGTGTGAATCAGTCTCGGCAGAAGTGGATCAAGTACCTTTGCAGATAGCCTCAGTTCCGGTATGCCTTATTCGGATGGGGCGCAGGGTGGTTGTCAGCTGGGGTGGTATGCCGGCTTCCCTGCAGTGTGGGCTGCAAACGACATGCCTGATGCCCAGTGTGCCGGATCGTTGGGCACACTGGGCTGCCTGGATGTCGGCTGGTTCAGTCGGGCCACGGCTTTCCTTCTGTGGGGGGACTGTTCCTTCCTCCTAGCTGGTGGTGCTGGGGACCGCCCCCTGTTCTGATAGGGTGGTGGTGCATGAGACTGCCCCCTGTTCTGGTTGGGTTAGGGGCTGGAGGTGAGGTCTCCTGGTTGTTGTAAGTGCATTGTCTCCTGTTTAATTGCTTGGCGGCCATCTTTCCGGAGTCTCTGTATGTTTCAGCTTTTATATGCTTACTGCATTGTCCGGCCGATGGGGGGTTAATCGGCCATTTTGTGGTGGTTGACTGGATAAGTAATATTCGTGCTTGCAGATTGTTGATGAACATCAGGGGTAATTATAGACAGTATAAAACATCCTGCATGGATAAATTAACTGGTATGCATAATAAATGGAAATAGGTTCTGCATGAATGCCGATAGCCATATCGGTGCACATCACATGACATATTGGTATGCATACCATGATAAACTTATGTTGAGCAGCAGTTGTATATGGGCTGGCATAATTGAAATGCTCCTATAGAATTACTGACTCATGAGGATTAGTAGTCTCGGTATGTGGAGTGTGAGTTGGATTATGATAATGTCACACATACATTGTTAGTGTTTGGACTTGAAGGTATAGGCTGGTGTGTGGAGTGCTTGCACGTGTGTAGAATCGGTATTTGCAGATGATAGATCTCACTTCATCGTCCACATTTAGTCCTCTTGGGGTTATTGTGTCTAGGTGGATGATCATTCTTAATTCTTCTTTGTTAATCAGGTTGTTGTAGTCCCCCCCCCTCTCCATCTTTGTTTTACTTCTTTTATCCCTAGGAATTTCATTTGAGCTGGATTGCAATTATGGTGTTCCTTATAGTGTGATGAGAGAGGGTGTTCCTTGGTGCCTTTTTGGATGTTCCGTATGTGCTCACATACTCTTGTTTTTAGGGGCCTGATGGTTCTTCCCACATAAATTTTTGGGCAGGGGCATTCTAGTACGTAAATTAATCCTTTTGAGTTGCATGTTAATCTGTCTCTGATCTTGAAGACAGCTTGGTTCCCTGGGGAGGTTATTTCTTGGATTGGTTTTGTGCTTCTGTTTTGGGTGGTCTTACAGGCTTTGCAGGTTCCACAGTAGTAGAAGCCTCCTATTTTCTTGGTTGTTGGTATTGTTGTTTGGATTAGGTTACTTGGGGGAATGTGGTTTTTAGTTAGTTTCATTTTGATATCTGGTGCCCTATGGAAAATTACTCTGGGTCTGGATGGGAGTACTTCTGCTAGGGTCTCGTCTTGGAGTAGTATATGCCAGTGTTTCTGTATTGTTCGTTTGATCTGATGGGCGTTTTTATTGTGTGATGAAACTTATGTTTGTGTTAGAGTCTGTTTGTTGTTTTGTGAGTTTGTATTCTAGTAATAGTTGTCTATCGGCTTGTCTTACTGTTGTCCGTGCTTGTTCAATGGTGTTTGGGTTGTATTTTTTTTTAGATGAATTGTGATTTTAGGGTAGCACTTTGTGTGTCATAAGCTCTTATTTTGGAGCAGTTACATCTTAGTCTTTTAAATTGGCCTAAGGGGATACTTTGCAGACAGTTGGGGTGATGTCCACTGGTTGCCAGGATGAAGCTATTGACATCCACTGTTTTGTGGAAGGTGTTAGTATGGATTGTGTCATCTTGAATAAAGATATTAAGGTCAAGGAATTCGATTTTGGTTCTGCTGTAGTGGGAAGTGAATATTAGGTTATTGTCATTGTTGATGTATGTGAGAAATTTGATGAGAGATTCTTCCTCGCCGTCCCATTTGAAGAATATATCGTCAATGAATCTTACCCATAGGACGAGATTTGCGCCAAGCTCGCTTTGGGACCAGATGTATTTGTTCTCCCATGTGCTCATAAAGAGATTTGCGTAGCTTGGTGCAAATCTCGTCCCCATCGCTGTCCCAGTGGTCTGTAGGAAATAGGTATCGTTAAACCATACATAATTGTGTGTAAGAATGAACCTTATGCAGTCTGTATTGAATTGGTTATGTATTTCTGTCATGTCCGGGTCAGTGCTAAGGTGGTGGCTGATGCTTTCTAGTCCTTGTTCATGGTTGATGATAGAGTATAGTGAAGTTACATCGCTTGTCACAAGCCAATATCTGTTGTTCCATGGTGTTCTGTATAGTTTATTTAAGATGTCAGTAGTGTCTTTGATATAGGATTTCTGTGTTTTGACATAAGGTTGTAAGAAGGTGTCTATGTAGCGGGACAGGTTTGAAGTTAGGGAGTGAATACCTGAGATTATTGGTCGGCCTGGTGGATGTGTCGGATTTTTATGAATTTTTGGCAGGTAATAAAATACCGGAATGATGGGATGTTTTATGTCAAGGTAAGTATATTCTTGGGTGTTAATGATTCCTATTTGCAGAACTACAAACACTACTAACACAAGGCCTGCAAATAGGAATCCTTGACACCCAAGAATATACTTACCTTGACATAAAACATCCCAATATTCCGGTATTTTATTACCTGCCAAAAATTCATAAAAATCCGACACATCCACCAGGCCGACCGATAATCTCAGGTATTGACTCCCTAACTTCAAACCTGTCCCGCTACATAGACACCTTCTTACAGCCTTATGTCAAAACAGAAATCCTATATCAAAGACACTACTGACATCTTAAATAAACTACACAGAACACCATGGAACAACAGATATTGGCTTGTGACAAGCGATGTAACTTCACTATACTCTATCATCAACCATGAACAAGGACTAGAAAGCATCAGCCACCACTTTAGCACTGACCCGGACATGACAGAAATACAGAACAAATTCATCACAGACTGCATAAGGTTCATTCTTACACACAATTACCGGTATGTATGGTTTAACGATACCTATTTCCTACAGACCACTGGGACAGCGATGGGGATGAGATTTGCGCCAAGCTACGCGAATCTCTTTATGAGCACATGGGAGAACAAATACATCTGGTCCCAAAGCGAGCTTGGCGCAAATCTCGTCCTATGGGTAAGATTCATTGACGATATATTCTTCATCTGGGATGGCGAGGAAGAATCTCTCATCAAATTTCTCACATACATCAACAACAATGACAATAACCTAATATTCACTTCCCACTACAGCAGAACCAAAGTCGAATTCCTTGACCTTAATATCTTTATTGAAGATGACACAATCCATACTAACACCTTCCACAAAACAGTGGATGTCAATAGCTTCATCCTGGCAACCAGTGGACATCACCCCAACTGTCTGCATAGTGTCCCCTTAGGCCAATTTAAAAGACTAAGATGTAACTGCTCCAAAATAAGAGATTATGATACACAAAGTGCTACCCTAAAATCACAATTCATCTAAAAAAAATACAACCCAAACACGATTGAACAAGCACGAACAACAGTAAGACAAGCCAATAGACAACCATTACTAGAATACAAACTCACAAAAGAACAAACAGACTCTAACACAAACATAAGTTTCATCACACGATACAATCAAAACGCCCATCAGATCAAACGAACAATACAGAAACACTGGCATATACTACTCCAAGACGAGACCCTAGCAGAAGTACTCCCATCCAGACCCAGAGTAATTTTCCATAGGGCACAAGATATCAAAATGAAACTAACTAAAAAACACATTCCCCCAAGTAACCTAATCCAAACAACAACACCAACAACCAAGAAAATAGGAGGCTTCTACTACTGTGGAACCTGCAAAGCCTGTAAGACCACCCAAAACAGAAGCACAAAACCAATCCAAGAAATAACCTCTCCAGGGAACCAAGCTGTCTTCAAGATCAGAGACAGATTAACATGCAACTCAAAAGGATTAATTTACGTACTAGAATGCCCCTGCCCAAAAATTTATGTGGGAAGAACCATCAGGCCCCTAAAAACAAGAGTATGTGAGCACATATGGAACATCCAAAAAGGCACCGAGGAACACCCTCTCTCATCACACTATAAGGAACACCATAATTGCAATCCAGCTCAAATGAAATTCCTAGGGATAAAAGAAGTAAAACAAAGATGGAGAGGGGGGACTACAACAACCTGATTAACAAAACAGAACTAAGAATGATCATCCACCTAGACACTAACCCCAAGAGGATTAAATGTGGACAACGAAGTGAGATCTATCATCTGCAAATAGAGATTCTACACACGTGCAAGCACTCAACACACCAGCCTATACCTTCAAGTCCAAACACTAACAATGTACGTGTGACATTATCATAATCCAACCCACACTCCACATACCGAGACTACTAATCCTCACGAGTCAGTAATTCTATAGGAGCATATCAATTATGCCAGCCCATATACAACTGCTGCACAACAAAAGTTTATCATGGTATGCATACCAATATGTCATGTGATGTGCACCAATATGGCTATCAGCATTCATGCAGAACCTATTTCCATGTATTATGCATACCAGTTAATTTATCCATGCAGGATGTTTTATACTGTCTATAATTACCCCTGATGTTCATCAACAATCTGCAAGCACGAATATTACTTATCCAGTCAACCACCACAAAATGGCCGATTAACCCCCCATCGGCCGGACAATGCAGTAAGCATATAAAAGCTGAAACATACAGAGACTCCGGAAAGATGGCCACCAAGCAATTAAACAGGAGACAATGCACTTACAACAATCTGCAAACACGAATATTACTTATCCAGTCAACCACCACAAAATGGCCGATTAACCCCCCATCGGCTGGACAATGCAGTAAGCATATAGGAGCTGAAACATACAGAGACTCTGGAAAGATGGCCACCAAGCAATTAAACAGGAGACAATGCACTTACAATAACCAGGAGACCTCACCTCCAGCCCCTAACCCAATCAGAACAGGGGGCGGACCCATGCACCACTATAAACCAACGACACAGATGAGACTGAGTTTCCACACCCCCAGAGGAAGGCCAACCCAGCCAAAACACGTTGGGACACACCCACAATCTTTGATCATATGATCAGGATATGACTAGTACCATCAAGCAGCCCCAGCTCCCGGCGTCACGTGACCAGGATTTCTGGACGCCTACCCGGAAGCGAAGGAGGAACGCAGGCCAGCGGTCCCCAGCATCACCAGCTAGGAGGAAGGAACGGTCCCCCCCCGCGACTAACCCACAGTAGGAAAGCCGTGGCCAGACTGAACCAGCCGACATCCAGGCAGCCCAGTGTGCCCAATGATCCGGCCACATCAGGCATGTCGTTTGCAGCCCACACTGCAGGGAAGCCGGCATACCACCCCAGCTGACAACCATCCAGCGCCCCATCCGAATAAGGCATACCGGAACTGAGTCTATCTGCAAAGGTACTTGATCCACTTCTGTCGAGACTGATTCACACTCTGTCTTCCCCCCTGTTCTGTTTCTACCACTCTCCAAGCTATCCAAATTATTGTGCATTAACAGCCACTACCATCATCTACAGTAACTATTCCTGGCCACGTTTCTTCAACCTTTTAACTATTTTTTTCTATATCCGATCTGTGCACCTTATTGGATCGTGCATATCCCTTGTTTTTCACCACTAACCACCGACTTCATTATTCTATACGCATGCCAACTAACTATAACAGCACTACGGGACGCCGCACTCTGCCGTCTACTGCCGGTCAGGCATTTATATTCTTGTGTTAATACTTTATTCTGACCTACTGCAACTGTACCATTCAGAATGTATTCACTTGTATGTTTGTATATTTGTGTGTAACACTGTGACTTTATTCTTTGACACATAAAAGTCCATATCGTATTGTATTAATAAATTACATTATAACCCACATACCAGTTTGATCTATAGACACACAAGTATCAAATACACCATCCAGGGGTTCAGCGCGGTAACCACTCCCTTCTATTTGCAAACCTAAGAGGACAAGGCACCTCTGTTCTACTCGCAGCACACCCCGCAACAACTAGTGTCAGTTATCCAGTGCGCAAGGGACCCATTACTCGTTTATACATATTTTTATTTTTTATAGTGGCAGGACAGAGCTTAGCCCCGCCCTCGGCGTGATGTCAGTGGGAGTGATTTTGGCTCTGATAGAGCCAAAATCACTCCAGGGCTTGACCATCGCGATCATCATCATGAACGCTCGCATAAGCTGTAGGTGGTAACCCACAGCTATGCGAGCGTCCAGGATGGTCTTGACCATCGCGATCATCATCATGGACGCTCGCATAAGCTGTAGGTGGTAACCCACAGCTATGCGAGCGTCCAGGAGGACGCTCCAAAAAAAACAAAAAACGCCCTGATTCGGAGCGGGCGCTTGTTCAGAGCGTCCGGCTCTGAATCAGGCCCTAAGTTTAAAGGAAGCAGGAAACATACAGATTTAGGTTCAATTCTGTGGATGTTTGAAGTCCAGCAGTCATTTGAAAATCCCTGAAAAATTTGAAAAATGCTCATCTTCAAAGAGGCAGTAAGAAGGCAGGGACAGCATCACACGGCTGCAGATCCTGATAATTCCTCATTCACCCAATGCAATTTGTCATTTCAGCGCAAGTTACTAACAGTAAAGCTACATAGCTACATATAGCTACATTTAAGGAACTGGCGTTGACAAGTGAAACAGGACTACATTTGATGTGCACTATAGTAGGAAGTTGAACTCTATACATATAGGGGGGAATCCAATTAGGTGCATGTTTTATGAAACTTGCAAACATCGCACGAATGCGCACTCCTGAGAAATGCAAGATCCAGCAAGGGTAAGCAAATTATCTATAACATCCTGGACCCCAAAAACATGACAAATTTGATAGTAGAATCACATAGAAGGCTTTTAGTGGGCAAAATGAAAGTAATGGAGCTTGTTAAACAGTGTCAAATGGCTGAATTGTGCTTTGATTTTTATTTTTACATGGAAAAAAAATGATAACAAGCAAACTTTTTTTCTCGTTTAATCTCAAATTAATTTAAAAAAAATGCAAATAAAAGAAAAAAAAGGTGATTGAGTCCACTAATTTATTTTTTTTTAATTTATAAAAAGCAATTTTTCATTTTAAAAAATACTTTATTACATATATAAGCCTAAACTACCGGTAACAAGAAAGTTGATTTTTGGGTTAATTTGAGGAAATTTTTTAACACCCAAAATTACATAATTATTGGTCCAAGCAAGCTTATTGAAAACTTCTAAAATTAGTCATTAAGGGGGTGTTCAAGGGGTTCTGCACCTTTTCCCTAGCTTTTCACACTCTCAGGGGGGGTGCGTACAAAAAAACGTGATTTTCCTATAGAAAAAAAAAATGTGAGTTTGGAATTGGATTGCAACTTGCAATTTGCAGTGCGAACTTTTTGCACAAACCAACTTGCACCTAATTATATTGCCCCCATAGAATAGGGGGATGGAAGAGTGACAAAATCTACAGTAGCTGCATCCAGACTGTGCATTAAAATGTTGTTGTGTCCACCACAGCAAGGTCCTCAGGTTGTTGTGTCCACCACAGCAAGGTCATTTTATAACATGGGGCCACTGCCACAATCATACATAGTTCATCATCGTACCCTCTACTGATAGCCTACACAGTAATAGTAGATAAAAGCAGGATTCAGGATCCCAGTTCATCATTTTCAAAGGCTGCATATCAGTGGATTATATAGGAGCTTACATCATGTATCTGGGAGAGATTCTGCTCTCACTTCTACTGGCTGTCGGCGTTGGGCTGATCAAACAGAGCACCTGGGCTACAAAAGGAGGAGGAAAGAGGAGCAAAGGGTTTAATACCAGCCAATCAGGATAGAGCTGGGGTGGAGATTTGGGTCTTAAAGGTGCTGTTTATTGCTGGTGGGTTATTGATAATATAACCCTGGTAAAGGGTTAAAGTGAGTAGGGTATTAATGAAAATAAATAAATATATATATATATGTGTGGTACTATTTTTTGTGATGAGGATGTGCCTCAGTGTGTGCGATGCCTATGTACTATAGAAGAAGGGGCGGAGTAATATAGCTGGGAGTGATTGGGTTCCTGTCAGGGGAAAGAAGAGCAGGGACTGAGAGAGAGATATATAAAAGGAGCTGCCGGCTGACTGAGAGGGGGTCTGCTAAATCCTTTTCTTGAGTGCTCACCCCCTGTCCTAAATGGCAGCTGAGCTATGACAGGCTGCCGGGCGGAGGGGTGGAGTTGGAGAGGGAGCCTGTCTCAGCAGGAGCTGTGAAGATGGTGAGCAGCAGTGGCTGTCAGCAGAGTTCCCAGCTGCCAGCAGGTGTTCCCAGATGCAGCCATCCGAGGTGGCAGTGGAAGTCCTGTGGGCAGAGGACATGTGGCAGTGGGTGGCTCAGTGGTGCCTAGCCTGACCGTTCACGGGCTGTCACTGGGAGATGTGGCAATGGGAGGAAGGAGATTGGCTGGTGGGAATGGAGTTTCTGACAGTCTGTGTCAGCAGTTGCAGGGAACTTTCTGCAGTGAGTAGAACCACTTGCACTGCATTCACCTGGGCACTCACTGCCACAGTATAGGGCACAGCCAGAGAAGGAGCTGTGGAGGCCGGTGGGGAGAAGTACTCACCCTGCTCTTTGAGATGGCAGCTGGTGCTGCTGGTGCAGGGCAAAGTGCTCTGTGGTGGCCATTATCCGTGAGCATGGAGACTGTATTGGAGGAGCAGAGGCACGCCCAGGGACACAGCAGCAGTAGTGGTGAGGCAGTGAGGCCTTGCAGGGTCCTGCTGTATAGCATAGTGGAGGCTGATGTCGTGCACTCACAGGCAGCAGTCAGCTGTTTCTAAAGAGCCGGACTTCCCTCCTTCAAACATTGCTCCTGGAAGAACATCTCATGCATGTGGGCAGCGGCAGTAGCGCTGAGCCCGTAGTGAGTAGAGTAGTTACACTACACTCACTTGGAAGCTCTCTAGTCTCACAGATATCATACAGTAGTTATAGGAAATAATAGATGCAGAAGTGATACATAAGAGACAAGAGAGGCATCTCATTAGAGTAGAACTGACTATGGAGCAGCTGGAACATAAAACCTACTACCTCCCATGTACAGTACTGTAATATTTTACCATAGGAAAAGTTTGGGGTAGCAGGTTATTCATATGTACAGCGACTAAGGATTGCAAACACGGACTTAAGCTGGCCACACATCAAAAGATTATCTGTCCAACCAGCCAACTAGTTGATTGGTTGGAATGAAAATCTGGTAACGTATGGGAGTAAATGATGATCAGCAATTTGCTCCTAAATGCCAGAAAACAGATGAAAATGGTCGTTCAGAGAAGTTTGTTAAATGTTTGTCTAAACAATTTGTTCAAACAACAGTTTTTGTCCATTTTCCGGTGTTTGGGAGCAAATTTCTGGTTGTTATTTACTCCCATACCTTACCAGATTTTCATTCCAACCAATCAACTAGTTGGCTGATTGGACAGATAATCTTTAGATGTGTGGCCAGCTTTAGACATCTCTTATTACTTTAGTTATTTAGCAAAGTAACTACCTGGATAGAGCTATTTCAGTGACCGGTATTTACAAGTAATTTGTTACTGGGATAATTACTACTTGTAGAATTGGAAGAAATATACCATTAACTAGTGAAACTTATAACTAGAATGCTGGAGCCATAGTTTTTACAGCAGCCAAACTAGAGACACTTGTGCTGCTAATTACAAGAGATACTTCCTATAAGAAAAGGACGAACAGTAACTCATTGCACTTTTATATCAGTGGTATAACCACGTTAATACTTATATACTGAGGTTTGAGAGTGTGATTATCCATATATAACTTCAGTAAAGTTATTCATCTGAAATATAGAGTTACAACACTTATTGAGACTACAATATCTATTGGAAATGATATAATTGCACACGTCATAGAGGGAAGTGACATTGTTCATTTATATTCTAGAAAATAATATACAAGGAAGTGCAATCAATTAACCCTTCTGGAGGATAACTGTTCTATGAGTCTGAGACTTGTCAATTTGTTAGCAGTATAAGACATCTGGACTTTGATAGGTAAAAGTGAGGGTTACACTTTGATGTAAAACACTGTTATTGTATAAGTTGTGGAGGGTGAATCAGAACTAACATAGTAATATCCATATAGTTCTCAGCACTAAGAGAATTACAATGGTCTCGCCCTCATTCATCCCATTTGTATATAAGCATAGCAAATGTTATGGTCATTGATGTAAAGTCTTGGAATAATACACTGTTATTATATTTAGCATTTGCTATAACTTTAATGTACTGTATGTAACTTTAAAATTGTTTTGCATATTTATGCATACTTTGTTGTATTGCTATGTATGTGTAAAGCATTAACCATTATATTTGAATGTTAGGTTTATGATAACTTAGTAACTATATAAAGTGTTAAAATGTATCTATTCATGTGTTTACTTACCTCGAGAGAGTGTGGAGAATATCACATGTCATATGATTTTAGGTAAGGTAAAGAAACATACTTACCTCAGGCTTATCCAGGCAAGCCTTAATACTACATACTATCCAAGCCAATGCATAATAGGGTTTTCCCAAGTAGGCCCAGACTACTATTGATACTTGGGTGGAGGCACTGAACTGATAAAGAAAAGGTACACCACTTAACATGATTTAAGGGTGGGTAAAACAAGATTACATAGGAGTTAGTAACCTGGTGTCCCTTTAGAGGGTAAAGGGGGGTTACATTTGGAGGCAGACTGCTGAGATGCGACTTACATACTCAGGTGCAGGATGCAGGTTTAGTTTATTAGCCAACATGGCTTACATTTTGAGTGAGGAGGCCTATGAGTGGCGTATGAAGATGAGTTGCTACTGAGAGGACTTGAGTATTACATGGGGATCTCACAGACCCTATAGAGACAAGGGATGAAGATTCAGGGTGATCTAAAAAAGGTAGACGATGTCCAATCCTGTACCAGCAGAGCACCCGTCTGTGGTTACAGGTGAGGACAAGGGACTAATCCTCAGGGAGATAGAGAATATAGTAGAGGAGATAGGGGGACCGGCTATAAAAGCATGATATGGGAGACTAGGAGTAGAGGTGACCGGTAGATAAATTGAGAGATGGAAATAGCCATGCTCTCATAGAGAGTAGGAGAATATGTAGAAGTAGTCATGACCAGTATATAAATATAGTGAAAGATGGATGCAACCGTGCTTTCTCAGAGAGTCGGGAGAGTAGATTATAGCCGTGAGCCATGGGGGCTGACCCTGAGGAGGAGACAGAAGGGGGGCCAGATGAGGGGTCCACCCTTAGGAGTAAGGGAAAGGTAGGGGGAGCAGAATGGAGTTCTGCTCCTCTAGAATAAAAGTAGAAATGTGAGGAGACTCACTAACAGAATGAGAGGGTAGTAGAGGATGCCACGGATGTGACAGGAAATAGAGAGAGGAAGAATCACCCAGTAATATTGGCAGTGGCCAATAAAGGGTTAGAAGAGTGATAATCTGGATGATAATCTTATAGCATTCACAGATTATCAGGGGGAGAATATAACCCTGGTAAAGGGTTAAAGTGAGTAGGGTATTAATGAAAATAAATATATATATATATATATGTGGTACTACTTTTTGTGGTGAGGATGTGCCTCAGTGTGTGCGATGCCCATGTACTATAGAAGAAGGGGCGGAGTAATATAGCTGGGAGTGATTGGGTTCCTGTCAGGGGAAAGAAGAGCAGGGACTGAGAGAGAGATATATAAAAGGAGCTGCCGGCTGACTGAGAGGGGGTCTGATAAATCATTTTCTTGAGTGCTCACCCCCTGTGTCCTAAATGGCAGCTGAGCTATGACAGGCTGCCGGGCGCAGGGGTTGGAGTTGGAGAGGGAGCCTGTCACAGCAGGAGCTGTGAAGATGGTGAGCAGCAGTGGCTAAACCTAACAAGCAAATATAATGGTTAATGCTTTACACATACATAGCAATACAACAAAATATGCATAAATATGCAAAACAAATTTAAAGTTACATACAGTACATTAAAGTTATAGCAAATGCTAAATATAATAACAGTGTATTATACTGGAGAAAACTGGAGAAGCAAATTTATCTAACAGTCATAATCCCGGCGCCGGAGTTAGGGGAAGGGTTAGGGGTTAGGGTTAGACACTAGGAGGAGGGTTAGGCATTAGAGGGGGAGGGTTTGGGTCTAGGGGGAGGGCTAGGGTTAGGCATTAGAGGGGGAGGGTTTGGGACTAGGGGGAAGGTTAGGGTTAGGCATTAGAGGGGGAGGGTTAGGCACTAGGGGGAGGGTTAGGCACTAGATGGGGAGGGTTAGGGTTAGGCACTAGAGGGGGAGGGTTAGGCATTAGAGGGTTAGGGTTAGGCACTAGGGGGAGGGTTAGGCACTAGGGGGAGGGTTAGGGTTAGGCACTAGAGGGGGAGGGTTAGGGTTAGACACTAGGGGGAGGGTTAGGGTGAGGCACTAGAGGGGGAGGGTTAGGGTAAGGCACTAGGGGGGAGGGTTAGGGGTTAGGGTTAGGCACTAGGGGGAGGGTTAGGCACTAGGGGGAGGGTTAGGGTGAGGCACTAAGGGGGGAGGGTTAGGTTTAGGCACTCGAGGGCTGGTTAGGTATAGGGTGGTGTGAGGGATAGTTAGGGGGAGGGTTAGGATACTTACCAACAGGTGTTGGTGTCCTAACACTTTCAGGATACCGGGGTCGGGATTCTGACTGCCGGGATCCCGAGTGCCGGCATCCCATACCCAACCCGTATTGTGTTAGATTAGTATCACTATACCGCCAGGCTAATAGATAAATTTGAGGAGATGCTAAAATGCGTTATGGACAGTACTGCACAGCAAACACAGGTGTTGCAAATATCTCCAGGAGGAAACATGCACAACAGAACCAATCAATATAGACAAAGCAGGAACAGGTAGCAGACTCTGCAGGAAATGGTACCAGTCTTATACTTACTTCTCCGATGTCTCACAGAGTAGCGCTGCAGAAAACGCCTGGAAAATGGCTGCCGCATAATTTTCCTAGTGACCTGCGCATGTGCAGCGGACTCTGGGCTCACTCTTGTGCCCGGAGTCTACTGCTGCTGTCAATTCGCTGACGGCAGCCAGGGAGAGAGGAGGGGGCCCAGGACAGGGAGTGAATACGAGCCCCCTCCTCTCTTAATACGCCCCTGCATTGAGCCATATCTGATAACATTTCAAAGGACCACTAAAACATACTAATTGGGCACTGGAGAATTGGGCTGAGATTTTAGCACCCCATTTGTGTGGTGAAGCTACAAAACTCCTCTATGGATTTAGATAAAATACAGGCCCTGGATTATCAACGCTCAAAGCAAGTGATGTTGCCTGTCATTGGCAGAGCTGGCCCTGACCTATTTTGTGCCCTAGTCAAAGTTTTATCTGGTGCCCTTTAAATTGCAGCCATTCCCACCTTCAAACATCGTGTTGTCTGCTTGGTTCTCCCCTGGAGCAATGGTGCCCTAGACATTTGCCTATATAGGGCCAGCTCTGGACTACTGACACTGAGATATCCCACCAATTTTATGAATGTTGATTTGAAACCAAATGGCAGCATACATTTTTGCACTAACTTTAATGTTTGAATAGCGTTTCATGTTTTGGCGCTTACCCTATGTCTAGCGTGGAGGAACTAGTTCAGAGCCAAGCCAAAAGCAAGATTTTTACAAAAGACTATTGGAAATTCCCTTCATGGAAGCAGCTAAGCTGAAGGCTGTCTTCAGCAGTACCTTTGGAATGTTGTATAAGGTACTTCCGTTTGGGTTACACGGCACCCCTGCCACCTAGGGGCATAAATAAGCTGTTGCAGTCTCATAGGACTTATGCTGTTGCATATTTTTTTGTACAATATTGTAATATACACCTGGGAATTGGCTATCACTTCTACCTAAAGTGGAGGCCGTCTTAAGGTCATTGAGAGCCAACTAAGGCCCTCATTCAGAGCCGTACGCTCTGAGCAGAGCGCACGCTCTGAATGAGGGCCGGGCTCCATTTTCATGGAGCGTCCTCCTGGACGCTCGTATAGCTGTGGGTCACCACCCACAGGCTATACGAGCGTGCATTTTGATGGCCGCGATGGTCGTGACCATCGCGACCATCGAAATTGCGAGCCGGAGCCTGCGGTTGAGGTTTTCAACCGCAAGCTCCGGAGTGATTTTGGCTCTATCAGAGCCAAAATCACTCCCACTGACATCACTAGTGATGTCAGTGGGCCGGCTTCTGACGGGAGGCGTTCCCGTGGGAACGCCCCCGTCAGGGAGGCACGCCCCCGGCACGCCCACCAAAGGGGGCGTGCTGTCAATCAACATTGACAGCACGCCCCCTTTGATCGGACACAACGAGCGAAGGAAAGTCCTTCGCTCGTCGTGTCTGGCGCATGCGCACGACGGAGCTCCCTCCGTCGTGCGCATGCTCAGTGCAGACCATCGACCCACTTGCGAGCGGACAGCCGCTCGCGAGTGGGTCTGAATCAGGCCCTAAGTATGCAATAGCCACGACGGAGGCCAACTATTTGGACTATGCTGTGGGACAAAGTCAAGACAAACCCTAGGTAGATCAGGAAGAGGCAGTAAAATAGTGATTGTAGGTTTTTCTTTCAAACAGATGTCTTGAGTGTATTGGTGTACCTATAATGGGTCCATAATTATACTTACCTCTCTTAGAGTTTTGCGGCAGTCGGTAAAACAGCAGAAATCACTGAGAAATCAGACATTTTCCCAATGTTTTGCGCATGTGCATTAAAAACGTCTCCTGGAACATGGCACGGGAGCCATGTCCCCAAAGCCAGAGTCTACTGTGCTGCCAGAGAAGAGGGGGCTCCTGCACGGAGCCTGCACATGGGCGCTCTCCTCTCTTAAACCACCTCTGTACAAGTGTAGGATTGGGGGCTGTGTTATCACAAGTTAGAGATATGGTGGAATCCAATGTTTTGTACCTGAGTTATAAATTGCCTCCTAGGGACTAGAAGTATGCTACAATAGAAAAAGAGTGCCTAATGATAAAGTGGACTTCAGAAGCCCTAAGAATGCTACCTGCTAGGAAGAGAATTTATGCTGGTCACTGACCATACACCATTACGTTGGATGCAGAACAAGGTAAACTAGAAGGTGACTCCCTTGACCTTAGCGCTTCAGCCACTCTGCTTTACAGAGGAACATAAACCTGGTCTGTTACATAAGAAAGCAGATGTGTGATCAATGATATTTGCCCTTCCCACGGAGTCTACACCACTTGGATTGGTGACACCACCAGGGAGAGGTATATGTGGCAAAGTAGGGGACTTACCATATGTGTGTGGAAGAGTTTTTACTCTAATTCCTGCTGGCAGATTTCAGGGTGGGTATTAACACCAGCTAGTTAGAATAAAGCTGGGATGAAGCTAGTAGGTATTGATGTGGTGGTGTTGTGCGCTCCTGGGGATACTTTTGTGGGGATGTAAAGATGTAGCAATGTGGAGTTATAATAAAAGATGTAAATAATGTAAAAATTGTAGAATTTTCCTGTTGCAGCTATAGACACTGGTGACAGTTCCCGTGTCACTAAAAATTGCAGATAAGTAGTAATAAATGTGTCTAAACAACAGCGCCCCAGGGAGTTTGGTAATTCAAAGTGCAATGAGTGTGTGGTAAAAATGGTTTTAATCTGGACATATATTGACAATATAATGAAATAAAAAGAATGGACAGTACATCCCTGAGAGACGCTGGCGGAGGACAGGAGGAGAAGCCAGAAGATCGGGCGGCACTCACAGCACCATAACCACACGGAAGTGTGGTAAGTATATATCCAGGACAGCTGAAGAACTGTTTGGAAACAAGGTAGGACAGACGCTATCTATCGATACCCATCTGACACTTTGTATTCAAAACAGCAATTGCTAAATAAGGACTCAAGACTTACCTGTTAGCTTTTTGCTACAAACACTATCTCCCAAGCTGACGAGCTGTTGATGTGCATAACAAATCTGCGATCCATCCAGTAATCACCTTTTGCACACCGGAGACTGCAATAACTACCAAACTCCCTGGGGCGCTGTTGTTTAGACACATTTATTACTACTGGGATGAAGCTAGTGTTTATAAAAGGTGCTGTTTCCTGTGGGCGAGGGATCGATGCTGACCAACCCATCAGATCTAAAAGAGGGGAGTATTGTGCTAGATTAGCGCTAGGGATTGCCAAGGGAAAATTGGATGTGTTCTTAATGTTGATAGACATAAAGGGGCAATTGCCACATGTCCGCAATGCCACACCCCCTGGTGTATGACATTTTGGGGGCTTGACTGAGTGTCGCACCCCCGTTCTCGTCTGGCTTGCCCAGTGCTTCGGGAGCTGCTGGACAATCCCCAGCCACTCCCGGCACTGTGCGGGTGATGCACCCAATAGTGCACCATCAGTGGTGCACCACCCAAGGGGGTGACACCAAAATAGCAGAGCAGCCATTAGGGCAGGGTGCATTTCAGCAATTTCAAATCGGGCAGGAGCAGCGCCCTGCTGAAACAGCCTAGCGGGAACACAGGGGGCCCGATGCAAAGCAATATAACTAGAACACCTCAAATAAAAACAAAAAAGAAGAAGCAATTCAATAGTGGGCAAAGCTGTGGGCATCAGCTAGTATATATATAATATATATATATATATATATATATATATATATGTATTATTTTGCACAGAAGCATGTTGCATTGATCAAACCTCTTACAAATACTGTTTGTAGAGATGAACACATAAGTTACTTTGAACTTTCTTAATCACATATTTAAATATTCATTTGCTTGGGGAAAGGGACGTGCGTCTGGGTTAGCAGATTGCTGGTTACATAAGGGGAGCATTTGGATGTGTGTAATACATTTTTCTTGCACGTGTGTCCCTAATCTCACATCTGCCACCAGACTTGTGCACCATATAATTCACCCTTAGATGGTAAATAATTCACCAATTGTCAGAACATGTGTAAGGATGCTGTACATTCTGTTAACTTGAACCTGACAGTAGCAAAAATCATAGATCTAAATTAAATGAAAAAGAAAGAAAACCATGGGCTGTAGGTATTGCTTATTGTAGGTGTGGTTAGGAATGATCAGAATATAATTATCCTTATAGAGGCAGAAAATTGTCTGTCTTATAAATCTGCATATTTTCGAACAGTTTTTTTTATATAGCACTTACATATTACACAGCCCTTATACAGAGAATGTATATTCACTCTATATAGTCACTCACATCAGTCCCTCCCGCACATGCATGCACACACAATCACCTATAATGGGTGGGAAGAGCAATACACAGAGATATTATTACCATACATGCCAGCCCTCCCGATTTTCGTGGGAGGCTCCCGATTTTTCGGGTAACCACCCGCACCCCCGGAAGGGTAGGCACTTCTCCCGCATTCTGCCCACTTTCTATTGAAGTGGGCAGAATGGGGAGAACTTCTGCGGCGATCGCAGGTCCCGTGTATGGGGCGGGGCTTAATGATGTCATTCTACATGAGCCCCGCCCCTTATTTAAATGTGCACCAATTGCTGCAATTTGCCGTGGAGGGGGCGGGGCTTAATTATGCGAATAGTCAGGCCCCACCTTTTGTCGCGACCCAGCTGCTTCTCCTGCCGGGTTCTCCCGGGGAAGAGATTGACAAGGTAGGCAAGTATGATTATTACACTTTGGGGAGATACAGGGGCCTATTTATCAACTAATATTTGCGGGCTGTTCCTGGAAAACGGGGATACCTGCAAAGATGAAAGTTTCCCGGAATTTTTGAAGGAGGGGTCATAGCAGATATCGGACTTATTTCCGTCAGCGGAAGCAGCCCCTTGAAGAGGGAGATGGAGACGCCTTCTCCTTCACCCCCTGGTGCCCGTGCATGCATAGTGTGCGCCAGGGACCGGATCCGGGAAGCAGTGTAATAGCATTACGCTATCACACTGCTTCCAGCTCTTCGCCAGAACAGGCTCTCATCTTCACTTTGCATACTGTGATAAATATTCCCCACAGTATGGAGTTATGATCTACCAGTTGAGTCTCCCATATCCAAATATTCTGAAATACGGAATATTCTAAAATATGGAATATTTGGAGCACGACTGTGATAGTGGCACCTTTGGTTCAAACTTTGTTTAATGCTAAAATTATTTAAAATATTGTATAAAATTATCTTCAGGCTGTATGTATAAGGTGTATATGAAACACTAGCTGGGATACCCGGCGTTGCCAGGGTTGAAGACTGGACCCTGAAGTACACATGCAGCCTTTATTTGTTTTACAATGTCCTCTCCTATAACCCCATTCCATTAATCCTGAAAAGACCCCACTGCTTGGTAACATGCTTGCAAACAGTGGCGTAACTAACGTAGGTGCGGCTGCTATGATGCCCGAGCTGCCTCTGTGGCCTGCCACTCCCCCTGCACCCAGTCACGCACACAATGTGGGCTGGTCCAGTCGAGGGGGTGTCAGCAATGTTGATTTTGTGCCAGCCCAACAGCTGATTACAGCTGGCGTACTGGCAGGCAGTCATGGAGAGACAATGCCACTGGTAGCGAGGTAATCAGAGCTCGTGGGCTGGCAGCCAATCAGCAGTGGCGGCTCCTGATTGACTGCCTGTCCGAGAGCTCCGATTGCCTTTTGACCAGCACCAGATTCAAATTGCTTAGGCACTGTCTTTCCATGTCTGCCACTGCCTGCCGGTGTGCCGTTATTAGCTGACGGCCTGGCCCCAAATCCACACCTGCTGGCTACTGATGGCACACAGGGGGAGGTGAGAGGCTGCTGGGGTGATATGGGGAGGTGAGTTGCTGGGGGGGATAATATATAAGGAGCACTACAATTGTGTGGAATAATGTGTTATATGGGGCACTACTACTATATGGCATAATCTACAAAGGGCATTACTGTGTAGTGTAAGGGGCATTACTGTGTGGCATAATGTATAAGGGGCACTACAACTACTACTACATGGCATAATGTGTATAAGGGGTACTACTGTGTCGCATAACCTGAATGGGCTCTGTTGGCATAATCTGAATAGGGACTATGTGGGTTAACATGAATGGGCTCTGTGTCTGGGCAAATGTATTTGTTTTTTTTTTACCTCTGGCGGGAGCTTTTCAGATCTTACTATGTGGCGCAGAGAGGGGGGGAGTGGGTACTAATCACCCAGGTCTGAGCTGGTTGGAGGGGCCCGGGTCTGACACCACACCCCTCTCCCTTACCTATCAGCAGCCCAGCACACGTTGCTGTGTGCTGGGCTGTAATGGGAGACTGCTTGCTGAGGGGCTCACAGCGTACCCCCCCTTTTTTTTAAATGGATGTGGCCACGTGTCCTGTTATCAGGCCATGCTCCCTTTCCCTGGGTGGCTCTCTACACCCCTGGTTATGCCCTTGCATGCAAACACAGAGGCTCTGGATTTAATATGAACACGCATGAGTCATCAAGTTTGTTCAGACTGAGGTGATAAAGATACTTTTGTTGCATTCTCACAGGTTTTTGGCAGTCTGCCAGCCCTGGAACCTGTGTAATTTGAGAGTGTCCACATTTTTAGGGATTGTATGACAGTGTGTGGCCCTGATGTAGTTCAAACCTAGGCAAAAACCTAATCCTGGTCAAACTACACCATCCTGCCAAATTTGGTGGAGCTAGTTTCAAAACTCTGGCTGTGCATAAAGGACAAAAAGACATACAGACAGATAAACATGCTTTCTTGCTTATTATATAGATTACTGAATTTCGTATATGTACACAAATATTTGTTTGATGCAGAAAAGTATTAATAATATTGTATAAAATGACCTTCAGGCTGTGTGTATAAGGTGTATATGAAACATAAATGCATTCTGTGTTTAGGCTTGGGTCTCATTCCCAAGATATCTCATTATGGTATACACATATTCCAAAATACGGAAAAATCCAATATCCATAATACTTCTGTTCCCCAGCATTGGATATGGAAGACTCAACCTGTATAATAGTGATCATATGGTAAAATAAAGTCTCTAATCAGTATATTGTTCACCCCCTTCTGGGATAATCAGTGTACCAGAAGTGAAGGTGTATCCTGTACACAAGACAACACATCAAACACAGTGGTTTTAATCCAGATTTAAAACCTGCTTAAGCGTCCACTGGATACAGAGATCTTTTCCACCCCTCACAGTCCTGGTAATCTGCTCCCACTTTCCACCAACGCTTTTGAACTTATTAAATTCTTTCTCAAGGTGTATGTCTTATGGTGGACCGTAGTTCCTTAAATCCCCCTCCCTTCCTTGTGATAGGTTGATGACCTCCTGAGTTGCGCGTTAGAGAGAACAGTAACTACGGAAAATAGACACGTGATATTTATGTAAATAACCTATGAGAAATCAAGAGGGACATGTGAATTTCCCATAAGGCTGTGAGTGCGTTACATAGGGAAACGTGAAACGGAAGTTGTTACAAGACTCTGAGGGGTGGAAAAGATCTTTGTATCCAGTGGACGCTTAAGCAGGTTTTAAATCCGGATTAAAACCACTGTGTTTGATGTGTTGTCTTGTGTACAGGATACACCTTCACTTCTGGTACACTGATTATCCCACAAGGGGGTGATTTTTGTTTGAGGAATTCTAAACCTGAATAAATGGTATTTCACTATATGTGATATTTCTCTACTTTTCCATATTGGTGACCATGATGCAATGAGGAGTAATTGAAGAAGAGTTTAAAATTGAACTTACATCCGGGAACGATATACTGATTAGAGACTTTATGTCACCATATGATCACTGTACTGGAGAAAGCGCCTGGACTTTTTATTTGTGATTTGTTGATTTATGTAGTTAAGAGGTGGTAACCTCTTCAAAAGGTCTGGTGGGCTGCATTCATATTGGAGCTCTGTGTTCTCTTTTAATTAATTATCAACCTCTACAATGTGTCCAGTTGTATACTGCAACATAATATGCTGGCACTATATAAGTAAATGTTATTATTATGGAAGTTTCTTGAAGGACCATTCAGGTAGTGGAGCATATGAAGGCAGGATACAGATTAACAGCATGATCAAGACATCAGGCTTCATCCTTTTAAGCTGGAAGAGGCCTTGAGTTGGCAGGATAAGGCCAGATCCTTAACCTGAATGACAGAGAAGCTATGACAAAGAAATGTATGCCCAATCAGAGGTCCAGGCTGCGGGAGTGTATAGCAGGGCATATATGCAGAACGTTTGGCTGCCTTCTCCGGGAGGAAGCAGCCTGGTCAGCACTGTGGTGGGTGCGTCTCGGCAGAGGTGGCCAGGCGGGTCTGGGGGCAGCAAGGGGCAGAGGTGGGCAGCACTGGGGGCATGTCGAAGCGATTGCGGAGCCATGATGACACGATTCAATGCAAATTATGTCATCGGCCACCTATATCATACATCACCAGAGAGATGGTGCCAGCAGGAACAGGTATGGCAGGCATCCGCTGCTCAGTGGGGGGCCAGCTGACACACACATATATTGCTGTAGTGTATATGACTGAACAGTACAGTGCTTTTTTGGTTGTTTGTGCTCTCATTACTGGTATATAGCTCCCGAAACCAGAGGCAAACGCAGGATTTCTAGAGGGGGGTTTCACCCTAATGTTTTCCAGATTACCTAGTTCAGTGGTTCTCATATTCGATCCTCAGGATCCCACACAGTTCATGTTTTCCAGGTCACCCAGCAGGTGCACAGGTGTATTTATTACTCACTGACACATTTTAAAAAGTGCCTGTGAAGAGACCTGGAAAACATGCACTGTTTGGGGTCCTGAGGACCAAGTTTGAGAACCTGTGTCCTAGTTGGTACACAGGTGTAGTCATTATTGTCTAACACATGTTAAAAGTTCCACAGGTGGTGCTAATTGTTTCATTTGTGATACTGAGGAGAACATGTAGTACTAGTAAAATTGTATTATATACTATTTCTTTTGTTGTCATGGTATGGACCGGGGTGGGGGGTTTCCAGGCAACTGGACCCCCCCCTGCATTTGCATATGGAAACTGATGATTTGCATAAGGGTACAGGAACTGGTGAGTTTGATCAAACTGGGAGCTTTAGTTTCCTTACGCGATCCTGCCATCATGATGAATGGTGGGATGTTTTGGGGGAAATTTTTATAATAATTGAAGACCTTGTATTTTAAAATTAGGATACAAATGAAAGGAAACACTAAAATATATACTAAAAGAAAAAGAAGAATACACAAGAAGTGGAAGCCACAATAACAGCAGTGCTACTGCAAGATGAGACGTTTTACTGACTTTGGAAGGTAAATGATTTTCTCAGTAGGCAAGCTCTGCCACTGACAAACCATGCTAATTACATTCTAGCATAACATGGAAGATCCCCTGTGTGATCCAATAAAATGCTACAAATCTATATATTTGGAAATAAAATAATTGACGACAGCAAACTTGTTCTCCGAAGCACAAAATGATTTATTGATTTGTTTATTTTTTCCAGTGACAAAAAAAAAATACTTTAACCAGCAATGTGGAGCCTATGGATAGGTTGTTAGAAAGCTCGCGGAGACACACACATAAACTACGTGGTCTGTCAATCTTCTAAACTATAGTTCTATTGTTTTGAGGCTCCAAACGTAGGGATACCCAATAGACGGTCTGATTCTGAGTGGCACACAGGTCTATATGTGGCTGCTTCGCCTTCTAGTGAGCTTTAGCAGACTGCATTTGCCATAGCGAACATTCACATATTTGCATATCTCTGGGTGTTCCTCTCTGTCTGTGAAAATTGGCATTTCAGGGTATCAACTTGGTGGGAGTGTAGCCTAAATTGCTTCCTATTCTGAGTTGTCCATTTATGAAGTTGTGCTCAATGGCGGCAGCCAGCGAAAGGATCAAGTGTCGGATCAAAAGGCTGGAGGTACAGCAGCGGTGGCGGGTAGCTGGTGCTTACCATGTCTCAGCTCCCAGTGCTGGAATTGTGGCAGCATGACGGAAGGATGTGTCCACAGCGCAACACATCGGCGGCTGTCGCTGGAACAGTGTGTTTGATCCCAGCGCTGGTCAAGAAGTAGCGGCAGCGGATTAAACTTGGCGCCGGGCTCGCAGACCATAAGCCAGTCAGTAATGGCCACGGCAAACCAACCGTGGCTCGCCGTGTCATAGCCCCGCCCACTGGTGACATCTTATTTAAGAGGCCACAGAGAACGAGAGCTCAGTCTGGAGGCAGAGAGGGAGTAGAGAACGCCTCCCAAAGAAGAGAAGAAAGATGAAGAGACAGGAAGGAGTGGCTTCGGGGGCAAGAAGAACAGAGGTTGCTGCAGCAGACGTCAGGAGGCGGAAGAAGCTGAGGACCGGTGGAAGCTGCATGTGGTGAAAAGTAAAATTGGGTTCCAGACTGCAGATAGATAATAATTAGATTATCAATGTCTAGGTAGACACCAGATGTTAGACAAAAGTTCAACAGGGACAAAAGATCGACACACAAAAGGTCAACATGTAAGAAGGTCAACAGGTACAAATGGTCGACAGGGTCAAAAGGTTGACCCCAAAAAATGGTCAACATGTGATTTTATATAGGGTTAGTTTTGGGGTTAGGGTTAGGCACTTACCGGAGAGTTAGGGTTAGGCACTAGGAGGGACAGTTAGGTTCAGGCACCTACCCCGACAGTTATGGTAAGGCAACAGGAGGGAGGGTTAGGGTTAGGCACCAAGGGGAGGGTTAGGGTGAAGATCAGGGCTAGAAAAATATATAGGAAAGGTTCCTGGACTGCACACCCTGAATATATATAATGGGAGGTGCTACCTGATGAGACTAATTGCAGGCACAGAAACTGACAAATCTCAGGTGCACAACTCCTAGAAAAATAAATAGAATGTGTCGACCATTTTTGGTCCACAATTGTACCTGTCGACCTTCTTACATGTCGACCTTTTGTCCCTGTCGGACTTTTGTCCCTTTCGACCTATTGTCTGTCTAACATCTGGTGTCTATGTAGACATTGTCTATCTCAGTGGTTCTCAAACTCGGTCCTCAGGACCCCACACAGGCAGGGCCGCCAAGAGCCAAGGCGGGCCCCGGTAATAGGGGGTGTGGCCTAATCTCGGGAGGCGTGACCACGCCCCCTTGCCGGGAAAAAAAAATATTTGCAGCGCCGCAAAGCGCTCTGAGCCCCCTCAGCCCGGCGCAAAGCCAGGGGGGGCGCGATCAGTGTGATCGCTCCCCCCCACAGGCATAGGAGACTGCTGTGGCTGCTGCTCAGCAGCCACGAGCAGTCTCCAACTGCAGCTCAGCACACGCTATGTGCTGGGCTGCTGTGAGGGAGTTGGGGGTGGCGGTGGACCTGGGCCCCCGCCGGGCCCCTCAGGAAGCCCGGGCCCGGGTAATCTGTACCTGCTCCCCCCCCCTCTCGGCGCCCCTGCACACAGGTCACGTTTTCCAGGTCACCCAGCAGGTGCACAGGTGTAATCATTACTCACTGATACATTTTAAAAGATCCACAGAGGGAGATAATTATTTCACATGTGATTTGTGAGGACACCTGGAAAACATGTATTGTTCAGGGGTCCTGAGGACAGAGTTAGAGAACTTGTGGTCTATCTAATTACTATCTAACCACACCCGTAAAATCGCAGTTCGCGGTCCGGCAGCCAATCACAAGCACCCGTGGTAAGCCAATTGCGACTCTGTGTCATAGCATTGCTCTTATATTAGACGCTGCAGAGCGGAAGAGCCCAGGTTGGCGGTGGAGAAGGAAGAGAGAAGACCTCCCAAAGAGGAGAAGAAAGAAGAGCCAGCCCTGCAAGAAGCCCAGGTGGAACAATGAAGATGTACGGTGTCGGCTGAAGGAAATAAAGAGGTGGCAGAAACAGAAGATGAGGACCGGACAGCGCTGCAGTGGAGTTGTAAATGAACAAGTAGGCAGGTGCTAGGCCTGAGCCCACAATAAAGTGACTGTGGGCATTAAGCCCAGGTCACTCAGTGTTATGAGTCAGATGAGCACCAGGCTCGTGCTCCTGCTAATAATTTGGGCATTAGCGCAGGTGAGGCTGCAGCACAGTCCAAATTTCAAATAGGGGAGCCACACCAACTGTCATTTCACACACTGCCAAACATCACTGGCCGGGACTCACTGGCAGTTGGTGTGACTCCCCTATTTGAATTTTGGACTGTACTGCAGCCCCACCTCTGGAGCAGCCACCAATCATAAGTTACCAGGGAAGTCCAGGACCAGAGCACTGTGTCCCTCCTGGAGAGGGTCATGTTGGGAGGTATGCAGTAGGCCCAGTCAAATGACCACTGGAATCTCTAATTGAGGTGGTAGAGCTGTACGGCTCCCACACTCTATGGGCCTGATTCATCACCCATCAAAACTGCGATTACGCACGCTATCGGCCGATTGATGCAATCTGCGTATGCATTGCAGTGCGTGGAGACTGCACTGCGATCGGGACTGCGATCGCAGTGACTACATACCCATCACAGCGTGTTTGACAGGAAGTGATCGTTTGGGGAAGGTAACGATGGGTGGACGGCGAAACGCAGGCATGCCAGTGCGTTTGAACGCCATTGCAGAGGTGTTCATAAATTAGCTATTGCAATCTTATATGCAGCTTGGGCTTTCACTGTGCACGATCAGGTTAGCAATTCCTGAGTAAGGTCAGGTCTTGTGCAAGTGTGCGTGAGACTGCGATGATGCTCGATGTTCCCAATGGTTTTGCAGACTAGCAAAGTATTACAGATGTGTGCAAGGTAAAGTGGGCGTCCTAATTTTTGGCTGTGACGGCATTGCTATAGCAATCATTAGCATACCTTCACCGTGAGACTGCCTGCGTAATCACAACTGCGATCGCAATAGCGATCCTTACTGAATCAGGCTCTATATATGCATACCGTTTCCCTCGCGTGCAGGGCTGAATGGCCCCCACGCCATCTCTTGTCGCCAAATGGTCAGCCCATTCTTCTCGCCAAAATGCCCTTTCCATGCTAAAAGATAGAAGCCGGCCATAAAAAGAAGACAGGAACAATACTAATGATATACAGCTCTGTGCAAGCAGTACTGTGGTTATTATTGTGCCGAGAAATAGGTATTTCTTGCATGCTGTGTCCCTGCAGGTTAACTTTAGTAGAATTCTAAGAATAGGTCACACACCTAAGGGTATATTTACTAAAGTGAGAGTTTTAGAAATGGAGGTGTTGCCCAAAGCAACCAATCAGATTCTACTTAACATATAACTAGCACCTTCTAGAACAGGGGTGGCCAACCAGTCAGAGGCAAAGAGCAAAAAAATATCTGTAGTCAAGCTAATGAACCAATAGCGATCAAAAATGGGGAGTGGCCTAGCTGTCTCAAGGCCACGCCCCATTTTTGTGGGCACGCTTTTGGAATGACATTAGCAGGAGCATGATCTTGTGTCACACCCTCATTTTTAGTCACACTGGGGGCGAGCCCAAATACTGTATTTCTGCCCCTTATGCAGTGCCTCCTAAAGTAGTGCCCCTTATGCATTGCCTCCTAAAGTAGTGCCCCTTATGCAGTGCCCCCTGTATTTGTGCACTTTATGCAGTGCCCCCTGTATTTGTGCCCCTTATGCAGTGTCCCCTGTCAGTGGTGTCCCTCCCTGCTATTGCACCCTGTGCGGGGAGAGCCTCTACCGTGCACTCGGAGAAAGAGGCATCACCTCGCAGAAGGGGAATGGTCTTGCGGCCCGAACCCTGTAACTGGGGAGCTCCGGTGGAAGGGGTCCCGGAGTTGCGGACTGCACCGGGGACCACTTTGCGGGAAGTGCCGGATCCTTCAATTTGTCAGGAGCCGAGTGCTGCACATAATGTTACAGTGCAGCACCCGGCTCCTTTCACTGAGGGTGAGTCAGCACTTTGTGCCACCCCTCGGCAGGTGACACCCAGGTGCGGCCCGCACCCCCCTTGTGCGGCCGACCCAGAGGTAGGACTTATGGATTGTCCTTCCTCCTTTATGTCTGCGTCCAACCTACGTTACAGGACCATCTGCTGAACTTACAGCCTGATGGTGAGAGGGAGTGACAAGAGGTGGGCTGCAGACTACACCCGTCAGCAGCAGAAATGCTTTTAAACAATGTTTTTTTATTAGGTTTATTCACCCTCCCCCCATTTTACATGTGGCACTACTGAGTGGTGTGACATGAATAAGGGGCACTACTGTGTGTTGTATTGTGAATAAGGGGCACTATTGTGTGGTGTATTGTGAATAAGGAGCACTATGTGGTGTATTGTTTATAAGGGGCACTACTATGCAGATAATGTGCAGATAAAGTTTGAACTACAGTGTGGAGTAATTTTAATTGGGGGTATTATTGTGTGGCCACACTCCTTCCACATGAGACCATGGCCCTTTTTTGCATGCACTTTCGGCACTCTGTCCCAATTTTAAATATGGGAGGTGGGGAACCAGTGCTCTTTCTGGCTCAGGGCACCATTACGGCTCTGCTTGTATTTCTGCGTGCGATTGAAACTGTAAATTAAGCACAACACTACCTGGTGTGAATAAAAGCCACGGCTGCTGCATTGCATTGGTCACACAAAGTTATACCGGTGTCACATATCAAATTAGTCAGTGCAGTTTACCGGTAAATCACCACAATGCAACTAAACACATTTTCAAGTGAAAACACATAAAATGGGCCCCTGGGTCCAGGGAGGCTGACACCGCACACAGAGCCTGATTCAGAGCCGCTCGCTGCTGGCGAGAGCTCGCTCTGAATCAGGACATTTTTTTTTTATATTTTCTTCAGGCCGCTCACTAAGCTGTGGGTGACCACCCACAGCTTTTGCGAGCGGCCTGGAGCCCGTCGCAATTATCGTGACCATCGGGCTTGCGAGGAGACCCTGCTGTAGGGTCTCAGCTCTCGCAAGCCTGAGCGGACTCCCTGCTCTAATAGAGCAGCGAGTCCAATACTGACATCACTAGTGATGTCAGTAGGGCCCCCCACAAACGCCAGGCGTTCCTAAGGGATCAACATCGACAGCTGGCCTGTCTTGTAGCGAGACCCGTAGCGACGGAGCAGCCATCGCTGGACAGGTCTGGCGCATGCGCACGCTGGAGGTGGCGCATGCGCAGTGGGGGACCATCGACTCGCTTGCGAGTGCTGTGTGCTTGCGAGTGGGTCTGAACCAGGCCCACAGTGCACCCATTCATGACATTCATGTTTCCGAAATCTGTGGCGCATATATCATCAGACACATGCTGCAGGCACCATGTTTCTGGAGATCTGAGCGTGCGTAGTAGAATCTGACACAGGGCCTGGTTCAGAGACGACGCTAATGCAATTTTCACGCAGATCGAGCGATTGTCATTGCGCATGCGTATGCATTGCAGTGCGTGTGCGCGAAGGCAGCTCTGCGAACGCACTGCGATCACTCAATCCACGTAGACCCATCGCAGAGTGATTGACAGGAAGTGAGTGTTGGGTGTTGACGGGAGGGGGGGTCAACACCCCCAAACACGTGTGTGTCTGGACGTTTGAACACCGATACATGGGGGTGCATAAATTAACCACTACAATTGCATACGCAGCATGAGAGCCCCCTGCGTGTCAGTAGTGCTGACGAATCTGCGGCTGGCCACATCAGCCGCAAGGGTAAGATGGCCGTTCGATGTCCGTCGATGTTACGATGTTTACGCTGGTAAGCGACAGCGTACGCAGGTAAGAATGCACTGGGCGTCCCTATTCACGGGTGATCTTTTGAACCATTAGCATATTTTCGCAGCCGCATTCCATACGAAATCGCAGCTGCGAACACATTAGCGTCCGTCTCTGAATCAGGCCCACAGTGCCAGAGACTACTGAGGAAATCCGCTGACAAGAGGGGGGAGGAGGACAGGGGCTGCACACAGGCCCACCCCCTCTCTTCATCCGCCCCTGTATAGCATATATCATTAGTTATAGGTAATGCAAAGAAAGGATGCTCTCGTGCCAAGTTATTAAATAAATAATAATTACAAAATGAGGATTCCAAATGCCATGTTTTCCAATAGTTAATGTATTTATTCTATTGAAATATTGTTGGTGCCACCTACTGATTCCAGTATACAGACCAAAATTCACAATAGAGAAAAGAATCAGTTTAATTGCGTGTAGTATGTATTACCGCCAGCTGCAGGGCCGATGGTTCAAATCCAGACAGTGGAAGCCCGGCAGGGGTGAAGATCCCGATCGCTAATAAGGTAAGTACTAACTAACCCTATTTTCCCCCCTAACCCTAACCTCCCCCCCAAGTGCCTAACCCTAACCTCCCCCCCAAGTGCCTAACCCTAACCTCCCCCTCTAAGTGCTTAAACCTAACACTCCCCCCCATCCCCGCAGCCTAAACCTAAGTCTCCCGGGGGGGGTGCCTAACCCTGTCCCCCTGGGAACCCTAAAACCTATTTCCCCCCCGCGGCTGTCCGCACCCGGCTTACCTTCATTCGGTATGCCAGGCGTCGGGCTTCCGGCGTAGGTCTAATGACAGGCTTTTGACGCCTGCCATTACTACCTTGTCGAGAAGCCGGTGGTCAGCATTTAGACCATCGGCTTCCTGGCTACATCCGGTTTTATTAGGTGCACTCATACAGTAAATGTAATGATCCAGGTTGATTTTGCCTTTTAAATGACTTCTACTTTATAACATTGGCCAGTCTCGCACAGAACTCGCCGATGTCTGCAGTCTGCACTCTATTACATTTACCCCACTGTGTATAAAGGGGGGTTCAATGCAGTGTGTAGGGGATTTCTAATTTTGTGTCCAAATTAATATTTTTTGCACTGAACACATGTCCCTAGAGAGAAGTAGTTTTCTTGTGCCCTGCAAATAAAATATTTTACTGTATTAAAAATTTTATGTAATTTAATTAAAATAAAACTGTTTATTCAATTCTTGTTACACCTATTCAAAACCTGCTAAATATAAATGAAATTCTGAAAATTCAGTGAAAATTCAAACTCCCCTTTGAGTGCCTCTACAGGACAACTTAATTCAATATAATAGAATAATATTTTTATCCTAAACCGTTTATTGTAGCTTTCATTCATCTAGGGTTACTATAGTAGGATATAGTTTGTTCTAGCAGCATTATATGTATAATTGACTTAAGTCTGTATGGATTTCTGATATGTAATGAATTATTTGTAACTTTGGCTATAGGGAAAGTTTAGACTGTGATGTGCTAAAGCCAGTGTGCCTGACTCAGACCCGTTTGCTAGATGCGTACGCTCGCTCCCAGCATATGCAAATTCGGCTAAGTGACGGCAAGGCAGGCGATTGCACGGCAAGGCATAAGCACGCCCACTATGTCTTGTTGTGCGATCGCCCGGTGTATGCAGATGCCCACCAGCCTGTCTTTAGACACCCACTAGTGCACGTCATCTCCTGGAAGTGTATGCAACCATCAGTACATCGGGTTCCATCGGAAGTGACCGCAGCGCTTGAGGTTGACCATACCCTGCCGCAAGCACTGCGAGCACTTCAGTGTATAATTCAACCAGGTGACGTGTACAATGACGCTGTCTCTAAATTACGCACGCCTCTGAAACGTCGTTAAGATGCTCAGGCACGCCTGCGTTCACACCTCCACTCCCCCGTTTCCCGTGGCCTGCCCCTGTTACCACCTTCAAAAGGCTTCTCCTGTCACTTATTCAACCAGGTTGTCTATGCTGGGCGGCGTACGTTTCCCGATCGCTCGTACTAATTTGCGCATGCGCACTGCGATGCATATGCATGCGCACATTGCAAAACATTGCTCGCTCCGAGCGATCGCTTGCTAGCTTACGGGTCTGAATCAGGCCCAGTATTCCTCCCTAAAGCTAGTTACATACTATGCGATGTTGTCAACGATGTCCCTTGATCTCCCGCACAAACGATCTAGTGCATACACACTGTGCAATGTAACAAACAACCAAACGATATATCTTGCATCGTGTGGTGGTTACATCATTAACTATATAATGTAACCATATCGTCTGATTGTCCAAGTAGTGCATACGCACTGCACGATCTGAAGGGAATCATTAACGAGATTAACAGATCTTCCTGCATGTAGAGAAGATCTGAAGATGCGACGGACGAAGCCATGGGAGAGCGTATAGTGCGTACACACTTGAGGATTTGAACGATTTGTCGTTCCGATGCATCGGAATCGGCCATATTGTTTAAAATATCGTCTAGTGTGTAGGGGCCTTAAGGGTCTGATACTACTATGCATCAATGGGGCGTCTTGTAAACGCTTCTCCTATTGCCTTCTCATATATAGCCAATGCTGAGCATGATAGCTGTCCTTCATCGGCTGTTCCTCATTGGCCTGATTCCTCTCCGTTCTAGAGTGCTAAATATCTATATATCCAGTTCTGTAGGTCCATTCGTAGGCACTTAGCGGTAACGTAAATACTGTACACGCACCACTTTTGTGGCTTACGCAAGATTGTCATGGAGGACTATTCTATTTAATGCTCACGGTTCTGTAATGAACACAGAAGTGATAACCAGGATGTGGATTCTGTCTTCAATCAGTGTCACATCTATAATGGGTGCAGCGTGTCCCCGTTCTCAGCTCCCATTGCCGTGGAGGGTTCCGAAGGATCCCTCTCCTGGTAATTTTTGCAAAATGTAGCCCATAGGCATCAACCAGGACTGGTGCAAGGTTTCTGGGCGCCCTAGGCAAGATTTCACCAACCGCCCCTGCTCCCTCCAATTCTTAATGTGCCACGCATTAGTCTCCCCAGTTTATAATATGCCATACAGCAGTGTCCAAAATTCATAATTAAATATACTATATAGAATATACCACACAACAGAGAACCAAAATCATAATGTACCTCATAACACTGCCACAAATTCACAGTGTGCCACACAGCTGTGCCACAAATTCATTATATGCCACTCAGCCATGAATTATACTATTCATTTTTGTTTGTGGACTCAGCGTCGCCCTCCAGTGCCCGGCACCCCTAGGCGGCTGCCTAAAGCTGTCTAATGGTAGCACCGACCCTGGCTACAATGGGCTAATGCTATCTTCAGATGGTATTAGCTGCGGGGGCCAAACTTGGCTTGGTAAATGTGACATAGATAACTATGGGGGCCACGCCTGCTGTTGGAAATAGAGGGACTGCGGCAGATATGGAGATATTTGCTGCGGTCCCTCCATAGTACATTCGGGGGATATTTAATATTTGCTGATATCCCGCAAATATAATTTGATAAATAGACCCCCTAAAGCTTATAACAGCTCCTGCCATATGTTGTCACATTTGGAAAAATTAATACAGGTGTTATTTACTGTAGATTATACCTAGACTATCATGAGTTATTATATCAAGTATACAAGTCATGCATGATAATATAAAACAAGTACATTTCTAAGGTTGACGAAGGAGGCTAGGTAAAGACACAGGGCCTGATTCAGAGCCGCTCGTAAGCGGACGCTTGTTCGTTCCGAGCGATGTTCGCACAACTGCGCATGCGTACGGCTGGTAATACGCATGCGCGAACCAGTCAGTGCGGTCGGAAATTGTGTGCTCGCAAAATAGCGAATGCCTGATAATTTGAGTGACAGAATGAGGCGTTTGTGGGTGGTAACAGGGGAAGGTGCTTGAAAACGGGGAGTGGAGATCCAAACGCAGGCGTGCCAAACGGTCAAAAAGGGCGTTTAATGGGTGTGCATAATTAACAAAGCAGCGTCATCGACCATGTCACTTGGTTGTCTTTTAGCCTGAACTGCTCACATGATTGCGGTAGGAAAATCCAACCACAAGCACTGCGAGTAGTTCAGATGCCTTTCGATGTACTCGATTAATCTAAGAAATAGCGGAGATGACGTAGGATGCGAGCGGCCAGGGGGTGTTTTTTACAAAATAGCGAGCGCCTGTTTCGTTCGCTCGTTCAGACATAGAGGTGTCAACAGACCGCAAAGAGCGAGCGCTTAATTTAAATAGCAAGCCCCTTTTTCTGAACGAGCGGCCGCAAATAGCGTCCGGCTCTGAATTAGGCCCACAGTGCATACAGAGGAGAGACAAGGGGTTATATGAGTTAGTTACAGTAAATACTAATGTTTTCCCATGTTATGAATAATGTGAATTTATATAACCAATCTCATTAAGTACACAAATTTATGTTGCTCTGAATGCATCGCCATTATTGTTCTTGTAATTTTCCCAGCTCCTGTTTAATATTTTAGTTTGCCCTAGTTCTTCTATTTTTGAATCTCCTGGGAACTTCAGTGTATTCGTTAAAGTGTATTGCCACCTGCTGGTGAAATTATACATTACACTTAGAATACTATATGAGTAACTAAAACTTTTCAGCAGCAAAGACATCCAGTGCGCAGTGCAAAACCAGCTTTGAACCTACTTTGGGCCATATTCAATTTGAAGCGAAAAGCCGTTTTTTGTGTGTTTTTGCCGAAAACTTTTCGCCAATGATGTCATTTTCGCCTGTTTTGGTTTTACTCCATATTCAATTTGGAAGACTTTCCGCCTAGTCAGAAAGTCAATGCAATGTAATAGACAAAAAAGTTTTGCCTATGAATAGCAGGCAGAAAAAAGTGCAAACTTGGGGTTTTGGGGTGCAACGTTGCGGGAACCCCCCTGCAGCTTTTAGACAGTTCCCCAAAGGTAAACTGTGTAAAACAAAATAAAAAAAAAACACTTAAAGACATCCCAAAAACTGACTTTGAATTTGGGGGCGTAAAAAAAATGTTGGGGGGCAAAGTTAAAAACTAGTGAAATTGACTCTGGGGGATCCCCACGTATGTACCAGGTGTTTTTATGATTGCAGGTGCTTGCGGCAGGTGGATTTTTCACTATTTTTTCAACTTAACTTTATCAACATTTTCAAGTACCCCAAATTTGCTGATATAACTTATTTTCTGGGAAAAATACTCCTGAATACTATCCTGCATCACGTATAGAAAAACGCTATTTAGCAGCTATTGAGCCCGTTTAAAAACACCAAATACCTTCAGCAAGCCAAATCGAGGGGGTACCATAGGGAACCCCCATGTCAGAGCATCTTTTGGGGTGTGTCAGGCTGATTTCCCCAAATCTGACAGGACTTTCCGCCTGTTCAAGTTTCGCTGGGTCCCGTTTTCGCGTACTTCCATATTGAATATGGGGTAAAGCAGGGGTGGCCGCGATACTTTTCCGCCTACAAAAGACGCGATGTAAGCGAAAAGTCTTTTGAGGCAATAAAGTATACGCTGCAACCTGATGCTCACTTTGTGCTGTATTCATCTGTGCGATGGCAAAAAAGAGATCGGACTGCATAAACATCAGTATTGCGTCCGCTGCTGAATCAGACGCAGTGCCATTTCCGCCCCCAATAACTAGACCTATTTTATTCTCCATGTTTCACTTCAGCGAGAAACGAGCATTTTCTGGTGCGCTCTGAACAATTTAATAGAAAAGTGTCAGAAAAACAAACCTGATTCCCTAATGATTCATTCAAGGTATAAATGAGGGTAATACAAGCCAGGGGCATATTGTTAATGGGTGCAGGGTGTGCGGTGCCCACACCGCACACCCTGCACCAATATGTTATAATACTTACCCCTCCGAAGTCCCGTGTCGGGCTGTAATGCTGGACAAAACAGCTGAAAAATGGCCAATGCGGCCATTTTTCCGGCATTTTGAGCATGCACACTACGGGAATCACCAGGAAAATGGTGGCAGCGCCATTTTCCCAATGACCTGCACACAGTCTAGTGCCCAGAGTCTACAGGTGCAGCGCTGAATGCTGCTGGCCGCCGGAGAGAGAGGAGGGGGCCCGGATAGAGACTGCACACAGCCCCCTCCTCTCTAGAAACGCCCCTGATACAAGCAGTGGTGTATATCTAATGGGTGCAGTGCACATTTAGCCAAGGGACAAGGAGGACCTTGCGCTGCACACCCACAACAAGCTCCACAGTGTGCCCGGCAACACAGCCCACCCCTATACCTGCTGCCAGTGGCACAGTACTTTGGGCAGGGCAGGGCTGGACTGGCCATCTGGCACTTCTGGCAAATTCCAGAAGAGCCAGTGGCCAGAAGGGCCAGTCCAGAAGTCAAGAGGCATGGCCGAAAAGATCCCCAATCCGGTGCTCTACTCGGTGGGAGGGGCTTTTGTTAGACGCCTCGTGACTTCTGAATGGGACAGTGACAGTCAAGAGGCCCGGCCGGGAAGATCCACTCTGCTCGGTGCACAACATCAGGCTGCCGTATACTGGCGCCACAAAACACTGGAGCAAGGGGAAGAGGAACATCAGATACACTGTCTTTGGATCTCATCAGAGGTCAGGTGCGTGCTGTGTAACAACTTTCCTGGTGTGGGCAGCTTCAGGTCTGGGCTTTGGCGGACAGCAAGGGTGTCTGCTTCCCAGATCAACCCAGCCCATAGCTGCTCCTGGGATGGCGGCTTTTCCTCTACTGCTTCCTCATCTCCAGTTGGTCCCGCCGCTGCTCTACTTAACCCCGGATGCCTCTACAGACCCTCCGCTGCTAACCAGACCTGGTTGCTGGGACCTTCCCCCCAAGCTACCCTGTCAGAACTCGCCTTAGGATCCCGCACCACCTATGCTGTTTCCAATGGTCACTGCTGTCTCCCTGCTGCTCTTCTCCTGCGACTGGAGTTGTTGAAGTGTAGGTACATCCTGCCAACCACCATCTTGACCACGTTGCTCCTCCGGGTCCTCTCCCTGTCTGGCCCTTTCGGTGAGTCTTTTACTGATTGCTCTCGGCTGTGAACTTGGCCCTCTACACCCCTCCACAGACCACTGAGCATCTTGCCCACCCTCTCTTTACCAGATGCCTCTACACTGATACCCTGGACCTCTCCTGGTACACTATCAGCCATTAAAGTTTAATTACCTGTCTCCTCCTAGCTCCCTAACCTCTGCTCCAAACCCCTGCAAATCCCTTAACCTTATTCACATCTCTCCTCTTAATTACCTGCCTACCAGGTTAGTCTGTAATAATCTAACTCCTACCCAGGCCCCCTTCATCTCTAATTTGTCCAACCTCCTCTCTGTCACTGAAACTTGGTTATATATGACACTACTTCATCATATACCTCCTATGGGGGCCTCTTTGTTTCCCATACTCCTAGACCTAATGGCTATCATGGTATAAGAAGAAATTACTTATTTTTCTCATGCTGTCCCACCTTCATGCTCATTACATATTCTTTCTATCATTCTTATTATTTGAAGCCCATTTTCTTGATAACTTCTCCTCCTAGCTTCCCCACTCTCTCTTCTCAGAACTCCCTTTTCTTTACTTTCCTGGCAGACTTTCATGTCCTATTTAACATTCCCACCAAGTCAGCTACCTCCAAACTTCTCCCTCACTCTAATCATTTGGCCTCTCCCAAAAGTGGCCATTTACAGTATTTCACATGATCTTCTCTCACTTCTGTGCTATCTACTATGACATCATAGGAAAAATCTTGATGCCTTTGGACCCACCAGTTTCTTCTGTTTATTTGGTTCTCTTATCTCCACACTAACACCACCTCCTGCCATGACTAGGCTGTCACCCTCTACACTACAACATAGTCTCTGCTGTCACTATTAGTTTGCAACTTTACCTACTGTATTTACTGTCTTATTAAATACTTTAATTACTGCCTTACAGTATCTAATTGCTTTTACCTACTGCATTACTGACTGTGACTGCACACTATACATCCCAACCCCTCTTTTATTCACCTACTACTACCCCAGAAGCACCCTCCCCTCTTCTATCCCCCTATCTCTTTACTCTCGATGTTGACCACCATGTCTCCTTGCTCTCTTCCAATATCCATCTTCACCCCCTGCCCTTGTCTCCTTCACAAAGCCATCCCACCCTTTCACACCAGCAACCCAGCCAATTTCACCCATATCTCCCTTCTTTCCTCTTCGCCTGTGCCCTCTGGAATTCCAGATCCAGTCACAACAAACTGCCCTTCATCTCTAACTCGATTATCCTCCTCCCTGAAACCTAGCTCTTCTCCACTGACACTGTTTTCCCACCTGCTCTCTTCTATGTGGGCCTCTCATTCACCCACTCCATCAGGCGGCAGAGTTGGCATCCTTCTATCCTCAAACTGTGACTTTCATGTCATCCCCCCTGAACCCTCCCTTTCTTTCTCCTCCTTTGAAGTCCACTCTGTTTGGCTCTTCTACCCTATACATCTCCATGTCTCTGCTATCTACCATTCCCTTGGACTCACTTCCCAATTTCTTGATAATTTTTCTGCCTGGCTTCCCCACTACCTCTCCTCTGACCTCCCTTCCATCCTCCTAGGTGACTTTAACATTCTCATCGACCCAGCATCTTCTGAACTGCTCGGCCTTTCTTCCTCTTTTGACCTTTCTCAGCCACCACACCGGTTACTCCTTTGACCTTGTCTTCTCCCATCTGTGTGCTCTCTCTGACTACCTTCCCACTCTCTGACCACCATCAAATTTTCCATACCCCCACTTCTAAATTTCCACTTTGACCACTGGATGTATATCCACTGTATGTATGTATGTATGTATGTATGTATGTTTGTATGTGGGGACACCATTCCCTGTAAAAGAAGTCAGCGGGGCGAGTATCATTGGATTTACATCGTAAGTGCTGGATCATTGCTGTTGTTTTATATATATATATATATTGTTCCACAATCTCCTCCCCTCTCTCATCTGATACAACAGGTCCTCCTGACATATTACCATATGAGGGTACATCAAGGCACTATCGGGATCTACTGGTTAACCGCTGACCACCTAGACATTCTCCCTGGCTTTCACCAGAGTAGGGTCATTTAACTGCTCTACGGCAAAGACCTCTTTTCTGACCTCTAAATCCGGCAAACGATCAACGGGCTCTATAACACTTGGTGAGCCACCATCACACTCCGCATTCCCTATTTCGCCAATCATGCTAGAAAATGGGAACATTTCTGACTCTGCCACTACATCAGTCACCCTTTCAGATGAGGCAGGGTGATTTACCAGAGTGCAAAACTGGCTTTCCCACAACTTTCAGAAGTGAGGAAGGTCTCTTCCCAATATTACATCATACATTAAACCCGGTACCAAACCCACGAAGACTTCCGCAGTACCACATGGCGTCTTGATGCTCACTTCGGCAGTAATATAATACCGAGTATCCCCATGTATGCATGTCACACCAACAGCTCAGATCTCAAAAGTGTAACCAGGCTACCAGAGTCTAACAGAGCCTCTACACGGCTGCCTTCCACAGTGAGTACACACAGGTGTTTATCAGTCTCAGCCTGCCGGTCAGCAGTACAAGCTAGCTGCGCAAAGAAAGATCCCCTGCGGTTGACAAAAGCAGTATCACATTGCATGGGCTCAGAGGTAAGTGAACAATTAGCTGCTATATGGCCGAAGCCACCACATCAGAAACATTGAGTCACATTAATGTCTAGTCTTTTGCGGGGCAGGAACCTTCCTGGCCTAGCAAGCCTGTCTTTAGGTTCCCCACCCTCAGTCTTAGGCACGTTCCACCGCCCAGCACCCTTCTCCCCAGGAACAGTCTTACCATTGTTGTGGGGAGTTTTGCGGAGAGCGCCATTGGGGCTCGGTGGGGCAAACTCATCAGCTCCTCAGCCGCTACTACCTCTCCACCAGTTCGACTAACTGGTCGGCGGACTTAGGGTTGGCATGGCTCACCCACTTGCGCAAGGATGCAGGTTGGGATCGCAGATACCGGTCCATTACGACTCGTTCGACGATTTGTGGTCCTGTCAGCATCTCGGGCTGTAGCCACTTGGTGGATAGATGGACAAGGTCGTGCATCTGTGAGCGTGGAGGTCTGTCGATTTGGAATTCCCAGCGGTGAACTCGAACAAAGGTTGTGACCCCCAAGGGAGTTATAATCTCCCATTGCAGTTTCACATAGTCCTTAGCATCGGCCAGGCACAAATCGTAAAAGGCCTTTTGTGGCTCCCCAGACAGAAAAGGTGCCACCAGACTTGCCCATTGCTGCTTGGGCCAACTCTCCCTTTCGGCCGTTCTCTCAAACGTGGCGAGATATGCCTCCACATCATCGCCCGAAGTCATCTTTTGGAGGAAGTGACTGGCTCGTATGGAGTGAGTGGCGGTGGGAGGACCAGTATTAGCATCTCCAGGCCGGGCTACTAGGTGTTGTACCATCTCTTTGATGGCCTGGCTGTTTACCGCTAAGGCCTGGCGGTTTTCCGCTAAGGCCTGGCGAGTTTCCTCGAGGGTGACTTGTTGTTGCCTCTGGGCTGTCTCCAAGGCCAATAGCTGCACCCTGGTGGATTCCTCCTGGATTTTGTTTGTTTCCTGCTGAGCTGCTGTAGCCTGAAGCAGGGCTTTTACTATGTCCTCCATTTTACCTCCAGGTGCTGGTTGGAAGCTGAACCTTGCCTCTCTGAGCATTGGCTGATGCCACCTCCAGGGATTCAACAATCACGTGTCTGCCCCTTTAAATTTGAAAGGACAAATTTTTCCTTGCTGCACTTTTCAGTGTGTGCTTGTCCGCATTCTCCATCAATTGTAACAGGACTGGATTGGGGGTCCCTCTCCTGGGGTAGAAGGACTCCCTCTTCACACACACAGCAGCCAGAAAATAGTACACCAGTCTGGGTCTCGTGCTAACTGGTCGGCGCCAGTCTTTATTGTGCCAAGTAAAAGGAAAAACAAAACATAAAAGTAAACGCTAGCCCGTCTGGGTGCTAACTAAACAAGAGGTTCCCTCTCTAAAGAAACAGTGGGGCCTACTACCTCCACCATCAACACAAGCGCATGCACAGACCTTACAGGTAGTTTCACCAAGTGTCTCTGAGCCAGCCAGCGTGCTTGCTCTTCCAGGTATGAGACACTCCCTTTATCAGCCAGTTCCAGGCGCAGAGCTTAATGAGCCTGCTAACAGACCAAAAACCAAAACCTGGAGTGGGTTGTGGATGAAGCCCACCCTCTCCTCACATCCACACCCCCAGGTCCCAAACCGGCTTTTCCAAAAGCCGAAGCTCAAATCTGCTATAGTGCAGACTTTCTCCTGGGGGCTTTTTAGAACACATAGGTCAAAAACCTAGGGCAAATGTATCTACCACTGACCACTTTACCAGTGATCCTATCACAATATATATATATACACAGATATATAGATATATATATATAGATATATATATATATATATATAGTAGTTAAAAAGCTTACTGTGTTTAAGTGTAGACCATTTATTATAATTACACAAACATTAAAATGACATAGTAGAATAAAGTAAAAAAATGCCCACTAATAATTAAGTCTGCAAATGTTTAAAAATATTAATAGTACTTTCTAAAATATATATGTTTAGAGGAAGGTTCAGTGGTATTGTCCACAATAAAATGATAGGTCTCTTTTGGAGGATGCAATGCAACCAATACCTGAAATTCTGGTGCCCAAAAAGTTCTCCTATATGTGGATCCTACACAATAGGCTGTTAAATACAGGAGATAGCTGGCAGTTGAAGATGGATGTTTCCATTTTGGAGAGCCTGACTACCTCACATAGCTGCAGACAAGCAGAGTTTATCAACTAACATCTTTTTCCGGAATATAGGAACTGGGGGCATGCCCCCAACGCGATGAAAACAGACGCATGGCTCACAAACCCAGTAAAGCCGTGCCCTCTAGCTGTGAGCCCATGCCCCTTAATTTTGGTTGCTCTCGGCGCGCAAGGTTCCATCCATTCCTGAGTCAACGTTTTGGGAAGTATGCATTGTGGTATAGGAGGTTTGGTGTTCAAATCCTTTGCTTGGAATATTTTGTATTTTAATATAGTGGGATTAAGACAGGTTATCTTTACCATGGTGTAAAAGGAAATGCTTCATAATTACAGATAGCTTGACAGCTAAATGTCTGCCTTTGGCACATGTTGTCTGGAGTTTGAATCCCCTCCATGATGTGCCTGTTGTGTGTATTTTAATACAGAGAATGATGTACACTTGTATGTCTTTCTAATATTAATTATATTTGTAAGAGCACAGACTAAGTCTATACCAGGAGCCAGATGATAATGCTGAGGTGGGCCTGTGTGCTTTAAATGCCAGGGCCATTTTTTAGTCCCAGTTCGGCCCTGACTTTGGATGATCTATTCGAAAAGATGGTGCAGCAGATAAAAAAGGATGGGCTCTGTCTTCTGCACATAATACAGTGCATCTTCACATAAACATTGCTGAAGCCTGGGACCATACTTACCTACTTTTGAAAAAGCATTTCATGGAGATTGTGAAAGCAACACCTATGAGCGCGGTGGTAAAGTAGGCGTGTACTGCTACATCTGAGAGGTGTGTTATAATAATGATTTACATTTAAAATGTAAATGAGCCTCAAAGCAGTTAGTAAGATCTACTTGTTGATGAAAACACACTGATACTTTAAGGAAAATACAAGTAGCCATAGGGATCATTGTGCCTTATAACCAATGCAGGGAAATGATCCCATTTGACTGTATATATTTATGTTTTTTGCTTATAACAGCTTCATAATGGGGGACAGGTACAATCAGGGAGATTACTAGACTCTTCAGGGAGTCAGGGAGGCTGCTACTATTTCGGGGAGTCTCCCTGACAATCAGGGAGAGTTGAAAAGTATGCCTGGGACCTGCTGCAGTGTTTTAGGAGAAAAACAGAAAAATGAAAGTTTATTGAAAGGAATGGTTTTATATTGGTAGGAGTCTGGACTTTGATGTGATGTCTTCACTCCTGCACTCTGTGGCACCTTACCTAAAGCTGGGTGGATCATCCAGGTGCTGCAGTACAAACCAAGGAGTTTACAACATGAGTTTGGTTCTCATGTGCCCCGGTTTACATACTATAGGACTGTTAGCAGAAATAGTTTCTATTAAAATGTTTCTGTACTGGCACTTAACAAGAATTTGTTTTGGTTTGGTTCTTTGGGGTGATCAGGGGGTTAGGGGACATGTGCCACCATACATCACAGTGATGTCCGCTGTGCGAACATATTTACCCACTACGGTATTACATCACCCATTTTCCTGCGCACCTCTATGGCTACGAGATAAAATCAGAGGTTATTGGAATTCCCAGAATGTGCCACTCTGGAACGCAATGAACGGCACAAGTGAACAAAACTGACCATTTTATGTCATGTTAATGTGTTTTGTTTTGTGTTATTTCAAAATGATAGGAGCTCTAAGTACTAGTCAGTAATTAAAGTCCACCTGTCACCTACACCAAACTTGACTACTTTTTTGGATTGCCCTCCCCGAAGATTCCGTAGGAATGGGCAAGACCAAGGAGCAAGTGATGAGTGGGCTTGAAAAAAAGTTGCGTCTTCCTGAACCCTGCTGCGCAGTAACCCAATTTGTGTACTTATGGCTCCACCACTACACAAGAAATAAAAGCGGGGTACAGATGTCCCACTTCCTGTTTTATCAGCCAGGAATCTATACCTTACTTTTTTATTACAAATATACTTAATATTCACTTTTATAACCTTGAAATACTGTATCAATACAAACAATATTAATGAATCAATTTTTTCATTTTTCCCTAAATTTAGCCAACCAATAATATAAAACTAAAGCTGAGGGCGATTTCACTGAATGGAACGCATTTGGGACATAGTGCCTGATTCAGAGCCACTCGTAAGCGGAAGCTCGTTTGCTCCGAGCGATGTTTGCCCAACTGCGCATACGTACGGATCGTTATATGCATGCGCGAACCAGTCAGTGCGGTCGAAAATCATGTGCTCGCAAAATAGCGAATGCCTGCTAATTTGAGTGACAGAATGAGGCGTATGTGGGTGGTAACAGGGGAAGGGGCTTGAAAACGGGGAGTGGAAATCCGATCGCAGGCGTGCTTAAAGGTCAAAACGGGCGTTTTAAGGGAGTGCATAATTAATCCAGCAGCGTCATTGACCACGTCACTTGCTTTTTTTTAACTCAGAACTGCTCGCAAAATAGTGGTTGAAAAAACCAACCACAAGAATAGCGAGCAGTTCATATGCTGGTCGATGTACTCGATTAATCTAATAAATAGCGGACATGACGTATGGTGCGAGCGGCCAGGGGGCGTATTTTTCAAATTTACGTTCGCATGTTTTGCTCGCTCGTTCAGACTTAGAGGCGTGAACAGACCGCAAAGTGCGAACGGTTCGTTTGAATAGCCACCCCTTTTTAGAAAACGAACGACCGCAAATAGCGAGCGGCTCTGAATGAGGGCCATAGTGGCACAATTTCCGATTAACCCTAGCAGTCTTGTCTGTTATTGAATCGGACGTACAGACATTTAAGCCTTGATGTTTTCCTTTGAAGTGGGGAAACCTAGGTAAAACTTTTTCCTTTTCTTGTTATCGTAAGTTGTTTTATTAGGGGAAGAAAACCTGCCATATATGTTTGTAATGTTCATGCATTATAGAGTCATGTCACAAGATCCCTGTAATTGGGAGGATTTGGTAATCTAGGGCTTAAATACGGAGCATTATCAGTTCCTCGGTATCTGTCTGATGAAAGATACTTCCCGTATCGAAACGCGTTGAAGATTAGGAGGATTTAGATGCGCTTCTGATTATCCAGCACAGATTGACGCAACAGTTGTTAAAAGGATCCAATATTCCATCTACAGAAATGTCTTTGTTCTGGCATTGATTCATTTGTGTGGAAATATACAAAGATCTTGATATAAGCCTCATTTTATAACATAATGTATAACATTATGGAACTGATTGAGAGGTGGATACTGCTGCTTCAGTCTTGTGTCTGTTGCCGGAGTCACGGCTTTGATAATATGGTAATGTTAGTTTTAGTCTACCCCTGGCGCAGTACCCTGCGTCAGACTGAGCAAGCAATGAGACTCCCGCTTCCAGCATCTCTGGATGATGTAATACCGCCAGTGATCAGGGACAGCCCTAACCCAGGAGCAGTTTCTCCATCTTAAGAAGGCCTCCGTGGCTGCGTCTGTGCGTCTGAGAATGCAGCCGTTTTCACTATCACTCCAAAAACAGGCCCATGAGAAGTCATTTTTTGCGTTCACTACAGACACATTCCCAGTCACCGCCCAGGACCCCCCATCACTGTGCTGCCCCATTTCTGATAGGCCTGTCCCAATTGCAAGAGAATCGTTGAGCGTACATTTTGTGTAACGCATGCGGTGTTGGGGTTTTCAGGACTTTTTGCGCATGTGCAGTGGCAAATAATCGCCGTACTACCGGATCCCTCTTATCGCCGTACTACCGGATCCCTCATACCAGGGCAATGTGATAGAAGCTTCTATAAGGTAACGCCAGCAAAATCTGCCGTTAACCCCGCATCGGACCCCGGCGGCCACACATTAGTGCATATGGAAAATGTGGTAAAATCCCAAAAACTGTGTTTTTATCGCATTTTCCATTTAGTGCATCTCGCCATACTTGAAATCTGGAATTACTGTTTGTTGGAGGGATTGTGAAGGATTAGATTGAACGGCAGCTATCCACCCTATTCCAAGCAAGGATGTTTTGATACAAAATGACATTGTTGTCTGGGTTTTCCTTCTCTTTTGGCAGCAACAAAGGAACCACAATGTAGCAGCTTTTCTGAACTGGATTTGCTTCACTATAGGATGGACTTTTATTTTGTATATTCAATTTATTACACTATTGAATATTGTTTATGTGTTTTTAAATGCTGTTCAACTGAAATGAGTGCTGAGGGGAAAACCACATTCTAATAAAATAAAGGTTGAACTATAACAAGTGTAAAGTGTCACGCTATAGTGCATTGCTGAGCACAGATTCCCAATGTTTGGGGATCTGCACCTGTTCTGGGCATGTGCAGAAAGTGTCTGCGATCACGCACGCAGTCCGGCATCAGAGCGTCAGTGATTGACAGTCTGCTGCCATTTCGGGGCAGGGGCGGCTACGGCCTCCCTTTGTCAAAACGGAGGCATGTTGCCGCCTTTGGGGGGGGGGGAGCGGAGAGGCCAGGACCTCTGTCTGCTAAGGAGATTTCATGGCCTCTTTTACTCATCTGCGGGGGCCGGCTTGTGTGACCCCATGGTCATTCAGCTGGACGATGGTAGACAGATGATCCAATGCTGCATCCTAGGATACAGCTTGGATCAGTAATGCATGCAGGAGGCGTGGTGCTACATTGCCATATTAGTGCTATCGCAGCTGCAAACATGTAAGTGGCTGCGAGAGCCTCTGCATCCGCTGCTGAATCCGGCCCACAGAGTGGTTTGCACTTAGCAGCGGTGCCCAGCTATGTTTTAAGTCACTATACTAGTTACTATTGATAATAAAGGTTATTCGTGTCTGACATTCTCTCTTACCCAGTACTGTATTATTTGCTGTGTACGTTATGTACTAATGTTGTTTGTAGCAAGGTGACACAATGGTCAGCCTGCATCCCCGCAGCTAATGTGTGCCTAGAGACAGAGAACATTGCTCCGGACCGGTGGAAGTGAAGTCACTGGAGGTTCTCCCTACGGATGTTCTCCTTGACAATCCAAAACTGTGTGTTGGGACCATTCCAGAGTTCCATCATTGAGACTGGTCCTTCTGCACATCCTTGCAGCACACAGTGGTTATCAGCGTGCCATTCTGGCTAATGGCTATTGATATTGTAGGCCCCTTTCCCAAGCCTAGACCGGGCAACCACCACTGACTCTGAAGAGCAGTTGTGGGTAATGGAGCTCACTTATTCCAACCAGCGGGAGAGCAGGATCACCATCAGTAGGTCTACAATGGGCAATCCCAATACCGTGAGCAGGTTACCGAACAACAGGTAATGGCGCTGGTCCCAGTCTGGAGCAGTAAGCTCCAGGCTACCTAGGCTGGACCCTATACAGTGGATACGGCTTATGCAGTGGCCCTGAAGAGCTCATCTGAAAACATTCCACATCAAATAAGTAAAAACCCCAGCGACTATAGCAAAATGCTTAATTAGGGATATAACACACACCCTCAGTGAATACAGATACCAGTAAAAAAGGTGATTCCAATTCAAACTAATAGTACAAACCGTTAACAAACAATACATTAGCTGCCCTGAGCCTTTCATGTGTTGTATAAAATTTACAGATCTTTAGTTTTAATTTTATTCCCTATAAACCTGCTTTCCTTTTCAGGTTCGGTTCATAATATATTCAGGTAGCATAATATATTCAGGTACTAGTACGTATCTTTTTGATGACATCAGAATGTAAGTGTTGCAAGCATTAGGGTGCTCCTGGGATCTGGGCACATCCCGGACCCTATGTGCACACGCCTATGCAGACCACTGCCCCCTAATTGATATGGTTAGCTATCACAGATAGCAGACAGAGGTCCTGTCAGAAAAATTCTAATTACCACAGATAAATCTCTGTCCTGAGTGAGTTTTATAATAATCCCACTAAATGTGGCTACTACAGACAACCCTTACTGTCCAATCACAAGTTGTTCATTATATTGGATATTTAAATCTTCTCACCCAATTCTCTCCTCTATGAATACATGTGGGTGGTACTACCCACATACCATATAGTAACCTCTACATTATTGGGATCCAGGCCATAGTAGGATTATAGTGTTCTCATAGAACATAAAGACAATACATAAAGCTTAAAACGCTGAGCCATAATACCAATTACTAATTTGAGCATGGTCTTTAAGTCAGTATTTCCTTAACCCTGGTGCTTTTGTTTCAGTGTTCCACCCTTTCTGAAGGAGGTTTTGACCCCACCCCACATAAAATCCAACTCTCCTTGTCTACCCTTCCCCAACTTCCCTTTGGCTGGGCAGACCTGGTTTCATCTCATATCTCACTGTACAACTCCACTATGACATCAAATTTATACTCAACTTGCCAGTGAAAGTACTCTAAATAAATACCAAAAGGTTACATTCCCTGCATAAAAAAGGTCAGTGTTATTCTTAACAATTCAGAAGTGACATAATGAAAACCTATTACCCATCATTATCTTCCAAAAGTTTTTCTAAGAGAGTCTATGACTCACATCTACTGAAATGCACCTAACATGGGTCAGCCAAACTTCTTACATCAGTTCTTTGCAGACTTACTTAAACTACACAAGTTTGGACTCTACTGGGTGAATACTTTACATATCACACTGTAATATAACAAAAAATAGCTAGATCCACACTTTCATACACACTGTAGTAATATTTCAGGCACAATAGTACTGAAGAGACACATGGCTGGGTCCTTCTATTTGACATTTGGGAATGTAACTATCCCAACTCCAAAGATTGCACTTTTTCCAACTCTAGGATTTAGGTTATTGGGATGTAGAAAAAAAGTCTAGACCACAGGTTCCCAAATGTGTTCCTCAAGGCAGGGCCGCAACTAAGAGGGGGAGGGCTAAGGGGGCACGTGCCCCGGGCGCTGGACTTGACAGGCTGACGAGGAGAGGCTGCCAAGGTGGAGCGGCCGCAGGTACTTGCACGTGTGGGTTTGGGCCGCATGTCGGGACCTGCAGGCAGCCTCCTGCAGCCCAGCCTTCAGAGACACAGCACAGCCATCAGTCTAATGTGATGCCGGTCACAAGGCAATCAGAGCTTGCAGAGCCGGCAGCCAATCAGCAGTGGCTGCCAGTCCATGAGCTCCAATCGGTTCGTGACTGGTGCCACATTAGAATGACAGTGGTGCTGACCAATCCCCTGCATGTGGCACCTTCGTCCCGTTCCGCGCCACCCGAGTTCACCCACCATTTTAATGTGAAAGTCCGATTTTAATAGTGTTCCATCTGTCAGTTCTGGGGGTCTGCTGTCACTGGGGGGCATTACTGTGGCATAATGTGTTGCAAGGGGCATTACTGTGGCATAATGTGTTGTAAGGGGCATTACTGTGTCACAAAACCACACATCCTTTTTGTGCTCTATGTTATTTTATTTTTTTTATTGGGGGGGCGCCAAATTACTGTCTTGCCTCGGATGACAGAAATCCTAGTTTCGGCCCTGCTCAAGGCTTCCCAACAGTTCAGGTATTAGAGATATCCATGGTTGAGCACAGGTGGTTAAATCAAATTAACTGAGGTACTAATTAAATCACCTGATATCAAGCATGAATATCCTTGAAACATGGACTGTTAGGGTGCCTTGAAGCCCTGAGAACTGCATTTGGGAACCTCTGATCTAGATCCTCTCCCAAGTAGGCATTTGCACCAAAGTGTGGTCACACCACTCAGCAGTCACTGACTTATTCGATCTTATACGGCTACCCATAGGGTGCAAATCCTGGAGATCTAATAAGTGCCTTTTAGAAGTACCCAACTTCCAAACAGTAATCAAATCATGTATATAAGAGTGTTTTAAGGAGAATCTCTTCAAAGAGTCTGACTTACCTCTGATCTGTGAGGCCTAAACATTTACAACAATGTAAAAAGCAAACAAAAACCAACAACAGTGATATCACTATTAACAAAAACTATGGAATTCTACAGCTCAATGTGGGGCCTATTCATCAACACTTAATTTCTACAAAAGCAGGTTAAAATGCACATTCTCACCTTCAAAGTCATTGGGCCATTCATCAAGAAGGCAAAGCAGGAGATATCACAGATATCTCCTATTTACCTTACCGCTGTCCCCATACAGTAGTATCACAGATATCTCCTGCTTATCTTCCTCTGGCGGAATGTCCCGCTGTCCCCATACACTAGTATCACAGATTTCTCCTGCTTACCTTCCTCTGGCGGAATGTCCCGCTGTCCCCATACACTAGTATCACAGATATCTCCTGCTTATCTTCCTCTGGCGGAATGTCCCGCTGTCCCCATACACTAGTATCACAGATATCTTCTGCTTAACCTTTCTCTGGCTGAATGGCCCGCTGTCCCCATACACTAGTATCACAGATATCTCCTGCTTACCTTCCTCTGGTGGAATGGCCCACTGTCCCCATACACTAGTATCACCTGAAGGTCACGCATGCACACTAGTTTTACTGCTCCAAAAGTGAAGTTGCTTGCAGAGACAGCTGATTTTCGCATCGGCTCTCTCCGCGCTGGAGCAATGATGAATTGCTCCGGCTCTCGTGGAGAGTTAGAATATTAATTATTGGGGTCCGTTCAGACCTGATAATTAATATCATGAATAGACCCCTGTAAATATTCAGAACAATCCAAGTGGGAGCGACACGAAAAAAAGACAGACATCTAGGTAACTGTTAACGGTGAAGATGCAAAGGTCGCCCTAATGCACTACTCTAAACATCAATCAATAAGGTTTCCATGACTACAGACAGGGGCTGACTGGCAACTTTTAGCCTGGGGGACAAATGCATGCAGGCGGCCTGGCAGAGGAGTAGCGTGTAGCCAGGGTGCGCGAAAGAACATGCGTGCTACGGTGCCCCCCCCACCCTCAAGTGTTCTAGGGAGGAGGCGGGTCCATATGGGATTAATGTAAGGTAAAAATAAAGATTAGGGGCAGCCCCCTGTCGTAGTGCCCATATGCAGTGCCACCCTGTGCCACAGGAGGACACCCTTATGCAGGCCTCGAGTAGAGCTCCCAGTAGTGATCACCCCTATGCAGCGCCCCTTGTGCCCCCAGTAGTAAGCCCCTTATATAGTGCCCCCAGTAGTGGTAACCCTTATGCAGTGCCCCTTAAATAGTGGCCCCAGTTGTAGTCTTCCCCCTATGCAGTACCCCCACTATTGCCCTTTATATAGAGCCCCCAGCAGTGGTCCCTCGGTGCAGTGCCCCCAGTGGTAGTCCCCTCCCCCCTATGTAGTGCCCCTAGTAGTAGTCTCCCCCCTATGCAATGCCCCTAGTAGTAGTCCCCTTGTAGTAGTCCCCAGTAGTAGTCCCCCCCTTGTAGTGCCCCCAGTAGTAGTCCCCCCTTGTAGTGCCCCCAGTAGTAGTAGTCCTGCCCTTGTAGTGCCTCCAGTAGTAGTAGTCCCCCCTTTGTAGTGTCCGCAGCAGCAGTAGTCCCCCCCTTATAGTGCCCCCAGTAGTAGTAGTCCCCCCCTTGTAGTGCCCCCAGTAGTAGTAGTCCTCCCCCTTGTAGTGCCCCCAGTAGTAGTATCCCCCCCTTGTAGTGTCCACAGTAGTATTCCCCCCTGTAGTGCTCCCAGGAGTCCCCCCCTTGTAGTGCTCCCAGGAGTCCCCCCCCTTGTAGTGCCCCCAGTAGTATTCCCCCCCTGTAGTGCTCCCAGTATTCCCCCCCTGTAGTGCTCCCAGTATTCCCCCCCTTGTAGTGCTCCCAGTATTCCCCCCCCTGTAGTGCTCCCAGGAGTCCCCCCCTTGTAGTGCCCACAGTAGTATTCCCCCCCTGTAGTGCTCCCAGGAGTCCCCCCCTTGTAGTGCTCCCAGGAGTCCCCCCCTTGTAGTGCCCCCAGTAGTATTCCCCCCTGTAGTGCTCCCAGTATTCCCCCCCTGTAGTGCTCCCAGTATTCCCCCCCTTGTAGTGCTCCCAGTATTCCCCCCTGTAGTGTCCACAGTAGTATTCCCCCCCTGTAGTGCTCCCAGGAGTCCCCCCCTTGTAGTGCTCCCAGGAGTCCCCCCCTTGTAGTGCCCCCAGTAGTATTCCCCCCTATAGTGCTCCCAGTATTCCCCCCCTGTAGTGCTCCCAGTATTCCCCCCCTTGTAGTGCTCCCAGGAGTCCCCCCCTTGTAGTGCTCCCAGTATTCCCCCCCTTGTAGTGCCCCCAGTAGTATTCCCCCCTGTAGTGCTCCCAGTATTCCCCCCTGTAGTGCTCCCAGTATTCCCCCCCTTGTAGTGCTCCCAGTATTCCCCCCCTGTAGTGCTCCCAGGAGTCCCCCCCTTGTAGTGCCCACAGTAGTATTCCCCCCCTGTAGTGCTCCCAGGAGTCCCCCCCTTGTAGTGCCCCCAGTAGTATTCCCCCCTGAAGTGCTCCCAGTATTCCCCCCCTGTAGTGCTCCCAGTATTCCCCCCCTTGTAGTGCTCCCAGTATTCCCCCCTGTAGTGTCCACAGTAGTATTCCCCCCCTGTAGTGCTCCCAGGAGTCCCCTCCTTGTAGTGCTCCCAGGAGTCCCCCCCTTGTAGTGCCCCCAGTAGTATTCCCTCCCTATAGTGCTCCCAGTATTCCCCCCCTTGTAGTGCTCCCAGTATTCCCCCCTGTAGTGTCCACAGTAGTATTCCCCCCCTGTAGTGCTCCCAGGAGTCCCCCCCTTGTAGTGCTCCCAGGAGTCCCCCCCTTGTAGTGCCCCCAGTAGTATTCCCCCCCTATAGTGCTCCCAGTATTCCCCCCCTGTAGTGCTCCCAGTATTCCCCCCCTTGTAGTGCTCCCAGGAGTCCCCCCCTTGTAGTGCTCCCAGTATTCCCCCCCTTGTAGTGCCCCCAGTAGTATTCCCCCCTGTAGTGCTCCCAGTATTCTCCCCCTGTAGTGCTCCCAGTATTCCCCCCCTTGTAGTGCTCCCAGTATTCCCCCCCTGTAGTGCTCCCAGGAGTCCCCCCCTTGTAGTGCCCACAGTAGTATTCCCCCCCTGTAGTGCTCCCAGGAGTCCCCCCCTTGTAGTGCCCCCAGTAGTCCCCCCCCCCAGCAGTACAGACATTATAAAAAAAAAAAACACACTTACCTGACACCCGCTCCTGGTCCCGCCGCCGAGATCAGCTCCTCCGTCCACCCCTTTGCATTATGGGAGTGACGTGTCATGGGAGTGACGCGTCACTCCCATTACCCACTGCGGGAGCCAGAAGATGTCCGGCTCTGGCAGTGGGAGCAGCAGCCGATGAGAGTCTATCAGACTCTCATCAGCTGCTAAAGCAAACACACAGCTGCCGGCTCCAGCGGCTGTGTGTTTGTGCTGTGTAGCGCTGACCGAACTCCGTCCGGTCAGCACTACACACGCAGTGCAGTCTGTGTCACAGTGACACAGACTGCCCGTGGCCTACATGATGCTGCGGCCCGGGGGGCACATGGCACCCTGCCCCCCGGCCCAGCCCGCCACTGACTACAAACTATAGAGAATATCACGGAGCCACTGCACATAGGGCCTGATTCATGAGGGATCGCAGCTGCAATTATGCACGCAGTCCCATGGCGAAGATATGCTAATCCATTGCAATCACTATGCCGTTGCAGCACAACATAAGGACGCCCACCTTACCTTACACACATCCGTAATGTTTAGCAAGACTGCGAAACCCTCAGTAACATCGAGTACAATCGGAGTCGCACGCACACTTGCACAAGCTCTGACCTTACTCAGGAATTTGCTAACCTTCATCGCACACTGTGAGTACACAAGCTGCATATGGCATTTTAGTGCCTAATTTATACATGTCCCTTTAATGGCGTTCAAATGCACTGGCACGCCTGCGTATCGCCGACCACCCCCCCATCACCTTTCACAAAGGGCACTTCCTGTCAATAACTCTGTGATGGGTCTGCGTAGTCATTGCGATAGCAGTCCCAATCGCATTGGCTGGTTTGCGCGCGCGCACTGCGATGTATACGCATGCGCACAACGCAACAATCGGATTTCTTACCGAATCAGGCCCATAGTGAGTAGTCTGCACTCTCATGTATTTACTGTAGGCTCTCCCAGAAAATGGCTGCCTGTACTGCATGGAGCTGACCCAAGCTATTTATTTTTTTACTTTACTTCTATCTTATTTTTTCTTTTTTTACTTTACTTTTATCTTTTTTTTTTTTACTGTTTTTGTTTTATCTCTCCAGTTACATAAGATTCATTTTCAAGGGGGCGTGGCCTGAGCTTTGAAGAAGATGGACACTTGCAGCCGGAGCTCCGGCTGACTGAAGGGATTAATCGGCTTCTGACACACGCTGGTGGCTGATTTCTGCCTCCTTCACCCATCCGGGTCACTCAGTACCGGGCGCGCGAGGTCCGCGGAATCGGGCAGTGAGTATTACCGTTGCCACGGGTTGCGGCATCCAATCGCCTTACAGACCACGGCCTCGATTTCCGGCTGCATCTAGTCGGGACTCGCGGCTAACATACACGCGGCTCACCAAGGACACTCACCCCCCCCCCGTCCTCCGCCCTGCAGCGATTCGCCCGAGACTCACCCCCATCTTCTCGTGGCAGTCCTTAGGAGCTGGAGCTGCCCTCTGGAATGTGTTACACAGAGGAATTGTGAGGAGACACAGGCGCCATTTGAGACATGCTACGAGCAGTGCGCTGGTCGCGGCTCGCGGCTACAGAACACAACTTCTGGTGATGGGAGATTTATTAATCTCACTACTCTCTATATTTTAGAGGCAGACTCTCTCCACATCTACCGGTCAATGTCATTTATCCTCACTTGGTGCATGCTGTTCACTCTCATTCCCAGCCTGCTACTCATTATACAAGCCTGTTTATTATTCCCAAATATGTAGTAACCGCTTTCTACTCACCCTGAACCTCCGGTGTGATATGGCATAGTTCTATATTGTATCTTCACTGCCAACCCGACCATATATTAAACACCTTTTAGGTGTCTGTGACCCCCCCCTCTCTTTATTTGTTACGTCTCTTGCTCAGTGTCTCCACTGTATGGAGAAATTTTTCCCTCCACTCATGCCAGGGAAATCTAGTCAGAAACAACGAGGAGACAGACGCAGAGATTCCACCATGGCCGCGGTTACTGAACCGCAAGCGAAAGACTCTAACTTACAAACTTCCGACTTGATCGCTAATAAGCCTATATATTCCAATCCCGAACAGCCTATAAGTTACGCATCAATGGTGCAGGCTATAAAAGACACAATGGGTCCGATGCTACAAGATCAAGCAACCATTTTTACACAGGCTATAGCAGATATTAAGTCTAATGTTGCACGGGTGGAAACTCTTGTGGACACAGTTGAAAATAGAGTGGGGGTCAACTTCCATGACATACAAATCCTTAAAAGTAAATGTGAAACGCTGGAAAAATCTAATTATCAACTATGCAATAAGATCGACGACTTAGAAAATCGTTCCAGAAGGACAACCTGCGTCTAGTGGGACTTCCTGAATCTATCAAAGGAACAGCCTTATACCATTTCTTACGTCAGTCCCTTCCTGAATTGCTGGAGTTGAATGATATTAGCTCTGATTTAGTAATTGAACGAGCGCACCGCCTGGGGCCGGTCAGAGATACAGGCTCAAATAGACCTAGGGTGGTCATCTTCAAATGCTTAAATTTTGCACATAAGGAAGCCATCTGGTCAGCCTCTCGACGCAAGCACAATCTAATGTGGGAAAACACCAAGCTATTTTTGTTTCAGGACTATTCTACAGAGGTCACCAGAGCCCGTAAAGAATTCAACCCAGTGTGCTCTCGGCTGATTAGAGATGGTCGCAAATTCGCACTATTATTCCCTGCACGCCTTCGATTGTTTGATGGCTCCTCATATCAAGATTTCTCCACGGCAGCCGATGCGATGGCATTCCTATCGGAAGAGGGTGAGGCGGCTCAGGTTTCTCCACCCGTTCACTCTGCCCCTTCAGTGGAGTGACCTAGAGACTTTCTTCAATATGTCAATGAAAAGTGTATATTGAGTATGGTAATTACTACGATTTTCATAAATGCCTTTTTTCTTTTTTTTCTTCTGCTGGTGAATTTTAACTTTCCTCTAGCTGTTTAAGTTAAATGTCAACATCTATATCATAGGGCCATGGCAGGCTAAAAAATATATTGTGTTATACTGTTTTTTATTTTTCTGTTCTTTTTCTATATTTTTACCTGAGGTTTTGGGTATTGATGCTAATCATATCAGTGGTTTTCATGCGTTGCCTGAGGGCTGCAGTTATGGATTACCTCCCTTTGGAGCGTAATTATATGTGTTTTTATTTTGCAATTATTTTTCTGAATGTTTTCTTTTCTCTTTCCCCCCCTTCTCTTCTCTTTCCACTTGCTAACCCACACATCTCCCCCCGACTTGATGAGGATAATATACTTAATATGCAACATGAGTCTTTTAAAAATGTTCTAGAGTTTATTACTACTGATCGTATATATGGAGTAACCTTTGGTAGTGCTGCTAGTGTGAGACCTGGTCTATCTCCTGCACAATGAGCTCACTGAAATTTGGCTCGTGGAACCTGGGTGGGTTACATTCTCCTATTAAAAGGAAGAGAGTGTTTACTTATATTCGCAAAAAACATATTGATCTAATGATGTTTCAGGAAACCCATTTATTAGACCCTGAAATAAATAAATTAAACATGTTTCAATATAAAGTTATGGCCTATGCCTCGTTTACCTCCAAAGCAAGAGGTGTAGTAATACTAATACATAAAAAACACTCCTATGTGATACATTCTTCTGTCCTGGACCCAGAGGGTCGTTTTGTAATAGTTGATGTGACTATTAATGGTACTAATTACAGATTGTGCAATGTTTATGCGCCAAATGTATACAACAGACCTTTCTTCCAAAAAATTCTGCGTAAATTAAATTCGCCTTCTGGGACTAAGCTTATTGTGGGAGGAGATTTTAATATAATTTTGTCTCCAATTCTAGACAGACAAACAGTTAGGACCCGTCCAATTAAACCACCTAGGCTTGGTATTTCAGCCTTTGAGCAACAATTAGATCTTATAGACATATGGAGAGCGTTGCATCCACTAGAAAAAGAATTCACATGTTTATCAGCTGCTCATGGCTCTCTTTCTAGAATCGACTATCTGTTAATCTCGAATAACCTTTTTCCTAAGGTGCAAGAGGCACATATTGAAACAATCTGTATTTCTGATCACGCACTGATTTGGGTCACTATTAATGAAGAAATAGACAAAGGTCCTTACAGACAATGGAGATTCCCCACACATTTGGTCAACTCCATTGAGTTTAGATCTATGCTTGAGTCCACCTGGCAAACCTATAAAACTCATAATGAAGAACACAGGCTCACAAACCCTACCCTGTTCTGGCAAGCATCCAAAACAGTAATAAGAGGCGAAATAATATCATATGTGAAACAACATACGAAGAATTATTATAATAATTACCATAAGGCCCAACGAGAGCTAACTGACGCTTTTCAAAAATATAAGTTGACTCTCTCTCCCATACATAAAAGAATTTACCTAGATAAAAAATTGACTTTTGATTCCATTGTGTCAAACTACCATGATAGATCACAATATATCTCAGATTTTAAATTCCACAAATTCGGCAACAAAACAGGGCGTCTACTTTCCAATTTATTACGTGGCCCTCGTACAACAAATATCATCCAATCCCTAATAGATCCAAAGGGTAAGCGTATTCACACTGGTACACAAATATCCGAAACTCTTAGGATATTTTATTCAGATCTTTATGCAAACAGTCAAATAGACTATACACAAAAAGATAGATTCTGGGAACAATTACACTTACCCCAGATTAGTCAAGAAACCGCAGAAAATCTCTGTGCTCCTGTTACGATATTGGAACTTTCTAAAGCGATACGCTCTCTCAAACCCAATAAAGCTCCAGGTCCTGATGGCCTTACTGGAGAGTATTTGAAAATTCTCTTCCCCCAATTTGGAGATACCCTATTAGAAATGTATAATGATATACTTCAAAATAAATCGCTGCCACTTTATTTTAATAGCGCCATTCTTAAATTGCTCCCAAAACCAGGAAGAGATCCTGAACATCCAGGGTCTTACAGGCCTATCTCTTTATTAAATTCGGATTATAAACTTTTTACAAAAATTTTGGCGGATCGTCTTAAACTATGCCTGCCAGCGGTAATACATACTGACCAAACAGGTTTTATCATGGGTAGACACTCAGTGACCAATATTCGAAGAGTTATTTCGATTATGCAGGGATTAGAACTCAAAGAGAGCCGGGGGACGCCTTTACTTCTCTCTTTGGATGCCGAAAAGGCGTTCGATTTACTAACATGGGACCATCTGTTCGAATCTCTAAGACGTTTTGGCTTTCCTGATAATTTCATAAATTTAATTTCAGCTATTTATACCAATCCAATAACCCAGATAGACTGTAACGGTTACCTATCTCATCCCATTGCGATAGGCAGGGGGACGAGGCAAGGATGCCCATTGTCCCCCTTGTTGTTCGCATTAGCACTGGAACCTCTGGCGGTCACACTGAGGAATGATAGTCAGTTCTCAGGTATTAGGATAGGTGTAGTGGAGTCCAAGTTGGCTCTATTTGCAGACGACATGTTGTTGTTTGTATCCCATCCAGAGTCTTCTATTCCCTCAATTTTAGAAAATATTACACGTTTTGGATCTTTTTCGGGATATAGAGTAAATTTTAGCAAATCTGAGTTCTTGTATTTAGGAACGGATCCACCTCCTATCCTACCCACTATTTGTTCCCAATTTTTGAGATCACAGAACACTTTAAAATATTTGGGAATCTACATCCCCGAAATAACTACTAAAATTTACAACTGTAACTTTTCCCCAATACTCTCGAAAATCTATAAACAATTAGAGCATTGGCGGGAACTTCCTTTGTCGCTGATGGGTAGAGTGGCGGTTTTGAAGAGTATAATTTTTCCAAAGATCGCTTATCTGATTCAAATGCTTCCTATTGCTCTTACTCAAAATGATATTAATGCTTACTCGAAGGCTACCTCCAAGTTTTTATGGCGGGGCGGGAAGACCAGAATAGCTCTTGCTAAGCTTCAGGGTGACAGAGGGAGAGGTGGCTTGGGCATTCCAGATCTGAAGGACTTTTCAGCAGCTGTATTTTATAGATATGTGTTGGATTGGTGTCTTGGATGTAGTATCTATACGGATCTGTCTCTGGAGACAGAACTACTTTCTCCTTTTGCTCCAAGTGCCCTTTTACACACACCTAAACCCAAACTCCCTAATCTAGTTTTAGGTAATATAATTTTTTGTGACACTTACAAGGCATGGTGGAACATTAACCAGAGACTCAACCGAAACGCCTGCTCTACTAAATACTTCACTCTCTGGGGTAATCCGATGTTTAGCCCAAGTTTAGATAATTCCCACTTCCTCATTTGGAAGGCTAAAGGCCTTGCAAAAATCAAAGATGTTTTTGACCCAGGGGGCACCCTTCTTTCTTTTCAAATTCTTAAGGATAAATTCAATCTTCCTAACTCCCAATTTTTTATGTATCTCCAAGTCAGACATTTTATTCAACACATATCTCCTGCTTTGACGGACCCAAATGCAAAAGATGCATTAGATTCCATATTTACATTCACAATGCAAAATAATTACAAAACTAAATTTTTGACGACTGAATTCACTTCATCTAAAGCAAAATCTCTATGGCATAAATGCGCGATGAGATGGGCCGTAGATATCCCCACAATAGATTCTCCTGAAATTCTTTTAAGTTATTATGAATCCACCCTGAAAATTTTACACTCGGCATGCCTACAGGAAGTCCATGTGAAGATTTTACACAGGGCTTATATTTCACAGAGTAGCAGAGCTCATATGGTAGTAGAGGAGACTGGACAATGTGTGAAGTGCAAAGCCTCTAAAGCCACTTTCTGGCACAATATATGGGAATGTGGACGCATCCGCAAATTTTGGGATAAACTTATGTGCTTTATAAATGATTTGTTATCACTACGTCTACTAAAAGATCCCTTAGCTTTAATTCTTGCGAATTTTAGTAATTGGAATGTATTCCCTCATAATAAGAAAACAGTTATTCCACTCCTTGCGACAATAGTGACGATCGCTAAGAAAGCGATTCTCATGAATTGGACAGTAAGGACCCCTCCTTTTCTTGGTGATGTTAAACGTATGATACTTCAAGTGCTTTATTTTGACCGGCGAGATACTCTCCCGGATATAGAGAAGGGGGTGGAACGTTTCCAGAGAAAATGGGGCTTTTATATATCTCACTTGGATAACTCCACTCAAACCCATATTAACAACATTTTTGAAACCACTTCATGGTACCTACACCAAAAATTGGTTTAACTCATATATTATGTCTGTTTTCCTTGAGGATTTTGGAAGACTTTTGTGCAAATTTTCGGTATTAAATTATTAAAAGGTCTCTACTATAGAAGACTCAGTCCTAGAAACTCCTAAAAATATGGGTACTTATCTCTCCCCTCCCCCTCCCTATTCTACTCCCTCTCTTTCTTCTTCTTCATTATGCATATTGTCTATTTATTTATTTTAGTTTTTCTTTATATTATTGTATTATTTTGTATTAGTTGGCTAAGGATATAAAGTGTTTATATCTATTAGAATACCAGAAGCTGGAGCCTTGAAGTTCTCAATCGTTACAGTTTTTATGTGATTTTTGAAATGGGATCTTCTTTTAGAGTTCCTTATTTCTACATTGTTCGAACTCATTTGTATTCAGTCTGAGATACTTGGTAATGACTGTTTGTTTCCTGGTCGACTTTTATGTCTTTATATCATTGAGCAGTATGTTTGTATTTACTCAGTCATATTTAATGACTTATTATTGTTATACTTACTCGAGTATTTTGTTACCTTTTTGTATTTTCTTCTTGTCTGAAAACTAAAATAAAAAGATATTTGAAAAAAAAAAGAAAAAAAGATTAATTTTCATACATTTGTGTATTTGCGTTGCGGTATATGATATGTGACCTGCAATATATGGTGGAAGTTTTTTAAACAAACTACATTACAAAATAAGTGTGTTTGCCTACTTTAGATTGAGATTTCATTTCCTACAACTCTGTACAGCGAATATTGTGCCAATTACATCGGTATGTGCATAACAGCGATTTTCAAAAGACACTTCGGGAAGTCTCAGTTACACAAACATTTACTTATTTTCTCTCCTTTCATATCAGCTTTGCTTAGAGAGCTTCTTTGACTGATATTCTAAATAGAGCAGAAAGGAGGCCATTTTCAGCGAGCATGGATACGTTGAGAGTTATCATCTTGACAAGTTAACCAGATGGAATAATCAACTGTAAGTTTGTTTCCTTGCATGAAAGAACATACATATAGTTTAGTAAGGTCCCATTTGCATTGTTCCAGAATGCAGATTAATATTGCACTATATTTATTTTGTCCTACCACTGAATAGTCTATTTTTAATTTATGCTTTTTAAATTGGAATCACTCCATTAAATAATATTTTCTCATTCAATACCATTTCACTAACGAGTTACGTAATATATAAGCTGCATACACACGTAAAGATTTTCTGTCCAACCAGCCAACTGGTTGATTGGTTGGAATGAAAATCTGGTAAGGGATGAAAGCAAATGACAATCAGCAATTTGCTCCCAAACACCGGAAAATGGACAAAAACTGTTGTTTGAACAAATTGTTTAGATCAAACATTTAACAAACTTGTCTGACGACCATTTTCATCTGTTTTCTGGCATTTAGGAGCAAATTGCTGATCATCAGTTACTCCCATACGTTACCAGATTTTCATTCCAACCAATCAACTAGTTGGATGGTTGGACAGAAAATCTTTACATGTGTATGCAGCTATAGTTTGACATTCATTGCAGCAAATCCTTCCTTTATCAGCTATTTATTGTATTATTAACTTACTTCTCCTTCTTAGTTGTAGGTGTTTTAAAGGATCACTAAACCGCCGTTTTTACATTTTCTGATAACATCTATGAAGGTATCTTGCCAAGAGTAAATCAGTCATGCAAAGAATTCCATCAGCCACAGAGAGACACACACATACAGTACTAAAGACCTGGGCCCCGATTCAGAGCCGCTTGCGAGCACACAGTGCTTTTTGGGCACTGCGCATGCATCGTGTCAGGCATGCACGAGCTCCGCTGAGTGACTGAAGTTCAGTCGCTACGGGGCTCGCAAAAAGACAGGGCGGCTGTTGATGGTGAGTGACAGCTCATCCCGTTTTGTGGGCGGGTAGGGGGGGTGGCTGCACAAACGCAGGCATTCCCTTAGGAATGGTCGCGATTATCAATGGTCGCGATTATCACGATGGTCTTCTGGCCGCTCGCTCAAGCTGTGGCTGGCCACCCACAGCTTTGTGAGCGGCCAGAGAAAAAAAAATTGGCCACAGACCCAGCTCAAGCAGGTCTGAATCAGGGCCCTGATCCGCTACGGAACACAACTACGAATGCAAAAGCCATTACGCGTGCAGTTCAACTGCGACAGTATGCTAATCCATTGCGATCGCAATGCCGCCACTGCACTACACACATCCGTAATGCTACTGACGCCCCACTTTACCTTACACACATTCGTAATGTTTAGCAAGACTGCAAATCCATCGGTACAATCACAGCCTCACACACTTGCACAAATCTTACTCAGAAATTGCTAACTTCCACGCACGCTATCAGGCCTCAGGCTGCGTAGGGCAACGCAGTGGATAATTAATGCACGCACATGCAATGGCGTTCAAACGCCCTGGGGCTTGCGGTTGCCGAGACCCGGCCTTAGGGTCTCGTTGCAAGCCCCGATGGTCACGATGGTCTTGACCATCGAGACCATCAACCTGGTCGGTCGCTAAAGCTGTGGGTGGTAACCTACAGCTTAGCTAGCGACCAGGAGGCCACACTTAAAAAGTCAAGCGCCCGCCCTCATTTAGGGTGAGCGCTCGCTTCTTGCGACCGCCTCTGAATGAGGGCCTTAGTCTTCAGGGACACCTGTGGGCTGCTGTGTGCACCACCTCCCTCAGCCAGAACATAGGGAGCAGGCCACTCCAAGTGTATGAAAGCTGGAGCTGGATGTGCACTTCTTTCTCTATGCCCGTTCCTTATGTGTACAACGCAGCAATGGCCAGGAGTACCGCTCATGCCCTCCTGCTCCCAGTCTGCAATGCATACCATAGGAGGGGGAGCGGCTAAATCACTGTATTACCGCCCTCACATCACATGTAAGGATATAGGCACTGAGAACAGCAGCTTCAGCATTGCATTGTACTAGTAAGTGACCTGGTGTGCAGGCAGAGCCAGGTGGGCCAGCGGAGGCGGAACGTGTTCCACCTCCAATTGCAAGAGACGGAACGCAGATCCACCCCTTTCCCGCCCACTATAAGTCATACATTCATGTATTTCTAAATAGAGAGCTAAACTCACCTGGAGGCACCCCAACATTTCAGCAACTACCATTCTGTGTATCACTAAGTAGAATATGGAGGATTGCTAACAGAATTAGTATACAGCTTGATAACAATACATAAAAAATGTATAATATTTAATTTTGAAATAACAATGGTAACACATTACACACACAGAGCCTGATTCAGATTTGGGAGTAATACAGAGCAAGTAACTGTGCACATTGGTAAAACCATGCGGCACTGCAGGTGGGGCAGATGTACAATGTGCAGAGAGATTTAGATTAGGGAGGGGGTGTGTCCTAACTGACATCTAAATTGCAGTGTACAAATAAAGCTGTGCAACATTTGTGGGCTACATGCAGAAGCAGCCAGTATTTATCCTGCATGCAAAAATAATGTATGTATTTGCACCCCTTGCATTGCTACATGGCCTGTCCAGGTCCACAGTTACTTGTTCTATCTTGCTCTATTCCCAAAGCTGAATCAGACCTATAATACACATAGGACCTGATTCAGAGCTGTACAGTATTGCACAGCGGCAGGGAAGCGCAGGGAAGCAGCTGTGCAATACCGTACAACTCATATGCAAATGCAGCAGGAGGTGTCTGGTGTATATAAACGCCTCCTGACCGCATCACAGATCCCAGTGCTGCGTACTAAGACTCAGCATCGTACTAAGGGCCTGATTCAGAGCCGCTCGTAAGCGGCTGCTCGTTCGCTCCGAGCGATGTTTGCCCAACTGCGCATGCGTACGGATCGTTATACGCATGCGCAAACCAGTCAGTGCAGCCGAAATTCATGTGCTCGCAAATTAGCGAATGCCTGATAATTTGAGTGACAGGAGGAGGCGTATGTGGGTGGTAATGGGGGAAGGTGCTTGAAAACGGGGAGTGGAGATCCGAACGCAGGCGTGCTTAAAGGTCAAAACGGGCGTTTTATGGGTGTGCATAATTAAAACAGCAGCGTCATTGACCACGTCACTGGGTTATTTTATAGCCAGAACTGCTCGCAAAATTGTGGCAGCAGAAACCAACCCCAAGAATAGCGAGCAGTTCATACCCTGGTCGATGTACTCGATTAATCTAATAAATAGCGGACATGACGTAGGATGCGAGCGGCCAGGGGGTGTAGTTTTTCAAAAAATTACCGCAAGTTTTGTTCGCTCGTTCAGACCTAGAGGCGTGAACAGACTGCAAAGAGCGAACGGTTGATTTGAATAGCCACCGCTATTTTCTGGACGAGCGAGCGCTAATTGCGTCCAGCTCTGAATCAGGCCCTAAGACCCAGCATCTGCTCCTCTGCGATGCCATCGGCAATCTGAGTTATCCTGAGGTTACTCAGATTGCTCCTCTCAGCTCCGGTGATGACTCAGACCCTGGCCTCGTCACTCCCTAAAAACGAGAGGCCCCACCCCCAAATGGTACCCACTCCTCACCTTTCTCCCTCCCTCACTGTATGTATCACTGCCCCCTCACTCACCTCTTTGCATCTCCGCTGGGAAGGGTCAGAGATCAAACCAACCGACATTACATTCTAATGTGATGACATCATTTTTATCAGACTCCAACTATATATATATATATATATATATATATATATATATACACATATACACACACACTATGGCCCTCATTCAGAGCCGTTCGCTATTTGTGGTCGTTCGTTTAAAAACAAGGGGTGGCTATTCAAATGATCCGTACGCACATTGCAGTCTGTTCACACCTCTAAGTCTGAACGAACGAGCGAAACATACGCTCGTTTATTTGTTAAAAACGCCCCCTGGCCGCTCGCACCATACGTCATGTCCGCTATTTATTAGATTAATCGAGTACATCGACCAGCGTATGAACTGCTCGCTATTCTTGTGGTTGGTGTTTGCTACCACAAATTTGCGAGCAGTTCTGGCTCTAAAATAACCCAGTGACGTGGTCATTGACGCTGCTGTTTTAAATATACACACCCATAAAACGCCCGTTTTGACCTTTAAGCACGCCTGCGTTCGGATCTCCACTCCCCATTTTCAAGCACCTTCCCCTGTTACCACCCACATACGCCTCATTCTGTCACTCAAAATAGCAGGCACTCGCTATATAGCGTACAAACGATTTTCGGCCGCACTGACTGGTTCGCGCATGCGTACTAAAAAGCGTACGCATGCGCAGATGTGCAAACATCGCTCGGAACGAGCGTACTGCCGCTAACGAGCGGCTCTGAATGAGGGCCTATATACAGTAGGTAAAATAAGTATTGAACACATCAACATTTTTCTCAGTAAATATATATGTAATGGGGCTATTATAATGAAATTTTCACCAAATGTCAGCAACAACCCATGCAATCCACACATGCAAATAAATGAAACCATAGAGGTCCATATATTAAGTTATCAGTAATAATGTGAAATTACATAGGGAAAAAGTATTGAACACGCTTACTGAATATATTTAATACTTCATACAAAAGCCTTTGTTGGTAATGACAGCTTCAAGACGTCTCCTGTATGGAGGAACTAGTCGCCATTTCAGAGGTGTGCATACTTAAGAGGCAGCGTCATAGTACACGTCACCTGGTTGGTTTTGACACTGAAGTGCTCGCAGTGCTTGCGGTAGGGTATGGTCTGCCTCAACCACTGTGATCGCATCCGATGGTACCGATGGCTGCATACACTTCTTGGAGCTGACGTGCGCAAGTGGACGTCTTAAGACAGGTTAGTGGGCGTCTACATACACAAAGCGATCGCACGCCAAGACATAGTGGGCATACTAATGCCTTGCAGTGCGATCTCCTGTTCTCCTGTGGGTTGCCCGGATTTGCATACGTTGGGTGCGAGCGTTCGCATCAAGCGAGCAGGTCTGAATCAGGTCCTCACTGCGTTACCAGTTCCTCTGTTCTTTGCATTATGGACCTGATTTAGGTGCAGTTCTGAGTCGCACATACAGCCAAGAGGTGCTCATGGATCTCTTACACCCAGCACCCAGGTTGCGGCTGTGGATGGTAAAACTGAGGGCTTTGCTTCTTCCCGTTGGATCCTTGCCTTAACCCTACGGATACTCAGAAAGGCGTAAGGCAGTAAATCTGAGTTTGCCGCAATAACGCAATTACAGCCACTTTGCATTCGACTTAGAATCAGGCCCTTTAGTTGTAATGCATTCTGATGACATTACAATCTCTATCCCAGCTCCCTATTGTGTCTTCATTTCTAACCGGATCCACATCAGCAGGATTGTTTGCCGTGTTTGCATTTAGAGATATGTGTCTTTGCTAGCTGTATTCTCACTGATTTTCCTAGATAAAGGGAGTACATCTAATAAATTCCTGAGCTATGGATAACCAGGGTCTGGACCTGGCCCCCTCTCTGCACTTTTCTTTTTCAACATTGTGTATTTAAGGATAAGTAAGAGAATGAAAATCATGTAAAATACCAATCTGAGCACACTGGGCCTGATGCAGACCCACTCGCTAGATGCGATCGCTCGCTTGTAGAAAGGGGCCGGATATGTAAATTAAGCGCACGCCTACTGTGTGATAGCGAGCTACGGCAAAATGCGGTCGCAAGTGTCTGAAGACGCCACTTGCCACTCGCAACACACGTCATCTCCAGGAATTGTTTGATTAATCGGGACCATCGTGAGGCATCGGAGCTGCTCGCAGCCATTGGGGTTGCATTAACCTGCCGCAAGCACAGCGATCAGTGCTGGCTGAAATACATGCAGGTGACGTGGACAATGACGCTACTTTGATAATTATGCATGCCCTTTAAACGCCGTTTTGGCGGGCAGACACGCCTGCTTTCGCAACACCACTCCGCCGTTCACAAGCACCTTCCCCTGTTACCACCCACAAATGGCGCTATCTGTCACTCCAAGCAGCGACCTGATAGTGGCTTACGAGCTACCAAAAGCAGATGGCAACGAATGGCTTGCGCATGTGCACTGCGAATTATATGCATGCGCAGATGGGGGAGAATCGCTCAGAGCGAGCGAACGCCCCTTAGCGAGTGGGTCTGAATCAGGCCCACTGTCCCCACTTTTAATATGCATCTTGCAGAACATAAAAGTAGGGGGGAGTTTGCTCTTAACTCTGGTCTAGGCTCGTTGGAGGGGCACAGCGGATGCCTGGGTTAGTCACTCATTAGGCAGGGGCAGAGAGGAGAGCAGCAGCGGTCTCCCTAAACTCTATGCATCCCAGCACACAGCAGCATGTTCTGGACTGGCAAGAGAGGCTGCTCACCAAAGAAGCCCAGGTCCAGGTACAGAGTAAAAGAGTGACCCCCTCTTGATGCATCAGGATACATTAGTCTTAGATGGGATGTAGTCTGGAAGCCGACGGTCTAAGTGCCGACCGCCGGCTTCCCGACTGTCAAATCCCGGCAAGGTACTTATGACAGGCGTCGACAACCCGACGCCTGTCATTATACCTACGCCGGGAGCCCGACGCCCGACTTAGCGAACGAAGGTAAGCCAGACGCTGGACGCAGACAGCCGCGGGGGGAAAGGTTAGGTTTTAGGGCTCCCGTGGGGACTTAGGGTAAGGCAGCCCCCCCACGGGAGGGTTAGGTTTAGGCTAGAGGAAGGGGGGTTAGGGTTAAGCACCCCCGGGGGGGTTAGGTTTAGGCCAGTGTTGGCTAACCTTGACACTCCAGCTGTTATGGAACTACATAACCCAGCATGCACTGCTACAGTTTTGCTATTAGGGCATGCTAAAAACTGTGGCAGGGCATGCTGGGATATATAGTTCCACAACAGCTGGAGTGTCAAGGTTAGCCAACACTGGTTTAGGCACTTAGAGGGGGGGTTAGGGTTAGGTACTTGGGTGGGAGGTTAGGGTTGGGAACCCCTAAGGGAGGGTTAGGGGGGAAAATAGGGTTAGTTATACTTACCTTATTAGTGATCAGGATCTTTACCCCTGCCGGGCTTCCGGCCGGCGGTATTACATACTATATCATTGTTACATATTGCTGTGGAAACTTTAGGTACTACACCACACCCAGGCTAAGGTTGTTAGTTGTCTTGCAGGGTGGTATACTGCTAGGTAAGGGCATAGAATAGATGTGTGGGTGGTAGGGTTGTGGTCTTGTGCAGGTGCGTTGTACCTGGTGAGCAGCAAGCAAGTACCCAAACCCAAACTGTGCTGTATTGTCACTCTCCCTCACCTATTCCCAGCGAGCTATACGCAGTCCTTGCATGCGGGACTGAGGACAAACACTTCATAAGAGCGTGCAAAGACTCCATAGGGGAATAAAGGATGGCTGAGGTGCTTGGGCTGATGATGACTAGTCAGGAGTTTCCCGTCCCGGAGAAGGGCACCATCACCCCCTGATGTTTCTTTCCACTAAGCAGAGGAAGGACAGCTGCGGATTCCTTATTCTGTCCTTCTAGTGTCACCTCTTCTGCGCTACAGTGGTCACTGCGCCTCTGACTCGTACAGTCTGCCCATTGCAATATTGCATACGTATCTGTAAAACTGTTACTCAAACTCTGCCTGCTAAAATACAGAACCTCCTCCCTCCTAACATCGCCAACTCCTGCAGAGTTATAAGAGAGAGCATGGTGAAGATATCTCATGTATATTACACAGTTCAGTAACACAAATCATTTGATATTGATATATGACATAAAGGCAGACAAATAAATGCAGATGTCAACAAAAAGGATAGAGAGGACCCAGGTCATGAAATATCTTACATTCTAATTGGAAGAGGAGAAATCTGAAACATAATGATGCAGTCAGGATTCCGGTGGGCGCTATCCCACCCGACGATATCCCGACACTGACAGCCCGACAGGGAACTAAAGATAGGCTTCGAAATCCCGACGCTTATCATTAGCCCCACTACAAAATACCGATACCCGGCTTACCGAACAAAGATAAGCCGGGTGTCTTAGCGTCTAGCTGCGGGGGAGGGGAAGGTTAGGTTTAGGGACCCCCGGGGGGACTTAGGGTCAGACACCCACCGCGAGGGTTAGAGTAGGGAAAGGGGGGGTTAGGATTAGGCACCACTAGGGGGGGTTAGGGCTAGGCACCCCCCCGGAGGGTTAGGTTTAGGGGCGGGGAGGGGGGGTTAGGTTTAGGCACTAAAGGGGGGGAGGCTAGGGTTAGGCACTAGAGGGGAGGTTAGGGTTAGGCACCACTAAGGGATGGTTAGGAGGGAGAGGGGAGGGTTAGGTTACTTACCAGCCCCAGTTGGGAATTAGGTCCGTCAGGGTTCCGCTGTCGGTATTTGATCTGGCGGCTATTCAGCCGCCGGCATTAAATACCGATTCCGATGAACAAATACAGTGAAGTCTGGGACAGGTTATAAGTTGTAAGAGTGCATTCATCATGTGGGAAGTATAGCTAGGAGTAGGCAAGCTCTAGGAAAAAGATGGGTGATCGAAGATCATTCAAAGATTGTGGTAGAGTCTGATCGGGCGTGGTAGGGAATTCTATATGTGGATAACGGCACAGAAAAGTCTTGTAGGCAGGAGTGAGGGCTGGTTACCAGAGACAAGGTGAGGCTCGGGTCACAGGTAGCTCTAAGGTGGCCAGAGGGAGACCATTTACAAATGCTATTAGATATATATGAAGAATTGGTGTTGTTGAGGGTTTATAGCTAAGGGTGAGCCACCGGAGAGTAGATGTGCTAACTACTAAGCCTTGGAGAGAGATAAAGTACCAACCAATCAGCTCCTAACTGTCATGTTACAGGCTATGTTTAAAAAATGACAGTTTGGAGCTGATTGGTTGGTACTTTATCTCTCTTCAAGCCTTAGCACATCTCCCCCTGAATGTTTATCCAGAATGCTTATGATGAGGCATACTGTGGTCAATGTCTGTGTCTTTGACATGTCTCCTTTTACTTGCAGGAAATGCTTTTTGTACATACAGTTCCAAGGCAGAGCCACAGGTGACCTATGCCTGCCCTACAGAATAATGCGACCTTTCACCCAAGCACTTTTCTATCTGTAACAAAGGTCCATTTGTATAGTTATGAAGCTATTGCCAATAGGAAAGGGTCCTGTAAACTGCAGATGCCAGTGATTTCAGTCACGTCTGAACATATGGATTTGATCACAACATTTGGCAACGTCCAACAGAAAGAATTTCTATCAGTCATTGTTAGTACTAGACGAGAAGCTGAAATAAGCTTTTGTGATTCCCGATTCTTCTCTCTGAGGGCCTCCATATGTGAGGGCTTCTGTACTGTACATGTAAAGGTTCCTGACTTATCAGCACCAAGACAGATTTTATAAAGCATTACAGAATATGGAGGCTTTTTATTTGCAAATCCTGTCTGTGTTTCTGCTCACTGCTCACAGGAACACTCCATGTGAAGCCCATGAAGAAACAATGATTCGCTACATCGAGAAACGCATTTTGACTCTGGAGGTATGTAAAACAGAAATCATGGTGACATCATTGGGGGGGTTTATGACTGAAGCGTAGATTTTTAGATGTTGCCCATAGCAACCAATCAGATTCTACTTAACATTATCCAGCATCTTCTAGAAGATAATAGCTAGAATCTGATTGGTTGCTATGGGCAATATCTCCACTTCTAAAAACCAGCACTTTAGTAAATATACCTCCATGTTCCTCTTATGTTGGAGCAGGCAGGGGTGATGCAGGACTTTTGTGGTACCGTCTCTTACAAAAACAATGGGTAACTTGTAAATGTATCTTAACAGTATAGTTTGAAGTTTTATTTAGAGCACAAGACAAAACAAAATAATTTAATGTCCCTTTGTTACAAATGATGCTGTGCGAGGGTTTCTTTTATTTAAGAAAAAGCTTCTTACATCTTTAGGGAGCACCTGGATACAAGGAGTCGTTAGTCTGCCTAGGACAGCAGGGGGCAGAGAGACAGAGCTCATATACTAAGGTGACTGTTTACTCCCCGGTAATGGTGCCTCTGGGTAAATGCCCCTGTCATCACAGGATACTATATCTATATATGAAGGCATGATGCTGTAGATCCGAACGTTATTTTCACACATTAATGTTTATTTAAATGCAAAGAAATCTAGAAAAGAAGCCTGCTTATATAAAAGGGCTGATAGCATGCTGAAATACACATGTAACATACTGAGGAGGGAATGGGTATGTAATACCGGCTGTCGGGATGCCTCCTATCAAAATACCGACAGCGGCATCCAGATGGTTGGTATACCCTCCCCCCTAACCCTCCCTTCTTGTAGCGTAACATTAACTCTCCCCATCCCGCACCCTAACCCACCCCGTTAGTGCCTTAACTTAAGTCTCCCCTCCATGCCTAAACCTAACCCTCCCCCTTAGTGTCTAACCCTAACCTCCCCCAGTGGTGCCTAACCATAACCCCCTCTAGGGGTGCTTAACCCTAACCTCCCCCCAAAAAAACGTAATGCTAACCCCGCTGTCTAAACCTAACACACACACACCCCCGCCGCCTATTTTAAGTCCCGTGTCGGGCTTCCCCACTGTTGGGATTCAGGCCGTCGGCATGCCGTCTGCCGGTATACTAACTACATCTCCTGAGAAGTATATTGGTTAGATAAACTTGATAGTAGGGAGAATTTTTTTTAGTATGTCATCCAGACTTGCCTACTCTTCCGGAAGTTGCGGGAGGGTCCCCATTTTTTGGGTAGCCCACCCCTGCACCCCTAGAAGAGTAGGCAGATTTCCCACATACTACCCACTTCCTAGTGAAGTGGGCAGGATGGGGAGATTTTACGGGGAGTTTGCAGGATCGTAGGAGGTGGTGTGACTAAAATGATGCAAACCGCGTTATTTAACCCCGCACCCTCTTCACGGACACGCGAATCACAGCCTTTTCCTGTGAAGGGGGCGAGGCCTAATGACGTCTACAGTCTGGCCCCGCCCTTCAAAGCTGTCAGCAGCATCTCCTCTTCGGGAGTTTGGAAGAATCGGTATGTATGATATCATCCTTACTGTCAGTCAGTCTAGAGAACAATACATATATTACACTTGGCTTAGTCAGAAATGGCTGATAACAGCAGGCAATAGCAGATATCAGATATCTCAAGTTCTGTCCTGAATATGGAAGTTTTACATGTATATTAATTACAAATGTTATAATTGGCTCTTTTAGCCAATAATATCAGAGTCCTGATATTTAGTGGGCACGGCAGTAGGGAGCAATGGTGGGCTGGGTGATCGGGGATGTGCGGCCGCCGGGATTTTTATTTATACACTCACCGGCGGCTTCGCAAAGCCAAGCGACTGCATAGAAAGAAGCAGCATCGGTCTCAGATCAGCTAATTATCGGACTTCTGAGTAACGCTATGCCCACGCAGAATGGGCGCAGGAACTGAGATGCCAGAGCCATTTTTACTGCGTACGATATTGCAGTCACAGGCGGTGGCACGCCCTGACAGCGGTAATGCCATGCCTGCATTTGAGTCACCCACCCGTTGCCGCCAACAAGTGGTCTCTGCCTGTCAGTCACTTTGTGAATAAATCCTCACTCCGAACAACAATGCAAATGAAAGCTGACGCATGTGCAGTGCGGCTCGGACCCACGCGCACATTATCGATAACCGTTTAACTGCGTAAACATCGCATTGCGTCCATCTCGGACTTAGCCCCTGAGGACATATCAACTGCGGATGCGTCAGCAGCTTTCAGGGCCCTAACTGAGGGTGTGAGACCGATGATACAGCACAGAGCGCAAGGGCTCTACGGGCAGCACCATCGCCAAAAGTACAGCCCTTGCTTCTGGCTAGCAGGGTGCCTGGTACTGCGCCCATCAGCCAGGATCACTTGTGCAGTGCCCTCCGGAGCGTCCTCCATACAGGCACACTGCAAACTGTGCAGCCAACCCGGAGTCCTCAGGACACACACCCTGGTCAGCGCTGCACTTACTGGTGCTGTCCACTTTGTCACTTCCGCTTGTCCACTTTACCTTTTGCAGACCAACATCCATTATAAGTAGTTGGATTGGTTAATTCCCCAAAACACACACACAGACACACACACACAGTCACACGCACATAGACACACACACACAGTCACACGCACATAGACACACACACACAGTCACACGCACATAGACACACACACACGCAGACACACACACATAGTCACACGCACATAGACACACACACACAGTCACACGCACATAGACACACACACAGTCACACGCACACGCAGACACAAACACACAGTCACACACACAGTCACATGCACATAGATACACACACGCACACACACACGCAGACACACACACAGACACACACAGTCACACGCACATAGACACACACACGCACACACACACGCAGACACACACGCACATACACAGACACACACACACAGTCACACGCACATAGACACACACACGCACGCAGACACACACACACACACACAGACACACACACACACAGTCACACGCACATAGACACACACACGCACACACAGACACACACACACACAGTCATACGCACATAGACACGCACACACGCAGACACACAGTCACATGCACATAGACACACACACGCAGACACACACACGAAGACACACACACACACCCTCCCCATCAGTGGGGCTCCTTTGCTAAGCCCGTGTTACCCATTCTATTGTGTCATTATTTTACAACTGAGACAGTCTTTGGGCCTGATTCAGACCCACTCGCGAGCAGCTGTCCGCTCGCAAGTGGGTCGATGGTGTGCACTGAGCATGCGCACGACGGAGGGAGTTCCGTCGTGCGCATGCGCGAGACACGACGAGCGAAGGACTTTCCTACGCTCGTTGTGTCTGATCAAAGGGGGCGTGCTGTCGATGTTGATTGACAGCACGCCCCCTTTGGTGGGCGTGCTGGGGGCGTGCCTCCCAGATGGGGGCGTTCCCAAGGGAACGCCTACCGTCAGAAGCCGGCCCACTGACATCACTAGTGATGTCAGTGGGAGTGATTTTGGCTCTGATAGAGCCAAAATCACTCCAGGGCTTGTGGTCGAAAAACCCAACCACAGGCTTCTGGTCGCAGTGGCGATGGTCGCGATGGTCAAGACCATCGCGACCATCATCCTGCACACTCGTATGTGCTGTGGGTGGTGACCCACAGCTATACGAGCGTCCAGGAGGACGCTCCATTTTTATGGAGGACGGCCCTCATTCAGAGCGAGCACTCTGCTCAGAGCGTCCGGCTCTGAATGAGGGCCTTTGTGTTCATGAATGTGACATTATTTCTTCTTTCATGTGGCTTATTGGCACAGCCGTGACTATGGCACAAAGACAAGGAGGGTTCTGGCCCTCTCATGAATATAAAGGGGACATACACTAAACTGATACAGGGGCACCCTCCACCTATGGCCCTGTCATGCTGGACCTGACCTATACACATTGTCCTCAAACACCATGGATGTGCATCACAATGTACATGAAGATAGGAGAGGAGTGTCACCACTTCCCGGGCCTATAGTGAGTAAAAATTCTATAGTGGACAGGTAATATTGAGAATGGGAAATGGAGGTTGGAGGCACTGAATGGAAATTTGGATGGAAGAGACCTAGGAGAGGATGCATAGACTACCCTGATAAGGAGCAAAATAAGGTGGGGACACAGGACCTCATTCAGACACGCTCGCATGCGCTGAGCGCTCGCAAGTGAGTCGATGTTTAGGCCCTGCACATGCGCAGCGGCTGCACTGCGCGTGCGCAAGCCCCGGAGCGAGAGAGAAATTCTCTGGCTCCGGAGCTCACTACAAAATGGGCGGCTGTTGATGGTGATCGACAGCTCGCCCTGTTTTGTAGGCGTGGCAGGGGGGTGGTTTCACAAATGGAGGCGTGAACGCCTGTCGTTTTGTGGGCAGCCGCACTGACATCAGCAGTGATGTCAGTGGGGAGCTTCCTGCTCGATCAGAGCAGGAAGCTGCCTGGGGCTTGCGGTTACCGAGACCCAACCTCAAGGTCTAGTCGCAAGCCCCGATGGTCATGATGGTCTTGACCATCGCGACCATCAACCTAGTTGGCCGCTAAAGCTGTGGGTGGTAACCCACAGCTTAGCTAGCGACCAGGTGACGGCACTTCAAAAGAGAGGCGGCCGCCCACATTCAGAGAGAGTGCTAGCATTTTGCGAGCACCTCTGAATGAGTACCATAGTATGTGGGAGCAATGAGTATACTATGGAATAAGGAGCATCAGTGGCATCACAAAGGGGGTGTGGGCCACACCCAGGGTTGACACCAAAGTGCCGACTCCTCCTCAGTGACAGGAGCCAGGTGCTGCACTGTAGCATTACAGGGAGCCGGCACTGCACACAGAGTGGTCCCCGTGGGCAGTCCGCACCTCCAGGACCCCCGGAGTGATTACAATGGGTGTTCGGGCGCGAGGCCACGCCCCCTATTGTCATTGCGCAGCCAAAAACCCTGGAACGTCTACTATGGGTCCAAACAACATAGGGGGTGGGGGAGGGGCTGGGCAGCTGGTCTTCTCTCATGCACTAAAATGTCTGCTTATGGCTTCATAGACCATTGTTTTATATCTCTGAGCATTAAACATGAAAAAAAAAAGTTTTCAGGGTAGTGACCATTTAAAATGCGAAGAAATATGGTTCTAAATATGATTAAATAAAAGTGAATTAACTACATTCATTTATTAATTAATTAGCTAGACAGCAGGGGGTAGATTTACTAAAGCTTTTAAAACAAACAAACGGTGATGTTGCCTATAGCAACCAATCAGATTATGTCTATCATTTTCTAGAATGCAATAAAGAAATGATAGGCTATGATCTGATTGGTTGCTATGGGCAACTTCTCTGACTGTTTTAGAAGCTTTAGTAAATCTACCCCCTGTATGTCTACACTGTCAAAGTGCAGATAAATTGGAGACAGGATTCATATTTTCATTAACTGTTAAATATCTGACCACAACATTTCAATCCATAAACTGTCTGTAATGATTTTTTTTGTTTCTAGGACAGACTGTACAAGTGTGAACAAGACATACAGCAATATGTACTTGAATTTAAAGAGCTGTCACATAAACTGGTGTCACGTATGGACAACCTCATCAAATATAAAATGGAAGTAAAGAGCGAGATGGAGAGCCTGTGGGAAAGGGTGGAAAGAGCCGAGTGGGACATTGACTATCTTGAAAGCACGACTTCCTCCAGCACCCAGGTGGAAGTTGATGACCACGTGGTGGAGAAGCAGCTGGTGGAACACGCAACTGAGAAAAGAAAACTGCAGCACAAACTTAGCACAGGTAAGTGGCAACTGACATTCTTTAAAGGTGGTTAGGGGTTACATATGAAATACAGCCCCAATGGGTGTTTCCCTGCTTAAAATAAAATCTAGCTTAATTTGCTGGAATACATCCACAGACTGACACCAGTGGGAGAAGCGCCCTCGGCAATGGCTACTCTTTCCCATTCCAGCTGTGGAGTTTAGTAAACACACAATGGAGCTGAATACGCTGAGTGTTTGGGTGATGCCACTGAAGCTAGATCAAGGGGGAGAAGAACTAAGATTTGGAAAGAGATAAAGTGGAGAGAGATTTAGGGGAGATGTACTAAGCCTTAGGGGTATATTTACTAAAGTGCGGGTTTTTAGAAGTGGAGGTGTTGCCCAAAGCAACAGAGCCGAAACTAGACTTTTTGATGCCCTGTGCCAGAGAGTGACCATTAGTGCCCCCCTCCCCCCCATTTTTTAAATAGGGACATATGGTAGAGTACCTAAAAATGGGTAAGGGCCAGTGAAGAGATAGGGGAGGCCAGGAGATGCTGGGGATAAAAGAAGAGGAAGCTACAAGTGAGAATGATAATAAACAGGAAAACTGAAAGGCCCAAACAGCGCCCCCTGCCCTGCGGTGCCCTGTGGCACTACCCTAGTTACATCTCTGCACAACAACCAATCAGATCTTACTTAGCAACTATCTAGCACATTATAGAAGATAATAGCTAGAATCTGATTGGTTGCTATGGGCAACATCTCCACTTCTAAAAACCCGCACTTTAGCAAATATACCCTTAGAGAGAGATAATGTGGAGAGATGAAGGGATCTATGTACTAAGAAATAAAAAAAAAAAACTGGCGCTTAACCTACCGGATATATGGTATTATAGTGATTTTGTATTATGACTGCAGCCATGGAAACAATTGTGGGAATTATACCTCCCGTCAAGTACATAGATAACAGTAAGTATTCAAGGCGCTGTCAATTAATACACTTTTAAATGGAATATACCAATATTTTAATTCACATAAAATCACAAAATACAATAAACAATTTTCACATATACTGAACAGTATTCCTGCCAAACATTAAAAAAATGCACAGAGAGCTCCTTATTTCAAGGTAATAATGCTTCTTCTAACACAGCTTATGTTACTATGTAACGATTTCAGCAAGGAAGGGCAATTTGGATTGTTAATATCCAGTCTCTGAAGTTTTGTAGCAATTCACTTTCCAATAGAGACTTGTTTTCATAACATGAGTTGTTTCATCACAGAAATTGTAACTATGGGCCTGATTCAGAGTTGGGAATAGAGAGAGAGATAGCACTTGACTGTGTACCTGGACAAACCATATTGCAATGCAAGGGGTGTAAATACATATTTTTTTTTGCATGTAGGGTAAATACTGGCTGCTTTTACATGTAGCCCACAAATACTGCACAGCTTTATTATTACTCTACAATTTAGATGTCAGTTTGGAAACACTCCTCACAAATCTAAATCTCTCTGCACATTTTAAATCTGCCCCACCTGCAGTGCAGCATGGCTTCACCAAGATGATCAGTTGAGAGAGATATCTCTCTCTATTCCCAACTCTGAATCAGGCTCTAAGGGCCTGATTTAGACCCGGTCGCAAGCGCTGAGCGCTCGCAACCGTCAGTGGGGGCCCAGAGCGCATGCGCACGACGGAGCCGGCTTTGTCATGCACATGCGCGAGACCCGTATAGCGATGGGCAATTCGTCGCTCCGGGTCTCGCACCAAAGGGGACGTGCTGTCGATGTTGAGTGACAGCACGCCCCCTTTGGTGGGCGGGTTGGGGGGTGGCTGCCCAGACAGAGGCATTCCCATGGGAACGCCTACGGTTGGGGGGCGGCCACACTGACATCACAAGTGATGTCAGTGGGAGAGCTTTCGGCTCTGTTTGAGCCGAAAGCTCTGGGGCTTGCGGCCACGAGACCCTACCACAAGGGTCTCATCGCAAGCCCGATGGTCATGATTGTCTTGACCATCGCGACCATCATCCTGGCCGCTCGCATTAGCTGTGGGTGGCAGAGCGTCCAGCTCTGAATCAGGGCCTAAGTCCCTTTTATGAAGTGCACTGGATATCCAGATAAATAACATGAATATAAGCTGTTTCACAGCAATCTCTGTTCATCCATATATAGTGCTTAAGTGCAACCACAGATATTACTGTGCAGGAAAAATAGCATTAAGCCAAAACAGTTTAATTGGAAGAAATTCAGTCCTTTCCTTTTTACTGTATATGAGTTAACATGGGTTCACTATTGTGAAGACACAGACTACCAATCCCCGATCACCAGCATGGTACCTTTGTTTTGTGGTATATCCAGAAAGCCACTTATAGTTCCTTTCACAGAAGGGGGAGAGCTTTGATTAGATAAGCGGTACTTGCTATGTCCCTCGGCAGCATTTCTCCATGTGTATGAGCTAAGGCCCTTTGTGCTGCTCACCGGACCAAGTGTATCTCTCATGGCTGCTCCTTATTGCTCTTACGGCTTCAACGCTGTAATCCTCTGGTGACCGGTCTGTTGGTCTTCACTGTGTGACGTCTTCTACGCGTTTCTCCGCCTACTTTCTCAGCGGCTTCCTCAGGAAATAACAATCATTCTCAGTGAGCTTTTTTATATGGTGTGCACAAGAAATCATCTGCATTTCATTCAATTGATTGAAATAATATCATTCTCTTTCTTCCCATCATGCAGCATCTGTGCACTCATTTCCATTGCTATTATGTTGTTTTTACTACTACTTTTCTAAATTAATAAAAATGGCCAATATGTTTGGGATGCCGCTCTTGGTATTGTGACAGGAGGCATCCCAATAGACGGCATTACATACACATTCCCTGCCTGAGCATGGTCTCCTGTGTCAGTGGCTAGCTACTCCCCTTCCATTTTGTCTCCCAGAATGGCCCACTGAAATTGCCCCCTCTCTGCATCCAAATTAGTTTTGCAGCCCGGATGCATGCCCAGACTGAGAACATTAGCCCTGAGTCTCTTACATTATTTTCAGTACAAGTAGTGACAGTTCTCTCCTCTGCCAACCATCAGCCGTTGTGGTGCGCGGCTGTGATCTGGTTACAATGGGGGAAATGGGTGCTGATGTAGAGTGGAACGCAAGTCATCTGTAAATGCCCCACATTGTGTGCGCGTCTATTGATCAGCGAGTTTTATCATAGGCATCAAGTATTAAAACTCGTTCCGTATGTAAATGGTGCTCCACCCAATAAGCTCCTGTCATCTGTAAATGCCCCACATTGTGTGCGCCTCTATTGATCAGCAAGTTTTATCATAGGATTCAAGTATTAAAACTCATTCCGTATGTAAATGGTGCTCCAGCCAATAAGCTCCTGTCATCTGTTTGGAAAATGACAGTTGGGAGCTGATTGGCTGGAGCACGATTTATCATACACCGTGTATGATAAAACTCATTGATAAATGGGCCCCTAAATGTACATGCAGAGTCTCACTCATCTCTTTGGCCAGACCGCCCCTATCCGTACACTTGGTTTCATAGCCATCATCATTATCAGTAAATTGGCATGATCCGAGTGACAACAGGCAAGTTTATGTGTACTCCCAACTCTGCGTACCCACAATTCTGTCAACACGGCCTCAGTGAACACTGCCAACCTGGTTTGGTTTTTTAAATGTTTGCTACTTTAAAACATCGAGCAGACTTGCCTGGATCTCGCCTATGCCTGCAAGTCGTTGTATTCGCATTTCATTACCTGGTTGTGAAATCAGGCAACAGAATTCAAAATTACAAAGCCAGAAGTGTGCATATAGCAATATTTGACAATATCTATTTTTTTATTGTTATTATTCTTATTATTATTATTTTTCATATTAAAAATGACCAAATGAAGATCTGTTAGTATTTTGCAAATATGTCTATTTTTATTTTTTCATCTCCCTTGTCTCTATTTAACACATGTACTTAATAAAATGAGCAGCTGATCGGTGATTGCTTTTAATGTACTGTGGTTTTTTTTGTTTGTTTTTTTACTGTTGAAAAATTGAGTTGATAATCCATCAAATACTTAAGGACCAATTCACAAAGACAAAACATAAATGATGTTTTAAGAAAATTGTAAAAATAAATAAATTAAATAAATTCCATTGTTTAAACATCATTTTTTTCCTCCCCAGGTTGTACAACAATGATGTCAAAAATTAAATCTCAGAAAACAGTGAAAAAGGCTGGTGGTACTGTTGGTGCTTGGATGAAGAATGTTGGGGATGGCTCGGACACTATCTATTACTTTACAGGTTCTAGTAGTAATGTGCTTCTACAATTTGCAAATATAGACAGTTTTAGCAGCCGGGAATATCTGCAAAATGCAGAGAAAATCACTTTGCCTCTCTCCTGGCAGGGCACCGGTCTCTACGTCTATAATAATGATATATTTTTCCATAGGAACGGTACAATCAATGAAATAGTGAAATATAACATCCAGAATAATGTTACTCAGCTCATGCATTTAGAAGGTGCTGGTCATTTTCCACCATACCAGCTTTCCCCATACACGAAAGTTGACCTCGCCATGGACGAACAAGGCCTCTGGGCCATTCATACAGATTCTGACATAAATGGGGACCTCGTTCTTACCAAAATAGACCACAACAAAATGGAAGTCGAACACATGTGGAACACATCCTGCACCAGCAACAATGCAGAGGCGGCCTTTGTCATATGCGGAACTCTGTACGTCATGTACAATAGTCCAAGTGGTGGCCGATCCCATATTGACTGTGTTTATGACACCTCTGATGTCATTGACGGTCGTGAGATACCTAGTTTATACTTTACGAAGCGATACAGCAGCCATTCCTCTGTGCATTACAATCCAAGAGACCAAAACCTCTATGCTTGGGATGACAGCTATCAAGTGATCTATACATTTGAAGCTAAAATGAAACTGGAAAACTTCTAAGGACACATTCAGGGACAGTCCCGTCTGGAGTCCGACGGATCTCTGCATACGCTCAGCTCTGAATAGCCTGTAATTCTGTCTACACGCCCACGACTCACCTTTGGAATACTTAGGGGTATATTATATTTACTAAAGTGCGAGTTTTTAGAAGTGGAGATGATGCCCATAGCAACCGATCAGATTCTAGCTATTTTTTTCTAGAATGTGCTAATTAAATGTTAAGTAGAATCTGGTTGCTATGGGCAACATCTCCACTTCTATAAACCCGCACTTTAGTAAATATACCTCTTATAGACCAGATGCAACCGAGGGTAGTATGACTCTGAACCGCCCGAAGTTGGTTAAAGTTGTGTATGATCAGACTACGGAGCACACGCAGAGCAAATAATTAGAAAGATCCGTTCTCAAAACCGATTTATCTGGGACCCTGGATAAACCCCTTTATGAGTACAGTTTATTTTTTTTTCTTATGTTTTGTAAAATATATGGGATATTCTGACAAAATGACATTATCTTTATGTATAGTTGCACGTCATGGCAAAATTACCGCAATTGTCCTCACTGAGGGGGAGATGTATTAAGCCTTGGAGGGAGATAAAGTACCTATCAATCAGCTGCTGTCATATTTAAAAGCAGAGCCTGCAAGTGACAGTCAGAAGCTGATTGGTTGGTACTTTGGGCGGGATGTGTCAGGCATCACATTTTGTATGAGATACTTCATGCCATTTACCGTATACATATCAAGCAGTGAAAAACTGAGTGGTGAACCAGTGGAGAAGTTGCCCATAGCAACCAATCAGCTTTGAAGTAACATTTATTAAGTACAGTCTATAAAATAATAGGTAGAAGCTGATTGGTTGCCATGGGCAGGGTCTCCACTGGTCCACTTCACTCAGTTTTTCACTGAATCTCTCCACTTTATCGCCCTCCAAGGCTTGATACATCTCCCTCTGAAAGAGTCCCGTCTTTAACTTGTTTATAATGAAACATGTGCAAATGACTACAGTTTAATAGAGCACAACTGTGGTGGCCAAAACGTTGATCACGACTGACTGGTCGACCACAGACACTCAACCAGTCGAGTGCAGTCCAGAGCAGCTAGCAGCGTCCAGGGGCAGGCTTGGCCTGGGGGGCAGGGTGCCATGTGCCCTCCAGGCTGCATCGTCACTTGGTGTCCTGGGCCGCCATTTACAACATGTATGTACAGACATCCTCTTGGTTGCAGCATTCCCAATGAGTCTTTTTCACTTCTACGCTTTTGTCATCTGTTACTGTACTGCTTAAGTGATTCACATCAATCAATTCTTGTTCAGACACAGCACCTCTTGCACTATATATGGATAAGAGACTGAGGGGCCATTTCATCAACACTAAAATAAAGTTTTTAAGGACATTTTCCTTAAATAACGTTATTTTAGTATTCATGAAGCCACTTAGCACAGGAGATATCTCCTTGCTAAGCTCCCCTGCGTTCATTTTCCGGGGGGACCTGCACAGCTGGAAGCAGGTAAGTCTGTCCTGCTATTTGCCACCTCACAGTGGTGGATAGTAACTCCATCAAATTCCGAAAATACATCATTTTCGGAATTTGATGAATACCATAATTTCCATATCCCCATACTAATGTACTAATGTATGGGGATATGGAAATGAAAATTATGTATGTAAATTATGTATTTTCGGAATTTGATGTAGTTACTATCTGCCACTGTGAGGTGGCGTATAGCAGGACAGACTTACCTGCTTCCAGCTGTGCAGGTCCCCCGGTGTCTCCCTCCGGTGCTCTGATGCGTCCTCTGACCCCGTCTGCAATGCTGACATTGTGTTCTACCAGCAGAACACAATAAAGTTTAGAAAAAAAAATATTTATTTTTTTTCTAAACTGCACTGTGTGCTGCTGGGAGACCACATGACAGACCAGCAGGACGGAGCCGGAGGTGCTGCAGCGGGCAGGTAAGTGCGGGACGAGGGGCGGTGAGCGGAGGGGGACACATACAAACTTACAGCAGCTGTAAGTAGTGCTGCGCATGCGCTGGGTTTACGATTGTAACAGCGCACGCGCCGCACGGATTCCAGCTGCGGTAAGTTAGAGCAGGCAGGGATAACTATCTATTTCCCGAAAAGCTGTCATCGCAAAAATGACAGCTTTTCGGAATAGATAGTTATGGAGAGGAGGAATGATGAATTCCTCCGGTAATTAGGTAGAACTCCATGCGAGTTCTAAACCTAATTACCTCCCTCAATATTTTAGGTATGATGAATAGGCCCCAAAGGGGCCTATTTATCACAGAACATTTCCAGTAGAGAAGTGCGTGGACCCCGTGTTTTGGTTCTAGTTCATCGTCGTGTCTTGGTTTTGCCTAAATATTTTTGTTTTTGTTTTGGATCTGGACTTTTTTTTCTTAAATGATAAAAACAGCACAAATAATGTAATCTGGGACTATATTTGTTCCTACAGTATTATTAACCTCAATAAAATTAATTTACAGTAATTTCCAGTCAATTTTGACTACCTCACAGCTTACAATATAGTTTTCACCCATATTGGCCAAAGGCTTCAGCTAGCTGACTGGTTAAACTAAGCAACAGAGCAGCGACACAATCACATGGCAATTTTATTAAATATCTACTAGTACATCTAGGAAACATAGTGTCACTGCAGTGGCCCACAGGACGGCAGTTTAATATAAACTATACAATGCTGTAGAATGTTATAATTAATTAAGAACTAGAGCACAGGCCCGAGCCCACACAAGTAAATAGAGTATTAAGCAGTTAAACAGTTTAAAAAATGTTTACAAAATTGCGTGGGGTCTACCCCTAATTCCATAACCAGCCCTGGACCTTTTAGCTTGATCTGGTCATGTAAAATCGGGGAAAATCGGTGTGGGGTTTCCCATATTTACCAGCACCAGGCTGAACCCACCTGGGTGGTAATGCAACAACAGGAAGACACACAGCATGGGGTCCCCCTGCCAAAGCATTAAACCAGCCCCAAACTGGTCAGCCCGAGATCTTCACAGCAGAACCACAAGTGCCAGCAGGCCGGTGGCACCTGTATCCCCACTGTGAAAAAAATATTAAACAAAACACAAACTGAACATTTTAAATCTTTATTACACATTCACTGAAACACCCGCACTTACACTACATACAGTAATTACCTACTCCCTGAAGGATGTTGGTTCTCTTCTCCAGTAGAAGTCTTAGGTCTTGGTAAAATAACAAACTATTCGCAACCCCACGGACAGACAACGGGACTTAAGGTCATTCTTAGTCAGCTTTATTGACTACCAGTGGATGGTTTCCATGGCAGTGGCCGCTGATTAGCTGATGGCAGCAGTCATTGATTGGTCAAGAGCGTCTGCTACCATGGTATAGGCTGCTCCATTATAGTCAATGGAGCTGTCCAGAAATGACCTTACTGCTGGGTACACACTGGCAGATATATTGGGCGATCAATCGATCGGCCAATTTTTCTTGTGTGCGTTGGCCACTGTGTACCAGCAATATGTCTGAACGACATCATTCACAGACATATCGCATCAGCTGTGCTGCACAGCCGATGCCCAATATATCTGCAGATATATTGGGGCAACATGCTGTGTGTTGGAGCAATTCAATTGTTTTGGGTGCCACCTTAGGAGGGGCGCCCAGGGGCTCTCGCGTTTCAACTTAGCACCAAATTAATTCCCCCCATAGTGATGTTTTGCTTTGTGCTTAAACCTCCTTAACAGTGTTTCCTGTGTGTGTGAGCACCAATATAAGTATTCAGCCAGAATTATACATTAGAATAATGGTGCTACAATCTGATTGCTTGCTGTGAGCAAACCACATTTTCCTTATACACAAATTGTCATAAATGTGCAGGAAAGTGCAATGATTATATGTAGGTAACAATGTGACAATGACTGTGAGACCTACTGAAACAACAGCTGTACATAACAATAAGAAATGAATGACTTTAGCTATATTGCTGATTTATCCACTAATGAGGGGCCGGGCCGCACAAACATTGGAGGAAAACTGGCTTGGAATACAGAATTGATTGTTCTATCATTCTGGTTCAGGAATGATAAAGGATATTAAGGAGGAACATGTTCACCCGATCGGGAGGGCACAAGATACCCGGGCTGCTGAGGAGGTGCAGTCATGGGGTCTCCTCATACTGTGCACAAACTATCTGAGGTAATTATGCCATCTTTCTTCACATTGGTAACTATCACTGATCTGGACTTATAGAGCCATTCTTATTCCCACAACTATGGAGCTCTCTCATACCTCTTTTCCATTAGAACGCCGGGTCACACCCAGGATTATGTTCGCGCTCCCATCCCGGGCGAGACCCGGCTGAGACCCCATACAGACTGGCAGCCCGACCCGGCATTGATGCCGGGTCGATAACGCCATTGGCATCATGTGTGGAGCCGGAGCTTGAAGATGATCTCATCGCTAAGCACCGGCTCTTCCTATGAAGAACGTAACCCAGGTCACATCGACCAGGTTACCCGCTCACACTGCTTCACCAGCAGGATTGAACACGCGTTCAACACTTCTCAAGATCAGGGTTGAAATGCCAGGTCACTCGACCCGGCTTATTTCAACCTGGCCCTTTCACACAGCACAATAACCCGGGTTGCTGCGCACTCATGTGCAATAACCCGGGTTATTGCAGGCAGTGAAAAATGGGGTATCAGAAACTTTGTGCTTAAACTGCTCATATCTGCCTACATGAAGAACAATCAAAGAAAAACAGAGCCTAATCAACTCTTGCGCCTTGTGTTGCCCTGTGCATATTAAGAGTTTGATTTTTCATTTGATAGGTTTCTAATTAATTTAAAAAATGAATAAATAATGTGTATTTGCTGATAGTACTCAAAGCATTCCCTTGTCTCTCCCATTCTTATAGACCCTGACGCTCTCTGTAATTACTGCCCCATCTCTCTGCCTACAAGCTCCTTGAGCGTCACCCACTTCAGTCTGACTTTTATCCTCTCCATTCTACAGAAAAGCTTCTAGCTGCAAATCCAAGGGACAATGGGCTCGATTCAGACCCGCTCGCTAGATGCGTATGCAAATTTATGGCCCACTGTATTTTCCAGACATTGCATTTCCATTATCTGCCAGAAGATGGCGAAAAAGACCAAATAATTCCATAAATGGATTTCGTCAAGATAGCCTGTATAGTAGCACAAGCTACTAAGATCATAGGCCCTCATTCAGAGCCGCTCGATAGCGGCAGTACGCTCGTTCCGAGCGATGTTTGCACATCTGCGCATGCGTACGGTTTTTAGTACGCATGCACGAACCAGTCAGTGCGGCCAAAAATCGTTTGTACGCTATATAGCGAGTGCCTGCTATTTTGAGTGACAGAATGAGGCGTATGTGGGTGGTAACAGGGGAAGGTGCTTGAAAATGGGGAGTGGAGATCCGAACGCAGGCGTGCTTAAAGGTCAAAACGGGCGTTTTATGGGTGTGCATAATTAATACAGCAGCGTCATTGACCACGTCACTGGGTTATTTTATAGCCAGAACTGCTCGCAAATTTGTGGTAGCAAACACCAACCACAAGAATAGCGAGCAGTTCATACGCTGGTCGATGTACTCGATTAATCTAATAAATAGCGGACATGACGTATGGTGCGAGCGGCCAGGGGGTGTTTTTAACAAATAAACGAGCGTATGTTTTGCTCGCTCGTTCAGACTTAGAGGTGTGAACAGACTGCAATTTGCGAACGGATCATTTGAATAGCCACCCCTTGTTTTTGAACGAACGACCGCAAATAGCGAACGGCTCTGAATCAGGCCCATAGACAGCATTAATCTATCCCGGTTTTGCATTTGGAATGCCATAAAAATATCTAGGGCTTAATTATATTTTACGTGAATATTGTCTAAGAAGGTGCATTAAAAAAAAGGAACCGCAAAACAGACATCAGAGAGCCAATATAAGATAAGTGGAATAAATACCTCAAACCATTGTAATTAGAGAGACTTTTGTGATCATGCAAGATATGAGGGGGCCTATTTATTAAAAGGCAAAACGTTATTTTGCTAAAAGGTCTTGTATTTGCTTTGCGCTATGTATTAATGCAGAGGTCGGCAATGCCCACGACATGATGGTGTCACTATAGGGCTTCTGTATGGACGAGCACAGGAGACAGCATGGCAGAGAACTTGCTAGTTTTGACCAGAGCAAGGACTTTTCTCCTTCTTTGCTTTGCATTACAGTATGTACATGCATTTTAGCCTACTCTCCCGGGACATCAGGAAGATTGCCAAATTTTGGGATGTCCTCCCGCACAATGCACCTTCTTGCATCGCACCCACTTCCCTAGTAAAATGGGCAGGAGTGGGGCATGACGATGCAATCAGCGGCTAATTGGGTGTAGTATAAAAGATTGACAATGTAAATGTCGAGACCAGGTAGTCAATAGGTCGAGACCAGATAGTCGACATGAAATAGGTGAACAGGCACAAACGGTCGACAGGTACAAAAGGTCGATTGAAAAAAAGGTTGATAGTGCAGAAGGACAACAGGGCAAAAGGTCAACAGGTTCAAATGGTCGACACAAAAATGGGCAACACATTTGCTACACCATGGGGAGCTGTGTACTATTGGCCACACCATGGGGAGCTGTGTACTATTGCCACACCATGGGGAGCTGTGTACTATTGGCCACACCATGGGGAGCTGTGTACTATTGCCACACCATGGGGAGCTGTGTACTATTGGCCACACCATGGGGAGCTGTGTACTATTGGCCACACCATGGGGAGCTGTGTACTATTGGCCACACCATGGGGAGCTGTGTACTATTGGCCACACCATGGGGAGCTGTGTACTATTGGCCACACCATGGGGAGCTGTATACTAGTGGCCACACCATGGGGAGCTGTGTACTATTGGATACACCAGGGGGAGCTGTGTACTATTGGCTACACCATGGGGAGCTGTGTACTAGTGGCCACACCATGGGGAGCTGTGTACTAGTGGCCACACCATGGGGAGCTGTGTACTAGTGGACACACCATGGGGAGCTGTGTACTATTGGATACACCAGGGGGAGCTGTGTACTATTGGCCACACCATGGGGAGCTGTGTACTAGTGGCCACACCATGGGGAGCTGTGTACTAGTGGCCACACCATGGGGAGCTGTGTACTAGTGGACACACCATGGGGAGCTGTGTACTATTGGATACACCAGGGGGAGCTGTGTACTAGTGGCCACACCATGGGGAGCTGTGTACTAGTGGCCACACCATGGGGAGCTGTGTACTAGTGGCCACACCATGGGGAGCTGTGTACTATTGGCCACACCATGGGGAGCTGTGTACTATTGGCCACACCATGGGGAGCTGTGTACTATTGGCCACACCATGGGGAGCTGTGTACTATTGGCCACACCATGGGGAGCTGTGTACTATTGGCCACACCATGGGGAGCTGTGTACTATTGGCCACACCATGGGGAGCTGTGTACTATTGGTCACACCATGGGGAGCTGTGTACTATTGGTCACACCATGGGGAGCTGTGTACTATTGACCACACCATGGGGAGCTGTGTACTATTGGCCACACCATGGGGAGCTGTGTACTATTGCCACACCATGGGGAGCTGTGTACTATTGGCCACACCATGGGGAGCTGTGTACTATTGGCCATACCATGGGGAGCTGTGTACTATTGGCCACACCATGGGGAGCTGTGTACTATTGGCCACACCATGGGGAGCTGTGTACTATTGGATACACCATGGGGAGCTGTGTACTATTGCCACACCATGGGGAGCTGTGTACTATTGGCCACACCATGGGGAGCTGTGTATTATTGGCCACACCATGGGGAGCTGTGTACTATTGGCCACACCATGGGGAGCTGTATACTAGTGGCCACACCATGGGGAGCTGTGTACTATTGGATACACCAGGGGGAGCTGTGTACTATTGGCTACACCATGGGGAGCTGTGTACTATTGGCCACACCATGGGGAGCTGTGTACTATTGGCTACACCATGGGGAGCTGTGTACTAGTGGCCACACCATGGGGAGCTGTGTACTATTGGCCACACTATGGGGAGCTGTGTACTAGTGGCCACACCATGGGGAGCTGTGTACTATTGGCCACACCATGGGGTGCTGTGTACTAGTGGCCACACCATGGGGAGCTGTGTACTATTGACCACACCATGGGGAGCTGTGTACTATTGGCTACACCATGGGGAGCTGTGTACTATTGGCCACACCATGGGGAAGGGTTGGCTATGGGATTCTGGTAGCCAGAATACTGTCAGTGGCATTCCGACAGAATCCCGGCAGTCAGAATACTGATGCCTGACCCTAACCCCTAACCTTTCCCGTAACCCACTTTTCCTGAAGCCTAACCCTCCCCCCGCAGTCCAACACTAACCCTCCCCCCACGCAGCATAACCCTAACCATCCCCGTAACCCTAATACTTACCGTCTAGATTCCGGAGCCGGGATTCCGACTGCTGTCGGGATTCAGGTGCCAGTATTCTGAGCACCAGGATGGTGACTACATCCCATGGGGAGCTGTGTACTACTGGCCACACCATGGGGAGGCTGGAGCTGTGTACTACATACTTACCGACTTTTAGCTCCCTCCTTCCTGGAGGGAGCTCTCGGGCTTCCATGGTAGGGGGCGTGTCGTGGCAAAAGGGGGAGGACCACGTGGCATAAAAGCGTGATCGCGACATCATGGCCCCGCCCCCTCTGCATGGTGCCCAGCCAGAGGCTCCCGGCCGAATTGGGAGGGTAGGCAAGTATGGTGTACAATTGGTCACACCACGGTAAGCTGTGTAGTACTGGTCACACCATGGTATACATATATATAATATATATATGTAACACCCTCTAAGGGATGGTACTTGTAAAAACACCCCTCTCAGTGTTAGAGCTTGCTTCCTGTTGTAGATATTACATGCCTGAGACCCTGGGATCAGTTTTCAGGTAAAGGAGGGGCTGGAGAGATAGACACGCAGGGGTGGGAAGACTGGGTGTGTAGCTGGCAGAGCAGAGGGAGGAGGGGGAGAGAACAAAGGGTGTTGAGAAGAAGAATTTGGGAGAGAGCAGACATCTTTGGGAAGCTTCAGAGCTGGAAGCAGAAATGTAGCCCTCGTGCTCCCCTGGCAGGGGGAGATTGGCGGGGCCGTGGTGACTGCCACGATGCCCATCTAACGCCAAAGGAGAAATAGGTCTGGAGTGAGACCACTGAGATAAAGTCTGTGAGAGACCACAGAGAAAGAGCTGGAAGGTTGCAGTGTGAGCAGCCCAGTGAAGTGTTCAGCACCCATGAGAGGGGTAAAAGACGCAAGTATATGTGTTGAAGAGATGGGGAAGAGGAATTTCCCTGGAGCTTTTACTGTTAAGGTACCAGAGGAGTCCCTTATGCATAAAAGCCCCCCAGCAGCCATTAAAGGGGGGGTCACTGTGGTAGCAGTGTGGCTATAGGAGCCATTCCTGTAGGATAGGGATGGGCGGCAGCTGAGAGTGTGATAGCTGCAATAGAAAAGTCTGTATATTGCTGTCCCATGTGAAAGAGAAGGGGAGCAGAGAGAGGCAGACTGGATATGAGACACTCTGTATATTGTCTTAGAAGAGACAAAGGAGAGGCAGAGTGCAAAAGAAGTTATGTGAGATGTGTGTGAAGCTGTGGAACTACAGGCACCAGCCAGCATAGGGCCAGGTGGACCTGTATGTATGAAGTGGAGAACTACAGGCACCAGCCAGCATAGGGCTAGGTGGACCTGCACGTATAATGTAGAGAACTACAGGCACCAGCCAGCATAGGGCCAGGTGGACCTGTATGTATGAAGTGGAGAACTACAGGCACCAGCCAGCATAGGGCTAGGTGGACCTGCACGTATAATGTAGAGAACTACAGGCACCAGCCAGCATAGGGCTAGGTGGACCTGCATGTATGAAGTAGAGAACTACAGGCACCAGCCAGCGAAGGGCTAGGTGGGACCTGCATGTATGAAGTGGAGAACTACAAGCACCAGCCAGCAAAGGGCCAGGTGGACCTGTGTGTGTAAAATGCAAAACATTCTTTGTGACTGTGCTTAAAGACTGTGCAGGTGAAGAAGAGTGTGATGTAATGTAACCATATCCATAAGATTGTCCTATACCATCTGACATGCCAAGTATATGAGCTGGAGGGAGAGGAGAAGCTGCTGTAACCATATTCTTGTCCTGAGATTTGTTACCAGCGAGCATTACCAGTGGGCACCCGGCTCCTTCCCCACAGCGGCAGCCAAAAGTTGGAGCTCACTCCTGAGCTCCGGCTTCCGGCTCGCGCAGAGAGCACTATGGGAGGGACGTCATGATGTCTCTCCCATAGATCCATTAAGCGGTCAGACCGGATGGCAGCGGACGCAGGAGTGGGACTTAAGGTAAGTACTGGTTGTTTTTTAATTGATTTTTTATTTATTTTTTAGAATCACTAGCACTGGAGGCATTACTATAGGGGACACTACTATAGGGGGCACGACTATAGGTGTCATTACTACAGGGGGCACAACTATAGGGGGCATGACTACTAGGGGCATTACCATTGGGGACACTACTATTGGAGGCATTACCAATGGGGGCACTACTATAGGGGGCACTACTACTGGCGGCATCACTACTATAGGGGCATTACTACTGGGGGCACTAATAGGGGGTGCTACTAATGGGGTCATAAGATGGCCTCACGTCTAAAGATTATCTGTCCAACCAGCCAACTAGTTGATTGGTTGGAATGAAAATCTGGTAACGTATATGAGTAACTGATGATCAGCAATTTGCTCCTAAATGCCAGAAAACAGATGAAAATGGTTGGTCAGACAAGTTTGTTAAATGTTTGATCTAAATCAGTGATTCCCAACCTCGGTCCTCAAGGCACACTAACAGTCCTGGTTTTAGTGATATCCATGATTGAGCACAGATGGTCAAATCAAAATAACTGAGGTACTAATTAAGTCACTTGTGCTCAAGTATGGCTATCCCTAAAACCTGGACTGTTAGTGTGCCTTGAGGACCGTGGTTGGGAACCCCTGATCTAAATAATTTGTTCAAACAACAGTTTTTGTCCATTTTCCGGCGTTTGGGAGCAAATTGCTGATTGTCATTTGCTTTCATCCCTTACCAGATTTTCATTCCAACCAATCACCTAGTTGGCTGGTTGGACAGATAATCTTTAGATGTGTGGCCAGCTTTATACTGGAGTTGGGATAACTCTGTGTTAAGGACTTGCAGCTGCTCTGCAGAAATGGAAGTGAATGAAGCCTTGAAAGTTGATGCAAACAATTCCCACAGGTTTTACTAACTTCTGTTGATTACATGATTAAAAATCCCCTGCATAAAAAGAGTGTTGGAACAGACTGTTGTTAAACCCTGTGAAGAGGTGGCTTCTTTGATAAGTCAAACATTTAAATGCAATTTTGTTAATCAAAATGATTCTTTGATTCCTTTTTTTTTTTTAATCATCTCCAATTGTTTGTATGTTCTATACTTTGCGGCATTAGGAATACTGTGACAAAGCTAAGTCATATGCTAATTTTGCAATGCAAAATGTTTTATTCATAGCTTCATTGTGGAACGGAGTGCCTGTATTAGGTCTCTTGTAACCCCACACCTTAGGGCCACGTATGACCTATAAATGGCACTAGAATGAGGACAATACGGGATACAATTTGTCTACACTGGGAGGTGTAACCCATGAGTTGCTGAAGGTCAGCAGGACTAATCTGTCATCCTACAGTGTTCAAAGGGGTTTCATCATTTTAAAAAGTTTACCTTGCTGAAGGTCAGGTCAGTAGGACTAATCCAACCTCATACTGAGCTGAAAGAGCTCTAAGAATGTTCAGATGTTTTTCCTGTCACACAGTTACTCAAGCGTATTAAAAATGCGTTTTGACATACATACATTTCCTAATGGTCACTTCTTAAACTACTCAATTAGCATAGATCGCCTATGACTATTAATACCCAACACTTATTGTCAGGCCAGAACAGAGAGACCAAAAGCAACCGTACTCAATCTATGAGCCGTATACAATTTGAGCCGAGCCGCGATACTTTTTCGCGTCCTGGACTTTTCGCCTACTTCGCCTGTTTTGCAGGCAGAAAAGTATCGGGCGCGTGGCCGCCTATCGCCGTATTCAATTTGATAGTACGTGAAAACGGGCCCGGTGAAACTTAAACAAGCGGAAAGTACTGTCAGCTTTGGGGAAATCAGCCTGACACCCCCCAAAAGATGCTCTGACATGGGGGTTCCCTATGGTACCCCCCGATTTGGCTTGCTGAAGGTATTTGGTGTTTTTAAACGGCCTTAATAGCTGCTAAATAGCGTTTTTTCTATAAGTGGTGTAGAATAGTTTTCAGGAGTTTTTTTTGCAGAAAATAACTTATCCCAGCAAATTTGGGGTACTTGAAAATGGGGGTCAGCATATTTAAAAGTTGCTAAAGTTAAAATGAAAAAAAAAAAAAATGTGAAAAATCCACCTGCCGCAAGCACCCGCAATCACAAAAACACTTGAGGCATACTTGGGGACCCCCCCGGAGACAAGTTCGCTAGTTTTTAACTTTGTCCCCCAACGTTTTTTTTACGCCCCCAAATTCAAAGTAATTTTTTTGGGGTGTCTTTAAGTGTTTTTTTTTTTTTTTTTTATTGACACAGTTTACGTTTGAGGGACTGTCTGAAGGCTGCACGGGGGTTCCCACAACATTGCACCCCAAAACCCCAATTCTGCACTTTTTTCCAGCTCCTATTGATAGGCGAAACTTTTTCACCTATTACATTGCATTGACTTTCCGCCTAGGCAGAAAGTCTTTCAAATGGAATAAGGAGTAAAATTATAACAGGCGAAAATGACATCATCGGCAAAAAGTTTTCGCCAAAAACGGCTTTTCGTTTCAAATTGAATACGGACCTATGTAAGACTTCAGTTGTCAGTCACAGAAGGTAACATTCCCCTATCAGTATGTCGCCCTATCAGTGCCTGGAGCAGAGGCTCATAAATATATCACACACACACATATATATATATATATATATATATATATATATATATATATAATATGGAGCTATAACATCTTATCCTGCAAAAGCAAAGGCCGCAGGGGACAATTTTTTTTAGGTAAATAGTTTGACAAAGACCAAACTTAATAACTTTTTTTGATACATGGTTAACGTGACAGCGAATGAGCTCTCTGTCACTCATCTGCTACTACAAGAAGCCTCTTATCTCTGTCCAAAGCAGCACAGAGTAGTGTGACATAGCAGCCAGCATTATATTTCAGCAGATGCCCCTGAATCTTTCCATGTACTGTGAGATACTCTATCACAGAGCTTGTCACACCGTATGACTGCTGGTACTTAACATCTCACACATAGGGGGGTATTCATCAAAGCTGGGAGAGAGATAAAATTGTAAAAAAAAAAAAGACCAACCAATCAGCTCCTAACTATCATTTTTTTAAACACAGCCTGCAAAATGTAAATTGGAAGCTGATTGGTCAGTACTTTATCACTCACAGTTTTATCTCTCTCCCAGCTTTGATAAATACCCAGGCCCTATTTATCAATATTATTTTTACTAAAATAAATGTGACCCTTTTCACATTATTTTAGTATCACATAAATGTATTAAAGGGCAATTAGAGTAGTTTTCATGAAAAACGACTCTATGCCCTTTAATTTTTTTTATATTTTCAGATTGCAGATCACATGTCCCATGCTTGTAATAGGAAATGCGAATTGCCTGAGATTTACTAAAAATATATTGTTAAAAAATACAGGGTCCTGTGATAATAACGCCACCTGACAGGCAGAGCAGAGCCCCAGTGATCAGCTGTGTGGTCTAAATAGACCACAAGCTGATTACTGTAAAAAAAAAAAAAAAATAGTTTAAAAAAAACCTTACCTGACCACGGACTGGTGATCGGTGCTCCGGTGATGTCCTCTGGGGCTCTGGTCAGCTGGTCTCCCGGCTCCTGTACTGTGACACTGGTCAGCTGTTGCATAGAGCAGTGGTTCCCAAACTGTGCGCCGCAGCACCCTGGGGTGCCTCGGGAGACTTGTGGGGGTGTCTCAGGTTGATGGTCCAGCACCAAATCAAATTCTTAATGGCAAATGTAATCAGGGCCGGTTCTAGATATTGTGGAGCTCAGGGCGAAAGTTCCCAGGTGCACCTCTCCCCCCAAATAAATCACTTTTTTTAGATGGCGTTCCTCTGCGTGCGCGCTTCTGGATAGGGGGCGTGTCATAGCGGAACACCCCCAATTCATCACACTGTGGGGCATGCCCAGCACCTACGGAGGTGCTGGGCTTCCCCCAGGCTCTCCCCTCGTGGCGAATAATTGCCATGCGCAGTAAAATGCCTTGCACAGTATGTCTTACACAGTATGTCCTTTATAACACATTATGCCACACGCAGTAATGCCCTTTATAACACATTATGCCACACGCAGTAATGCCCTTTATAACACATTATGCCACACGCAGTAATGCCCTTTATAACACATTATGCCACACGCAGTAATGCCTTTTATAACACATTATGCCACACGCAGTAATGCCCTTTATAACACATTATGCCACACGCAGTAATGCCCTTTATAACACATTATGCCACATGCAGTAATGCCCTTTATTACACATTATGCCACACGCAGTAATGCCCTTTATAACACATTATGCCACACGCAGTAATGCCCTTTATAACACATTATGCCACACGCAGTAATGCCCTTTATAACACATTATGCCACACGCAGTAATGCCCTTTATAACACATACCACACGCAGTAATGCCCTTTATAACACATTATACCACACGCAGTAATGCCCTTTATAACACATTATGCACATGCAGTAATGCCCTGTATAACACATTATACCACACTCAGTAATGCGCTTTATAACACATTATGCCACACGCAGTAATGCGCTGTATAACACATTATGCCACACGCAGTAATGCCCTGTATAACACATTATACCACACGCAGTAATGCCCCTTATAACACATTATGCCACATGCAGTAATGCCCTTTTATAACACATACCACACGCAGTAATGCCCTGTATAACACATTATACCACACGCAGTAATGCCCTGTATAACACATTATACCAAACGCAGTAATGCCCTTTATAACACATTATACCGCACGCAGTAATGCCCTGTATAACACATTATGCCACATGCAGTAATGCCCTGTATAACACATTATACCACACGCAGTAATGCCCTTTATAACACATTATGCCACATGCAGTAATGCCCTTTATAACAGATTATGCCACACTCAGTAATAACCTTTATAACACATTATACCACACGCAGTAATGCCCTGTATAATACATTGTGCCACACACGCAGTAATGCCCTGTATAATACATTATCCCCAATTCAAAATACGCCACACATTAGTCCCTTATTCATGTTATGACACACAGTGGTGACCCTTTTACACAATGCCCAAATTAGTGCCCCTTATACACAAGGCTCACAGTAGTACTGCCTCTAATACAATGCCCACAGTAGTAGCACCCCTTACACAATGGCCCCGGTAGTGGTGCCCCCCATGCAGTGCCCCCATTAGTAGTGCCCACAGTAGTAATGCCCCCATTGGTAATGCCCACAGTAGTAATACCCCCATTAGTAGTGCCCCCTATAGAGGTGGCCCCCAGTAGTAGTGCCCCCATTTGTAATGCCCCAATTGGTAATGAGCCCAGTGCATGTTTTACAGATCGCCTAGTTCAGTGGTTCCCAAACTTTTTTGAGTTACGGCAACCATATAGTATCAGCATTGCTTTCACGGCGCCCCTAAGTTTAAGTTTATTATTGATAAATTACAAAAAAAATGTAATGAGGTAGTAAAGTGGAGTAAATTGTGCTGACCTGTCATCCTTAGGGTCAGTTATGTGATGGTGGACAAGTTTGCACTTTTGTTTGCTCATATATTTACATTACATTGACCATAAAAAAATTTGATTTGGTGCTGGACCACCATCCTGAGGCACCCCTGCAGGTGTCCCAAGGCACCCCAGGGTGCCACGGCACACAGTTTGGGAACCACTGGCCTAGTTGGTGCACAGGTGGTCATTGATGCCTACCCTCCAACATAACCCATTCCATTAGGTACAGAATTCTCTACTCTTGGACTTCTTTCTTAATTTATGATTGCAGCCACCTGTGTTGAACTAGGTAATTGATGAGACAGGTGTTTCAAGTTCAACACAGGTGGCTGCACTCATCAATTAAGAGAGAAGTCCAGGAGTAGAGCATTCTGTACCTAATGGAATGGGTCATGTTGGAGGGTCTGTTGCTGGTTGATACATTTTAAAAGATCCACAGGTGGAGATAATTATTTCACTTGTGATACTGAGGAAATCTGTAAAACATGCACTGGTAAGGACATATTAGGACTGGAGTTTGGAAACAATTGAGTCTTTAGTAGTTTACATGTTCCCTGAAAACTGCCTTTTTTATAACTCTGAAATTCACATAATTTTTCTGTTTTTGTTAACCTGAACTACTGTATTAACCTCTATCAGTTTACTGCCTATCTTTGTAAGATTTCAGGTTATTCACTGGACTTGAATTGCTTAAATTTCAACAAAAACTGGGAGTGTTCTAAAACGTTTGACAGATGGTTGTATTGGAAAATTGTCCCAATAACATTGCATATGTGATCCCGAGCTGCTGTATACCTGATATGTTCATTCCCTTCAGATAGAGATATATAACATTCTGTAGGAGTTTGATTATGCATGAAATATACTGTCTGCTCCTTGCTTCCTTGGTTATATTTAGGGATTTATCAAGCCGGTATGGTTTATTTTGACTTACAGGAAGTGTTGACCTAGCACAAGTTTTGCCAAAGCTACTCTGCATTTCCGTTCCTTGAATTCCTTATCCAGTATATTTAAGGAGCTTAATTAGCAGCATCAGGTGTCTGCAGAATGCTCTGTCAACTGTCACAAATAAAAGTTTATTCATTGCCCATATCCCAGGAGATAATGTTACAGGAGAAGAGATTTATACGTTTTAATAAGGTCAAGAGTACGTGATGTTCACAGCACCTATGAAGTGGTAGAGTTCAGGCTCCGTCCTAGGTTCACCTTGTATCCTCCAGTTGCACTTTAGCAGATAAGCGCATTTCTAGATGTACAATAAAAGTGTTCAAACAATCAAAAGTGACACATGCAATAAAATAAATATATGTCCTATACTACGGTATGTTCAAAGACACATCTCCTAACAGGCATATACTGTATATACACTTACATGCTGGTCTGCATGAAATGCAGTTTCCTGAACCCTGCATTACTGCCTAAATGAGATTGCCACATCATGCCCCCATTTCATCACTCCAGTCGTTAGTAGAGATACAATCAAAACGCGTTTCTCTCTGCATTCTCATGTTTGAGTACACTCATCTCCTTAGCATACGCAGTGCGACTTCGCACAAGTTACGTTAGGCAAATGGTGTACATTCATTTCCGTGTCAGGCCCATGGCCTCCAGAACTGTACTTTGCATTCTAGATGAGGACTTACCAATAACCTGTACAGTGATATCACCACCTTTCTCTTTCTGTAACTAATCCCTCTTCTTTTGCATTTGACCCTTCCTATTGTTTTGCTATATTGTCTGCCATCCATTGAGTTATGTGAAAGTGACTTCATGCTTGCCGACAATCTGGCTGCCCCCTCCGGGAGGGGAAGCAGCCAGGTCGGCTTAGCAGGGGGGCGTGTCCGGCATAGGGGGCACGGCCGGACCTATTACCCAGCGTTTCCGGACGGAGCGGGGGGCCTGGTCATGATGACGCAATTCAGTGGGGGTTTCTGTAGTAACTGCAGGGGGATCCGGAGGGGTCGGGAGGCTTGCTTGCCTTTCCGGGGAACCGGGAGCGGCACCCGAGTTTCAGGAGGCTCCCGGCCGAATCGGGAGGGCAGGCAAGTATGAGTGACTCCTAAATCCAATAGAACTAGGTGGTACAGGGTGTGCAGTGACTACAGGGACTGGCAGTTGTGAGGGGCGAGAACAGGATCACCAGCCCCCAACCCACGCTTGCTATGGCACCCAGAGATGCTCTGTGTAACCTCTGTTTAGATCACATTCACATAGCCTGGTACATAGGGAGCCTGGTACATAGGTACATAGGAAGGGGTGTGGGAGCAGTGCCGTTGCCCAGGATGAACAGTCCCGGGGTGGCACCACCGCTGCCCCATGCCCCCTGAAATGGCACCCTGAAGGCGCTTCTGCCGTGCAGTGTACAATAAAGAGCCACCCGGAGCATCCAGCCAGCTCTGCATTGTCTCCTGCCGGTGGCCCCGCCCCTCACGTGAAGTCACGTGTTCTGGGGGTGATCCCAGGATTTGGGTCCGGATGAGCCCCTAGCTAAAGCGGTCATGTCATCCTTTCAGTATTCAACAAGCAGCGGTAAACTAAGATTACCGCTGTTTGTCACTGCATCGGTCTCGCCATCTTTAGATCTTTAGATGTGAGAGCCATACAGTCTCCATTGCCATTGTGGTCCTCATTGCCGGCAATGGGGACCTGGCAGCAGCTTCAGCAATGCGTTCCACGCACTACCGGGTCCCCCCCAGATGAAAGTGTCATGTGCGTGATAGGCTGCCAGCAACAGAAGAGAAGACACTGTTGAGGAGGGAGATAGTCGCTGTCGAGGGATGGATTAAGGGGGGGGCACGACAGGGGCGCTCGTCCCGAGGCTGCCACACACTGAGAAGTCCTGGATGGGCGGCACCCCGCAGGTGAAGACGCCGTGGAAGTCCTGGGGGAGCCGGCAGCCATGTAAAAGAGCTTAAAGGCTGCCGCCCCCAGGTGAAGGTGCAGGAAAATATTTCAACAATCGGTGTTCTTGTTTTATTTTAATATTTCTTTTACAGGGGTACTATATGTACAGACGGGCCCTTAATCCCCCGCTTGCTGGTACTTGTGGTTCTACTGCAAAAGACAATATTTCAACTTTCATATACACCGCACTAATCTATCAACCTGACACCCACCGGCCAGGGGTGCTGGGGATAGCCCCGGGCTATTAGTCCAGGCCTGTGGTGCCCTTTATGGGGGGTCCCCAACTCTTCAGGGATCGCTGGCCTGGGCTGACTAGCGGTCAAGGGGTGATGCTTCCCTGGCTGTGCATTAGAAACAGTTCGGTGCTGGTTCTGGAATTTACAGGGGAACCCTACTCAGAACCAGGACCTGCTCAAAGCCCAGTGCTGGTTGCGCTTAGTACAGGGGATCCTTACGTTGTTTGCCCACTGTATTTTGGCAACCAGGACTGGTTCTGGAAACCCCAGTGCTGGTTGTTCACTATCACCTTTTTTTCCCCTTTATGCCCTGGGGATGGACCTTGGCTGGAGTTTTTTGGGGTACCTTGCTTCTCGGACGTGAACCCCTTAATGTTAGTGACGCCAGTATAGAGGAGCCTTGACGACGGCCTGGCGCTTATTCATATATTTGCAAATGTATGTAACTAATACCTCTGAATCTCTATTATCATGTAGGATTTGAGTATTTTTTGTTGACATTGCTGCAGTGAGCTGGAGGGAATCTTTTTTTCTGTGGTTCAGTGTAAACCTCGCCCTTTAAGCTGATATGAGCGACCACCATACTTTTTGTTTCCCGAAAACAGATTGATGCAGGTGGGGGGAAGACAGAGTGCCATGGTTGGGGGGGACAGAGTGGTGCAGATGGAGGAAGAAAGAGTGGCACAGATGAGGGGAAGACAGGGTGGGGGGAAAGGTAGTGGTGCAGATGGAAGGAAACAGTGGCACAGATGCAGGAAGACAGGGCGGTGCAGATGGGGAAAGACAGATCGGTACGGATGAGGGAATAAACAACTAGCGCACTTAGGAGACCACACAGCTGTAGGGATTGGGGAAGATAGAGCACAATGGAGGTGCAGATAGTGTACATGCATAGGCAGAGTATGATAGTTTTAGAAATTAGGGAGCTGAATGTGTATAATGAATGAGATGGATGCATTGAGTGAGGATGTTGGAAGCCAGTGAGATTGTTGTGGTGACTGAATGGGAAGATTGTGGGCACTGAGTGTGATGTGTGTGCCACATTACTGCTCAGACCTCAGGTGCATAGACTGCATGTGTGTATTCCAATGAGCACACAATTCTGTGAGTTAGCAGCTCCACCATTTTAAGAGTGACAGGAATCTCACTCTGTTAACCACAGGGTGTCATGGCATACCATATCTATATTGCGCAAGGAACATGTCCATTAAGGCGTCAGCCTAAATAATCGGAATTTCATTGTATTTTTAAGTTTGAGTGGCAGAAATTCAGTAGGTTTTGTGGAATTTCAGATCATGTCTAAGTAGCCTTAATGGGACATGTGAAACTGTAAGGTTTGTTGTCTATGGAATATACAGTTAGTGTGTGTATACTGTGTATGTGTTAGTGTGTATATATTTGTATGTATGTGTTAGTGTGTGTATACTGTGTATGTTTATGAATTTTGTATGTGTTTATGTGTGTGTATACTATATATGTGTGTTAGTATGTTATATATAATATATGTTTGCTACATACTGTATATATTATATATATGCATGTGTGCATGTTTAACACACATGTGGGGGGGGTAGGCTCCATGTGGCTTAGTAGCCCCAGGACCCCCACAAACCTTAATCTGGCCCTGTCACTGTCGCTGAATATAACAGTGGTATATTCGTTAGTATCACTGTGATACTAAACAAAATATGCCACTGGTAATAAGTTACGTTAATAAATAGGTTCCTGAAAAAACAAAACATAACATCAGAACAGTATTACACTGTGCTTAGCTGTCCACAATGCGCAATTCTCTGCTAAAGTAGTACTGTGCAATTTCTACCTTGCACATGCTCTGTACAGGTGAAAGTTAGTGCTTACTGGACGTGTGTCCTTATCGACTCACGCATGCCCAGTCTGAAGACAGGTACCGCTATTAACTGTGCGTGCACTGGAAGTTACTGGCAAGGGCTTGCTAGAAGTTTATCCAGGACATTGCCAGACAGCACAGGGTGAGTGTGTACCAGAGCCGTAACTAGACTTTTTGGTGCCCTGTGCCAGAAAGAGCATTGGTGCCCCCCTCATTTTTCAAAGGGACATAATGCACCCAAAAAAGGGCCATGGCTTCATGGGGAAGGGCCAGGGAAGATATAGGAGAGGCCAGGAGATGCTGGGGATGAAATAAGAGGAAGCTACAAGCAAGAATGATAATAAACAGAAATTTGACAGGCCCAAACAGCACCCCGTGACCTGTGGTGCCCTGTACGATGGCACCGGCCGCACTACCCTAGCTACGGCCCTGGTGTGTACTGTGTAGTAATAAATTGTAGTGGAACTTCATTCTGTTTCACTATGATACAGAATGAAATGTACAGCTCGACTATTTGCCTAATCTACCTAGAACAGCATAGTACCACGGCACCCTAGTGTGCCACGAGCGTGTCGTCAAGTGTGCCGCGGTGGTCAGCTCAGCGCACACGTACTGTAGTGTGTTTTATTCCTGTGGAGGCCTGTTTTATTCCTGTGGAGGCCAATGTAGTGTGTTTTATTCCTGAGGAGGCCAATGTAGTGTGTTTTATTCCTGAGGAGGCCAATGTAGTGTGTTTTATTCCTGAGGAGGCCAATGTAGTGTGTTTTATTCCTGAGGAGGCCAATGTAGTGTGTTTTATTCCTGAGGAGGCCAATGTAGTGTGTTTTATTCCTGAGGAGGCCAATGTAGTGTGTTTTATTCAAGTGGAGGCCTATGTGTGTGTATTTTTTTTTTATATGGGAGCCAATGTGTATGTTTTTTCATCGGTGAAGTACACTGCATCACCGGATAGTGTGCTTTTGCAATTTTAAATCTTGTGTAGTGTGCCTCGAGTTGAAAAGGTTGAAAATCACTGACCTAGACCATCACTCATTTTTGTCACCCACCGTCCCGAGGTGTGAGTGTTACTGGGCACACAGTATATATGTATATGTAGGATCTACAAAAAAAACATACTTTTCCTTCATTATCAGTAACAAATGCCACCAATAAATATATTAAAGATGACTGTTTGCACCATAAACTGGGAGCTGGCAGACGTTGCAGCGGAGCTGGAGGACTCAGCTCATGTTCTTCTATAGAGTTCCATGGAAAAAGACAGGTTATATTATAGGTGGGAATTATCCAAAAAAGCGAAAATGGGAAACCACTTTAAATACAATACTCTTATCTCAATGGACTTTATCTATACATGGGTTTTACAAGCAGTGCTAAGGCATTCATGAATGGCTTATTATAGTCAACTAAAGATACTCAGACCTCCATATTTAATTATGCCAGAACATTTTTTTATCGGTAATTAGATATAGAAAGTAGCCATGCATTGTACTACTGCAAGAAGTGCCAGTTTAATGTACAATATGTTTTATATTTTCTTCAGCGACGTTTTTGCTTTCTGCAGTGTGTTGCAGCTTGTTCGTTAGTTAATGTTCCTAAAAATAACCAGCTGAAGTACTGAGGAAACCAAGTAATATTAATACATACAGACGATTTGTAGAATGACATTCTATTGAGTACAGTTTCAAGTTGTGACCATACGTTGGGATAATATAGAACTTCCAAATCTTTCCAGTATTCTACCTCCTTTCCAAGTACACACCGTCCTGCCTTTTATTAGAGTGGTGAGAATAGACTTTAGTCCAGGGTTAAATGTATCACTCAACTAAAAAAACAAGCGACGGACTCACCACGTATCTAACACAATGGGGCCATGGGTTTGATTCATCACGGATCACGCGGCCTGTACATGCCCAGCCACCATAGCCAGTGAGGGTTCCGGCGGATCCCTTTGCCGGCTAATTATGTGCGGTGTAGCCCATAGGCTACAGCGGCTAACGTCCTCTTCACATGGTGTTAGCTGCGGGAGCCAATATCTGGAATGCATTGCATTCTGGATATTGGTAAATTTGGCAGCATCTCATCCACCATAGAAACCTATAGGGGAGGCGGCTGCCAGCGGTAATGGAGGGATCGGAGATGCCTGCTGCGGTCCCTCCTTAGTACATATGGGGGATACTTAATATTTGAGGTAAGCCCTCCTTTTGGGGTTGTGACCTGTAGCCATTTCCAAGTCCCCTTGCTGAGTTATTTGGTGGGCCAGAGGGGCATTGGACCGCGCAGAGAATCCATTTCCTTACACAATTCCTTATATTTAACAACTACTATACCACTGTGGGCTATATGTATTCACTAAAAGATGATATTGCTTTTGGGTTTTGACCTCCAAAACACTGGATTTACTGTCCAGCGGTTTGGACAGTCATTCTCAAACCACGGGTGATGTCCTGCAGTTTACAGATGGCCAAACCGCTGGCGGATTAGTACAAACCTTTGGAGAACATAACTCCACTAAACCACTGTAAAATCTGCATCTGTCCGGAAAAGAAGTTGAGCAATCACAAAGTAGACAATGAGGCAGATTAATAATTTTCCTATGGGGGAAATAGTATATTATTAATAATATATTCGGTAGTTGTGTTCATTGGTATTTTCAACACAAAAAAATAAGATTGGAAAGTGTAAGATTGCAGTGTAATTTCTTGTTGATGTCCGTATAATGGAAGAATACATTGCCTTTCCGGACATGGCGTGAAGTTTGGTGCCCTTTGCATGAACAGAGAAGTACAGACCTGTATTATCCACCTCTGATATGTATTGTATTCTTTTTTTCTAGCATGACAGCACCACACGGATGACAAGCCTCTGTGGTGCGCCAAGTATTTGATGTACAAGTAAACATGCAACCGCGCTGTTTACGGTAAAAATTACACTTCTGTAGGAATCATTCAACAACATTGCTGTGGCACCACATCAGTTGGTAGATGCATGCCATATAGTGGTGGCTCATTAGGTGGGGCTGCAGCGCTGTCCAAAATTCAAATAGGGGAGATACACCAACTGCCACTCCAATCGCTGCTAAACATCTTGGTCGGGATTGTGTGGCAGTTGGTGTGGCTCCCCTATTTGAATTCTAGACTGTGCTGCAGCCCCACCTCTGGAGCCTCCACTGATGCCATATAATCCACATCAGTTGGTAGATGCACGCTATAGATCCCAAATCAGTTGGTAGACCACACGGTATACAATGCACATCAGTTAGCAATTGGATCAGTTGGCAGCTGGTACACTGTCAGTTGGTAGACCGCACACTACAGCAGTACACCCGTACACCCGTCGTCGGAGCATTACATTTTAGTGGGAGGTGGCAGAGAGAGACAGTAGTAGGAATGGGGGACACAGGTGAATGTATTAGGTGGTGGAAGTGGTAGGCGTTGAAATGAGGGTCTAGGAGGAGTTAGGTAGCCAAGTATTAAGAGGTGGCTATGAGGGAGCATTTGAAGGATTTTTCTTAGGTTGGGGAAGAGTCTGATAGGGCAAGGTAAGGAGTGGGAAGCAGCATGGGAGAAGTCTTGGAGGCAGTAGTGAGAGGGTAAAAGTGAAGGAAAAGTGTACAGTAAGTCGAAGGCAGAGGAGGGTAGACAAGCTGTGACATATCGCGTGACAAGGGGTGAGATGTGTTGCATTTTGAATGTGATGTATTCTGCCACTGATCGCATGCATAGCGGTGTTTAGTAACGCAATATGCATGAAGATTTAAGCAAAGGGCGGCACTCCCGAAAGAGATGTTCTTTGTGGTGTGCGGACTTATGGGTTTATTAACTTGAAGTCCTTCTGAGCATGCGCCAGTGCATGCTGAAACCACGGGGACTGCATTTTCAGAGGTTTGACTGCACTTTTGGTGTTGATGCATCCACCCAATATCAGAGATCTATGGAGGGAAAGCATTATACCCCTTTTACACCAACTGAATAACCCGGGTTATTGCCGGGTCGACCCGGGTCGATGCTCTGTGTGAACGGCTCCCAGAAAAAATTCCCGGGTTGATTTCAACCCGGGAATCTTACTCGGGTTGAGAGCAGGGTTGAACACAGGTTGTTCCCGGGTCATGAGGCAGTGTGAACGGGTGCTACCCTGCTTATTTGACCCGGCTAGCTCTGAAAGATGCTGATTGGAGCTTCTGGGGCACAGGCAGGTGATGTAATTTGTCAGTGCCCTGCAGAGAGAGACACACATGAAGCCATCGCTTGCCTGCTTATCCTTCTACACCACAGCAGCCTGACCAGCAGCCACAAAAGCAGGCAGGCACACAGCCTACCACAGCCAGAACTGCAGCCTGACCAGCAGCCACAAACACAGGCTGATACACAGCCTGCCACAGCCAGAACAGCAACCTGTAGCAATGCTGTAAGCAGTCCCACCCCTCTCTTTTGTTGCCTTTTGTGACCTCATCTTTGTCAGCCCTTAAAAAAGTCCATTTTTAATGACATCTATAGGGAAAAGCAGGGATTACCCGGGTTCAGTGTGAACGGGGCAAACCCGGGAATAACCCGGGTCTAACCCGGGTCGAATTGCAGTGTGAACAGGGTCTGAAGCCAAGTTCGACCCAGGATTGACCAGTGTTCAAATTCCAGGGTCAGACCCTGGATTTTGGTGTAAAAGGGGTATTAGTGAGAGCCTTGTAGATAAGGGTGAGCATTGAGGAAGAGGTGTATTTTGTAAATGTTGCAGGAGGAGACAGTGACAAGTGAATTAGTTCACGTACAATGGAGGTGCATGGGGAGAAGAGCCCTGAGGGACACTCTATGGAGAGGGGTAGAGTAGGGGGGTAAGGAGGAATAAGGGGAGACATGTATCAAGGCTTCTGAAAAATGTAGAAATGGACAAGTGGAGATATTTCCCATAGCAGCACCCTGTCAGCTTCTACCTATCATTTTACCGAAAGTACCTGATAAATGCTAGCTTTAGTAACGGATTGGTTGGAATAGGCATCTTCTCTACTTGTCCTCTTATCCACTCTTAGAAGGCTTCATACATCTTCCCCTAAGAGTCAAAAGTAGAGACATTGAAGTAAAGACCTGAGTGGTAGGAGGCAAACTAAGATGTACAATGTTTGTTGTGCGATAATGTATAGTTTGTGATACATACATGTTTTAGGATAATCCTATAAATAGATAAGTAGAGGGTTGTTATCTCCACTTTTGAAAAACATTCCCTCGACTTCAGAACTCTTATGGCGAAGTGAGGAAGAGATTACCAAACGTGTTTCACAGAACTACAAAGCATCAAAAGACATGTAATAGAATAAATAACAATAATTGCCTCATACTGCACAGACAGCAATTAGAGGGGAACAAAGTCTAGCACGTTTTGGAATGCAGTTAATAGTCACTCAGCGCATCTTAGGAATCGGGTTGTAAGACTTATTTTGGTGGAAGAAGTCTGACTCGTATTCATTGCCCGTTACATTGATGACAAATTGCACAGGACGTGATCGGCTCTGCATCCTTACATAGGAGATTGATGACTTGTGACATAATGGGTGTCTCTCACAGTGACTGCAACCTCTTTGCAAAGGATGAATTAGTCCGATGTAGACATAATGCCGGAGCATAATACAGAGCTAGCAGTGGGCCTGATTCAGACCCACTCGCAATCGCTATGCGCTCGCAAGTGGGTCGATTGTTAGGCAGTGCGCACACGCAGTGTGCGCACTGCGCGTGTGCGAGCCCCGGAGCAAGCGCAAAAAGCACTTGCTCCGGCGCTCGCATCCAAAAGGGGCAGCTGTCAATGTTGATCGACAGTTCGCCCCATTTGGAAGGCGGGGCAGGGGGGAGGCTGGGCAAACGGAGGCGTTCCTGCACTCGTGATGTCAGTAGGTGGACTTCCTGCTCTATTAGAGCAGGAAGTCCACTGGGGCTTGCGGCAACGAGACCCTACAGCAAGGGTCTCGTCACAAGCCCGATGGTCGCGATGGTCTTGACCACAGCGACCATCACCTGGCCGCTCGCATAAGCTGTGGCCGCAACTAAAAAAAAAAAGTGTACGCCTTGATTCAGAGAGAGCGCTCGCATCAGGCCCAGTGTTCCTAGAGATAACTGCAATTATCTAGCTCTTCCTATGTGAAGGATGTGTAGGTGGTGTTATTTTGTCATATAGGGAGTGAGTCTACGTCGTACCCATCTGTGAAAACGGATGCATCTCCCAGAGATTTATGTAAATATGTATATATATATATATATATATGTATACGCAGTCTCCAATGAGATATGTGTATGCGCAGAAGCTGAGCTTCGGGTGTGCAGATCTGGGTATGCGATGTCGCTCGTAATGCCCCAAAACCCGCAGCATGATTGACATGTTGCTGGCATTTGGGGGTAGCGTCAGGAAGCGTCCCACAAAAAACGAAGGCATTTCGGTCTCGTTTTCTGGGTGTGCTGAAGCCAGGGGCTGCATCCTTGGGTGCAGCTTCACTAGCCCTGGCTGCGTGATTTCACTGGACATCCTGAGTAACCTGAGGGTTATTCAGATGTCTGATGTTCACACAGGGCCTGATTCAGCTTCAGACGAAATAGCTAAGCTGCTCGCAAGCAGCTTAGCTATTCCGTCTGTGCTGATATAGTAATGCAGCAGGGGGCATTACGTTCCCGAGCTGCGTTGTCCAACGCAGCATCGGATACTTTGCGGGACATCGACCAGCTAAGGTGACCCATGGGGTCCAGCAGCCGGAGGCCGCAGTTGAGGTGAAGAAGCCAGGAAGTCTCTGTCAGCCGACGGAGATCCTGGCTTCTCCCCCCCCCCCCCAACGGCGGTGACATGTCGCCGTTTGGGGGTACGGAGGGCATCGCCGCCCCCTCCACGCCCACAAATGGCAGCAGACTGTCAATTACTGACAGTCTGCTGCCAGTCGGCAAGCGGGATCGTAGACCCATTGAGCACATGCGCAGAACAGGTCATGCGCCTGCGCAGATTCCCAAACAGCCTGCACTGCTGAATCAGGCCCACAGGTTGATCCGATGCTGCAGCAGCGGATCAGAGAAGCCGTCAGGAGACTTCTATTTACATAAGGCCGCTCCTGCAGCATTTGCATACTTTAGCACAGCCGCTTGGTACAAAGGCGCAGTGTATGTGTTATTAGCATACATCTCTCAATCAGACCCTTTAAATCAACAGCGCATGTAATCTCTGTCTCTCACTCGCAAAACATAGTGCGCACATTGCGCCACCTGATGTGTCCGAAGTCGCAAGTAGGTGCGTGCTGCATCTTGTGCTAACGAAAACTAACGTGAAGTAGACGTTTCTGAATAGCATCTGGGCGGTGAGTATTAAAATGTATGGAGCAGCTGTTTCTGATCGCGTCGTGGACATGTATCTAAAACTATGCGATTCTGAATGGTGTATACAGGGAAGGGAAGCCTGTTTCTCATGTATCTCTTGCATCTAGCATGGGGGTGCGAACAGTGGGCCTGATTCAGAGCCGCTCATAAGCGGCCGCACGTTCGTTCCGAGCGATGTTTGCACAACTGCGCATGCGTACGGATCATAATACGCATGCGCGAACCAGTCAGTGCGGTTGAAATTCATGTGCTTGCAAAATAGCGAATGCCTGCTATTTTGAGTGACATGAGGAGGTGTATGTGGGTGGTAACAGGGGAAGGTGCTTGAAAATGGGGAGTGGAGATCCGAACGCAGGCGTGCTTAAAGGTCAAAACGGGCGTTTTATGGGTGTGCATAATTAATACAGCAGCGTCATTGACCACGTCACTGGGTTATTTTATAGTCAGAACTGCTCGCAAGATTGCGGTAGAAAAAACCAACCACAAGAATAGCGAGCAGTTCATACGCTGGTCGATGTACTCGATTAATCTAATAAATAGCGGACATGACGTAGGATGCGAGCGGCCAGGGGGCGTAGTTTTCCAAAAAACGACCGCATGTTTTGTACGCTCGTTCAGACCTAGAGCCGTGAACAGACCGCAAAGAGTGAACGGTTCATTTGAATAGCCACCCCTTTTTTCTGAACGAGCGAGCGCAAATAGCGTCTGGCTCTGAATGAGGTCCAGTGGGCGCAATAGGCTTGCACTTTGCTGTGGCTGCTCTTAATTATCTCTTTTACACTGCACTTTTCTTACTATGGCGGTGGCCTGGGGCGGCTTAGCTGGGCCAGTTTGGGGGTGTCCTGCGCTCTGGATTTGAACCCTAGTATGTTAGAGACCTACCCTAAAGAGGTTACCTGGATATGGTGGGTAGGCCCATAACCTTGGCCATGATTATGCTAAAAACCTCTATTGATTGCAAAATTTTATTGCATTTATATATTATTAGTAATTTGGAGTTGTGCACCTGAGATTTGTCTGTTTCTAAATCTCAGCTTGGCACCTGTTCATTGTCCACTATAGTGTAACACTGGGTACACATTAGACGAACAGCAAAGGATACGATGGTCGTCCTGATTTCCCTTGAACTCCCAGACAAACGATATAGGGCCTGATTCAGAGCCGGACGCAATTAGCGCTCGCTCGTCCAGAAAATAGGGGTGGCTATTCAAATCAACCGTTCGCTCTTTGCGGTCTGTTCACGCCTCCAGGTCTGAACGAGCGAACAAAACTTGCGGTCGTTTTTTTTAAAAATACACCCCCTGGCCGCTCGCATCCTACGTCATGTCCGCTATTTATTAGATTAATCGGGTACATCGACCAGGGTATGAACTGCTCGCTATTCTTGGGGTTGGTTTTTGCTACCACAATTTTGCGAGCATTTCTGGCTATAAAATAACCCAGTGACGTGGTCAATGACGCTGCTGTTTTAATTATGTACACCCATAAAATGCCCGTTTTGACCTTTAAGCACGCCTGCGTTCGGATCTCCACTCCCCGTTTTCAAGCACCTTCCCCCGTTACCACCCACATACGCCTCATTCTGTCACTCAAATTATCAGGCATTCGCTATTTTGCATGCACATGAATTTCGACCGCACTGACTGGTTCGCGCATGCGTATAACGATCCGTACGCATGCGCAGTTGGGCAAACATCGATCGGAGCGAACGAGCAGCCGCTTACGAATGGCTCTGAATCAGGCCCATAATGTATACACACTATGCAATCTGCCAAACGACCAAACGATATATTGTGCTTCGTTCGGACGTTTCATCGTTAACTACAGTATATAATGTCGCCTGGTCGTTCAGTAATGAGTACACACTGAATGATTTGCTGGAAATCATTGACGAGATCCTCAGATTGAGCAGAATATAGGGGCGACCTGAAAATGCGACGAACGCCGCCGCGGAAGCGCGCATAGTGCGTACACACTTGACGATTTGAACGATTTGTTGTTCTGATCCGTCGGAATCGGCCAAATCGTTCAAAATATTGGCTAATGTTTATTGTGTACCCAGGGCCAGGCCTAGCCCAAATTTTTTGGTAAGCAAGTATATTTTTTTGTGCCCCCCTATGCAGTGCCCCTTTTACAGTGCCCCCAGTAGTGGTCTCCCCTGTGCAGTGCCCCTTGTGCCCCCAGTAGTAAGCCCCTTATATAGTGCCCCCAGTAGTAGTCCCCCTATGCAGCGCCCCCAGTAGTGGTACCCCCTATGCAGTGCCCCTTATATAGTGCCCCCAGTAGTGGTCCCCCCTGTGCAGTGCCCCTCGTGCCTCCAGTAGTAAACCCCTTATATAGTGCCCCCAGTAGTACTCCCCCCTATGCAGTGCCCCCAGTAGTGGTACCCCCTATGCAGTGCCCCTTATATAGTGCCCCCAGTAGTAGTTCCCCCCATGCAGTGACCCCAATAGTGATACCCCTTATGCAGTGCCCTTTAAAGTTTAAACATTGACCCCAGTTGTCATTCCCCCCTCTATGCAGTACCCCCAGTATTGCCCTTTACATAGAGCCCCCAGTAGTGGTCCCTCGATGTAGTGCCCCCAGTGGTAGCCCCACCCCTTGTAGTGGTCCCCCCTTGTAGTAGTCCCCCCCTTGTTGTGCCACCAGTGGAGGTTCCCCCCCTATGCAGTGCCCCAGTAGTAGCCACCCCCTTGTAGTAGTCCCCCCTTTGCAGTAGTCCCCCCCTTGTTGAGCCCCCAGTGGAGGTTCCTCCCCTATGCAGTGCGCAGTAGTAGCCACTCCCTTATAGTAGTCCCCCCTTTTTAGTAGTCCCCCCCTTGTTGTGCCCCCAGTCTCAGTCCCCCCCCATGCAGTGCCCCAGTAGTAACCCCCCCGAGTAGACACACATGTAATAAAAATAAAAACACTTACCTGAATCCACGCTCCAGCTCTGGCTGCAGCCATCCGCTCCTCAGTCCGACTGTCCCTGGCCGGGCCGCTCTGCATTATGGGAGAGATGTCATGCCGTCTCTTCCATTACCCACTGCGGGAGCCGGAAAGCTCCAGCCCGGCTCCGGCAGTGGGCGCAGTAGCCAATGAGAGTCTGACTGACTCTCATTGGCTGCTAATCAAAACAAACACACAGCTGCCGGCGACTGTGTGTTTGGCACTGTGTAGTGCTGACCGAACTCCGTCCAGTCAACGCTACACATGCGGTGCAGCTGTGTCACAGAGACACAGTCTGTCCGCGGCCCGCATGGTCGCAGCTGAGGCGCCCCCTCCACTATGTGGCACCCTACTCAGCTGCGTACCATGCATAATGGTAGAACCGGCCCTGTTTGTACCTAGTTATTGTTACTATTATTATACTGTGACTTCTATTTATTGGGTGTAGATTAACAGATGGACAGTAAAAAGGTTGACAGTATCTAGATAGATACTGGGAGGGGCTGGGCTGCACATCCTAATATTAAACATGATAATAGGTGCTACCATTCTGAGACCAGTAGTTCTAAGTAGTTCTACAGCAAAAAGGAGAGGGGGGGGGGGGGCAGGTGCACACTATAAGCACTAAGAATACAAATGATCAAAATATCTATAATAGACTGCAATAATTAACATGGTTTTAAATGTAAGGTTTCTTAGTACATGTTTGGCCAAAGATGTTTGCCCACCTACCACGTCACGGTGAACCTTATACAGGTGGGTCCCTAACATCTCTAATACTGACACACTAATTAATTTATCTAGGTCTTACCTATCATAGAGCCCACCTGTATAAGGTTCACCGTGACATGGTAGGTGGGCAAATATCTTTGGCCAAACATGTACTAAGAAACCTTACATTTAAAACCATGTTAATTATTGCAGTCTATTATAGATATTTTGATCATTTGTATTCTTAGTGCTTATAGTGTGCACCTGCTCCTCCCCCCCCCCTCTCCTTTTTGCTGTAGTATCTAGATAGATACCAGATCAGTCAAAAGGTCGACACAAAATATGGTCGACACATGATGTATTTTGTTGTTGTTTCTTATCCCTAATCTTCACCTAACCCTCTTCTTGGTGCCTAACCCTCCCTCCTGGTGCCTATCACTAACCGTCAGGGTAAGCACCTAACCCTATAAAAAAAAAAATCATGTAGCGACCATTTTTGTGTCGACCTTTTCATGTCGACCATTTGGCCCGGGTCCCGCGTTGTCCCCCCCCCCCCCCCTCTCCCTCACAGCAGCTCAGCACACAGCTAGAGCTATGGGGGAGGCGGCTGCCAGCGGCAATGGAGGGATTACAGTAGGTATCGGAGATTCCTGCTGGTTTCCCTCCTCCATACATACGGGGGATACTTAGTATTTACCTCAAATACACTTTGGTAAATGGGCCCCTATATATGTTTTCTTGTGGCTATTGGACCCAATGCAAAATGCATCTTCAAATACACAACACATCCAAAATGTGAGTGTGACAGGGGTATTAAAAACGGGATGCAGTTAAGGTACCGGCGGTCGGTATGCCAGCGGTCGAAATCCCGGTGCCGTAATCCTGACCCACGGTCAGAATACCGGTGCCGGAATCCCGACATCACTTGAGATGCCGATGCCGGAACCCTGACAGCTGGCATCCCGAGTGTAAGTATAGTGGGCGGGTAAGGCTTAGGCCGCAGGAAGGGAGAGTTAGGTTTAGGCACCACCTGGGGGGTTGGGGTTTGGCTGCCGGCAGGGAGGGTAGGTTTAGGCATCACCAGGGGGGATAGGGTTAGGCACTAAGGGAGGAGGGTTAGGTTTAGTCACCAAGGGGGGAGGGATAGGTTTATGCACTAACGGTGAGGGTTAGGGTTATGCTGCGGGAGGGGGGGGAGTTAAGGTGCATACACACTAGACGATATGCTCCCTGAGTGATATCGTCTAGTGTGTCCCCGGCAGGCTGTGCTCAATGTCGTTCATGACATTGAGCACAGCCGCTGAACGATATCATTAGCGATATCGTTCAGCGCCGGGCTCTCTCACCCATTCCCTGACATGCAGCAACCTGACGAGGTCGTCAGGTTGGCCTGCATGTCAGCCCGATGAACGAGGATGACGAACGACCCGCGGGAACGCGCGTCGTCGTCATCGGTCATCTTTTTTGTGTTAAAAATGGACGATAAAGTGGACGACTGAACGATAACGATATCGTTATCGTTCAGTCGTCCACTTTAATCGCCCAGTGTGTACGCACCATTAGAGTTAGGATGCAGGAAGGGAGGGTTAGGGGCTGAAGGGGGGAGAGTTAGGATACTTACCGAGTCCCTGCCGGGACTCTGAACATCGGAATGCTGCTGTCAGTTTTCTACAGAGTAATATGCAAGTTGGCCACAGTTATTCTCACATTGGCTGCACGGAACTGAAAGCCGATATCTGTCTGTATACTGAGTTGTACATATCTATATGACCAAAATGCCCGTACCAGTATGCTTAGTTTCATAGCCGCATCAATATCAGTCTGCACCTGCACCACCACTATCTTTGGTGCATACCCACAACTTAGCATAGCCTAAATAGGATTGGCCAGTTACCACCCAGCCACGCCCATTCAGCCACAGGGCGAAATGCGTATCTCTCAGCATCGCCTGTAGATGTATGCTCTCAGTTATGGAACATGTGCAATGCTAAAAACGCACAGTCAGGGCCTGATTCAGAGATGCACGCTATGTTGGTGCCGCATGCAAGAGGCCAATATTTCCAGCCTGCGCATGCGTCCAGGACAGCAGATGCAGGCTGCGACACGCCCCAAAAACAGTCACGACACACTTGTGTTTTTGCCACCACTCCCCTGTAACCTCCCTCCAAAAGCTCCCCGACTGTCTACGGTAACGTACCTGTACTGTGCGACTTAGACACCTGCGCAGTTTAACGATAATCAACCGCATATAAAACTTAATAGCGTGCATCTCTGAATAAGGCCCTAAAAAGCAGATTGAATTTGCACGCAGAGACATACGATTTTGGTGGGCGTTTCAGGGAGGTAGCGGGAGGTGGCTAGCCAGTTGCGGGCGTGTCATGTTCAGCCAAAGACGCAATTGGACTGGACCCAGCAGCCGTGTTCTGGTGGACACATTGCACCTGACATAGAGTAGGCAGGCCCGCCAAGAGCCGTGGGTAAGGGGGGCGTGGCCTAATTGCTGGAGGCGTGGCCACACCCCCTTTGAAAAGAAGAAAAGAAAAAACGATTTTCAGCATGCGCGCTGGCGAGGGGGGCGTTCTGCGCCCTCTCAGCCCAGTACAAAGCCAGGGGAGGCGTGATCAGAGTCATCGTTCCCCCCCATAGGCATAGGAGACTGCTGTGGCTGTTGCTAGGCAGCCACGAGCAGTCTCCCACTGCAGCTCAGCACACTCTGTGAGGAGGGGGGCGGCATCGGACCCGGGACCCCGCCGGGCCCCTCAGGAAGCCTGGGCTCGGGTACTTTGTATCCACTCACCCCCCCTCTCGGTGCCCCTGAGAGTAGGTGCAATCTCCGATGGTGTGACCGATGCGACTGATGGTGCGTCTTAATATGCACAGCGGCTGATTAGCATACCTCCCAACATGACCCTCTCCAGGAGGGACACAATGCTCTGGTCCTGGACTTCCCTGGTAAGAGGCGGGGCTGCAGCACAGTTCAAAAGTCAAATAGGGGAGCCAGACCAACTGTCATTTCACACGCTGCCAAACATCACTGTCTGGGACTCACTGGCAGTTGGTGTGACTCCCCTATTTGAATTTTAGACTGTACTGTAGCCCCACCTCTGGAGCCTCCACCAATCATAAATTACCAGGGAAGTCCAGGACCAGAGCATTGTGTCCCTCCTGGAGACGGTCATGTTGGGAAGTATGGATTAGCACTGCAGCCAGAGGGCGTCTCAGTAGGAAGACCATTGGCTGTGGCATTAGCATATAGACACAGTCGCAGCAGCATAGAAAGATGCAGACGCAGCTGAACAGCGTACACACTGAATCAGGATCTCTGCAAGCAGCTCCTCATCACCCGCAATACATTCTATTATTTACACCCACTTACATGTGCTGCATTAGTGTTAAAACATTAGTAGGGGGGCCTATCAAGCAGTGAAAAGTGTGGAGAAGTTACCCATAGCAACCAATCAGCTCCTACCTATTATTCTATAGACTGTACTTGATAAATGCTACATCAAAGCTGATTGGTTGCTATGGGCAACTTCTCCACTGGTTCACTTCTTGATAAATAGACCCCTAGTATAATTCCTGATATGAATACCAGTGGGCAGGATGACTTAAGTAGCTCTTGTGCAGCTCACCTGTCTACCATCATTATGGTACATTGCAGTCACACAAAGGCATCGCAGCATGTGGCAGCCATAACACAAAAAGTAAAGCTGGCCATACACGGCCAGATAAAGTGTCTGTCAGACCGACAGACATTTTATCTGGCAGCCTGCCAGCCGCAGATGTCCGCGGCATACACTGTAAGATTTCTCGCAGTGTATCAGCCCGACATCCGCGCTCCGCCCCCGGGGGAGGAGACATTTCCCTGTTCCTTCCATGGGAAGGAAGACAGGAAATGTCTGTCTGTCGGCCGCGTCTGGGCATAGACTGCCTGATGAGGCCGACAGTTTACCGGTAAATATTGCATCGGACGGGCATGCTGGACAATCCGGCATGCCCGACCGAGCAATATTTAACCCTCGGTCGCCCCCCCCCACACGCTACAATTATCAGGGCGATCCGCGGATATCGGGCACATCGCCCCGATAATTGTAGCGTGTATGGCCAGCTTAAATGACAACAAATAAACAACATGGACATTGCCTGACATAAAAATGCCCAGTATCAGTCTAATCTCAGGCTATCATTGGAATTCAGTTTATTCCTGTAACAGGATTTGTCACCATTATTTATGGATTTAATTCTGTTTGTGTTTTTGTATAGAAATTACAGCGGCAGCAGATTTTTTTTTTGTTTTCTTTCAGGCATTTTCCTTTTTCCTTCCATTCAGGGTTAACACTTAAGTTTTTTTTACGTTTCATTAGTTGACTATTCTACAACCAAACCCAAATAAGTGAAAGTGACCTTCAAAGCTTCAATTGAACATTATATACAATACAAAAGGAAGTTGAAACTTTCTTACTTTTACAATAAATAAACATAGTCACATGTTTGGTATAACTGGCATAACAGAGGTTAGAATTGTGGTGTGTCAGGCTTTACTGAGGCATGCACATTAATATACAGGGAGCTGTAAACTTGCTGTGGCTTGTTAGACAAACTGCTGAGAACAAAACAAAACTAGTTCTGTCAACAATATAGCAGATTCCACACAAACTAAGAACTACAGTAGCTAGAACACAAATCACAGATTCCAGGAAGTCTGCGGATCTGACCCCTGCTGTACCTGGAATTGCTTCTTAAAGTGAACCTGTCACTTGAAAACAATGCACCTTTTAAGAAGCGTACTCATGCATTACCTTGCGTTTGCATTGGTGCAACTAGATGGTCCTCCATGTTCACATTAAGGACCTCTCCGCTATATAAGAAATGTCCAGCAAATAGAAGTGCTATAGGGTGCTTTAGAGAGACAGAAGTCTTAAGGGGCCTATCCATTAGCAGATAATTTTTAATGATGAACGATTTATCATTCAGTCGTTCAATTTATCTGCTGATGGATAGGCTCTGAATGATAAAAATGCGCACTCCCGCGGCCGACAAATTGGGTCTTTTGTCTCTCCAACATGTTGGTCGATTATCGTTTATCGCTGACAGATATTAGAAATATCTGTTGCGGTAAACGATGAACGACGAACGATTTTTTTAATGAATAGAAACATTAAAAAAGATCCACTCCCAGAATGATGTCATGCAATATCGTTCGACGTTCGTCGTTTGCAAAAATCTGTCATGTACATGACAGATATCTGTCACAGTAGCCCCAGGAATTTTCAAAAGATAAATCTTTTGTCTTTTGTCTTTCAGAAAGATCTGCTAATGGATAGGCCCCTTTAAGAGGCGCCCTATGCAGAAGCATAAATATCACATTAAAGCATAGTTGGCCACTCTCCGGGAATTTCTGGAAGACTCCCGAATTTGGGGGAGTACTCCCAGCTCCCAGGATAGTGGGCAACGCTCCTGCACGAAGTGTGCGGGGCATGGGCGCAATTATGCAATCTGTTAAGAATTGCATCTTCACAGCAGCACCCTTGAGTCATAATGCCATGAATCATGGCAAAAGTCATTGGGGCAGGGCTGCGGTGATGCAAATTGGGGCTTCGCAACCCCGCCTCTCCCACCTTAAACCTCCCCCTCAACAAATCTTCTGGAGGACGCCCAACAATAGCTGCAAAGCATGCATCAAAGTCCTACCACCACCCCTCCTACCATTACAGAACCACCCTTTCAGTAAATTTAAGTTTTTCTCTGCATCCCTCCAAAACACAGCAGATTAGCCTCCATGCCCAAGTGGAAAGTGGGAGCATGATGATGTGTTTAGCGCCAACAGAACCTCGCCACTAGCTGTGCAATGTGGCAATTCAATTCATGCCATCATGCACTGGGAATGGGGCTACAGAATGCAATTGGCTATCGAATTGTTAGGAAACCACCCTCAGAGATCCCACTCACCCAAGTGGGCAGGATCCCGGGGCCGGGGGTGGTCTACTCTCCAGGGAGCCCAGGAGAACTCCCTGAAATTAGTGAGTCCTCTGAGAGTATAAAAAAGTATGGACTATTCAGCTTTTCTACAAATCCAGACCTGCATGCAATACATTATTTTACCTAGTTTTAGTTGTTGTATTGAAATATGATAGAAACTCAATATATCAGGTGATTATGTATAGTTATTGATAGTGCTGAGGTGCATCTAGTTTTCTTCTTTATTTTGAATAAAATCACCATTGTAGTAAAAACAAGATTGTTTTATACATATTTGATTGTGTGGCACACAATTATTGCAGTAACACAGGATCCATTTTGTAACATGTATTTTACTGGTGGAAAAATTAGTTTTGCAAAAAGTAACATTGGGCCCGATTCAGACCCGCTTGCAAGCGGCCGCTCGCTCGGAGAAAGCAATGTTTTTCAATCTGCGCATGCGTACTCATCGTATTACGCGTGCACGAACTGGTACAAGCGATGGGGAAACTCTCATTTGCCAAGCATAGACAGCCCAGCTGAATGAGTGACAGGTCAAGCCGTTTGTGGGTGGTAACTGGGGCAGGCCACTGGAAACGGGGGAGTGGAGGTGCAAACGCAAGCGTGCCAGAGAACTTCAATGCCGCTTCAGAGGCGTGCATAATTACCAGCCAGCTTCATAGGACATGTCACTTGCTTGAAATCTACACTGAAGTGCTCGCAGTGCTTGCGGTAGGGTATAGTCAACCTCAAGCGCTGCAATCGCATCCGATGGTGCTCGATACCAATGGTTTCTTGCACATCCTGGATCACATACGCACGTGGGCGTATTAAGACAGGCTGGTGGGCATCTACAAACAAAATAGTGATCACTGCCTTGATGTCACTGAATTTCCATACGCTGGGAGCAAGCGATCGCATCTAGCGAGCGGGTCTGAATCAGGTCCATTGTGTGGAACAGACAAGTCACAGAATTAAATTTTGTGGCTGTGAAGTCATTTTGTAGACACAGAACCAAAAACATAACGTTTGTGTGCAACAAAGTCACAATTTTGTAAATACAAAACAAAACTGTGTCAGATGACTCGGCCACGCCAAGCATCCCTATCGCTCAAAATGTGTCTTATGTGCATGAATAAAACATCTGGGAGCAACAAATCTACATTGCTAGATTACACTGATCTAATAATTGATGTGCCATACCTGTATATCTGTGTGCGACTGAGTCTGAATCTGTGTATGAAGGGCTATGATGCAGGGGCCGCGACTTTTTCTCACGCCAAGTTTTTAATGGGGGCAATTCAATTCAGCTCGATGTTGAATAGCTCCGGGAAGGAGTTCCCAGAGCTATTCAAATCACCAGACTGCTAAGTCCAACTACAGGATTTCTGCTCGCTCCCTCCTGAGGTGCGAGCAGAAATCCGACTAAAGTCCCAACCGCAATGCCGTTTTCTGGATCAACGCAGCGCTAACAGCCTCGAGACCAGCACTTAATTCAGAGAATGCCGGTAACTGCGAGTAAACACCCAGCTTAAGGAGCGGTGACCAGCATTCTACGACTTAAGTGATTTTAGTCGGACTTAACAGCGCAGTCAGTTGAATAGTACCGGGTACTCCTTCCTGGGGCTATTCAACATCGCTCTGAATTGAATCACCCCCATTGTGCTTCATCTGCGCCTTTGTACATGTTTAAAACTAAGGATCTGATTCAGACCCGCTCGCGAGCGCATTGCTTCGGGGCTCGCAACAAAATGGGGCGGCTGTCGATGTTGATTGATAGCTCACCCCGTTTTGTAGGTGGGGAGGGGGCTGGCTGTACAAATGGAGGCGTTCCCGAAGGAACGTCTGCCGTTTGTGGGCGGCCCTACTGACATCTCTCGTGGTGTCTGTAGTGGACTTCCTGCTCTATTAGAGCAGGAAGTCCACTTGGCATTGCGAGTGCTGAGACCCTACCACAAGGGTCTCCTCGCAAAAAACGATGGTCGCGATAATTGCAACCATCGCCAGGCCGCTCGCACAAGCTGTGGGTGGTCACCCACAGCTGTGCGAGCGGCCTGGAGGCTGGAATTTTTTTAAAAAAAGGGACGCCCCGATTCAGTGCGAGCACACGCAAATAGCGTGTGCCTCTGACTCAGGCCCTAATTCCTTTACTGTTAAAGTCGCAGCCCAGCGTCTCTAGTACACATTGATTGCTGTTTTGCAACGTCTGCAATGAGAATAAGATGGAAAATATAAAGGAAACTCCGGTGCGCTACTTCTGTCAGATGGCCTCAGTCACCCCGGGCGTCTCTCACCATATGACGTATAGACGCTAGGTGTATGAGGACACATTTATGCTTCATTTTGTAGGTAAATTAACCATCAAATGGCACCTGAATAGCAGGTTTTTCTAGATATTGCATATTGTACGATTGTGATATTGCTCATAACAGAACAAAGCTCTTACTTGCCCACTCTCCCGAAACAGCAGCGAGGCTGCCGAAAATCGTTGGTGTTCCGGGCCACCCGGAAAACTGGGCAAGTCTCCCAGAGCCGGCCACCACCCACCCCCAGCTGCCTACTTATCGGGTGATATGGGCGGCAGATTCGCACTGAATTGCGTCAATGCCGGTGGTCTATCGTATAGCAGGGTGTGGCCATGATGACGCGATTGCACCACCACGTCCCCCACACTGCCTCCTATGCCATGCTACGCCCACCCCCCATGATGCCCCCTATGGCACACCACGCCTCCCCATACTGACCCCCACTGTGCTGATCTGGCTGCACCCTGGGTAACTATGACAAAGCTTTAAAGAAAATCTTTGCTCATTACTTGTGGGATGCATGGCAGCACAAGCACATTGTCACAGCGGAGCCAGTTGAGAGTATCTTGAAGTTTAATTGTACCAGATAGATGGGTTTCCTTAAAAATATAATTATTTGAATGTGGAACTTTGATAAAAAGGATTCTGCACTCATCAAACACTTGTTTGTTCATCTTGTGACTTTCTAAGTCTTGGAAATGATTCCTCAGACATTGTAGCTGTTTCTGCCACCGAAGCCATCTCTTTCATCTCTCCTCAGTTTTGATTTTTCGTGAGACAGAATTTCATGGCACAAAGTTGACGGGAAATATTTTTATTCTACGTCTTTTTTTTAGGAAACTGAGCATTACAAATATAGAAACACATATACTCCCAAAAGCCCTTATGTTTGAACAAAGGCCTGATTCAGAGCAGCTCGCCAGATGCGATCGCTCACACGATGTGTATGCAAATTGCGTAAGCAGTGCTACCGCGCAGCAATGCATTAGCGCGCCCGGTATTTCTTAGAGAGCGATCACATAGTGTATGCTGACACCCACCAGCCTGATGCCCACTTGTGCACGTCATGTCCAGGAAGTGTATGCAACCATCGGTACATCGGATGCTATCGCAGCGCTTGAGGTTTACCACACCCTGCCGCAAGCACTGCGAGCACGTCAGTGTAAAAACAAGCCAGGTGACATGTACTATGATGCTGTCTTATAATTATGCACACCTCTAAAACGCTGTTGAGATGCTCAGGCACGCCTGCGTTTGCACCTCCACTCCCCCGTTTATAATGGCCAGCCCCTGTTACCACCTACAAATGGCTTCCCCTGTCACTCACTCTGCTGGGCTGTCTATGTGCAGCGAGCGAATGCATTGTGAACTTTCGCTAAGGTATGCACATGCGCACAATGCATATACACTGCATACCATCGGCAGTAGCGAGAGTATGCATCTTAGCCAGCGGGTCTGAATCAGGCCCAAAATCACTAGAGCATTCCGGAGCAAGCTGTGTATATTTAAGGGTTAGGTTTACAGAATTATATAGCGGAATTAAAAGCTTGAGCCGCTGTACTATGCCATGCACTGCGTTTTAGCCATGTGTTTGGAAAGTGTTTTTCATATGTTGCGCTTTTACCTGTACAATAGGGTGAACAGCGTTCTATAGTTTAAACACAACATTCAAATTTTAGAACGCAGAGTTGTGCCCTAGTGTTGAAAATTAAGCCAAAAATAAAACAGATAGGTGGGAAATGTCCCAAAGGGACAGCATTACCAGGCCATAGAGTGTATATATATATATATATATATATATATATATGTGTATATATATACATATATATATATGTGTGTGTATATACATACAGCATATATATATAAAACATGTGTAACTCTGATAAGGAAGATGGGCTCCCCTAAGCTCTGGGCCCCATAGCAGCTGCAACCCTTGCACCTATGGTAGTTACGGCCGTAGGTAAACATATTAGCCAGTCTAAGAGAGCTGTGCCTGCGGCAGATGGATACCAAGATTTTGTTGAGACAGTTCCGATTTGAGGCCATCCTGTGATTGGCACATTCATCCCAATGCGCAAATATTACCCCTGCAGCGCACACTCGCACATGGGAATATGGCCACACCCTCTGTGATGCAAGCATGCCCCAGCAATGTTAGGAGCAGTGGTGCTGAAGGGGGGTGGACCTCAGTGGCAAAAGCAGGATTTTGAAAGGGGGGTTTCTAAATAATTGGTTACAGACCCAATGACAAAAACGGCTAAACAGAATAAGCCTGCAACATACACTTTACTGTGTACTTCAAGTGTTTTAATATAAATAACAAGGCATCAGGTGGCTATAGGCTGCTCTGATAGACATGATATACTGTATGTGAAGCAACCTATGGATATGTTTTTCTGTTTTCAAATGGGTAATAGAGAGTAATGTTCTAACAATACCCAAGTTCCACAAAGGTCTGAATATACTTTTGACCTCTGCATTTTGTCATCTCTACTTACGCCTTACAGCAGCCATTTTGTCCTTTCCTATGCCAGTTTTTCTTTCACTACAATTACTGACTGGCCGACATGTTCTCGCTCCCACCCCTCCCCTCCCCCTTAGCCTGCACACTACACAACACTGACACAGACAGATACACACAAACACACATTGACAGAGACAGACACACACACTGACAGACACACTGACACATGCACTCATCTAAAAAAACATAAATGCAGAGCCAAAATACATAAAGCAGTTATCAATCATTTATTCATTATTATCCCCCCTCCCCAAATACATACAGAAGTCATTTGGCATCATTTCATAAATATTGTCCTTCCCCCCTACCCCTCCCAAATACATACAGCAGTCATTTGGCTTCATTTAATAAATATTATTCTCTCCACCCCCCGGCATATACAGACAGCAGTGAGAAATTTTGTAAAGATAATTCCCCCCCCCATCCCCCCGGCACCTAAATATTATCCTCTCCCCCCTCCCCCCTAGGCCATCTGCCCCCCCCCCCCCCCTCGCAAGTACATACAGCAGTGAGTCATATTATAATTAGGGATGTGCAGGCTCGGATAGGTTCGAGTTTGCACGTGGAGTTCGGATTTTTCCCTCCAAAAAAACGGAACTCAGAACGAGGCAAAACGTCATCTTACATGGACGAACATCATCATTCCTGGACTTAAGTCCAGGAATGATGATGTTCGTCCATGTAAGATGACGTTTTGCCTCGTTCTGAGTTCCGTTTTTTTGGAGGGAAAAATCCGAACTCCACGTGCAAACTCGAACCTATCCGAGCCTGCACATCCCTAATTATAATAAAGATTATCCTCCTCCGCCGCCGCCCCCCCCAATACATACATACAGAAGTCACCTGTCTTCATTTTATAAATATTATTCCTCCCGCACCTCCACCTACCTCATGCAGCTCCCGCACCTCCACCTACCTCGTGCAGCTCCCGCACCTCCACCTACCTCGTGCAGCTCCCGCACCTCCACCTACCTCGTGCAGCTCCGGGACTCGCTGCACATGCAGTAAAGGACACAGAGTCCCGGCAGGTGCTCTCTCACATTGCGGGCCGGTCACAGTGCCCCTATGGGAAGTGACTGAGAGGGGCAGCTCCCCCTACAGCCAGCCCAGGCTTTGCAAAAAAAAAAAGTAATTTTGTTAAGCAGCTCGCCGGGCCGGCGGCGATGGAGCAACGGACAGGGGGGTTTCTAGGTACTCGGAAACCCCCCCTGCGTGCGCGGGTGGACCTGAACCATAGAGGTGCACCAACAACCCATAAATAAATAAATTATATATACATATATATATACACTACCGTTCAAAAGTTTAGGGTTACTTAGAAACTTCCTTATTTTTGAAAGAAAAGCACTGTTTTTTTCAATGAAGATAACATTAAATTAATCAGACATACACTCTATACATTATTAATGTGGTAAATGACTATACTACTGTAGCTGCAAACGGCTGTTTTTTAAAGGAATATCTACATAGGTGTATAGAGGACCATTTCCAGCAACCATCACTCCAGTGTTCTAATGGTACATTGTGCTTGCTAAGCGCGTTAGAAGACTAATGGATGATTAGAAAACCCTTGTGCAATTATGTTAGAACAGCAGAAAATGGGTTTGCTAGTTAGAGAAGCTATAAAACTGGCCTTACTTTGAGCTAGTTGAGCATCTGGAGCATCACATTTGTGGGTTCGATTATACTCTCCAAATGGCCAGAAAAAGAGAACTTTCATGTGAAACTCGACAGTCTATTCTTGTTCTTAGAAATGAAGGCTATTCCATGCGAGAAATTGCCAAGAAACTGAACATTTCCTACAACGGTGTGTACCACTCCCTTCAGAGAACAGCACAAACAGGCTCTAACCAGAGTAGAAAGAGAAGTGGGAGGCCCCGGTGCACAACTGTGCAAGAAGACAAGTACATTAGAGTCTCTAGTTTGAGAAATAGACGCCTCACAAGTCCTCAACTGGCAGCTTCATTAAATGGTACCCGCAAAACGCCAGTATCAAAGTCTACAGTGAAGAGGCAACTCCAGGATGCTGGCCTTCTAGGCAGATTGGCAAAGAAAAAGCCATATCTGAGACTGGCAAATCAAAGGAAAAGATTAATATGGGCAAAAGAACACAGATATTGGATAGAGGAAGATTGGAAATAAGCATTATGGACAGACGAATCGAAGTTTGAGATGTTTGGATCACACAGAACATTTGTGAGACACAGAAAAAGTGAAAAAATGCTGGAAGAGTGCCTGACACCATCTGTCAAGCATGGTGGAGGTAATGTGATGGTCTGGGGCTGCTTTGGTGCTGGTAAAGTGGGAGATTTGTACAAGGTAAAAGGGATTTTGAATAAGGAAGGCTATCACTCCATTTTGCAACGTCATGCCATACCCTGTGGACAGCGCTTGATTGGAGCCAATTTCCTCCTCCAACAGGACAATGACCAAAGCATACCTCCAAATTATGCAAGAACTATTTAGGGAAGCAGCAGGCAGCTGGTATTCTGTCTGTAATGGAGTGGCCAGCACAGTCACCAGATCTCAACCCCATTGAGCTGTTGTGGGAGCAGCTTGACTGTATGGTACGCAAGAAGTGCCCATCAAGCCAATCCAACTTGTAAGAGGTGCTTCAGGAAGCGTGGGGTGACATTTCTTCAGATTACCTCAACAAATTAACAGCTAGAATGCCAAAGGTCTGCAATGCTGTAATTGCTGCAAAAGGAGCATTCTTTGACGAAAGTAAAGTTTGAAGGACAAAATTATTATTTCAAATAAAATCATTATTTCCAACCTAATATATATATATGCATTCCGGCTGACAAAATCCCGGCGCCGGATTGTCATTACCCGGCCAGAAGACCGGCGCTGGAATACTGACAGTAGGTGACATGCCAACACCGGAATCCCGGCGGAGGAAGGGCTAGTGTTAGGATGCAGGAACAGAGGGTTAGGTGGAGAAAGGGGAAGGGTTGCTATCAGGGGCATTTCTAGAGATGAGGGGGCCCGTGTGCAGTCTCTGTTGCAAGGCCCCTCCTCTCAGTACGGCGCAGCGCTGCCAGCGCCACACTGAGACTCTGGGCACTAGAGAGTGCCCAGAGTCTATAGCGCATGTATAGGTCACCGAGAAAATGGCCACATCTGACATTTTCCCAGACGTTTTACATCGCTGACATCTGTGCTGACGTGGGACTCCAGAGCGGTAAATATAATATGGGTGCAAGGTGTGCGATGCGAGCCCCCTATGAACCCAGGGGCCCATGTGCACCGCACACCCTGCACCCATTATAAATACGCCCCTGGTTACTATACTTACCCAACACTTGTCGGGATCCTGAGCATCGGGATACCACTGTCTGTATATTGATAGTAGGCATCTCGACTGCTGGTTCATACCCATTTATATATATATATATATTTATATTTATAAGGGCATATATAACCTTTAGGAAAGTTCTACTTAAAGACATTTATTTTTTCAAGAAGTCTTTTTATTTGTATTTTGTTGTTGTCTTAGCATATTATGTATACTATAATTATAGCAGCTGAAGTGTATAAAGTGTGTCAGGGGTTTTTTGACCTGAGTTTATCAGTGGTCTCTCTAGAATGTCTTTGCCCTCTGCTGATAAAGTCTCTGTTTGCTGTGTGTGACATTGTACAGTGTACATTCCAGGGATAATCCAGGCATAGGGTAACCTGTGACTTTCCTATTCCACTGTCTGGGTAATAACTATGAACTCCTGGCTTGGGAGCTTTGAAGACAGCATCAAACCCAATGACTCACTGCTCTTAAATGATTGTCTTTCTGATCATTGCTAGACTGTTATGGGTGTATTTCTGTTCTGATCCGCACTCTCCATGTAGCACGGATGTGTCAGCATACCTGGCATCTGTCAGCAAAATATCAGCTGTGTGCAGAAAATGTCAGTCGTGTAGCTCATCTAATGAGCATTACTGAAGCAGAACTGTCTCCGGGCCCTCAAGCGGTTTGCTTTACTGCGTACATCCTTGTGCACTACATTATGTAATAAGCAAATGATAGAGGATTATGTTACAAGCCCAGGGCCAGATTAACAATGGGGCGGATGGAGCTACAGCACCAGACCTCCACATAAAAATAGGCCCACCATCATGGCTGAATGATGCTGACCAGCTGCCTAGATGGCCATACAGCTGCCCATAAATATATATATATGTATTAAAATTGTATTTCTAGTTTTCTCACATAATTATGCAATTTTTCTACTTGCATGTATTTAGGGAGATATTGGCGCTGACAGTGTAAGGGGTGTACACGCCCACGTGGCGCTGGCCACACCCCCATAGCACTAGTCGCAGCTCCTCCCCTTCTCATTATATTCCCAATCTTTAATCCGGTCCTGTGCAAGCCACATGGTAGAGAGCATTTTCACTCACCAGGGCAGGCGTCCACCAATCCTAGATGCCTGGGAGAAAGCGTATTGTGCTGAAAAAGGGCCCTTTTTCATGTATCAGGGTTACAGAGGAATCCTATTTGTTCTGCTTTCTACACATTGCAAATAGCCATTCTATGATGAAGTGAAAAACATTTGGTGCAAGGTTTACCAGCAATGCTCTGCTTTTTGAAACATGCACAGAGGCCAGGATATGCTCAGTTAGGAATGGGTATGAAATATCACCCGCCGGTTCAAATCCCGACCCCTGGTAGCCCGGCTAGGACAGAATCCCGACTGGCTGATAAGCATACTATACATCCCCTCTACGCCCCCCTATCCCTCCTTTGTGGTGCCTAGCCCTAACCTCCCTTGGGGGATGCCTAACCCTAAACCCCCCGGTGGTGCCTAACCCTAACCTCCCTGCACCTTAAACCAAAGTATCCTGGTGGGGTGCCTAACCCTAACCCCCACTAATTGTGCCTAACCCTAACTTCCCCTCCCTGCAGCCTAACCCTAACCCTCCTGAGGGGATGCCTAACCCTAACCCCCCCTAATGGTGCCTAACCCTAACTTCCCCTCCCTGCAGCCTAACCCCAACACTCCCGGGGTGGGCCTAACCATAAGTTCTCCCCCCGGGGGTTCCTAAGCCTAACCCCCCCCCTGCGGCTAATACTTACCTGCATCCGGTGAATTATGAACAGGATACTGGCTGCCGGGATTCCTACGCCGGTATCCTGATGAGTAAGGGAATACTGGCGTCAATATTTTGCCCGGCGGCAGGATGCCAGCGTCGGTATATCGACTACCGCCATCCCATCCGCCAGGATGTAAACTACATCCCGTACAGTTATATCCCTCACCTCTGAGCCTGCATCATGTTGCATCCCTTGTAGTAGTGGTAATTCTACCTTTGGTTGAATCACTTTCTACAACTATGGTTCAAAGTTTCATTCAATATTGTAGCTGCTTCTATCTATTTGCATTCTACCTTCGCGAACTTCATTTATAGGCTATGCAACTTAGGAAACTAATCATGGGTGAAAATGACAGTAAAAGAAAGGGAAAGTTATCTTAAAGTAGACAGCCACTGCAAAGGCGCACATCCACTTGCCGATTTCTATGTGCGATTGAATGATAACGGTATCGTTATCGTTCATTCGCTCATGAATCTGGCGCATTAATGTCGGAAATGACCCACAATGTGTGCTCCCAATGGTCGTTTCTGACAGGTATAGCATGTTAGGATTCATGTGCCTACAGTGAACGACTGAACATTCAATGTAGACACAGCAGAGACTAGGAAACGACTGCACGATTACAATGTCGTAATCAAAGGCGCCGAGGGGGGGGGGCAGGGACAAATTTACCCGGGCTTGCTGCAGGGGCCCACGCTGCTGTGTGCTGGGCTGCACTGGGAGACTGCTCGTGGCTGCTAAAGCAGCAGCCAGAGCAGTCTCCTATGCCTATGGGGGCAGCGATCACGCTGATCATGCCCCCCATTGGCTGTGCGCCGGGCTGAGGGGCACACAGCGCTCCACTCCCCAGCGTGCAGGGCCGCTTGGCGGCGCTGAAATAATATATTTTTTTTTCTAAGGGGGCATGGCCACACCTCCTGCGATTAGGCCACACCCCCTGTCACCTGGGCCCGACGCAGCTCTCGTCGGCTCTGGTCGTAATCGTGCAGTCGTTTGAAAGCCTACTAGTGGCTGTGCCCCATAAGAATACTTCATTTTCTATTATGTTTGCACATAAGGCATACCTCCCAACCATCCTGATTTTAGTGGGACATGAGGCAATAAAGTTTGTTCCAAGGCTTGCAGCTACGCCTCCATAATGCAGAAATGCCCCGTCTGTGATGTGACCGAGCTCCCTAACCCAAGATGCCCACTTCTGATGTTGGGAGGTATGCATTATTTTCTCAGAAGTTTTTACAGAAGAAAAACAAAACAGGAATAAAAAAAAGACATTCTGTACTGTACATGCATATCCGCAATTAATAGCGTCAATGCCAGTTGCCATTCCATTTCTTGTCCAAGTTACATTTATCAAAGCTTGGAGAGAGATAAAGCAGAGAGACATAAAGTACCAACCAATCAGCTTCTAAGTGGCATATTTACTAAAGTGCGGGTTTTCAGAAGTGGAGATGTTGCCCATAGCAACCAATCAGCTTCTAGTTATTATCTTCTAGAAAGTGCTAGATAAATGATAAGTAGAATCTGACTGGTTGCTATGGGCAACATCTCCACTTCCAAAAACCCGCACTTTAGTAAATATACCCCTAACTGTCCTTTACCAGGATGTGCTAAAAAAATGACAGAAGCTGATTGGCTGCTATGAGCAACTGCTCCACTTTATCTCTCTCCAAGATTTGATAAATTTCCCCCATGTATCTTTGGAGGACAGAGTTCTTCAGTGTCCTACGCTATATTTAGAACTAATCACATGTTTTGTTATAGACAGTAATTGCAACAGTGACATCTGCAGGCTAAAGGGGCCTATCCATTAGATGACTCTTCGAACGATCTGACCAAAACCAGGAGGTTTTGGTCGGATTGTTCAGAAAGTCGTCTAATGAATAGCCGGCAAGGACCAGCGATGAGCGTGCACGCTGCGTCCTTGCCGACCCTGACTATCTGTGGAACATGCTTGTCAACCGGACGACGATCGTCAGGTTCCACATGTTTACAGATAGGAGGTCGGTCTCCTGCACTGAATGACGTTCAGTGAACGCCGCTCAGTGTGGGCACCGCACCTAGGCGACTTGAAGGACTGGACACTAGACGTTCAGTTTTTCAGGTCGCCTAATGGATATGCCCCTTAACAGAAATGAACCCACATACGAAAGAAAAACACTACATTGTAACAAAATTGTAACTATAATGGAATCTTTACATTACATCCTAATAACATGGAGAAGCAACGTTTAATTTTACACGACATATTTAAAAATCAAATGATTTTATTTCCCCTTTAAATACTTCCCATGTCTCCTTACCGCTGACCTGGCTGCTAACAGAATGTGACTTATCTATTAAAGAAACTGGGAGCCCTTCCAGCCTGCCGTTGTGTTTACACCACCTAAAGGGCCTTCTGTTAATTGACCTCAAATGAAAAGAAAGTTTCAAGCTAAAGGGGGAGATGTATCAATCCTTGGAGAGCGATACAGTGGAGTAGTTATCCAAAGCGACCAATCAGCTTCTGTCATTTCAAAGACTGAGCAAGATAAATGACAGGTAGAAGCTGACTGGTTGCTTTTGGGCAACTTCTGAACTTTATCTGTCTCCAAAACTTGATACATCTCCCCTAAAGTATTATGGGGAGATGTATGAATAAACTAGAGAGAAGTAAAGTACCAACCAGACAGCTTCTAACTGTTATTTTTTACAATCACAGGGGTCTATGTCAGGGGTCAGGGAACTTTTTTACCTTTTACCCCAAAATATATTTAGATACGCCGACGTTACCCCCTTGATTTGAAGGGAAGAAAATCATATAGTAGTGCCCCCATAGTTATGCCCCTTTAGTAGTGCCCCCATATAGTGCCGCTTGTACAAAGAAAAAAAAAAAACACTTACCTTAATCCCCGCTCCTGCATCTGCCGCCATCCTGTCCGCCTGGGTGCTCCTCGGAACTATGGGAGAAACGTCATGGGGAGAGCCGGAACCTGGAGTTCAGAAGAGAACTCCAGCCCCTGGCTAACGCGGCGCTGCATGGTCGGCACCGGGCGCCCACTGATAATAACATCTCAGCGGGCGTCTGGTTTAGAGCCTCCCTGCAGAGCCGGGCTGGAGGACACTGGTGTGGCGGCCGTCCAGGGGCCCCCAGAACGCCGCAAATATTGGCCAGAACCTGGCCACTCTGAATTCTTCCTGGCCAAATGGCCAGCTCCTGGCAGCATTACTCACACAGCACACTGCCAGCCAGCCACACTCACTGGTGGACCAGACGGGGTCCACGAACGTGATTGAATATGGAAGCCCCGCCCCCTTGGGGCATATTGCCGAGAAGTGTCAGATAGCTGATGCTGCTGCAGCTGCTGCAACAGGTACTGTGTGCGCTCTCTGGGTCTCATTCAGACCCGGTCGCAAGCGCCGATGCGCTCGCAACCGGGTCGATGGTCTCCACAGAGCACGAAGCCGGCTCCATCGTGCCCATGCGCGAGACCCGGCTAGCGACGGGCGCTCCATCACTAGGGGTCTCGTAGCAGATGGGGCGAGCTGTCGATGTTGAGTGACAGCTCGCCCCGTTTGCTGGGCGGGCCGGGGGCGTGCCCAGCCAAACGGAGGCGTTCCAGTCGGAACGCTTGCCGTTTGGGGGCGGCCCCACTGACATCATTGATGATGTCAGTGGGGAACTTCCTGCTCAAACAGAGCAAGAAGTTCCCTGGGGCTTACGAGTGCCCAGACTCAACCTTATGGTCTGGTCGTAAGCCCCGATGGTCGCGATGGTGATGACCATCACCCTGATCGCAAGCTAAGCTGTGGGTGGCTAATGCGGCGCTGCATGGAAGGCTGCATGAGCCCGCCCTCATTCAGAGTGAGCGATCACTTCTTGCGCTCGACTCTGGAGGGTTTCTGGGCCTGATTCAGAGCCGCTCGTAAGCTCTGAGCGATGTTCGCACAACTGCGCATGCGTATGGGTCGTAATGCGCATGCGCAAACCAGTCATTGCGGTCGGAAATCGTGCGCTCACAAAACAGCGAGGGGCTGCTAATTTGATTGACAGAATGTACCGTTTGTGGGTGGTAACAGGGGAAGGTGCTTGAAAACGGGGAGCGGAGATCCGAATGCAGGCGTGCCAAACGGTCAAAAGGGCATTTAATGGGAGTGCATAATTAGTAAAGGAGCATCATCGACCACGTCACTTGGTTGTCTTTTAGCCTGAACTGCTCGCTGTGAAGCGGTAAGAAAACCTACCACAAGCACTGCGAGCAGTTCAGATGCCTTTTGATGTACCCTATTAATCTAATAAATACCGGAGATGACGTGTGATGCGAACGGCAAAGGGGCGTCTTTACAAAATAGTGAGTCGCTCACCCAGACATAGAGGCGTCAACAAACCGCAAAGAGCGAGCGCTCAATTGAAATAGCCGGCCCCTTTTTTGGAACGACCGTCCGCAAATATCGTCCGGCTCTGAATCAGGCCCTCTGTCCCTTCTTCCCTCTCTCTCCCCCTCTGTCCCTTCTTCCCTCTCTCTCTCCCCATCTGTCCCCTCCTCCCTCTCTCTCCCTCCTCCCCCTTCCTCTCTCTCTGTCTCACTCCCTCCTCCTCTCTCCCTCCCTGTCCCTTTCTCTCTCCCCTTCCTCCCTCTCTCTATCTCACTCCATGTCCCTCTGTCCCCTCCTCCCTCTCTCTCTTCCCCATCCCTCTCTCTGTCACTCTCCCTTCCCCTCCTTCCTTCTCTGCCTGTCTCCCTCCCTGTCCCTTCCTCCCTCTCTCACCCTTCCCCCTCTCTCTCTGTCTGTCTCCCTCCCTGTCCCTTCCCCCTCTCTCTCTCACTCTCTTTATCTATCTTTATCTATGTATAGCTCTTTCTATGGGCTCCATTTACTAACACATTTTTTTACACTAACGATATTTGGCACTAGCGCTTGCCGCAATTATTTTTAAATCCCAAATGTTATCATTGAGGTGCTCGCTGGCAAGCGCTAGTGTCATAATACCCGGCAGCGCTGTTTCTCTCTTTAAGCAGCGCTGCCGAATGAAGTATGCGCAGTCCAGCAGCCCAGACGCAGAGGGGATCTGGAAGGGGAGCCATATTGTTTGTGGGGACTGTTTCTGATTCCCTTATCTGTCCCTGGCTGCCTCTCCTCTAGGGTAACTGAGCTGTAATGGCTGCCAGTTATCAGCAACAGTCCGCAGAAACAAGCCTGGCCACCACAGCAACCTCTCTTGGGTGAGGGCGCTGGATAGTGTGTACTGGGGGAGGTAGGGGTTGAGGGGCGGTCGGTCACAGGGTGCTGTGTGGGCGGGGAACACTGTACACCCTGCACCCATAATATTACTTACCTCTCCAAAGTCCCGCGTCGGCGCGGGCGTGCGGCACTGGAAAACGACTGGAAAATGGCCGTGGCTGCCATTTTCCCGTCATTTGCACATGCACAGTATAGGGAAAATGACCTGTGCATACACTATAGACTCTGGGCACACTCTAGTGCCCAGAGTCTATAACTCTGGCGCTGGCCGCGCACAGCTCGGAGACTGCACACGGGCTCCCTCCTCTCTAGAAACTACCCTGTGTGTGGGTGAGTGGAATGCTGCTGTGCTCTGTAGAGAGAATGGGGGAGGGTGGAAATGGACGGAGAGGTACTGTGTACTGGGGGAAGGGGATCTGCTGACACGCTGGATTCTGGGTAGACCCGGATGCTGGGTCAGACAGCTGGGAGCATAGCGCTCGTCAGCGCAAGATAACAACTGCAGCAGGATAGAAAAATCATGTCCGCTATGCTGCCGGGAGTCGGTTCCCAGCAGTGTTGCAGACATGATTTAGGGGCCTATTTACTAAGCAGTGTTAGGAGACAGAGTGAAAAGTGATAAGAAAGTGATAAGGCACCAGCCAATCAGCTCTCAACTGTCATTTTTTAAACACAGCCTGTGAGATGACAGTTGGGAACTGATTGGCTGGCACATTATCACTTTCTTATCACTTTTCACTCTGTCTCCTAACACTGCTAGGTAAATAGACCCCTTAGTATGCTGCCACCTTGCCGGTCAGTGGAGACTCCAGTGGCAAGGTAAGGGGCATAGTAGTTGCTGCATGAGGCCGTGACAATTTTATGGATGGGGCCCCCACAACTTAGTTGCCCCTGGGCCCCACAAGTCTTAATCTATGGCTGTGTTTGAAAAATGGCCGTTAGGAACTGATTGGCTGTTACCTTATCACCGTTCACTTTATCTCCTAACACAGCTTAGTAAACTGACACCTTTATCTCTATCCACTCTCCAAGGCTGTACAATGACAGTGGTTAGTCCATTTATCTATCTCCACTTTATCTCTCTCCGAGGCTTGATACATCTCTCCCTAAATCTGAACGATGTCTTCAGAGGCTATAATTGAGGTGGAGTGCTGGTGTTTTGGAGATCACAATCCCGCGTGTTGTGTATTTATCATTTAAATACAAAAGGAAAATTACATCATTAAACATATTTTTAAGAGTACAGTATTGTTTCTTTTTATTTTGTTATTTTCTGATAATAAAGTACAGTTTCCCTCATCTAGGAAGAGAAGCAAATCCTCTGTGAGAGTCCTACCCGTCATTTTAGCCTGCAGGATAATGAGGAAGGGTCCCTTTAAAATAACTCTTTAAACTTGGGATTGTTGAGTAGATACAGTGGCTCAGAGCACTAACGAAGCTGGAGAGATACCTCCCTGTATTTCCTTGTTAGTCAGCCACAGAGGAGGCTGAACTTGACAATTTGTAGTAATCAAATTGTAGATATTCTTGTTTTTCATGGGCAGTGTTCAGCATTATTGCGAGCATGTGGTTTTGGTGTGGTGTTCCCTCTTGCAAGGCTTGTCATTAGCCTCAAAGTACAGTATGCAGTGTGATGTGATTACAGGGACGACTTTCACAGATTAAACAGCCGGGCAAAGGATCCCTGCAGCTGTCGGAATACGGAAAGGTACCTTTTATAACTCGCTCCGTCTCGGTTTTCTATGTGCTAGCTTGTAATGTCATGTATTATGTAGTTTTCAATTGTTGTGTTCCTATTGTATTCTTTATATAGCAGATAGACACCCCCACCCTATTAGGTGTGATCTAAGCGAATGACAGGTTTAAATGTGTTGACTTTAGCCAATTTAGCAAAGAAAAATATTTTTAGACAAAGGTTTAGAAGTTTTAGCTCCATTGGATGCAATGGGTCCAGATATTGCTTTTAAATATCTCCATATGAAAAGTGTCTGCGATCGGGTTGTCTCCTTAGTATTTTAAGATAAACAGCAATGTGAAAGAGAAGATATTTAATGTATGTTGGTCAAATATTGAGGAGTGTCTAAGATGTAGTCTGACAGAACTGGTCTGACAGTAGGGAGTTGGGCTCATCTGTGAAGTTTGTGCTATACTGTACGCCCATTTGTACGTAGTGGATCTCGTTTACATGCTGGACGAGCACCATAAATCACTTTGGTTTGCACCAGTGCTCCTATGTGCACTAGGGGCCTGATTCAGACCCGCTCGCAAGCGCGTCGATGGTGGGGCACTGCACACACGCGGCGTGCATACTGCGCGTGTGCAAGCTCCGGAGCGAGTGAGAAATTCACCCCGCTGCGGGGCTCGCTACAAACGGGGCGACTGTCAATGTTGATCGACAGCTCGCCCCGTTTTGTAGGCGGGGAGGGGGGCTGGCTGGCCTAACGGAGGTGTTCCCGAAGGAACGCCTGCCGTTTGAGGGCGGCCCTACTGACATCACTGGTGATGTCAGTAGTGAGCTTCCTGCTCTATTAGAGAAGGAAGCTCACTGGGGCTTGCGGGAATGAGACCCTACCACAAGGGTCTCGTCGCAGGCTGGATGGTCGCGATCGTCGCAACCATCACCTGGCCGCTTGCAAAAGTTGTGGGTGGTCACCCACAGCTTAGCGAGCGGCCAGGAGGCCGGTTTTGAAAAAAAAAGCGGCCGCCCTGATTCAGAGCGAGCACTCGCTTTTGCAAGCGGCTCTGAATCAGGGCCTAGGTGTGCACTTAGCTTTGTGGTCAGGTAGAAATTTGGGGTTTTTGTACCCCTTGGTCTCATAATCCCCTTATCTCCTATCAGAGCCAACCTGTCAATCTTCTTCAGATTTAATGAGTCCTACACAAAAGCTTGGAGTCATAGAGTAGTGTCAAGGGGTGGGCATCACATCATTGGGGTGCAGTATGTCATCACAGAGGGCATGGCAGGGAGCAGTATGTCATCACAGGGGGCATGGCAGGGAGCAGTATGTCATCACAGAGGGCATGGCAGGGAGCAGTATGTCATCACAGGGGCATGGCATGGAGCAGTATGTCATCACAGAGGGCATGGCAGGGAGCAGTATGTCATCACAGGGGGCATGGCAGGGAGCAGTATGTCATCACAGGGGGCATGGCACGGAGCAGTATGTCATCACAGAGGGCATGGCAGGGAGCAGTATGTCATCACAGAGGGCATGGCAGGGAGCAGTATGTCATCACAGAGGGCATGGCAGGGAGCAGTATGTCATCACAGGGGGCATGGCATGGAGCAGTATGTCATCACAGAGGGCATGGCAGGGAGCAGTATGTCATCGTAGAGGGCATGGCAAGGAGCAGTATGTCATCGCAGGGGACATGGCAGGGAGCAGTATGTCATCACAGAGGGCATGGCAGGGAGCAGTATGTCATCACAGAGGGCATGGCAGGGAGCAGTATGTCATCGGAGAGGGCATGGCAAGGAGCAGTATGTCATCGCAGGGGACATGGCAGGGAGCAGTATGTCATCGCAGAGGGCATGGCAGGGAGCAGTATGTCATCGCAGAGGGCATGGCAGGGAGCAGTATGTCATCGCAGAGGGCATGGCAGGGAGCAGTATGTCATCACAAGGGGCATGGCATGGAGCAGTATGTCATCACAGAGGGCATGGCAGGGAGCAGTATGTCATCACAGAGGGCATGGCAGGGAGCAGTATGTCATCACAGAGAGCATGGCATGGAGCAGTATGTCATCACAGGGGGCATGGCAGGGAGCAGTATGTCATCACAGAGGGCATGGCAGGGAGCAGTATGTCATCGCAGGGGACATGGCAGGGAGCAGTATGTCATCACAGAGGGCATGGCAGGGAGCAGTATGTCATCACAGAGGGCATGGCAGGGAGCAGTATGTCATCACAGAGCATGGCAGAGAGGGGACATGCCAGGGAGCAGTATGTCATCACAGGGGGCATGGCAGGGAGCAGTATGTCATCACAGAGGGCATGGCAGGGAGCAGTATGTCATCACAGAGGGCATGGCAGGGAGCAGTATGTCATCACAGAGGGCATGGCAGGGAGCAGTATGTCATCACAGGGGGCATGGCACGGAGCAGTATGTCATCACAGAGGGCATGGCAGGGAGCAGTATGTCATCACAGGGGGCATGGCACGGAGCAGTATGTCATCACAGAGGGCATGGCAGGGAGCAGTATGTCATCACAGAGAGCATGGCATGGAGCAGTATGTCATCACAGGGGGCATGGCAGGGAGCTGTATGTCATCACAGAGGGCATGGTAGGGAGCAGTATGTCATCGCAGGGGACATGGCAGGGAGCAGTATGTCATCGCAGAGGGCATGGCAGGGAGCAGTATGTCACCACAGAGGGCATGGCAGGGAGCAGTATGTCATCACAGAGCATGGCAGAGAGGGGACATGCCAGGGAGCAGTATGTCATCACAGGGGGCATGGCAGGGAGCAGTATGTCATCACAGGGGGCATGGCAGGGAGCAGTATGTCATCACAGAGGGCATGACAGGGAGCAGTATGTCATCACAGGGGGCATGGCAGGGAGCAGTATGTAATCACAGAGGGCATGGCAGGGAGCAGTATGTCATCACAGGGGGCATGGCAGGGAGCAGTATGTCATTACAGAGGGCATGGCAGGGAGCAGTATGTCATCGCAGGGGACATGGCAGGGAGCAGTATGTCATCACAGAGCATGGCAGAGAGGGGACATGCCAGGGAGCAGTATGTCATCACAGGGGGCATGGCAGGGAGCAGTATGTCATCACAGAGGGCATGGCAGGGAGCAGTATGTCATCGCAGGGGACATGGCAGGGAGCAGTATGTCATCACAGAGGGCATGGCAGGGAGCAGTATGTCATCACAGAGGGCATGGCAGGGAGCAGTATGTCATCACAGAGCATGGCAGAGAGGGGACATGCCAGGGAGCAGTATGTCATCACAGGGGGCATGGCAGGGAGCAGTATGTCATCACAGAGGGCATGGCAGGGAGCAGTATGTCATCACAGAGGGCATGGCAGGGAGCAGTATGTCATCACAGAGGGCATGGCAGGGAGCAGTATGTCATCACAGGGGGCATGGCACGGAGCAGTATGTCATCACAGAGAGCATGGCAGGGAGCAGTATGTCATCACAGGGGGCATGGCACGGAGCAGTATGTCATCACAGAGGGCATGGCAGGGAGCAGTATGTCATCACAGAGAGCATGGCATGGAGCAGTATGTCATCACAGGGGGCATGGCAGGGAGCTGTATGTCATCACAGAGGGCATGGCAGGGAGCAGTATGTCATCGCAGGGGACATGGCAGGGAGCAGTATGTCATCACAGAGGGCATGGCAGGGAGCAGTATGTCACCACAGAGGGCATGGCAGGGAGCAGTATGTCATCACAGAGCATGGCAGAGAGGGGACATGCCAGGGAGCAGTATGTCATCACAGGGGGCATGGCAGGGAGCAGTATGTCATCACAGGGGGCATGGCAGGGAGCAGTATGTCATCACAGAGGGCATGACAGGGAGCAGTATGTCATCACAGGGGGCATGGCAGGGAGCAGTATGTCATCACAGAGGGCATGGCAGGGAGCAGTATGTCATCACAGGGGGCATGGCAGGGAGCAGTATGTCATTACAGAGGGCATGGCAGGGAGCAGTATGTCATCGCAGGGGACATGGCAGGGAGCAGTATGTCATCACAGAGCATGGCAGAGAGGGGACATGCCAGGGAGCAGTATGTCATCACAGGGGGCATGGCAGGGAGCAGTATGTCATCACAGGGGGCATGGCAGGGAGCAGTATGTCATCACAGAGGGCATGATAGGGAGCAGTATGTCATCACAGAGGGCATGGCAGGGAGCAGTATGTCATCACAGAGAGCATGGCAGGGAGCAGTATGTCATCGCAGGGGGCATGGCAGGGAGCAGTATGTCATCACAGGGGGCATGGCAGGGAGCAGTATGTCATCACAGAGCATGGCAGAGAGGGGACATGCCAGGGAGCAGTATGTCATCCCAGAGGGCATGGCAGGGAGCAATATATCATCGCAGGGGGCATGGCAGGGTGCAATATGTCATCGCAGGGGGCATGGCAGGGAGCAGTATGTCATCGCAGTGGGCATGGCAGGGAGCAGTACGTCATCACAGGAGCATGGCAGGGAGCAGTACATCATCACAGGAGCATGGCAGGGAGCAATATGTTATCACAGGAGCATGGCAGGGAGCAATATGTCATCGCAGGGGGCATGGCAGGGAGCAGTACGTCATCACAGGAGCATGGCAGGGAGCAGTATGTCATCACAGAGGGCATGGCAGGGAGCAGTATGTCATCACAGGGGGCATGGCACGGAGCAGTATGTCATCACAGAAGGCATGGCAGGGAGCAGTATGTCATCACAGAGGGCATGGCAGGGAGCAGTATGTCATCACAGGGGGCATGGCAGGGAGCAGTATGTCATCACAGGGGGCTGGCAGGGAGCAGTATGTCATCACAGGGGGCATGGCAGGGAGCAGTATGTCATCACAGAGGGCATGGCAGGGAGCAGTATGTCATCACAGAAGGCATGGCAGGGAGCAGTATGTCATCACAGGGGGCATGGCAGGGAGCAGTATGTCATCACAGGGGGCATGGCAGGGAGCAGTATGTCATCACAGAGGGCATGTCAGGGAGCAGTATGTCATCACGGGGCATGGCAGTGAGCAGTATGTCATCACAGAGGGCATGGCAGGGAGCAGTATGTCATCGCAGGGGGACATGGCAGGGAGCAGTATGTCATCACAGAGCATGGCAGAGAAGGGACATGCCAGGGAGCAGTATGTCATCACAAGGGGCATGGCAGGGAGCAGTATGTCATCACAGGGGGCATGGCAGGGAGCAGTATGTAATCACAGAGGGCATGACAGGGAGCAGTATGTCATCACAGGGGGCATGGCAGGGAGCAGTATGTCATCACAGAGGGCATGGCAGGGAGCAGTATGTCATCGCAGGGGGCATGGCAGGGAGCAGTATGTCATCACAGGGGGCATGGCAGGGAGCAGTATGTCATCACAGAGCATGGCAGAGAGGGGACATGCCAGGGAGCAGTATGTCATCCCAGAGGGCATGGCAGGGAGCAATATGTCATCGCAGGGGGCATGACAGGGTGCAATATGTCATCGCAGGGGGCATGGCAGGGAACAGTATGTCATCACAGTGGGCATGGCAGGGAGCAGTACATCATCACAGGAGCATGGCAGGGAGCAATATGTTATCACGGGAGCATGGCAGGGAGCAATATGTCATCGCAGGGGGCATGGCAGGGAGCAGTACGTCATCACAGGAGCATGGCAGGGAGCAACGTCATCACAGGAGCATGGCAGGGAGCAATATGTCATCGCAGTGGACATGGCAGGGAGCAGGATGTACTACTAATTACTAGGGGTGTGCACCGGCCACTTTTCGTGTTTTGTGTTTTGGTTTTGGATCTGGATCTTTCTTCGTGTTTTGGATCTGGATTGGTTTTGCCAAAACCACCCTTCCGTGTTTTGGGTTCTGGGTTTTGTGTTTTGGATCTGTATTTTTTTGAAAAAAAGCATAAAAACAGCTAAAATCACAGAATTTGTAGGTTTTTCTGCTCCTATGCTATTATTAACCTCAATAACCTTAATTTCCACTCATTTCCAGTCTATTCTGAACACCTCACACCTCACAATAGTGTTTTTATGTCCAAAAGGTTGCACCGAGGTAGCTGGATGACTATGCTAAGCGACACGAGTGGGCGGCACAAACACGTGACCCATCTAGGAGTGACACTGCAGTGGCAGACAGGATGGCAGTTAGAAAAACTAGGCCCCAAACTGTACATAATGCAAAGAAAAAAAGAGGTGCAAGATGGAATTGTCCTTGGGCCCTCCCACCCACCCTTATGTTGTATAAACAGGACATGCACACTTTAACAAATCAATCATTTCAGCGCCAGGGTCTGCCACACAACTGTGGCTGAAATGATTGGTTCGTTTGGGCCCCCACAAAACAAGCTGGCAATTAATGTGTCCCTGCACAAACTGGCTCTACGGAGGCAAGATGTCATCCTCATCCTCCTCATCCACCGATTCCTCACCCTCTTCAGTGTGTACATCCTCATCCTCACAAAGTATTAACTCGTCCCCACTTGAATCCACCACCACAGGTCCCTCTGTACGTTCTGGAGGCTGGTCTCCCTGGAAGAGCTGATAATTCATTTTGATGAACATCATCTTCTCCACATTCTGTGGAAGCAACCTCCTACGCCTTTCGCTGACAAGGTTCCCGGCTGCACTAAACACTCTTTCGGAGTACACACTGGAGGGGGGGCAACTCAGGTAAAATAGAGCCAGTTTGTACAGGGGCCTCCAAATTGCCTCTTTTTCCTGCCAGTACAGGTATGGACTGTCTGACATGCCTACTTGGATGCTGTCACCGATGTAATCCTCCACCATTCTGTCAATGGTGACAGTATCATATGCAGTGACAGTAGACATGTCAGAAATTGTTGCCAGGTCCTTCAGTCCGGACCAGATGTCCAAACTTGGTCCTGCCTGCCCTGCATCACCGCCAGCGGGTTGCTTAGGATACCTAAGTTTTTTCCTGGCAGCCCCAGTTGCGGGAGAAAATGAAGAAGGAGCCGTTGACGTGTCACGTTCCGCTTCAGCTGACAGTGTGTTCACCAGCAGGTCTTTGCACCTCTGCAGGCTTGTGTCGGCCGGAAAGAGAGACACCACATAGGCTTTAAACCTAGGATCGAGCACGGTGGCCAAAATGTAGTGGTCTGATTTCAACAGATTGACCACCCTGGAATCCTGGCAAAGCGAATGAAGGGCTTCATCCACAAGTCCCACATGCCGAGCGGAATCGCTCCGTCTTAGCTCCTCCTTCACTTTCTCCAGCTGCTTCTGCAAAAGCCTGATGAGGGGAATGACCTGACTCAAGCTGGCAGTGTCTGAACTGACTTCACGTGTGGCAAGTTCGAAGGGCTGAAGAACCTTGCACAACACGGAAATCATTCTCCACTGCGCTTGAGTCAGGTGCATACCCCCTCCTTTGCCTATGTCATAGGTGGATGTATAGGCTTGTATGGCCTTTTGCTGCTCCTCCATCCTCTGAAGCATATAGAGGGTTGAGTTCCACCGCGTCACAACCTCTTGCTTCAGGTGATGGCGGGGCAGGTTCAAGAGTGTTTGCTGGCGCTCCAGTCTTTGGCACGCAGTCGCTGAATGGCGAAAGTGGCCAGAAATTTTTCGGGCCACCCAAAGCGTCTCCTGCACGCCCCTGTCGCTTTTCAGAAAATTCTGCACCACCAAGTTTATTGTGTGAGCAAAACATGGGACGTGCTGGAATTTGCCCAGATGTAATGCCCGCACAATATTGGTGGCGTTGTCAGATATCACAAATCCCCAGGAGAGTCTAAGTGGGGTAAGCCACTGGGCGATGATTTCCCTCAGTTTCTCTAAGAGGTTGTCGGCGGTGTGCCTCTTACTGAAACCGGTGATACACAGCGTAGCCTGCCTTGTAACGAGCTGGCGTTTCTGAGATGCTGCTACTGGTGACGCTGCTGCTGTTGCTGCGTAAGGTGATACATCTACCCAGTGGGCTGTCACAGTCATATAGTCCTTAGTCTGCCCTGTTCCACTTGTCCACATGTCCGTGGTTAAGTGGACATTGTGTACAACGGCATTTTTCAGGACACTGAGGACACTTTTTCTGACGTTTCTGTACAGTCTCGGTATCACCTGCCTAGTGAAGTGGAATCTAGACGGGATTTGGAACCGGGGACACACTACCTCCATCAATTGTCTAAATCCCACTGCACTAATGGCGGATACCGGACGCACGTCTAACACCAACATAGCAGTCAAGGCCTCAGTTATACGTTTTGCTTCAGGATGACTGCTGTCGTACTTCATCCTCCTCGCTAAGGACTGTTGGAGGGTCAATTGTTTAGTAAAAGTAGTGGTGTTCCTACTTCCTCTCTGGGATGATGAACGACTCCCAGCAGCAGCAGCAACAGCAGCAGCGGCAGCAGTAGGCGTAGCAATGCAGGATCCTCCGGAGGAATCCCGGATAGGAGAGTCAGTCATGCCAGTGATATGGCCTGCAGGACTACTTCCGATCCTGACTAAGGAGGAAATTGACGAGGAGGGAGTTGACGGTGTGGTTTGCAGGCGCTTGGATACAACAGGACAACGGGATTTAGGTGTCCCTGGACTGCTTACGGTCTGAGCCAAAGTTTCTGAACTTGACAGTAACTTTTTATGAACGCGCTGCAGGTGCCGTATAAGGGAGGATGTTCCTAGGTGGTTGACGTCCCTACCCCTACTTATTTCACCTTTACATATGGTACATATGGCAAGACAGTTGTTGTCCGGATTTGGATAGAAATATTGCCAGACCAAAGAGGTGGAATGTTTGGTCTTCTGCCCAGGCATGACCGTGATGGGCTTTTTCATCCCACGGACAACAACTGTCTCCCCCGGAGCCTGATTTAAACAAACCACATCACCATCAGAATCCTCCTCGCCAACTTCCTCCTCAGCGCCAGCTACACCAGTATCCTCATCCTGTTGTACTTCAACAGTGACATCTTCAATTTGCATATCAGCAAGTGGACTGTGGGTGCTCCTTTCAGCACTTGCAGGGGGCGTGCAAATGGTGGAAAGAGCCACCTCTTCCCGTCCAGTGCTGGGAAGGTCAGGCATCGCAACCACCACCACACTTGGACTCTCCTTGGGGATTTGTGATATCTTCTTAGAAAGCACAGTTCTTCGCTGTGCTTTTGCCAGCTTAACTCTTTTGATTTTTTTAGTGGGAGGAGTGCTTCCATCGTCATGTGAAGCTGAACCACTAGTCATGAACATACTAGGGATCGACCTTAGCCGTTCCTTGCCACTCCGTGTCGTAAATGGCATATTGGCAAGTTTACGTTTCTCTTCAGCTGATTTAAATGTCTTTTTCAAGGTCATTTTCCTGAACTTTGCCATTTGGGATTGTATGTGCCCTCTACTATGACATTGGGCATCGGCCTTGGCAGACGACGTTGATGGCATGTTATCGTCTATGTCATGACTAGTGGCAGCAGCTTCAGCACTAGGAGGAAGTGGTTCTTGATCTTTCTCTATTTTATTTTTATCGGAGAAAGTTTGGTCCTCCATTTATGTTATATCGATTTGATATATACGTGCGGCTAAACACAGAAAATAATTTTTTTTTTGGTTTGGACTGGAGTGTACTTTGTGGGTTACAGCACCCTTTAACGGTCAAGCCAGCCGGCCCTTTACTTATGACACAGGCGCACTCTTGGCACTACTTTGTTGATGCACGTGCGGCTACTGCGCACACAATTCACAAACACAGAAAATAATTTTTTTTTGGTTTGGACTGGAGTGTACTTTGGGGGTTACAGCACCCTTTAACGATCAAGCCAGCCGGCCCTTTACTTATGACACAGGCGCACGCTTGGCACTACTTTGTTGATGCACGTGCGGCTACTGCGCACACAATTCACAAACACAGAAAATAATTTTTTTTTGGTTTGGACTGGAGTGTACTTTCGGGGGTTACAGCACCCTTTAACGGTCAAGCCAGCCGGCCCTTTACTTATGACACAGGCGCACGCTTGGCACTACTTTGTTGATGCACGTGCGGCTACTGCGCACACAATTCACAAACACAGAAAATAAATTTTTTTTGGTTTGGACTGGAGTGTACTTTCGGGGGTTACAGCACCCTTTAACGGTCAAGCCAGCCGGCCCTTTACTTATGACACAGGCGCACGCTTGGCACTACTTTGTTGATGCACGTGCGGCTACTGCGCACACAATTCACAAACACAGAAAATAATTTTTTTTTAGGTTTGGACTGGAGTGTACTTTCGGGGGTTACAGCACCCTTAACGGTCAAGCCAGCCGGCCCTTTACTTATGACACAGGCGCACGCTTGGCACTACTTTGTTGATGCACGTGCGGCTACTGCGCACACAATTCACAAACACAGAAAATAATTTTTTTTTTGGTTTGGACTGGAGTGTACTTTCGGGGGTTACAGCACCCTTTAACGGTCAAGCCAGCCGGCCCTTTACTTATGACACAGGCGCACGCTTGGCACTACTTTGTTGATGCACGTGCGGCTACTGCGCACACAATTCACAAACACAGAAAATAATTTTTTTTTGGTTTGGACTGGAGTGTACTTTCGGGGGTTACAGCACCCTTTAACGGTCAAGCCAGCCGGCCCTTTACTTATGACACAGGCGCACGCTTGGCACTACTTTGTTGATGCACGTGCGGCTACTGCGCACACAATTCACAAACACAGAAAATAATTTTTTTTTGGTTTGGACTGGAGTGTACTTTCGGGGGTTACAGCACCCTTTAACGGTCAAGCCAGCCGGCCCTTTACTTATGACACAGGCGCACGCTTGGCACTACTTTGTTGATGCACGTGCGGCTACTGCGCACACAATTCACAAACACAGAAAATAATTTTTTTTTGGTTTGGACTGGAGTGTACTTTCGGGGGTTACAGCACCCTTTAACGGTCAAGCCAGCCGGCCCTTTACTTATGACACAGGCGCACTCTTGGCACTACTTTGTTGATGCACGTGCGGCTACTGCGCACACAATTCACAAACACAGAAAATAATTTTTTTTTAGGTTTGGACTGGAGTGTACTTTCGGGGGTTACAGCACCCTTAACGGTCAAGCCAGCCGGCCCTTTACTTATGACACAGGCGCACGCTTGGCACTACTTTGTTGATGCACGTGCGGCTACTGCGCACACAATTCACAAACACAGAAAATAATTTTTTTTTAGGTTTGGACTGGAGTGTACTTTCAGGGGTTACAGCACCCTTAACGGTCAAGCCAGCCGGCCCTTTACTTATGACACAGGCGCACGCTTGGCACTACTTTGTTGATGCACGTGCGGCTACTGCGCACACAATTCACAAACACAGAAAATAATTTTTTTTGGTTTGGACTGGAGTGTACTTTCGGGGGTTACAGCACCCTTTAACGGTCAAGCCAGCTGGCCCTTTACTTATGACACAGGCGCACGCTTGGCACTACTTTGTTGATGCACATGCGGCTACTGCGCACACAATTCACAAACACAGAAAATAATTTTTTTTTAGGTTTGGACTGGAGTGTACTTTCGGGGGTTACAGCACCCTTAACGGTCAAGCCAGCCGGCCCTTTACTTATGACACAGGCGCACGCTTGGCACTACTTTGTTGATGCACGTGCGGCTACTGCGCACACAATTCACAAACACAGAAAATAATTTTTTTTTTGGTTTGGACTGGAGTGTACTTTCGGGGGTTACAGCACCCTTAACGGTCAAGCCAGCCGGCCCTTTACTTATGACACAGGCGCACGCTTGGCACTACTTTGTTGATGCACGTGCGGCTACTGCGCACACAATTCACAAACACAGAAAATAATTTTTTTTTGGGTTTGGACTGGAGTGTACTTTCGGGGGTTACAGCACCCTTAACGGTAAAGCCAGCCGGCCCTTTACTTATGACACAGGCGCACGTTTGGCACTACTTTGTTGATGCACGTGCGGCTACTGCGCACACAATTCACAAACACAGAAAATAATTTTTTTTTTGGTTTGGACTGGAGTGTACTTTCGGGGGTTACAGCACCCTTAACGGTCAAGCCAGCCGGCCCTTTACTTATGACACAGGCGCACGTTTGGCACTACTTTGTTGATGCACGTGCGGCTACTGCGCACACAATTCACAAACACAGAAAATAATTTTTTTTTTGGTTTGGACTGGAGTGTACTTTCGGGGGTTACAGCACCCTTAACGATCAAGCCAGCCGGCCCTTTACTTATGACACAGGCGCACGCTTGGCACTACTTTGTTGATGCACGTGCGGCTACTGCGCACACAATTCACAAACACAGAAAATAATTTTTTTTTGGTTTGGACTGGAGTGTACTTTCGGGGGTTACAGCACCCTTTAACGGTCAAGCCAGCCGGCCCTTTACTTATGACACAGGCGCACGCTTGGCACTACTTTGTTGATGCACGTGCGGCTACTGCGCACACAATTCACAAACACAGAAAATATATTATTTTTTTAGCACTTGGGGGGAGCACCCCTGATGGACAGAGCACCCCCTGGACAACACTACAGCACCCCTTTAGGACTGGGACACTGCACAGGACTTTGGAGTGGACACAGCCCCTATGGAGAACTGACTGCACAACACAGTCCAGCCAGCCCCTATGGACTTTGAAGTAGTGGACACAGCCCCTATTAACAACAGCAGCACAGCACAACACAGCCAGCCCCTATGGACTTTGAAGTAGTGGACAACAGCAGCACTACACTACACTACACTACACAGCACTAACTCCCACCCTCCCTCTTCACTGTCCACAGCCGAGTGAGAAAATGGCGCCGACGCGGGTACCTTATATAGGATCCAAAACCCGCGAGACTCGGAAGGCGGGATGATGACGTTTTGCCTCGATGTCAGATCCGAGTCAGGCGGGAAAAGTCGAGCCTGACTCGGATCGGACTCGGATCGGGGGGGCTCGGGGGGGTTCGGATTTCAGAAATCCGAACCCGCTCACCCCTACTAATTACAGGGGGCATGGCTGGGAGCAATATGTCATCACAGGGGGCATGGCAGGGAGCAGGATGTACTACTAATTACAGGGGGCATGGCTGGGAGCAATATGTCATCGCAGGCGACATGGCAGGGAGCAGGATGTACTACTAATTACAGGGGGCATGGCAGGGAGCAGTATGTCATCACAGGGGGCATGGCAGGGAGCAGTATGTACTACTAATTACATGGGGCATGGCTGGGAGCAATATGTCATCGCAGGGGACATGGCAGGGAGCAGGATGTACTACTAATTACAGGGGGCATGGCAGGGAGCAATATGTCATCGCAGGGGACATGGCAGGGAGCAGGATGTACTGCTAATTACAGGGGGCATGGCAGGGAGCAGTATGTCATCACAGGGGGCATGGCAGGGAGCAGTATGTACTACTAATTACAGGGGGCATGGCTGGGAGCAATATGTCATTACAGGGGGGCATGGCAAGTTGCAGTATGTTATCAGAGGGGGGCATGGGAGGGAGCAGACAAAGGGGCCCATTTATCATTATTTGCGACATTCCCCATTGTTGGGGGATAACCGCAGATAATTAGTATCCCCCAGATGTATTTTGGAGGGATGGCAGCAGAGATCGGAGATACAGTATCTGCTGCTGCCCCTCCATTTCCGATAGTAGCCGCATTTCTAGAGCTCACTCTAGGTCCATCGACCTGGCAGGGTGCCGGACCTAGAGAAAGGGCACTCTGGCCCGGCACTTACCAACATGCCAGGCTGCCCCCAAGCTCTCCCTTTACCGTGAACAGAAGCTGGGTGCATGCGCCCAGCATCTATTCGCTGGCGGTGATTGCTATAGCGCAATTTTCTCTACCCGCGGGACACTGCAGCCCACGGATGGGGATGGTACCCGGCAGGCAGTATTAGCGGGGCGCTACCCTGCTAATACAGCCTAGCGGGAACGCTGGGTTTCTATGGGGGATGTGATGCTGTCGGATTTACCCAGCATTCCAGAGCTTGGTCCCTGTGGCTAACGCCAATTAAAGATGGCGCTGTGCTGCTGTAGCCTGTGGGCTACAGATCGCAAAAATTACCGGCAATGGCCGTGGCATATGTGTGCTCTGTAGAATACACATGTGCTGGAGTCCCGGCACAGGAGTGAAGAGACCGCTGCCAGGGTCACTTCGCTCCCTGCTCAGGGACGTGCGCCTTTTACACCCCTGTTCCTGCAATACTGCAATGCGGCCATTGTATGTGATCATTGATAAATGGGTCCCAAAGACATGTCACAATTAAACAAAGATTATTTTTGAGGTTAGATCACCTTTACAAAGTTACAAAGTTTCCAATATCTGCTGAACTGGCCATATTGAGGCTTCTCCATATCAGGGGGTGATTCCTTATATCCAGGGGAACCCATGATCAGATATAGCCGAGGGCCCTGGAGCCTTAGCTTAGCTCAGTTGGAACTGAATTGCTGAATCAGCCCCACTGACCACTGGCACGTGCTGTACTGGTACATCTGTGTGTACCCGAGGGTCTGATTCAGCAAGGAACGCAGTTGCTAATACGCACGCAATCGGTCGATTAATTCGCAGTGTGCGTGCGTGAACTAGCAATTTCGATGGGAACTGTGATTGGTGACGCTACGCAGAGCAGAGTGATTGACAGGAAGTGCCGTTTGTGAGTGGTGACGGGGGGGGGTGGTCGGGCAAATGCAGGCGTGCCAGGTCGTTTCAACGCCATTGCAGGGGCGTAAGTTAACCACGGCGTGGCAATAAGCAGCCAAAGCACTGATAGCGTGCGTGGCTGGTAGCAATTTCTGAGTAAGGTCAGGGCTTGTGCAAGTGTGCATATGGGTCCGATGTTACCGATGGTTTCGCTATGTTCCCCTAGTATACGGATGTGAGGGCGTCCTTATGTCAGGATGCGATCGCAATGTGAATGCAAACATTTAAATAGCACCGCTGATATTGGCAACTGCGATGCGTGCATATAAGCAGAATAACGATCCTTGCTGAATCAGGCCCTGAGTCTTAATCTGTGCAAAAGGGCTCCGAAAGAGCAGCAGCGGCTTTTCCTCACACCATGGTCCGTGGTATGTACAAAGTCACATCCTAGCGTCTCTGGTACACTGTGTCTTTTCACTGCATCTGCAATGCAACTAAGGTGCAGATTTTAAAGAAAATATGGTATGCTATGTATGCTATGTATGCTATGCCAGCTCAGAGCATCTCAGTGGTGCCGGGTGTCTTGCTGCGTATGGCATAAAGACTCAGGGGCCTATTCATCATAACATAAAATTCTCTGGAGGTAATTAAGTTTAGAATTCGCATGGAGTTCTACCTAATTCCTCTCCATAACTATCTATTCCGAAAAGCTGTCATTTTTGCGATGACAGCTTTTTGGAAATAGATACTTTTCCCTCTCTACAACCTTACCACAGCTGTAATCAGTGCTGCGCATGCGCTGTTACATTCGTAAAACCAGCGCATGCGCAGTACTACCTACAGCTGCAGTAATTTTGTGTGTCCCCCTCCAAACCCCACCTCCCCCCTCCGCTAACCTCCCTCCATACCGCACTTACTGTACCTGCCTGCTGCAGCGCTTCTGGCTCCGTTTCTTTTTCTAAACTTTATTGTGTTCTGCTGGAGAACACAGTGTCCGAGCAGTCACCGGAGCCAGAAGACGGACCAGAGCGCCGGAAGGAGACAGCGGGGGATCTCACCAGCTGGAAGCAGGTGTTACCTGCTATTCGCCACCTCACAGTGGCAAATAGTAACTCCATCAAATTCCAAAATACCTAATTTGATGAATACCACAATTTCCATATCCCCGTACTAATGTACTAATGTATGGGGAGAGTGGAAATTAATGCAGGGGGACTTAACCAGGAGATATCAGTGATAGCTCCTGTGTTAAGATACTTCATGAATACTAAAATAATGGTATTTAAGGAAAATGTCCTTTAGAAACGTTATTTTAGTGTTGATGAATAGGCCCCTCAGTGTATGAGGACACACATGTAGCTGCTTGTGACTATGGGCCGTATTCAATTAGCCGTGAAAAGCCGAGCCGCGATGTTTTTTGCTGCCTTCGCGTGGTTCTAAGCGATACTAAGATTTTAGGGAAATCAGTCTGTACCCCAGAAAAATCTGCACTAACATTAGAAATCAATATAGAAGTGTTCTAATAGCCCTAATAAAAGTATTTTGTGTTCTTAAAGTGTCAGAATTGGCTGTTATATGCTTATATGTATAAGTGCTGCTAAATTATAGAAGGGTCAAATTTGGGGTACATGAAAATGGGTACTAGCATATTTTGAAGTCTCTAAAGTGAAGATTTAAAAAATCTAAAACATACACCTGCTGCAGCCTCGTGCAATCCCAAAAACACCTGTCCCATCCATATAGCCCCCCAAAGTACCAGGCCCCCCACTTTTTCCCCATTTTCCAACACTTTTTTTCATTTTTGCCCAAAAAAATGACATGTCTTTTTTGGGGTCTTCTCAAAAAAGGTTTTAAGTTTTTTTGGACTGATTAGTCATTAGGGGAGGGGGGGTGTCCAAAGGGTTTTGGACCAAATCCCCACATTTGCACCCCAAAATAGTGATTTTGCACTTTCAATTCGCCGGCCTATACATAGAGAAAACTTTTCTCCTGTTTTTGTTTAATGCTTTTGTTTTTCGCTTAGGTGAAATCTCCTGGAATTGAATATGGAGATAAGTTGACAACAGGCGGAAAGTCCAAATCGGCGAAAACTTTTCTCCAAACGGTACTTTTCGTGGCTAATTGAATACGGCCCTATGGTGTCAATTCAGAGTTGTGCGCAAGTTGGATTGAACTAATTGCGCATATTCAGTATTACGCATCTATGTGACTGCACTGCACCGATCCAAACACTTGTGGAAATAGCCATCATCATTTATCATTGCGCATTTCCACCAGTCCTATACCTGGCACAGGAGGTCCTTCTAGAATCAGACGGATATCTGCAAACGCTCATTTCAGCAGTAATCTCTTCACTGCCTTATTAAATTTATGCTACATGTGAACGCCCCGATCTTTTTATACCACACCTTTCTGATACCGCCTGTCCTGGTCGCAATCTTTGTGCGTACACTCTGTGTAAAGCATGCGCTGAAGGGGTTTCCCGAAATAATCACTCAACTGTGTGAGCACTGGTACGAAGTGCGGGTTGCATGTGACTCAGAATCGGGCCGGTAGTGTTCTGTATTTTGCACCGATTTTTGCACAAACGGCTGGATGTGCTTGAAAAATCGATTATTAGAAATTTAAAACTGCAATACTATTAAATAGAAAACACACTCGGCAGTGGCGTAAGTTCATCCCAGACGCCCGGAGGCAAGTTAAAATTTGTTGCGCCCCCCCCCCCATGTCACAGCCGCTGACACTGTAATGTAGCAATTTGCATGCAGACAGGCTGTAGATAGACGAAGGCAGCAGCTGATGGTCTGACATGGAGCTCTCCACTAGTGTATGGTGGCTTCTCAGGTGCCGGGAAGTAGTACCATGTATTGGGCGGCCGTGACGGTACACTCCAGGTACATAGTTACAGCCCTAAGTGGGGTGAATATGTTGTGGACAATAGAGGAGGTGCCCCTTCAGAGCTGGAGCCCGGCGGCAGGCGCCTCCATTGTCTCCCATAGTTCTGCCCCTGACACTTGGTTTGGCATCTAATAATCTTGCCATTTTAAATTTCAGAGTCCTAACCCTTCATAATCGGCGGCGTGCAGAAGCGTGCTTAGTACATCTAGTCCAATACAGTATGTGTTGGGAATAAAAAGTTTTCATGACATACAAAGTACTGACTAATACAGAAATTGACTGTAGCCCATCACAGATGAGTACATTTATATTGGCGTATGACTGTATGGATGAAAACCAGGATAACTTCTAATTCCATTGCAAGTATGCATTAGTATTGCAATCCGTTCAGTGGATCATTCATCAACTAAAACTAGGCCAGTTGCCGTACGGTGACATGTAATTACTGCCAACCACCAATATGTTAGTCCTGTTCTTAATAATAAAGAGAGCTCTATAATGCACAGTCACGTGTATAGCTAATTACTGCTGAAAGCTAATTATGTAAATGTGCTGGTGCTAAATGTGCTTTTGTTTCTTTCACTTTCGCCATTTAAAACAGTCCATCTGCCTTGTGCTATATGTAGAGAAGGTTCATTTGAGGCTCTGTAATTATATAGAAGTCAGGAGAACATAGCTACAGGTTCGCTTTGTGGCACACTTGTGTCTGCACATCCTGAATTTACAAATGTAGTTATTGTAAGTTCATTCTTTCATCTACGCTTCTGGCTTCTTGTTTCTCTTCTTCTTATCTTTACAGGCTCCTCTTCTTCACTCCGAGGTATCTCATTTTTATACAAAAGTGTGTTCCGCTGAGTATTCAGCATTAAATAAATATGATTGTTACAAATATTAAATTATTATTGTGCCCACAGATCACAATATGCCACATAGTGCCCCCAGTACATAATATGCCACATAGTGCCCCCAGTTCACAACATGACACACAGTGCCCCCAGTTCACAACATGACACACAGTGCCCCAGTTAACAATGTGCCACACAGGGTTTCCAGGTCACAATACAACACACCGGGCTTTCCTTTCTTCCTGGAGGGAGCTGAATGTCTGCGCATGGCAGGGGCGTGGCCGGGTAATGATGCCTCATTGGGGGCGGGTCACACAATCACAGCCCCTCCCCCTCTTCACAATGCCAAAAATAGCGGCATTGGATAGCAGGGGGCGGGACCACGAAGAAGCGATTCAGCACCAAACGCGTCACAAGCCCCCCGCTGTGGGGGTTTCTATTAGTAGTCGGGGGGGGGCAGGCAGCAGCCGGGTGGCTTGCCTGCCTTTTCCGGGGGTCGGGATGCTCCCAGTCAAATGGGGTGGGTAGACAAGCCTGAATATACCACTGTACTGTTTAAGCATTGGGAAGTCAGGCACACCTCAAGGTACTGTACATACAAGAGCTAGGCACAAGGAAATGCTCACACAACAGTTACGCAATTTACCCCAAAAGTTTTTAGTTCACAATTGTATAATAAAAGGTAAAGTGGCTGCATTATACAGGGAGGTGGCATAGAGATAACAAAATGCTGTAATGTTTAGCCAGGACTTTGCATTGGTTCTGCATGTTTGCAGTGCAGAAATATTCACTGGAGCTTAGTGACTCTCATACCTATTTCTACAGATTTGTTAGAAAATTTGCAGAATTTTAGGTCAAAATCAAGAGCTTTTATTCTCACGTATTGTAATCTAGATGATCAGCGTGTGAATTATTAATGGGCGCAGGAAGCTACAATTGGTATTTCATTTGGCTTCCTCAGGCAGTCTTAAGGGGTCTATCCATGAGACGACTTTTTGAAAAATCCGACCAAAACCAGGAGGTATTGGTCGGATTGTTCAGAAAGTCATCTAATGGATAGCCGGCAAGGACCAGCGATGTGCATGCACACTGGGTCCTTGCCGAACCCGGCTATCTGCCGAACATGCTCGTCAACCTGACGACGAACGTCAGGTTCCACATGTTCACAGATAGGAGTTCAGTGAACGCCTTTCAGTGCGGGCACCGCACCCGACAACCTGAAGGACTGAATGCTAGACGTTCAGTTTCTCAGGTCGCCTAGTGGATAGGCCCTTTGAAGACACACATCCACTAGACGATTAAGTTGAACGATAATGATATCGTTCAATCGTTTGCAAATCGTTTAGAAAAATGTCTAAAACGACCAGCGATGCGCGCTTCTGCTGGTCGTTTAGACGTCTATCATCGTACAAATATGTTGTACAAGCTGACAATAACATCAGGTTCAGCATGTTTGCAGATGATTTTGATGTGCCTACACTGAACGACTGCTCATTCAGTGTAAACACATCAGACTGCACGGTTACAATGTCGTAATCATGCAGTCGTTTTCATGTCTTCTAGTCGATGTGAGCCTTTAAGGGGCCTATCCATTAGACGACTTTTTGAATGATCCGACCAAAACCAGGAGGTGTAATGGACAGCCGTCAAGGACCAGCGATGCGCGTGCACGCTGGGTCCTTGCCGACGCCGACTATCTGTGGAACATGCTCGGCAGCCTGAAGACTATCGTCAGGTTCCACATGTTTGCCAACAGGAGGTCGGTCTACTGCACTGAATGAAGTTCAGTGAACGCTGTTCAGTGCGGGCACCGCACCTAGGCGACCTGAAGGACTGAACGCTAGTCGTTCAGTTTTTCAGGTCGCCTAATGGATAGACCCCTTTACGGTAACTAGCTTTCCTTAAGACGTTTGTGAACGATCTGTCCATCTTCTCTAAAATATAGTAATTCACAACTTAATCGAAGAATCATTTTGCATATATTAACTTTCTGTGCTGCAGATCTCTGGTAAGCAACAGTGATCTCTCATTGTAACCGCTCTCTGCTCTGGCAATGTTCTCCTTGGCTGACAGAGAAGGGGGTATTCAGGGAGCTGAGCGGTTTGAATCACACTGAATCCCCTCTGCAGCCTCACATCGTGCTGATTGGCAGCACCAGTGTTGTTATTGGTAATGGAGCCTAAATTTTCCCTGGTAATTCCGGGCTTCATTTCAGTAATGTGAGGAGGAGTATTTACACAGCGCATCTCTAAAACATTTTTGGCGCACACAATTGAAGGGATCCCTTACCTTTTAAAGGTTTGAGCAATATGAAGTAAAAAGAAGAAACCAACTAAAGTATATAAGTCTGGCTGTTTGCACTTTTATAAATTTGCATTTTTATTATTCATTCTTGGAAGACCTTGATGAATAGGCCCCTGAATTCTGTACATTGCTTATTCTCAATCATGCATTTGTTTTGTAATGCTGTAGTTCCTTTCAATGTATGATACCAAAAGTAAATGTCTGTACGTGCCCAATAAAAACATTCCCAAGTAGCTATAGAAGATTGGGTTTTATCATGGGCGCAGGTTATACCGGGTTTATGATAATATAGTCCAGTCCAATATTAAATAGTTGAATGTGTTCTTTTTTAAGAATCCATTTGGTATTCTTTAAAATTGGGCTCAATATCTTTAGGTACAGTAATGTGCAACAGTTTTATATTGACATTGAATGGTGACCCTACTGCATATCCATATGCCAGCTGCCATCAGGGCCTGTCCACATGAACCTCTCTAACAATAGAGCACATGAACATTTAAACTTTACATGGACTTTTAAAACCACACGGCAGTTAGACAGTCAGTAGGTCGACACCAGAATGTCAACAGTCAACAGGTCGACGGGGTTAAAAGGTTGACAGGTAATTGGTCAACAGTGATATGTGTCAACATCATTAAAAGGTTGATAGAGTTAAAAGGTTGACATTCACATGAATGAAACAAAAAAGGTTGACATTTGATTTTTTTTCTATTATTATTATTATTTTAGCCTAAACCTAACTGTTTAGGCCTACATGAAAAATCTTGTGTCAAACTTTTTTGTGTTGACATTTTAACCCTATCAACAAGGCAAAATCCATTCTAAGGAAACAAGCAGTAAAAAAAAAAAATCTTTCCCCAAAGCGAGCAGACGTCCTGGCGTTTATCTTTAACTTTGTTAATTCAGGTAGTTAAGGGCAGGGCGACAGGGGCGGTCGTCCAGGGGCCCCCACACATAGGGGGCCCCCACACACTGTCCCCGACCCCTGGCCACATGCCCGGCGAAAAGGTTGATCGCGATCTACTGGAAGCTCGCGGAGCTCCCGCCCGTAGATCGCAATCAACTAAGGTAAGTGGGAATGTTGGCCTCATTCAGAGATGTTCGCTGTTCCGATTTTTACACAGTTAAGCGATTATCGGTGAACTGGCGCATTCGCATGCATCTGCTATCCCACATGCATACCAGGGATCAAAGGGGGAGATGTATTAACGGCAAAAATGTGGTAAAACCCCCAAAAATGCAGTTTTCGGGGGTTTTACTGCATTCCCCGTATGTATTAAGCAGCAGAATGCAGCGTTGCTGCTTCACGTCGCTAGGTAACGCCACCAGGGGGCGTTACCCAATAGAAGCATATGGGCTTCTTAACGCGACGCTCGGGGCTGGGAGGGATCCGATCAGATCCCTCCCATGAGCCCCCGCGGCCCGCGGCCTTCTGCGCATGCGCAGAAGGACTTCTGGGTGTTCAACCTGGAAGTCCCTCTGCCCGGCAGCATGGCAAAATCCTTGGTACATACCCAGATAATGAACTGCGGTATGTACCCGAAGTCAAGGGGGATGTACCGCATCGGCGATGCCGCCGTTAATACATCTCCCCCACAATGTGGTTGACAGGAAGGCACCGTTTGGGGGAGGAAACAGGAGTGGTAGGGCCAAACGCTGGCATTTCAGTGCCGTTTTGAGGCCGGGTCGCAGCAGGCGTCTGCAATCCCCTGTGTACATAAAATGGCTCCAGCATCTCAGTCCGGGCGCCCATGCTGCATGATCATAGGATTACTAACGTGATTGATTATAGGAGGACCTGGACATGGGCTGCGAATGGTAATGCAGTTGCTGCGCTAGTTGCGATGGCTCCGATGGGCATCTCAGTGCTGTTAGGAGAAAGCGCAATTTTATAAGGAATCACTCCTCCGCAACATGCAAATTTGCAGTTGCGATTGCAACACCGTACTTCTCTGTATCAGGCCCTCAGCTGCTCTCTGATAATGGCTGTGCGTGTATTAAATATTTTCCTGGCTATCACGCAACAGCAACAATACAGCTACATGGAGAATAGTTATGGAGATTAATGCACAAGTAACCATGAAAATTTTGCTCTAACCCAAAACAACAATTCTATTGCTTCTATTTATTGTCAAATACTGTTTAGAAAATGAAAGCAAACCTTTGAAGAGTTGCTATGGGTTACACCACCTAATTTTCAGAATTGTGCCCCAATAAGGGTCATTAACAAACTGGAAGAGTGTAAAACCACAAAGCAATGCTCTTATATCACAACATGACCTTTGTACAGTTATACCTGGTCTTACAGGGCATTGTGAACGCAGCTGGTGGCATAAGTGAGGTGCAAAACTTTGCATGGAGTGATGGAACACACAAGTCCCAGGGTGTGGTATATTTTGCTGACATTCACAATGTCGACATTCATTAGATCGACATGAGAATGTCTACATAGCCATAATGCCAAAATTAAACTTGTTGACATGTTCATAATGTCGACAATCAGCATTTTGACACTGCTGTAATGTCATCGTTGTTTAAATGTCGACGTTTGTGATGTCGAAATTTTAACCATGTCGACATCATGAATGTCAACCTACTGCTGTCGACATTCAAAATGTTGGAGATTATGATCGGAGACAGAGTGACTGCATGCCCAGTCCCAACTTTCCTGACCTTGAAAGGGGCAGACTCTTGACGAAGGTGGATAAGGGTTTATTTTGAACCAATTTTGCATTGTCTGCTGGAGGTTTGTGAAGGGGTTGGGTGGATGAAGCCTTTATTGATTGTGGCTTATACCCCTTTCAGACATACCGAGAATCCCGGGAATTTGGCCTGCCTCAGCCAAATTCCCAGGTTGTCTTAAAGGTAGCCGACCCTTCAATCGACCAGGGAATTTCCCGGGACTTAAGTCCCGGGAAATTACACTGCTTGTGTCTGAATGGTGCTACCCAGGAATTTACTACTCCCGGGCTGCACCAAGCAGCTTTTACACTGAGTTGGCAGCGCAGAGCGCCCTATAGGACACTCAGCGCTGCCGCTCACCACCCCCTGCGCCGGTGGCTGTCAGTGTAGATCGCAACACAGAGGACCCCAGCCGGACGCCGGGGACACCCACCAGCGCTGGAGACCGCCAACAGGTCTCTGGCACAGCAGGCCACCCGCAGTCCCACTGGACCACCAGGGCAGTACATTAACGGCAAGGGGTTCTATCTCTTCCCCATTGGGAGGGGGGGGGAATGGCAAATAGGGGATAAAATAATTTATTAATAAAATAAAAATGGCTGGATTGGGATTGGCTGGCTGCCTGCTGCATTTTGATGACCTCATCAGCGGCAGCCGGAGAGGGGATAGGCTAGGAGGGGCAGACGGCAGAGGAGAGGCAGGTAATTTAAAAATCCCTGCTCTTGTCTGAAAGGGAATTTCCCAGGTAGACGCTGTAGTGTGAAAGGGGCGTCTCGACCAAATACCCGGGATTTTGCACAGGATAAATTCCCGGGTCTGAGCAGGAAATTTCCCAGGTTGTATGTCTGAAAGGGGTATTAGGGGTCTATATATTAAGCCTTGGAGAGAGAGAAAGTTGATGGAGATAAGTACCAACCAATCCGATCCTAACTGTCATTTTACAGGTTGTCATTTTTCAAACACAACCTGTAAAATGACAGTTAGGAGCTGATTGGTTGGTACTTTTATCTCCATCCACTTTCTCTCTCTCTCTCTCTCTCTCTCTCACTCCAAGGCTTAGTAAATAGTTCCTTTAGCCATAGAACAGCCTACTTTTGTGTCAATATACTGAAACAAGATTTTGCTTTTGGGGATGAGATTTGTTATTTTAATTCAACTACTTAAGTATGGATATCCTCAAACCCTGGATTGTAAGGGGTGAGGGAAGGGTTAAGCTTGAGGACTGAAAAGGTGCAAACCAAAGAATCCAAGTAACAAATAGTTCTTATCTGTTACAAGTTTTGACAGTGAAATAAAGCCTTTGATTCAAAGTGTGTAGGAATAAATAGAGATACAGTATGACATAATATTAATAACATCTCTTTTTTGTTTGTCAGGAAACGGACTGCAGCAGACATGGCTTCCGACGCCAGTCACATGCTTGAGGCGGCCTTGGAGCAAATGGATGACATCATAGCAGGTAAGAGTCTACTGCAGAGTATTACAGTCAAACCAGTGATTGTTGAAGGTGACAGCGATTCGAACCAGACACCAGCTAACCACTGGCAACGCATATTGGGAGTAGCTGAACAATCAAAGGCCCTCTGTGCACTTTCATATATCCAAGGTGCCATAGTGTGGAGGGGTGGCAGGCACTAAGGGCCTAAGCCTGTCTTCTCCAGATCTCTTGTGCATGCAGAAAGATCTGGAGGAGCGACAGACGACCCCAGCTGACGATATCATGCCCACACACGGAATGATATAGCTGCGATATCGTTCCAATCCGTCGGATTGGCCGCTATATTGCTCCGTGTGTGGGGACCTTAAGGGCGACCCCTTAGTGTCTGTGCCAGAGCCTGGCCAATCTCTTGTTGGCCCTGCTTAAATGTATATAGTTGTGCATAGCTAGGATTAAACAGAGATGTCTTCCTACTCCTTATTACCACTTCTTACTAGTGATGGACATGGACCATCAATGATTAGCAACCATCAATGGTTTGCTTTCAATGGTCAATGTTTTGCCATCGATAGCGGAGTTCCGATGATGATGATGTGGCAATGGTTTTTTTTACGTCTTACCTTGTACAGTGTGCATGATTGAAGCAAGTACTGATGCAGACCCCTCTCCTTTCCTCCGGGTATAAAAAGCTTTCTACTCCTGAACCACCCTTTTCACTGATGTGAACTATGTTTATCTTAAATATCAACTCAAACATCTCAGCACTGGTTGCTGCAATAGTATATTACTGTAAGTGGGAAAGTCAGGTGCGGAGCACTTTGTTTCTTGCTGAAGGGGTTATGTTGGGTTGGGTGGCTTCCCACTTACCTCCTTTTTCCAGTAACCTGGGCTGCATTGGTCCATTGATCCTTTCAGGACCACTAAACCTAAAACATAAGTTGGCTTATGAAAAAAAGATACTGATAGATGTATTCATTTTGGGAGCTTATCGAAGATATATAGCTGTGAACATGGAGGGGGATATTTCCCCAAAGCACAGCAGGTGCACTTGGTGCACATAGAACCCGGATTTTCTCTCAACAAGTACATTTTGGAATACCAGTAACATTGTCGAATGAGCCGTTTGTCTTAATTTCTCACACCTCCCAAAGGACACAGGAATAATAGGAACCCCTGAGTGGATCGCACCAAGCTGCAAATATTTTCCGGATACCAAGGGACACCACCTGTGAAAAGGGATTTGCAACCAATTGGACATCACTCAGGCATTCATCTACCTGTAGGTTAGGCTACAATCTCCTCCTCTTTAAAGTGTGCTTTTCCAATTCAATTTATCCTGGGATACATGTACACCTTTTTATTTGCTTGGACTTTCTGAATATTGGAATAACCACCTTTTATTGCCATTTAATATTGTTGGGACTTTCCTCAATGTATATTACATATAGAGATGTGCGCCGACCTCCGTGTTTTGGTTTGGATCTGGATCTTCCCTGGTTTTGGATCTGGATTGGTTTTGCCAAAACCTCACCTCCGTGTTTTGGTTTTGGATCTGGATTTTTTTCTTGCCCTTGAGGATTGAAGGCATGGGCCTTCATAGAGGCCAAGGAAGTTGACGACCTTGCATTATCATGATGACTGCTGGCGGCAGCTACAACATGTGGTTCTTGGCCTTGCTCTCCTGTCATGTGACAGCCCTCCATATTTTCTGCGGTCTTGAAGCAGTGTCACAAGCACCAATAGTGTAGCCAAGGTGCGGTTACAAAATTCACACACGTGCAGTCGTGCGCACACAGAAAAAAAATATACAAAAGACACTGGTTTTTTTTTTTTCGGGTCCAGTACTTGGGCCCAGAGCACAGATTGGTGACGACTGGAGTCGGGCAGCACTAGGTTGCGTTGCCGACTTGCTAGATCTTGTGCGGCAAAGCCTAAAACGCACAGACACACAGACAATTATTACAAAAAAAAAATAGATTTTTATTTTTTTTCAGCTACAGAATACAGAATGATCACGACTGTAATCGGGCAGCACTAGGTTGCAACTTGTGTTGCTGGCTGGATCTTGTACGGTACTGTGGTTAAGCCTAACACGCACGTGCACACACACAGAAAAATCTAAAAGACACTTTGATTTTTTTTTACCATATATATATATATATATATATATATTTAACTTTTTTTTTAGTCCAGAACTTGGGCCCAGATGGACACAGCACCAGCCCGGATGTAGCTGCAGTTCTGTACCAGCCCAGATGGAAACAGCAGACATGAAAAACACCAGCCCAGGACACAGCAGACAGCACAGACAGCCCAGATGGATCAGCAACAGCCCAGATGGACACAGCAGACAGCAGTGACAGCAGCAGCCCAGAATTGATCAGCACCAACCCAGGACACAGCAGACAGCCCAGATGGATCAGCAGACAGCACAGTGACAGCACCAGCCCAGAATTGATCAGCAGCACCAGCCCAGGACACAGCAGACAGTCCAGATGGATCAGCAGACAGCACAGTGACAGCACCGTGACCAGAGTCCAGAATGGATCAGCAGTCACCAGCCCAGGACACAGCAGATATCACCAGCACCTCTCCCAGCCATACACTACCCACCCTCCCTGCCGCAGTGAAATGGCTCCGTCGCATGGTCCCTTATATGCTACATTGATCATAGAGACGAAAGCTCGCGAACCGCGAGATTTCGTCTCTATGGTTTTGCCTCGATTTGAGAGATCCGAGTAAGGCGGGAACATCCGGGCCGGCTTGGATGCGACTCGGATCTGCTAAATTTGGGTGGGTTCGGATCTCTGGAAACCGAACTCGCTCATCTCTAATTATATATTTCTTATTCTCATGATGGTTTCTGCAATATGAGACCCATCTTTTATTGTGTATTATGTGAATAAATTCACCATTTTATTTACATCTGCCATTGTATAATTACATATTTGCACTATAATCTTATTGTTGACATCTATTTTCAACATCATACAGACTGCGCTACTTTCACACTGTTTTCGATTTTCCGAGCGGATGTATAGGGTCACGTGTCTCATGTGACCACACAGATGTGGCTGACTGAATGCAGTTCTGCATTATTTTCAAGATGCAGATGTGCTCATATTGCATGCAGGGGCGTATCTATAATGGGTGCAGGGTGTGTGGTGCACACATGCCTCTGAGTCCAGGGGTGGCCCACACCGCACACCCTGCACCCATATTTCCTAATACTTACCTCTCCAAAGTCCCGCATCGGCTGTAGCAGCCCTGCACTAAAGGCCTGCAAAATGGCCGCTGCGGCCAGTGTGGAAATCACCGTGAAAATGGTGGCCGTGCCAGTTTCCCGGTGACCTGCGCATGCACAGTAGACTCTGGGCCCAGAGTCTACTGCTGTGGTCAGTCCACTGCCGGCCGCAATGGGACAGATCTCTGTGCACACAACAGCGAGTGTTTGCACACAACTCATGCACAGATGTGAATTTGCACATTTTTGTGTATCTCCGTCCTATTCTGAGTCAGATGGAACTTGGCTGAATCTGTCTGTCCACGAAAGACAACAATGCGATCGCATAGATCCATCCTGACTTGCGGGAGTCTCATGAGTGTGTCAGGGGAGTGTTGTGGGTGTGTAGCTAAAGCTCTGTGTAATTGTGAGTAACACACACACAGCGAGGAGACGCCTGTTTCTGATAAATCTGTTTCTGAGATCTCAGATTCTGACAGATACCTGCTGACATTCTGGCTGTCCCCTCTAGGTCGGTGATGTGGGGGAGAGGGTTGCTACCTGTATAACGTGTTTGCAAAATTGTGACCCCCGCCCTCACTATACAATGCTGCAGTTGCATTGTGAATAGCGTCATTGGGAAGTGGGCGGCTACGGGCCAGCTGGCGGGCATCCTCTTGGAGAATTGAGCGTCTGAGAGGGCCACCTGAGAGCCTGGAGCCTCCCAGACGTTCTAGAAGAGCAGACACGTATGGCCAGGAGGAGCCTACAATCTGTTGTAGCACTACAAGTTCCAGGATGATATGGCGGCTCATTGCTGCTAGAACATGCTGAGACTGAAGGGCCACAGATTGCCTCTATCTATGATCTACCACTTTAGATTAAATGACTGGTAAAAAAAATTCTGGTTGCTTTAATCAGCTTCTGTTTCGGAGTTAATCTACTGTGGAATTTTACAGGCAGCGCTGCCATGTCTGCATCAAGTTAATTAATCATAAACTGAAGCTCCTTAAGTGGCATTACTTCTACTACACATTAAAGGGCCTCTACACATAACAGACTTACCTGATGAAGAAATGAGTAACATTCATAGAAATCCGCTGTATGTAAAGATTCCATACCGCCACAGAACATGAGATATTTCATGACTGCATTAACATTTGCTGTGTAGCTAAATGTACAATATTCTACATCAGGGGTCTTCAACCTTGGCCTTCCAGCTGCTGTGGAACTACACATCCCAGCATGCACTACCATAGTTTTAGCATGCTGTTATATCAAAAAGGTGGCAGTGCATGCTGGGATGTGTAGTTCCACAGCAGCTGGAGGGGCAAGGTTGAAGACCCCTGTTCTACATGATCAGACATTTGTAGGCTGAGAAAAGGCAGCTTCAGTGGAAAAACCTGACAGGTTTTCTGGTTTGTGCACAAAAATATCTCCTCCTCCTTATCTCTGATATTTCCAGTACTGATAGCTGCTGAATATCTACACGTGTGTTTGTGAACGTAATTAGTAGCCCTGTTACATAAGCCGTCTTGTTATCTAGATTTAGTGATCCTTTGAACAAAAGATCCCAAAGCCGCATGGTCTGCGCTGTTCTAGGAAAACTTAAAAATTAACCAGTAGTCATTTGTGTTATAACCTTCACATGCCTGCTTACACTAGTTCCTTAAATAAACATTTACATCAGTGAGCAAACAAGTGCTGAGAAATCACAGCTAGAACCTGCATTTATATTTATCTTGCCCAGGGACGGATTTTCCATTTGTCGATGAAGGCGGGCACTTATGGCTCATTGGGTACTAGGGGCCCCCCCATGGATTGAATGTAATTTTTGGGGGTTTTTTTCAAAACAAAAGTGAACAAATTCCAGGTGGGGGCTCCCAAATTAACCACTGGCCAACCACCTAAAGGATTAATGGCACGCACAACACAAGCCGAGCAACTATAGTAACAGTGTAGCAGAGATGGTCTTTCCTGCTGCACTGTCTATAGCAGGGATGGGGAACCTCAGGCCCGGGGGCCGTATAAGGCCCGCAGAATCATTTGGTCTGGCCCTCTGAGCTTTTTTCTGCTAGCCTCATCTGGCTATCAGGGTCCCTAGAATGGCATCCTGCAGCCAGAATCTATGCTGCAGGATGCTCCGGGCATTGCTGTAATCACCGGCGATTGTGGCCCCGCCCTGTGTGATGTCACATGGAGGAGGTGTGGCCTGCACCAGGCCCGCAAATAATGTTATATATATCAAAATGGCCCTCTGTAAAAAAAAAGGTTCCCCACCCCTGGTCTATAGTGACAGCCTCAATCGGCTGGGCCCCAGGGGCAGGACTGTTATAAGAATTTGTGGTGCCCAATACAAATTAAACATGTAGGACACCCTTACCCCAATCAGAGGAACATATCGATGGACGGCCAGAGGCATACATGGTCAGGAGGGGGCATGGGCACACATGGAGACTGGTAGAGCCACATATGGGGATGGGCTGAGATACAGGGTGGGGAGAGGCACACATGGGGAGAGGGGCAGTGGTACAAGTGGTGATGGACACACACAGGAGGGGTTGAAAGAGAGTTTGACATACAGCTACTGTATCAAAGAGACAAATGCAAAGGGGGAGACAGAGACAAAGAGATGGTCAGACCTCAGCAGAGGGTGAGATAACTATGTATTGTATTGTACTCGTCTTGTTGCTTCCTCCCGGACTGTGCTGTGACAGTAACCGGTTCCACCAATGAAGAAGCCAGGAAGTAGGAGAGTAGGGGTAGCAGAGATAGGGTACAGAGACAAACACAGGGAAGCTCAATGCTCACAGGGAAGCTCATTCAGTGCAAAAACCTGGTGTGGGAAAGGTGGGACCCGGGGCACATGCTCTGGGTGTCCTCAGTTCACCTGGCACTGCGCATAGACTGTTGGTACCGATGAGTTCAGAATAGAACTGCTTCTGCTTCACACGCAGACTGCCTCTGAATAAGAAGCAGTTTGTGAATTGGTTCAGCACAGACAGGCCTCAGTACCAGACGGAAGCGATGTCCAGCGTGAGCGAACCTCTGTGCTAGCCTGGACAGGCACCAGAGAGGTAAGAAAGTGTTTTTTAAGGGCCGGAGCATGACATGGCGGCCCTGATCAGTTGTTAAGAGTGTGTGCTGAGCAGCGCCGTAGCTGGTCAGCAGTGTGCCCTGTGCAGCACTGCCACCACTCTCACTCCCTCTCCGCCCCCCTCCTTCCCCCTGAGCGCTTACCTTTCCTTCCGAAAGAAGGAGGGAGGGCGGGATCCTGCGCCGACGTCCACTGTGCGGCGCGCACCACTGCCGGAGGTCTCTTCCTGCAGACCTCCGGCGCAGAGAAGTGTGTGGCCGGTGCCGCTGGGGGATTCCGCCCTGTTTGGAGGCACCGGCCGCACCACCCTGCCTACGGCCCTGGTGCTGAGCCCTGACTGGAGGAGCTTAGCTCATGTTCCTGTGGGTCCTGCTCCCAGTCCTGTAGTTCTAGAAGAACAATTTCCAGTATGATCTATTATACATACCTTCCAACATTCTAAGTGAAAGGATTGGGTCTAGGGCAGGTCACATCAGATAATGGTCATGGACACACACCAGAGGGGCATGCCTAGTGCTTTTCTCAGCGGCACCCATTGATTGGTGAATAAGACATATCTCCCAACTGATGAGCCTATCACAACAATGTAAATCAGAACTGTCCCACTGTAACTGGGACGGTTGTCAGGAATGAATTTAAGTTTGGGATAATAATAAGTAAGCGGGGGTGGAAGTTCCTCCTGGGTAGGGAGAAAGTGAAATTGTCCTGTTATCTCCTCCCTCACATTCTGTATGCCAATAATGTTTTCATTACCATCTATATCCTGATACACAGTTGTTACATTTCTCTGTACTCTCAGGTGAGTCTGAAATTAACATTCTGCAGTATGAAACATACTTTCTGAGTCCCTGTTTAACTTTGAACTGAATATTAGTTTAGTGTTTTTTATGGGAAGACAATTAGAATAATAGGTTACAGGGACCCATGTACATAACAATGTCCTCGGATCAATCTTATGAATGTTTGCACATTCATCTTTCTTTCTCACATTTTTCTTTTTTAAAGTGGTTCCTTCAAGTCAAATTCTATAATCAAAATAATTTGAATTGTTCTGAGAAGCTGAGTGGATGTGACAGAGCCGGCATCGCCCGCGGCTGCGATCGTGCTGCTAGTAAAGTCTCTCATTTATTCCTTCGATATTAGGTAGTAAACGGTTTATCCTACTGTAACTGTTGTAGTAATAAATGGACAGTTGGGATACACCTATAAAACCATCTGCCAGTCAACACTACCAAAAAACTAAAATAATATTTGCAGTATTAAATTTTGAGCCAATGTCGACTTCACCTTCATTATTAACTGTTGTAGGACAAGCAAAAAGAGTCATTCAAACCATGTACAATATTAAGGTCAATCTGGTCAAATGTTGTTTATCATGTTGGACAAAACTGGAGTGTTGGCTCAGGCCTAATGGCTGGACTACTCCAGGCCACATAGGGGTTAGGGGGAGATGTATCACACTCTGGGAGAAATAAAGTACCAACCAATCAGCTTCTAACTGCTGATTGGTTGGTATTTTATCTCTTTCTACTCTGTCTCTCCGAGGTTTGACACATCTCCCCCTTGGTGTCAGTTAGTGAAGTCGGAAGATGACTGCATGCATTGCCCATTAGTCGTGATCTTTTTAGGCAATGCCCAAGTGACTATTATTGTATAGGGACATCGCTCCTGCTTATAGGATTCATGAGGCAAATTCATGGTCACTGCACAATATTGCTGGTGTTGTATGCAAGGTCAGCATTAGTCACGTTGTCTGCTTGAGGATCCATTGATAAAAATGTTATAGAAGAACCAGCCATAGCCCATTCTCCTGGAACCTACAGAATACTCCTGAATTGGTTGGAGACCTCCCAGACTTCCAGGAGAGAAGGGGATTCTCCCTGACAGTACTTACCTGCCCCAAGGTAAGCTGGAACATGACGCAATTTACATCCATCTTCATAAGCACCACATGTCAGGCATTTGGAGGTCTATTTACTAAGCTGTGTTAGGAGATAACCTGAACGGTGATAAGGTACCAGCCAATCAGCTCCTAACTGCCATGTCACAGGCTGTGTTTCAAAAATGACAGTTAGGAGCTGATTGGCTGGTACCTTATCACCGTTCACTTTATCTCCTAATACAGCTTAGTAAATAGACCCCTTGGGGTGCAATGGGGTAGGGATGGCCTTTCCCCCAATGACATTTTTATACTATTGAGTTTAACCACCAATGGTACCATCGATGGTTAACCCACCGATGTCCATCCCTACTTTGGGACCCCTACCACTTTTGTTTTACTAAGGCTTGATGACGTGCAGACTCCACCCACTTGAGGAAGGAAATTGCATCATGTAGCCACACTCAATTCAACCCTTCTTTTTCTACCTCATTCCCCCATTCACCAGTAGCAAAGTGAGAAAAGGCACTATTCATCTACATACTGGATTCGGTGTGACATGTTTCTCAATGCAATACAGTATATAGCTGACTAATGAAAAAATCCTGTCTTCTCCTGCGGTCCTTTGACCTACCATGGAGTCGGAATAGAGGTGGTGTCTGCGCATGCGTTGGCATCTCAGTTTAGCACAGGTGTCTTCAAACTTAGCAGGTCGGACCTGCTGCAAAGGATGCTGGTCTAGAAAGGGAGTGGAGCAAGTGCCGGGTGATGGGTACAGAGCAGAGAAGTGTTCAGCTTCCCTGCTCGATTTGTTTCACATTAAAGATTACTCCATCCTGAGATGGCAAAATTGTACACAGCAGCGGAACGGAAAGCTGAACGTTCCATTCCTCTATAAATCACTTTACCCATACTACTGTATGGGGAGCGATCCAGGCAGTGAGCTGGGGCACCGCTGGTGAAGTCATAAACTTCTCCACGGTAACCCGCTTCCTGAATAGAATGAAGCTGTGAATAGCCCTGTATTCAATTAAACTGGACTTTTCACTACTTCATGAATAGACCCCAAAGATAGGCAAGTATGGAATGAAAACGTTATTGGTTTGGCTAGAACCCACCACTAAACCCACTCACATTAATTGTGTGTGAAGTGCCTGATTTACCATGGTTGGTATTATTAGCACCACAGCCAGGCATTTGATTAAATAGACCCTTTGTATTTAAAGCACAGTGTAAAATCTAGTATGCCCCTTTTCCTGTATCTGCTGTGTTATCATGTTGATTTTTTCTCTCTTTACATTTATTTAGCTGACGTAACAGATTTGTAAAGGTGCTGGCTGGCAAAGAGTCCACGTTCATGAGTTATGTAGAATAAAGCATGCTAGAATCCCCAGACTGCACATATTTGCTGCTGATTCCTCCAGTGCTGTGGGGACACCCAGTGGTGGGGAAGTAAATACTAGACTTTCTTCAGAAGACATAACAGAAAATCATGCAAATCAGACAACGTGGAGAAGCCAATAGTGTCAGCTGACTTCTGCCTCACATGCTTTTATTACCCCCAGTTTCATCTTTGTCAGGAGCTCTGTCATACAGCAGGGCCGAAACTAGAGTTACTGTCAAGACAGTAATTTGGCGCCCCCCCTTGTAATTCTCACATAGTAATGCCCCCTGCAGCAGTGCCCCTATAGTAATGCCTTCCAGCAGTGCCCCTATATTAATGCCCTCTTCAGCAGTGCACGTATAGTAATGCCCTCTGAGGTAATGCCTCTGTAGTAGTGCCCATACAGTAATGCCCCTGTAGTAGTGCCCGTATAGTAATGCCCCTGTAGGGCCCATAATGTAGTGCCCATATGGTAATGCTCCTGTAGTGCCCATATAGTAATGCCCCCTAGTAATGCCCCTGTAGTGCCCATATAGTAATGCCCCTGTAGTGCCCATATGGTAATACCCCTAGTAATGCCCCTGTAGTTCCGCTTACAAAAAAAAGACAAAAAAACAATACTTACCTTAAACCCCGCTCCTGTGTCCACCTCCGTCCGGTCCGCCCGACTGCTCCACGGAACTATGGGAGAGATGTCATGAAGTCTCTCCCATAGTGCCAGTGGGGAGAGCCAGAAGCTGAAGTTCAGGAGAGAACTCCAGCCTCCGGCTACCGCGGCGCTGCAGGAAAGGAACCGGGCGCCCACTGGTAATAACATCTCAGCGGTCGACCGGCTTGGAGCCTCCCTGCTGTGCCGGGCTGGAGGACACTGGCTCCTGGCTGGAGGACACTGGCTCCGGGTGCAGCGATGCACGTGCACCTCCAGCCCCCCCTAGTTGCGGCCCTGCATACAGCAGCCACCTCATTTTTCTTATTAAAGGGACTTTGGACACAAACATTGTCTTTGCTTAATTGTGCACAGAACAGGGGGTATGTACCTGTTAGTCCTAGCTTTAGGTCAGCAATGGGGAACCTCAAGCCCGGGGGCTGTATAAGGCCCACGGAATCATTTTGTGTGGCCCTCTGAGCTTTTTTCTGTCTTACAGGTAGCCTAGAATGTCACCCTGCAGCCAGAGTCTATGCAGCATCCATAGGACGCTTCATACGGTCACACCACTGCCCTTACAGCTCCCTGGAGCATCTTCAGAATGCTCCGGGCATTGCTGTAATCATTGATGATTGTGGCCCCGCTCCATGTGACATCACACAGAGGGGGCGTGGCCTGCACTGGGTTTGAGAATAATATTATATATATATCACAGTGGCCCTCGGCAGAAAAAAGGTTTCCCCCCTCTTATTTAGGTTATTAACTTTAGATTATTTAGGTTATTAACTTTCTGTGCAGCCAAAGGCAGGTTCATGGGGGTTTGTCTGCTACCTCTCAACCTGTTCTTTGCCATATTTTTGGTCCTTTACAGTCCTGGCCACGGTCCCAATGCCATGATACTTTGCCCTCAATGAGGCCAAAAGGCTAAGGAGGAAATTTTTTCAAATCTTCTGAATGGAGCCACTAAGCAATTGTCTCCCTGCAGCTGTTCAATATGGTAACAAACCAAAAAGGAGAAAACAAATGAACTAAATCAATAAACAGCTCTGATGAGATAAAAAATATTCTTGAGAAATGCCCATAAATACAAAATAAATCACATTTATTATCCGAATCAGTAAATTCTGACACAATACAACATTGAAATACATACAAAAAAATACAATGAAAGAATAAATGAAAATAAAACAGATAAAGTGTCCAATGTATTTAAATATAAAAAATAAATATATATAAAAAAAGAGGATTATCACACCTGGGAACGACTGGCAGCAGAGCACTGTGAGGAAATAGAGGAAGTCTCATTATGTCAGACAAGTGTATCGGACACTTCTCTGAGCTGGGGAATGACTATGGAGGTGTCCATGCATTAGCATAGCCAGATTAAGGGGGGTACACCCCTACCCCTTTGGAGCTGCTCCGGTCAGGCTCTGGCGCTGTTGTCCACTATGGGACAACAGTGCCAGAGCCTGACCGGAGCAGCTCCAAAGGCCTCCGCAGCCAGCCCATCAGCAACAGATATACCTGCTGCAGCATCCAGTTTCCACGTTGCTCATGGGATAGCTGCTTCTGCTGCTGCCGGCAGAGGCTGGAGACAAGCAGTATTGATCCCTGCAGTTCTGAGGAGGCTCTGGAGTCTGCCTCTGCTGCAGGAGTGTAAATAGGACCTGCACATAGCGGGCACAGCCAAGGGAACAGAGGAGTGACAAGAGGGGATGAGCTAGAGGAGTGCCAGCGGCCCCCTGTCTTAAATGCTCCAGGCCCCCCGAAGGCTTAATACAACCCTGTGCATTGGGGACTTCTCATGAGCCAGAGCAGCAAAGAGATTTGGTTAATATGAATGGACAGTTATGGTGGCCACCAACTGATTTCTACAATGACTAGTTCATGTTTCATCCTCATATCTCCTTCCACAGTCTATTTTTATTCCAACCAGTGGTGAATTTCCCATTGGGCATGTGAGGCACGTGCTTTGGGGTGTGACTTGCTAGAGGGTGGGGCTTGGATGCTTGTTTTATTAATATCAGTCCAAAATGTACCAATATTTACACTGTATGCTATCTAGAGTGGAGTGTGGACATGCACAGACTGCCCCTATTAACTGTCCTTCTATTTAAATAGTATATGTGTATAGTATATAATTAAAAATACAAGTTTCATAACTCATGGCTATTATTATTATTATTATCATACCAATTGCCAAATGAAGACATAACTTAACAATGAAAATAATAAAATTAAGTGAGGGGGGGACGCTATTACTGTTGGGCCTAGAGGCAGCCTGACCCCTAAATCCGCCACTGATTCCAACCCCACCTCACCACTAACAAAATATTTACTCCCCGTTAATAGCGAGTCCTAGATTCCCCTGGCCGTATGAAGACACATTCTGATACAGTAATTGAACCTTGACTCATGCTGAGGTATTGATGCTTTACGTATTTCAAAGAGGATTCCTGTTTACTTCTATATATGCTTTAGGTCACCATAGTACCATGAGCCCTCAGAATGAGTGAACAACATTCCCTATTTTCAAAATAACTCATTTTTGTCCTATTGCAATAACCCAAGCTTAGTTAATTCATTGTTGTTTATTGACCCTTTTTGATAGACCAGCATATTGCTATAGGACAACACATGTAAGTGAGTTGTTCATGAGCAGAGGATTATGAAGAGCCTGGAAAAGGCCATTATGGATGGATTTTATGTACATTTGTGCCATAACATATTGGCACACATAGCTTTTATATTTAAATAGGTGGAGTTCCACATCCTTCCCCCAGACCACCAATCCTTGATCGCTTTTGCAGAATTGTGGACCTGACTTGAGAATATTTGACTGAAAACATAATTTCAAAGTTCTGTATTATACTTCCTTAGGATCATCCCCTTTAATATTCCTCCTAAAACTTATTGGTTTAACACAAATTATATCTGAATTTAATTATAAGAGTAAAGGAACTTCAGGACTCTTGTGCCAACTTTGTGTATTTTAATGTTCTGTTTTTTGTTTGTTTTTTTACATTGGTTGAATTGTACCTAGAAAAAGTGTAAAACGCGTCAGTATTTTGGAAGCACAGGACAATTGTAGATTACCAGTACCTTCTAAATACCTGTAAAATGTAAATCAGTTGGTTGGTAGCACCCATAATAGTATAGAAATAACAGTATATTTAACTGAGTAAGTAAAGTTGTCTGGAAACTGCTATATAATGTATATCAACGCTTTCATATTTCTAAAGTTTGGAGAATATTTATTACAAATTAAAATATTTTGTTACTATGATTGCATCTAATAGTGTAATTTGTAAATGTATAATAATAACCCAACATTTTGTTCTCCTTTTTGTTGCCATCAGGTACAAAGGCCATAACCGAGCTTGCCAATGGAGTCTTTGAAGTGGGATCACCGGTTCCGTCAGAATACTTTGGAACTATAACAATTCTGCATTTGATAGAGGAGTTAAAATTATCCCTGGAAATGATGGATAACCCTGAAGAAAGAGAAGCGTTACGTAATCAAATCCCCAACGCAACAGCATCCTATGTCATCGGGTGGCTAGAGAGTCATTTGGTGAGTCACTGAAACAAGGAGTAATTATGATACACTGCTCACTATAGGGGGAATGTATCAAGCATTGGCTAGAGATAAAGTGCAGAAGTTACCCAAAGCAACAATCAGCATTCAGCTGTCATTTCATAGATTGTGCTAGATAAATGGCTGGTACATGCTGATTGGTTTCTTTGGGCAACTTGTCTACTTTATCCCTCTCCAAAGCTTGATACATCTCCCCCTATAAGTATTATACTTGTACCACTTGTAATGACAGGTCCTCAGTATTATACTTTTGTACTTTAGGGGCCTATTCATCATCACTTAATTGCCACAAAAGAAGGGGAAAAAGCACATTTTCACCTGCAATTGTGACAAATAAGTATTCGGGCCATTCATTAAGAAGATGAAGCAGGAGATATCACAGATATCTCCAGCTTACCTTCTGTTTACGAAATGGCCCACTGTCCCCATACACTAGTATCACAGATATCTCCTACTTACCTTCTGTTTGCGAAATGGCCCACTGTCCCCATACACTAGTATCACAGATATCTCCTGCTTACCTTCCTCTGGCGGAATGGCCCGCTGTCCCCATACACTAGTATCACAGATATCTCCTACTTACCTTCTGTTTGCGAAATGGCCCGCTGTCCCCATACACTAGTATCACAGATATCTCCTACTTACCTTCCTCTGGCGGAATGGCCCGCTGTCCCCATACACTAGTATCACAGATATCTCCTGCTTACCTTCCTCTGGCGGAATGGCCCGCTGTCCCCATACACTAGTATCACAGATATCTCCTGCTTACCTTCCTCTCCCTGAATGGCCCACTGTCCCCATACACTAGTATCACAGATATCTCCTACTTACCTTCTGTTTGCGGAATGGCCCGCTGTCCCCATACACTAGTATCACAGATACCTCCTGCTCACCTTCCTCTGGCAGAATGTCCCGCTGTCCCCATACACTAGTATCACAGATATCTACTGCTTACCTTCGGTTTGCGGAATGGCCCACTGTCCCCATACACTAATATCACAGATATCTCCTACTTACCTTCTGTTTGCGAAATGGCCCACTGTCCCCATACACTAGTATCACAGATATCTCCTACTTACCTTCGGTTTGCGGAATGGCCCACTGTCCCCATACACTAGTATCACAGATATCTCCTGCTTACCTTCCTCTGGCGGAATGGCCCGCTGTCCCCACACACTAGTATCACAGATATCTCCTGCTTACCTTCCTCTCCCTGAATGGCCCACTGTCCCCATACACTAGTATCACAGATATCTCCTACTTACCTTCTGTTTGCGGAATGGCCCGCTGTCCCCATACACTAGTATCACAGATATCTACTGCTTACCTTCGGTTTGCGGAATGGCCCACTGTCCCCATACACTAGCATCACAGATATCTCCTACTTACCTTCCTCTGGCGGAATGGCCCGCTGTCCCCATACACTAGTATCACAGATATCTCCTGCTTACCTTCCTCTCCCTGAATGGCCCACTGTCCCCATACACTAGTATCACAGATATCTCCTACTTACCTTCTGTTTGCGGAATGGCCCGCTGTCCCCATACACTAATATCACAGATATCTCCTACTTATCTTCTGTTTGCGAAATGGCCCACTGTCCCCATACACTTGCATCACAGATATCTCCTACTTACCTTCCTCTGGCGGAATGGCCCGCTGTCCCCATACACTAGTATCACAGATATCTCCTGCTTACCTTCCTCTCCCTGAATGGCCCACTGTCCCCATACACTAGTATCACAGATATCTCCTACTTACCTTCTGTTTGCAGACTGTCCCGCTGTCCCCATACACTAGTATCACAGATATCTCCTGCTTACCTTCTATTTGCGAAATGGCCCACTGTCCCCATACACTAGTATCACAGATATCTCCTGCTTACCTTCCTCTCCCTGAATGGCCCACTGTCCCCATACACTAGTATCACAGATATCTCCTACTTACCTTCTGTTTGCGGAATGGCCCGCTGTCCCCATACACTAGTATCACAGATATCTCCTGCTCACCTTCCTCTGGCAGAATGTCCCGCTGTCCCCATACACTAGTATCACAGATATCTCCTGCTCACCTTCCTCTGGCAGAATGTCCCGCTGTCCCCATACACTAGTATCACAGATATCTCCTGCTTACCTTCCTCTGGCAGAATGGCCCGCTGTCCCCATACACTAGTATCACAGATATCTCCTGCTTACCTTCCTCTGGCAGAATGGCCCGCTGTCCCCATACACTAGTATCACAGATATCTCCTGCTCACCTTCCTCTGGCAGAATGTCCCGCTGTCCCCATACACTAGTATCACAGATATCTCCTGCTCACCTTCCTCTGGCAGAATGTCCCGCTGTCCCCATACACTAGTATCACAGATATCTCCTGCTAACATTCCTCTGGCAGAATGGCCCGCTGTCCCCATACACTAGTATCACAGATATCTCCTGCTTACCTTCCTATGGCAGAATGGCCCGCTGTCCCCATACACTAGTATCACAGATATCTCCTGCTCACCTTCCTCTGGCAGAATGTCCCGCTGTCCCCATACACTAGTATCACAGATATCTCCTGCTTACCTTCCTCTGGCAGAATGGCCCGCTGTCCCCATACACTAGTATCACAGATATCTCCTGCTTACCTTCCTCTAGCAGAATGGCCCGCAGTCCCCATACACTAGTATCACAGATATCTCCTGCTTACCTTGCTCTGCCAGAATGGCCCGCTGTCCCCATACACTAGTATGGGGACAGAATTCATCAAGCTCCGAAAATATTATATTTTCGGAGCTTGACTGCGGGGGCATTCGCCATCTTCAGATGGCATTCGCAACCCGCTCTTCCCTATGGGAAGTAGGTCCGGGTTGCGAGAAGGGATCCTTTTGGATCCCTCCGCCCCTGTGTGGCTCCTTCCACCGGACGTCGGGGCTCTTGTGCGCACACCGCCATCACTGCTCCAACAGGAGCAGTGAAAAGATTCACTGCTCTGAAAAGGAGCAGTGAAGCCACTCGCGGGGGGCAGCTGATTTCACATCAGCTGCCACCGCGCTGGAGCAATGCTGAATTGCTCCTGTGGCCGCGGCGAATTAGAATGTTAATTATCGGGGTCCGTTCGGAACTCGATAATTAACATCATGAATAGGCCCCTTAGCCTTTTAAGAAGACCTCTCAATTCTGACACATGCTCTACTGTTAAGTACAGTACACACCATTCAAAGTCCTAACCTAAGCAGAAAAGTAAGGGTGAGATTTATCAAATCTTGGAGAGACATATAGTAACAAATCAGCTTCTGTCATGTTACAGACTGTGCTAAAAAAAATGACATTTAGAAGCTGCTTGGTTGATACTTTATCCCTGACGAGTTTATGGCTCTCCAAGATTTGATCAATCTCCCCTAAATCTCAGCCCTCTCCATGCTTCGCCTGGAAGAAGCACGAAGCTGTCTCAGTATGCCGCTGCGATCGCTCCTCCTCCCCACAGGCAGAGGAAAGGAGACTTCTGCTGCTGCTCACTGTCAACAGAGAGCAGTCTCCCTTGTCTCCTACTGCAGCCCAGCTCACAGCAGGTGTGGAAGGGAGGGGGGGAGCAGGTGGCAGGAAAGACGGAGGGGCGGCATCAGTCCTGGGCCCCCACCGGGCCCTTCCAACAAGTCTTGGGCCCAGATAAGTACTACCTGCTCCCCCCTCACTGTTCCAAGACAATTATACATAATAAAGGGACATAAGTTAGACAAACTGAATGCAGATTTGAAAGCAAAGTGTAGGGAGGGCCTTGCTTGTGAGAGTGCTCACAATCTAATAGGAAACAGACAAAAGAGAAGTGAGTGTGACTTATGGTGGACTATAGGGACAGTAACAAGGGGTGCACCAGTGTCAGTATAGGTGGGAGTATTGTAGACTGTTGTAAAAGGTTGTACTGTCAGATAGTGGAGGGTGGGGGTTCAGTTTATGCATACCGGGGCCGGCTTCAGGGATCGGAGCACCCTGTGCCGGCTCTTTCTAGTGTGCCCCTACATCGCACGCGCGTGACTGAAAATGGGGGTGTGGCCTAATTTCCATAGGCCACGCCTCCTACATGACGTTATTTGGACACAACGTCAGGCTGGGGGGGGAGCCTCACTAGCTGGGCTTCCCCCAGCCCTCTCCCGTCACTGAATGGATGCCGCGCGCAGCATCCATTCAGACTCCGGGGTCCGGCACCGCCGCACAGCTGCGGCCGTGGGGGTCCCCAACCTCCTGGTTTCAGCACCCACGGGCCACTTCGGCCCACGGGTGGAACAGCGGGACAGTACTGTCCCGCTGAAATCGGGATGTTGGGGAGGGGTGCACCCTCTATGGGTGGCGCCCCTGTTCGACCGCACTGGTCGAACACCCCTAGAGCCGGCCCTGTGCATACTCCATTGTCTTAGAACAATGCTACTATAGCTGTGAAATAATTTACAAAAATACACATTTATAAAATATGGCTGAATGTTTATGCTCTTTTTTTTTATTATCCCAGTGCTTTAATTGTAGTTATGCATTTCACATATTTGTTTTCACCAGCCCCTGCAGGACACATCCCTGAGTAGGAATAGATACGCCCTTAAATGAAGCTAGACACGCCCTTTTGAGTGTAGTTGGTCACGCCCCCTCAACATTGCTCCATGCTGCACATTCTACTACAATCAATAATCTCCCTGAAACTAGTTTTCAAAAGTAGACAAGTATAGTGTGGGGTCTAAAGTCCCACAGGATTTATGTCCCAAAGTTTTTTTTACCAATGGAGCCTAGTGTGGTGGACATAGCCTTTAAGGGAGCCTGGGGTCTAATGCCCCATTTCCCCTCTCTCTTAGGGGTCTAGTTACTAAGCAGTGTTAGGAGACAGAGTGAAAAGTGATAAGGTGCCAGCCAATCAGCTCCCAACTGTCATCTCACTGGCTGTGTTTGAAAAATGACAGTTGGGAGCTGATTGGCTGGCACCTTATCACTTTTCACTCTGTCTCCTAACACAGCCTAGTAAATAGACCCCTTAGTTAGAACACAGTTTCCCCCCTGGGGCCTTACCAGGTTAGCGGTCTTTGGCAAACACAAAAGGGGTAGCTCTTTTGCATGGGTGTCCCCTTTGAGCTGACCCTTTCCTAAAGGGCCACAGAGAATACAGTTGGATCCTACTGGTAAAGTGGACCCCGCTTATGCAATTCATTTACCAGCGCCGTACTTGCCATTTCAGCTATATCTGTCTAAGTACAAAAAGAGTTCTATATCGATTTAAGGCCCTCATTCAGAGCCGGACGCAATTAGCGCTCGCTCGTCCAGAAAATAGGGGTGGCTATTCAAATGAACCGTTCGCTGTTTGCGGTCTGTTCACGCCTCTAGGTCTGAACGAGCGAACAAAATTTGCGGTCGTTTTTTGGGAAACTACGCCCCCTGGCCGCTCGCATCCTACGTCATGTCCGCTATTTATTAGATTAATCGAGTACATCGACCAGGGTATGAACTGTTCGCTATTCTTGTGGTCGGTTTTTGCTACCACAATTTTGCGAGCAGTTCTGGCTATAAAATAACCCAGTGACATGGTCAATGACGCTGCTGTTTTAATTATGCACACCCATAAAACGCCCGTTTTGACCTTTAAGCACGCCTGCGTTCTGATTTCCACTCCCTGTTTTCAAGCACCTTCCCCTGTTACCACCCACATACGCCTCATTCTGTCACTCAAATTATCAGGCATTCGCTATTTTGCGAGCACATGAATTTCGACCGCACTGACTGGTTCGCGCATGCGTATAACGATCCGTACGCATGCGCAGTTGGCCAAACATCGCTCGGAGCGATGAATCTGAATCAGGTCCTAAATTCCATTGTGAGACTTGTAGTCCATCAACATTTTTTTTATACTTGCATTGCAGTTTTTTACTTTTTATATCTGAAGGAGAGACATCCAGTAGATATGCATGTCTGAGCTGATATATCACCTCCTGTTGTTACGTTCACAATTGATTGCGATTTATTTTATTTTGACTTTTTCTTGAATTTGTTCTGCCTCATCATTATACTTTAGTTTATATAAGTGCATTTCCACTAGTGTAAAGTAAGTACGTTTTTTATGGGAAGGCTTAGTCAATTTTTCATTTCTGTCGTAAATACACTATGTAGACAAAAGTGATTGTACACCCCCGTGCAAGTGAAATGGTGCGCTCCTGCAGCAGACAGCTGTTCCTCAAGGTATAAAGCGAGAAGTATAGAGATGTTCTCGATACCCCTGTGCTCCCTACATTGTGGCAGTTCTACGGGAACAACAAATGTTTATATCAGGACGACAATGCCACCTGTCATGTTTCCAGGGCGACGCTGGACTGGTATACACACAATTCAGTAACCCGGATGGACTGGCCAGCTCAGAGTCCAGCCCTTACCCCATTGAGAACCTCTGGAACGCATTGGAGCGACAGGTGCATTCTAGGCCGTCTCGACCTCCTTCAATGTCACAGTTGGTCACTGTACTTAAGTCGGAATAGGAAAACACACCGCCTGCTGTTGTCCAGGAACTTGTGGGCAGTTTGCCAAGAAGAGTGTCTGCACTAATCACTGCACATGGTGGGCCTACACAGTACTGACGTCTATAACATCTCCTTCATGTATTTGCTGTCAGTGGGCCTGATTCAGCAGTGCAGTGCACTGCTGAACGCAGATTCCCAAAGTTTGGGAATCTGCGCAGGCGCCAGATCCGTCTGCGCATGTGCAAAACAGGTCTGCGAGTAAGCTTGCAAACTGGCAGCAGACTGTCAGTGATTGACAGTCTGCTGCCGTTTGGGGGCGGGGAGGGGGCGGCGACAGCCTCCATTACCCGAAACGGAGGAGTATTGCCGCCGTTGGGGGGAGGGAAGAGGCCAGGACCTCCTTCGGGTGACGGAGATTTCCTAGCCTCTTCCTGTAAACTGAGGCGGCCGGCTGCGGGACCCTATGGGTCAATGGAGCCGGACGATGGTAAGCAGATTAACCGATGCTGCTTTGAACAACGCAGCTCTGATAAGTAATGCACAGGGGGCGTGATGCCTCCTGCTGCATTACCATATCTGCAAGAATCGCAATTGCAAAGCTGCCTGCGTGCACTACATACTACAGTATATGCCTGCATTCATACATCATATATCTATAGCCTGTGTGCATACATCATATATCTATAACCTGCGTGCATAAATTATATATCTATAGCCTGCGTGCATACATCATATATCTATAGCCTGCATGCATACATCATATATCTATAGTCTGTGTGCATACATAATATATCTATAGCCTGCGTGCATAAATTATATATCTATAGCCTGCGTGCATACATCATATATCTATAGCCTGCGTGCATACATTATATATCTATAGCCTGCGTGCATACATCATATATCTATAGCCTGCGTGCATACATCATATATCTATAGCCTGCGTGCAGCTTTGCAATTACGATCCTTACAGAATCAGGCCCAGTGTCCAATCACTTTTGTCTACATAGTGTAGATGGTTTTAATAGCTATTACACAACGTTTACCAGAATCTTTAGCGGTTTAATTTTCTTTATTATAGGAGAAAATTATTATATTTTACTAGAATCACAGAATAATAAAGTAAGGCTACTGTTTGTGCCATTGTAGGACCAAAGGCCATTTGTGAGGCTCCTAAAAAAAGGCACTGTTGCTGCGAGAAGAGATGACCATTAGTCTAGGCTTTTGCAGTAAGGCACCTATCTACTGCAATATCCAGTGCAATCTTTACACAGCGACATCCAATTTATTTCCGAGGACTTTTGCCTGTAAAACATACAATAACAATCTATAAAATTTTCAAAAGCACCATCTATACAACTGTTGCTCTGACTGAGACAGCTGCGCAGTATTCTGTAATATCCATCCCGCTCTATTGTATTGGAAAGGTCAAGTGTTGCAAGAGCACTTAATGAGTTACAAAAGTGTTTTATAAAATCACCTGTATCACAGTAGTTGCCATTAAAGGGCAATCTTACGACTTTGTCTGTGTGTTAATACCCGGGGGTCTATTTTTTAATAATCGCTACAACAAGTGACTTCTTTCGTTTTGTATTGCAGCATCTCGCAGTGATACCACAATTAAAACCGCTAGTATTCATCAATACTGCCCTTCTTCTAGAAGGTGGCCAACCCGTGGCTCTCGAGCCGCATGCTGGTCTTTTGTTCTTGTGATGCGGCTCAGCAATACAACAGCTCCCGCAGACCCCCCCACTGCAACTGTGAACGCTAAAGAAGCCTCTGATCGCCTAAGAGGCCAGCGTTCCCAGTGCGCGGGTGACGTCATGACGTCACCCGTGAAGTGAGGAGCCTGGGCGCCTTCTGGATCTAGTTAGATCCAGTCCGCGACAGAATCTAGACCCTCTGCAGTGTTTTCCTCTTCGGCGCCCATCGTTTCCCAGTTGATGCAAAATGTGCATGCGCTGCAGATGTCCGTACATGCGCATTGTTTATTTTTATCCCGGCAGTGATCCCCATTCCTGGCTAAGGCCAAGATAGCGTTAATATCATCTCAAGATTCAGGGCCGTAACTAGGTTGGTGCGGGAGAAGTGCCTACCTTTACGATGGTGCGGGGGTGTTACCCTAAGAATTGGGAGCCTCCCCCGACTTCCGGGAGGGTAGGCATGTATGGATTATCTACTGACGAAAGGCAAGGCTTCTTGACGTTTTGACCGTCTAGCTGTCGTTCCTATAAAATCTATGGGGACAGCAATAAAGTGTGCAAAGTAGAGGAAGGTGGGTTCATTAACTTTTTCTTAGGGGAGAAGGGTCCATAGAGCCTTTTGCCGGCCTCAACACAAAGAAAATGGCACTTCTTGATAAATAGTCAACAGTCTTGTTTGATTAATCAGTGGCAAACGCAGGATTTCTAGAGGGGGGTTTCCAAATGCCTGATTTTAGAGAGAGTGTGGCCAGTCCATGAAGAGGGTAGAATTAGCACTTATCCAGCTTTAATATGCGTCATACAAAATGTATTGTGTGTGATAATTCCAGCATATACAGGACCAGTGATCACACTAGCACTGTCCTGGACATATATGTACATATTGGGCTCTATAGCAATGTACCCCTAACAGCGAATGTTTTCCAGATCTCCTAGTTGGTGCACAGGTTATTATTACTGGCTGATACATGTTAAAAGATCCACAGGTGGTGCTAATGATTTCATTTGTGATACTGAGAAGAACATACCGCACTAGCAAAATTCTATTATATTACTATTTCTATTGTGGTCATGGTGTGGGCTGGGAAGGGGGGTTTCCAGGCAGACGGAAACCCCCCCTGCGTTTGCCTATGTTAATGTTTATCTACAGTAAAGCGTTTCAGAGAAATCTATATGAATATATACATTTGAATAATTATAATGAAATAATAATAATAATTATAATAAATGTATTGCACCTGGGAGCTTCCATTCAAAACTTTTTTTTTTAATTATACAGACAGGTAAAAGCCGGAGCAGTCTCTCTGAGACACCTGAGACAAATTGCCTGGTTTACCTGAGCTTTCCCCAGTTCCTCCTTCGGTATGTTTGTGGTCAATGTTCAACAGCACATAACAGAAGCGTCAGGCAGGTGATAGGCTGCAGGAGAGCACATGGACTGGAAGAATGTTCTGCACTCTAGGTGATAGGACGCTGACTCAGTGCTAGATAGCAGCTAGGAACTCACTGGTAATCTTGTTGCCTGGAGGAATGGCTGTACATGAGGACACCATATGCAGCAGGGCTGGACCTAAATCTGGTTAGTTCACCACCGTACAAAGAAAGATTGGGGGGGAAAAGAGAGGTAATCCATTAACTTTTCTGTCAATTGCTACGTTTTGAATGTTTTATAAATACCTTATAGAGGAGAATGTATCTGAAGTTTAGTTTCATTTCTCACTGTGTGTAATATACTGCACCATTCACAGAATTATTGCACAAGGCTACTTATGGAACCTTATATGCATACGGAGGCATGTCCTCTTTATCCGTCATCGTTGTGTTGGAACGTTTCCGTTTTTTAAGATTTGTCCCAAAATTTTCCTGTTTCTTTTTAACTTAACTGTACTAATTTATTTTTTCTGCGTATTGTATACTATTTTCATAATTGGCTATTATTCCCTGGGCTTTATGAGTTAATATTTATGGAAGAGGAATACTTTAAAAGTACATTATAATCAAGCACACTAAACATTGCATGATGGGAATGTAATGCTTTAAGGCCCTGATTCAGAGCCGGACGCTCTGAAAGAGCGCTCGCTCTGAATCAGGGCGTTTTTTTTTTTTCTTGTGCGGCCTCCTGGCCGCTCGCATAGCTGTGGGTGACCACCCACAGCTATAGCGAGCGGCCAGGTTGATGGTTGCGATAGTCAAGACCATCGCGACCATCGGGCTTGTGACGAGACCCTTGTGGTAGGGTCTCGTGGCCGCAAGCCCAGAGAGATTTCGGCTCTCTCATGGGAACGCCTCCGTTTGAGCAGCCACCCCCCGGCCCGCCCACCTAAGGGGGCGAGCTGTCACTCAACATCGACAGCTCGCCCCCTTTGGTGCGAGACCCGGAGCGTCGGATTGCCCGTCGCTAGCAGGGTCTCGCGCATGCGCACAACGGAGCCGGCTCTGTCGTGCGCATGCACTGTGGGCCACCATCGACCCAGTTGCGAGCACTCAGCATTTGCGACCGGGTCTGAATCAGGCCCTAAGTTCCACCAAAATTGTAACGCACATGACCGGCTAAGATGCACTGGTTCAACTGCACAGGAGCCAACAGTCTACAATAATTGAGGGGGTCAAAAGGTACCCCTCCCCCTCCCGTATGGATGGAAAATGCGGCAGCACAAATAATGGGGATGCCCAAGCACCCACAGATCTTGCGTCTATTCCCAGTTCAAAGTGCCCCAGGAAACTATTATAAATCTCCTGCTTCTAGTGTACTTACCCCATACTTGAGAATGTAGCCTGCTAATTCAATAGCAACATTATTTCATTAATTGCTTTGAAGGCTGCTTTTTAAAAAAAAAATGTATTTAAACCATCAATTTCACGCAGGTACCCACAATATTTATTTACAGTAGCCACCGGTGAGCGACATATCGCAGCGATACATAGGGCCGTATTCAATTAGGAGCGAAAAGCCGATCTCGGCAAAATATTTTCGCCGATGACATCATTTTTGACAATTCCACTTTTCCCCGTATTCAATTTGGCCGACTTTTCACCGGTGTGAAAAGTCAATGCATCATACCCGGCGTAAAAGTATCACCTATGAATTGGGGTGCAGACTTCCCAAAACCACCCTGCACCCCTTGGACAGTTCCCTGAAGGTAATCTGTGTCAAAAAATGTTTAAAAAGTACCTTAGGACACCCCAAAAAAGTACTTTAGTTTTGGGGGCGAAAAAAACAAACTTGGGAGACAAACTTTAAAAGTAGCGAAATAGACTCAGATGGGGGTCCCCAAGCATGCCCTAGGTGTTTTTTTGATTGCAAGTAGTTGCGGCAGGTGGATTTTTTGGGTGTAGTAAGTATTACCGCTGGCCACATAGTCGGCGGTTCAAATCCCGATAGCGGAAGCCCGGCAGGGTTGAAGATCCCGAACGTCAAAATGTAAGTATTAAGTAACCCTATTCTACCCCCTAACCCTCCCGTAGGGGTGCCTAACCCTAACCTCCCCCCAAGTGCCTAACCCTAACCTCCCTCTAAGTGCCTAAACCTAACCCCCCCCTTCCCCGCAGCCTAACCATAAGTCTCCCGAGGGGGTGCCTAACCCCAACCTCGCCCCGGGGGTACCTAACCCTAACCACCCCTTCCCCTAGCCCAACCTCCCGGGGGGGTGCCTGACCCTGTCCCCCCCGGGATCCCCCTAACCCCCCCCCCCCCGCAGCTGTCCGCGCCGGCTTACCTTCGATCGGTAAGCCGGGTGTCGGGATCCCGGCGTAGGTTTAATGACACGACGCCTGTCATTAGTACCATGCCGGGATTAGAAAGTCGGGCGGTCGGGATTTAGACCTGACTACATCACTATTTTTCACGTTTTTAAAACGTCATATTAGCAACTTTAAAATATGCTAGCACCCATTTTCATGTACCCAAATTTGATGGGACTACTTATTTTTCCCCAAAAAACTCCTAAATACTATTCTTCACCACCTTCTTAAAAATGTAAAACAGCACCTATTGAGACCGTTTAAAGACCCCACATACCTTTTAACAGGGCTATTCGGGGGTACCCATAGTTAAATTCCATGTCAGAGTATCTTTTGCGGGGTGTCAGGCTGATTTTCCAAAAAATGACAGGACTTTTCGCCTGTTTGCATTTCGCCAGGTCCAGTTTTCGACGATTTGGAATTGAATACGGGGATAAGTGGGGACGCGCGTGATACTTTTTCGCACCCAAAAACATCCAATGATGGTGAAATACAGCCCATGGGCTGCTGGGTGACCTTCCTCCTCCGCGATCATTATTTCCCTTCTGCTGGCAGCCTAAACCTGCGACGAAAAAATGTAGTTGACTCTTCCCTTTAGCTCAGGGGTTTTCAACCTGGGGCCCGCGGAGCCATTCCCAGTGGCCCGCCGATGGTTACTGTAGTGCAGATCGCAGTAAGTGCAGTCTGCACTACAGACAGAAACAAACACACTGCCGCCAGCACCAGCAGCAGTGTGTTTGTTTTGACAGCCAGCCAATGAGAGTCAGACAGACTCTCATTGGCTGCTGCACCCACTGCAGGAGATGGGCTAGAGCTAGAGCTCACTCATGAGCTCCATCTTCCGGCTCCCGCAGTGGGTAATGCCATAATTCAGAGCGGGCCGGCCCGGGAGGACGGAGAAGAGGACAGCGGCAGGAGGTAAGTGTTTTTTTTTTCTTAATGTGAGTGTTAGTCTGCACTGCTGTGGGGGGGGTCTACTGCTGGGGGCACTGCATCAGGGGGGACCACTACCGGGGGCACTGCATCAGGGGGGACCACTACTGGGGGCACTACTGCGGGGGTTCCACTACTGGGGGCACTGTAATGGGGTGGACTACTACTGTGGGCACTATATAAAGGCACTACTAAAGGGAACTGCATATGGGGGACCACTACTGAGGGCACTGAATAGGGAGGACCACTACAGGGGGCACTGTATAAGGGGCACTGCATAGGGGGGGCACTACCTGGGGCACTGTATAAGGGGCACTGCATAGGAGGCATCACTCCTGGGGGCACTATATAAGGGGCATCACTACTGGGGGCCTGCATAAGGGGGACCACTACAGGGGGCACTGTATAAGGGGCACTGCATAGGGGGCATCACTACTGGGGGCCTGCATAAGGGAGACCACTACTGGGGGCACTGCATAGGGGGCACTTCTACTGGGGGGCATTATATAAGGGGCACTACTGAGGGCACTGCAGAGGGGGGCAGTTATGGGACATAATTCAAATTGTAGGAGGGGGCAGTTATGGGTCATACTTGTGTGAGGAGGGGGCAGAGTTTAAATACCGCAGTATAGCTTAGTGGCCCTCGGCTTCGTTGAATTTTTTTATGTGGCCCACACTGCCTTAAAGGTTGAAGACCCCTGATCTAGCTAAAAGCCTTCAGGCCCCTCCTGCTGGTAAGGATGTTGGCGCCATATAATTAACAAGTAACTGGTAAATGTGTTACATAATTTGCCAGCCTTATTATTATTATATTTTTCATACTCTCATTCCTGTGGGTAAATAAGCACTGAGTACATATGGGTGGTACCTGCCATTTATGCTAGATTAGTGAGGTGTACACAGCACTGTTGAAAATATCTATTACAGCGCCGGTATTGCTTTGTGCGCTGCAGAAATAAGTCAGTGTGGCAAATTAGCGCTCTGTTTCATTAAAGCTAAATCATTTACGAAGGGCCACGTGCATAGCGCCATGCATGATTGGATGAATAAATGCATATATGCCAGGAATGGTATGGTGAAAATTAATATATTTATTACGATAGTAACAAAAACGCCAAACCATGCCATGGACATAGTAAGATTATCCTATTTTTGGTTTACAAAATACATTTATGCACTAATAAGTATATGAACTTTTCTGTAGAAGCTATACAAAGCAATGTCATACAGATACAGTTTATCTCTCCTCATATGCCATCCTGTAGTTTAATACGCCTCTGTTGCTGTTTCTTATGTCACCTATATTGCCTCTGCCAACAGCCAGACCAATCCAGCCCCCCCTGCATCTTCCCTGCTGCCAAACAGTGGGACCTCCTTGGGTCTCCTTACCCAAATAGACAAATAACGGAATTGCCCTTAACTTACTGATGGTAAACATAATGCTTTACTAGTATAATTTTTTTAAACACGAACAGATATAACCTATTGATTCCAATACTGCCATGAGCACCTGCAGTTTTGTTTTTTTGAACACAGTCTAGTCATGTTCACTGCCGGTGAACGCAAGGGGGTCAGTGGAACACAAACATGATCAAGTTTGACACGCTGTGTTACTGGCATCTTCCTAACTCCAGGCGTGCTTATTAAACCTTAGAGATCTACAGTACCATGTGTTCATATTAATAGAATCTTATCCCAGATTTCAGACAGATGAGGGATGTAATACCTGTTGCTGTATTCTGTTACTACAGTATAATATAAAGTTCATTTGAAAGATTAGAGTAGATATATACGTCCCTATGCAAAATGATGGACACTATATACTATACACCACAAAGTGCTATGCTGAATGAATTATAGCATAGCTGTCTACAGATGAGCAGATCCAAGCAAGTAGAGGAGTGGAATTAGGAAGGCAAATATTTATGACACAGTCAGATTAGTGTAATACATTTGGTTACATTTACAGTCATTTCCAATAGTGCCTATACAGTTTGTTATTTATGCAGCTATAGCATACAGTAGCTATTCACCCTTATGGTAGAATCTTTCACCTGCTTATGGTAGAAGCAGCTATTTTGTGTTCTGAACTAATAAACTGCAGACTAGAATTTGGTGTAATCACTGAGGCACGGACTGTAGAAATGTGGGGGCATTTATTTTGCGGGTTTAAAATGGACTTGCAGACTCTAGCAAGCGGGTCATTTACAAAGCGTTCCCGACACGCACTGCAAAACAGTTTGGTATAGAACTAGTGGGAATGGTGCCCCTCTTAGCATACATTAAGGTGTCCACCTCCTCTTCGCACTAGGGAGCACCAAAGTAATAGTAAAAATGTGCAGAGAGGACAAAAATCTTTACAGGTTAAATGTAAAAGCGAACACCCAGTAATGCTGTCCCCATAGAGGTCCATAGTGATCAGAAAGTGAGAGTTATCTCAGATATCTCTTTCTTTCTGTCTTTGTTAAATAGCGGAGATTCTGCCTACATACAGAAAACAACGTTTTCACATGTTTTAAAGGAGAGAACTCGGTTGATAAATTTGCCCCTGCTAGGATAACGGGGTAATCTGTATACTTGTCTGCCCTGCCTTAGAGCAGCCTTATGCATTATCCCTGTACTTATCGGTACCTCGATGTGGGTTAAATTAATCACCTATGCAAATAGTGGGTGAAGAAGGGACCTTTTAATTTGATATAAATAACATGGCACATAATAATAGTAAAAATGTGATAATAACAGGGGTTCTCCACACTGCAAGTTGATTTTATATCTCCCAGCACTTCAATGAGCTATCCCAGCACATTTCATTCCTTAATCCACCTGGCAGGGACTAAGCTTAATGTCCTTCTATGTTTGGTAGTGAAGTCTGAAGAGGCGTCAATATCCACACAGACATGATCCATCAATCCAAAAGCAGTATTAACTGTTCTGAAGTCCAGTCTCTGCCCTGCATCTGTTTCTTTATAAACTCTTCTTCACTTTCTTACTGTCAGGCAATCTGCTGTGTGTGGCTCCAGCATGTCTGCTAAAGCAGAATGGAGGCATATTACAGCACACAAATAAAAGTCATATCTACACCACAGTTGCAGTGTGTAACTCCAATTTTCTAAATTTAAGAACTGTACAATGGACATAAAATACATAAATACATGGTTAACATCATACAATATAACCAATGTTAAGCTTCGTCTGGACAAGAAGTAGTGTCCAGCAGGCTAAACCCATATTTTCAAGGTCCTGACACCTCCATCTCAACACAGTCCTGCATGGCAATGTTGCCATCCGTGTTGTACCAGGGTCAGTGGTCCCTAATTTAAATAAACTTTCAAATAAAAGACTCAAATTACCCAAACCCCCATTGAGCACATAATATATATATATATAAAACGACCCTCCCACAAGCCACCAATGTTAAATTACCTTTATAATGACTATTTAACTGACGAGACTACTGGTTCCTATGTGGCCCTCAATGTCTAGGAGAAAGTTTGCAGTGCCCATATTATCTGTTTAATATGGACATCTGCTTAACAACATTTATTTCTTCCATACCTCATGTCCCACATTTTCATTTTTAAACACAAGAAAGATATCTGTGAGAATTACTACTTTCACATGTCTAACAGTTGTGGTGGTAGCTGGCTAGGTTGTGCATTGGCACCAATTGGACACATGTTCAGGCCTTTATAACCCACAGAGTTAAAAAAAAAGTGTGTGATAACACCAATCTGCAGACTTATATAAAGCTGCCAGTGGTAGGAACAGAGGGATGCAGGGCCGGACTGGGACTAAAAATAGGCCCTGGCATTTAAAGAGCACACAGGCCCACCTTGCGTCAGCATCTGGCTCCTGGCATAGACTCCTCCCCTTACTATTCCTGACCCCACCCACTTCTTAGTCTATACTCTTACATATATAATTAATATTAGAACAACAGACTAGTACACATCATTCTCTATTAACATACATACAACAGAGCACATCCTGCAGGGGAGTCAAACATTTGGTATTGTGTCGGTTCTGTTAAGTTGTGTAGACACCTATAGATATATGTGTCCAATTCGTGTGGTGGGACAGAAAATCTGGGAATGTATGGGAGCAAATAACAATAGAAATTTGCTCCCAGATGCTGGAAAATGGACCAGATTTTCTTTCTCACCAGACAGATTGGACAGATATCTATAGGTAAAGCTGGCACTTCACTGGTGTAGGTCATACACAAAGAAAGGGGAAGGCATTATCCCCAAGCCCTAGTTTAGCAGGTGTAATAGATAGTGTGTAACTACTAGGGGTGAGCGGGTTCGGATTTCTGAAATCCGAACCCCCACGAGCCCCCCCGATCCGAGTCCGATCCGAATCAGGCTCGACTTTTCCCGCCTGACTCGGATCTGAAATCGAGGCAAAACGTCATCATCCCGCCTTCCGAGTCTCGCGGGTTTTGGATCCTATATAAGGTACCCACGTCGGCGCCATTTTCTCACTCGGCTGTGGACAGTGAAGAGGGAGGGTGGGAGTTAGGGCTGTGTAGTGTAGTGTAGTGTAGTGCTGCTGTTGTCCACTACTTCAAAGTCCATAGGGGCTGGCTGTGTTGTGCTGTGCTGCTGTTGTTAATAGGGGCTGTGTCCACTACTTCAAAGTCCATAGGGGCTGGCTGGACTGTGTTGTGCAGTCAGTTCTCCATAGGGGCTGTGTCCACTCCAAAGTCCTGTGCAGTGTCCCAGTCCTAAAGGAGTGCTGCAGTGTTGTCCAGGGGGTGCTCTGTCCATCAGGGGTGCTCCCCCCAAGTGCTAAAAAAATAATATATTTTCTGTGTTTGTGAATTGTGTGCGCAGTAGCCGCACGTGCATCAACAAAGTAGTGCCAAGCGTGCGCCTGTGTCATAAGTAAAGGGCCGGCTGGCTTGACCGTTAAGGGTGCTGTAACCCCCGAAAGTACACTCCAGTCCAAACCAAAAAAAAAATTATTTTCTGTGTTTGTGAATTGTGTGCGCAGTAGCCGCACGTGCATCAACAAAGTAGTGCCAAGCGTGCGCCTGTGTCATAAGTAAAGGGCCGGCTGGCTTGACCGTTAAAGGGTGCTGTAACCCCCGAAAGTACACTCCAGTCCAAACCAAAAAAAAAATTATTTTCTGTGTTTGTGAATTGTGTGCGCAGTAGCCGCACGTGCATCAACAAAGTAGTGCCAAGCGTGCGCCTGTGTCATAAGTAAAGGGCCGGCTGGCTTGACCGTTAAGGGTGCTGTAACCCCCGAAAGTACACTCCAGTCCAAACCAAAAAAAAAAATATTTTCTGTGTTTGTGAATTGTGTGCGCAGTAGCCACACGTGCATCAACAAAGTAGTGCCAAGCGTGCGCCTGTGTCATAAGTAAAGGGCTGGCTGGCTTGACCGTTAAGGGTGCTGTAACCCCCGAAAGTACACTCCAGTCCAAACCCAAAAAAAAATTATTTTCTGTGTTTGTGAATTGTGTGCGCAGTAGCCGCACGTGCTTCAACAAAGTAGTGCCAAGCGTGCGCCTGTGTCATAAGTAAAGGGCCGGCTGGCTTGACCGTTAAAGGGTGCTGTAACCCCCGAAAGTACACTCCAGTCCAAACCAAAAAAAAAATTATTTTCTGTGTTTGTGAATTGTGTGCGCAGTAGCCGCACGTGCATCAACAAAGTAGTGCCAAGCGTGCGCCTGTGTCATAAGTAAAGGGCCGGCTGGCTTGACAATTAAAGGGTGCTGTAACCCCCAAAGTACACTCCAGTCCAAACCAAAAAAAAAATTATTTTCTGTGTTTGTGAATTGTGTGCGCAGTAGCCGCACGTGCTTCAACAAAGTAGTGCCAAGCGTGCGCCTGTGTCATAAGTAAAGGGCCGGCTGGCTTGACCGTTAAAGGGTGCTGTAACCCCCGAAAGTACACTCCAGTCCAAACCAAAAAAAAAATTATTTTCTGTGTTTGTGAATTGTGTGCGCAGTAGCCGCACGTGCATCAACAAAGTAGTGCCAAGCGTGCGCCTGTGTCGTAAGTAAAGGGCCGGCTGGCTTGACAATTAAAGGGTGCTGTAACCCCCAAAGTACACTCCAGTCCAAACCAAAAAAAAAATTATTTTCTGTGTTTGTGAATTGTGTGCGCAGTAGCCGCACGTGCATCAACAAAGTAGTGCCAAGAGTGCGCCTGTGTCATAAGGGCCGGCTGGCTTGACCGTTAAAGGGTGCTGTAACCCCCAAAGTACACTCCAGTCCAAACCAAAAAAAAAATTATTTTCTGTGTTTAGCCGCACGTATATATCAAATCGATATAACATAAATGGAGGACCAAACTTTCTCCGATAAAAATAAAATAGAGAAAGATCAAGAACCACTTCCTCCTAGTGCTGAAGCTGCTGCCACTAGTCATGACATAGACGATAACATGCCATCAACGTCGTCTGCCAAGGCCGATGCCCAATGTCATAGTAGAGGGCACATACAATCCCAAATGGCAAAGTTCAGGAAAATGACCTTGAAAAAGACATTTAAATCAGCTGAAGAGAAACGTAAACTTGCCAATATGCCATTTACGACACGGAGTGGCAAGGAACGGCTAAGGTCGATCCCTAGTATGTTCATGACTAGTGGTTCAGCTTCACATGACGATGGAAGCCCTCCTCCCACTAAAAAAATCAAAAGAGTTAAGCTGGCAAAAGCACAGCGAAGAACTGTGCTTTCTAAGAAGATATCACAAATCCCCAAGGAGAGTCCAAGTGTGGTGGTGGTTGCGATGCCTGACCTTCCCAGCACTGGACGGGAAGAGGTGGCTCTTTCCACCATTTGCACGCCCCCTGCAAGTGCTGAAAGGAGCACCCACAGTCCACTTGCTGATATGCAAATTGAAGATGTCACTGTTGAAGTACAACAGGATGAGGATACTGGTGTAGCTGGCGCTGAGGAGGAAGTTGGCGAGGAGGATTCTGATGGTGATGTGGTTTGTTTAAATCAGGCTCCGGGGGAGACAGTTGTTGTCCGTGGGATGAAAAAGCCCATCACGGTCATGCCTGGGCAGAAGACCAAACATTCCACCTCTTTGGTCTGGCAATATTTCTATCCAAATCCGGACAACAACTGTCTTGCCATATGTACCATATGTAAAGGTGAAATAAGTAGGGGTAGGGACGTCAACCACCTAGGAACATCCTCCCTTATACGGCACCTGCAGCGCGTTCATAAAAAGTTACTGTCAAGTTCAGAAATTTTGGCTAAGACCGTAAGCAGTCCAGGGACACCTAAATCCCGTTGTCCTGTTGTATCCAAGCGCCTGCAAACCACACCGTCAACTCCCTCCTCGTCAATTTCCTCCTTAGTCAGGATCGGAAGTAGTCCTGCAGGCCATGTCACTGGCATGACTGACTCTCCTATCCGGGATTCCTCTGGAGGATCCTGCATTGCTACGCCTACTGCTGCCGCTGCTGCTGTTGCTGCTGCTGGGAGTCGTTCATCATCCCAGAGAGGAAGTAGGAACACCACTACTTTTACTAAACAATTGACCCTCCAACAGTCCTTAGCGAGGAGGATGAAGTACGACAGCAGTCATCCTGAAGCAAAACGTATAACTGAGGCCTTGACTGCTATGTTGGTGTTAGACGTGCGTCCGGTATCCGCCATTAGTGCAGTGGGATTTAGACAATTGATGGAGGTAGTGTGTCCCCGGTTCCAAATCCCGTCTAGATTCCACTTCACTAGGCAGGCGATACCGAGACTGTACAGAAACGTCAGAAAAAGTGTCCTCAGTGTCCTGAAAAATGCCGTTGTACACAATGTCCACTTAACCACGGACATGTGGACAAGTGGAACAGGGCAGACTAAGGACTATATGACTGTGACAGCCCACTGGGTAGATGTATCACCTTACGCAGCAACAGCAGCAGCGTCACCAGTAGCAGCATCTCAGAAACGCCAGCTCGTTACAAGGCAGGCTACGCTGTGTATCACCGGTTTCAGTAAGAGGCACACCGCCGACAACCTCTTAGAGAAACTGAGGGAAATCATCGCCCAGTGGCTTACCCCACTTAGACTCTCCTGGGGATTTGTGATATCTGACAACGCCACCAATATTGTGCGGGCATTACATCTGGGCAAATTCCAGCACGTCCCATGTTTTGCTCACACAATAAACTTGGTGGTGCAGAATTTTCTGAAAAGCGACAGGGGCGTGCAGGAGACGCTTTGGGTGGCCCGAAAAATTTCTGGCCACTTTCGCCATTCAGCGACTGCGTGCCGAAGACTGGAGCACCAGCAAACACTCTTGAACCTGCCCCGCCATCACCTGAAGCAAGAGGTTGTGACGCGGTGGAACTCAACCCTCTATATGCTTCAGAGGATGGAGGAGCAGCAAAAGGCCATACAAGCCTATACATCCACCTATGACATAGGCAAAGGAGGGGGTATGCACCTGACTCAAGCGCAGTGGAGAATGATTTCCGTGTTGTGCAAGGTTCTCCAGCCCTTCGAACTTGCCACACGTGAAGTCAGTTCAGACACAGCCAGCTTGAGTCAGGTCATTCCCCTCATCAGGCTTTTGCAGAAGCAGCTGGAGAAAGTGAAGGAGGAGCTAAGACGGAGCGATTCCGCTCGGCATGTGGGACTTGTGGATGAAGCCCTTCATTCGCTTTGCCAGGATTCCAGGGTGGTCAATCTGTTGAAATCAGACCACTACATTTTGGCCACCGATCTTGATCCTAGGTTTAAAGCCTATGTGGTGTCTCTCTTTCCGGCCGACACAAGCCTGCAGAGGTGCAAAGACCTGCTGGTGAACACACTGTCAGCTGAAGCGGAACGTGACACGTCAACGGCTCCTTCTTCATTTTCTCCCGCAACTGGGGCTGCCAGGAAAAAACTTAGGTATCCTAAGCAACCCGCTGGCGGTGATGCAGGGCAGGCAGGACCAAGTTTGGACATCTGGTCCGGACTGAAGGACCTGGCAACAATTTCTGACATGTCTACTGTCACTGCATATGATACTGTCACCATTGACAGAATGGTGGAGGATTACATCGGTGACAGCATCCAAGTAGGCATGTCAGACAGTCCATACCTGTACTGGCAGGAAAAAGAGGCAATTTGGAGGCCCCTGTACAAGCTGGCTCTATTTTACCTGAGTTGCCCCCCCTCCAGTGTGTACTCCGAAAGAGTGTTTAGTGCAGCCGGGAACCTTGTCAGCGAAAGGCGTAGGAGGTTGCTTCCACAGAATGTGGAGAAGATGATGTTCATCAAAATGAATTATCAGCTCTTCCAGGGAGACCAGCCTCCAGAAGGTACAGAGGGACCTGTGGTGGTGGATTCAAGTGGGGACGAGTTAATACTTTGTGAGGATGAGGATGTACACACTGAAGAGGGTGAGGAATCGGTGGATGAGGAGGATGAGGATGACATCTTGCCTCCGTAGAGCCAGTTTGTGCAGGGACACATTAATTGCCAGCTTGTTTTGTGGGGGCCCAAACGAACCAATCATTTCAGCCACAGTTGTGTGGCAGACCCTGGCGCTGAAATGATTGATTTGTTAAAGTGTGCATGTCCTGTTTATACAACATAAGGGTGGGTGGGAGGGCCCAAGGACAATTCCATCTTGCACTTCTTTTTTTTCTTTGCATTATGTACAGTTTGGGGCCTAGTTTTTCTAACTGCCATCCTGTCTGCCATTGCAGTGTCACTCCTAGATGGGTCACGTGTTTGTGCCGCCCACTCGTGTCGCTTAGCATAGTCATCCAGCTACCTCGGTGCAACCTTTTGGACATGAAAACACTATTGTGAGGTGTGAGGTGTTCAGAATAGACTGGAAATGAGTGGAAATTAAGGTTATTGAGGTTAATAATAGCATAGGAGCAGAGAAACCAACAAATTCTGTGATTTTAGCTGTTTTTATGCTTTTTAAAAAAAAAATACAGATCCAAAACACAAAACCCAGAACCCAAAACACGGAAGGGTGGTTTTGGCAAAACCAATCCAGATCCAAAACACGAAGAAAGATCCAGATCCAAAACCAAAACACAAAACACGAAAAGTGGCCGGTGCACACCCCTAGTAACTACACATTTTGACAAAAGAGCGTAACCACCTATTTTTTCACGTTACGTCACACGGTAGTGTCCCATAGTCACATTACACCACATGGTAGTATCCCTTCATCATTCTACACTGCACAGTAGTGTCTCTTATTCATGTTACATCACACAGTAGTGCCCTTTCTCACCTTTCGTCAGACAGTAGTGTCCCTTTTTCATGTTACAACACACAGTAGTGCCCTTTCTCACCTTTCGTCAGACAGTAGTGTCCCTTTTTCATGTTACAACACACAGTAGTGTCCCTTTTTCACATTACGTCAGTGTCCCTTTTTCACGGTATGTCACGCAATAGTGTCATTACAAATATTATAAAATAGACATATAAAATAAACTTGGGAGGCCGGATCCTATAGTCACAATCACCTTCAGAGGATTGTACATGATTACCTCCATCGGGACTCTAGGAGCTATTATTAATATCATTTATTTATATGGCACCACAAGTGTTCCGCAGCACCTTACAAAGTACAAAAACAAATTGTATACAAGTGACTTACAGAACAATACAATACAGGACATGGATAATATACATTGCTACATTAGCGACCATATCACCCAGATAAGCAACAGAGCATAAGCAACCAAGTGTTAGGTGCCCTAGTGGTGAGAAAGAAGTAAATGACACTATAGTAAGGAGAAGCACAAGAGGGTAGAGGGCCCTGCTCGTGAGAGCTTACATTCTAAAAAGGTGGGGGAAGACAAACTGGTTTGACCCAGATGGGGTAGATGGGGATGAAGGAACATGTAGCAAGGAGTTAGAATGATAGCTGGAAGGCTTTGATGAAGTAGTGGGTCTTGAGAGCCCGTTTGAAGGATTGCAAACAGGTGGAGAGTCTGATGGGGAGTGGGAGAGAGTTCCAGAGGTGGGGAGCAGTGCGAGCAAAATCTTGGAGGCGGGAGTGGGAGGAAGTAATCAGCTGGCATTAAAGGCGGCGTGCATTAGTTGAGCGAAGAGGGCGGAGAGGAGCGTGAAGGGAGATGAGATCAGAGATGTATATGGGAGAAGATTGGGTGAGGGCTTTGTGAGCGAGCGTGAGAACCTTAAATTGGGTTCTAAAAGGGAAGGGGAGCCAGTGGAGAGCTTGTAGGAGAGGGGAGGCAGATGTAGAGCGCTTGGAGAGGAAGATAAGCCGTGCAGCAGCATTAAGGATAGACTGGAGAGGAGAGAGATGGGATTTGGGGAGGCCACATAGGAGGAGGTTACAATAGTCCAATCTGGAGATGACCAGTGAGTGTATGAGGGTTTTAGTAGCATCCTGGGTGAGATAGGGTCTGATCTTAGAAATATTTTTGAGATGGAAACGACAGGACTGTGAAAGGTTCTGGATATGTGGTTTGAAGGAGAGGGATGAGTCCAGGATAACTCCAAGACAGCGCACCTTGGGACTAGATGAGATAGTTATTCCATCAATTGATAAAGAAATAGTGGGAAGTGAGGTGATGTGGGAGGGTGGGAAGATGATCAGCTCTGTCTTAGACATATTAAGTTTAAGAAATCGCTTGGACATCCAGGAAGAGACAGCAGAGAGACAGTTGGAGATACGAGTCAGAAGAGAGGGGGAGAGATCAGGGGAGGAAAGGTAGATTTGAGTATCATCAGCATAGAGATGATAATGGAGGTCAAAAAAGCTGATGAGTTCACCTAGAGAGGAAGTATAGAGGGAGAATAGGAGAGGACCAAGAACAGAACCTTGGGGAACACCTACTGTAAGAGGCTGTGGGGGGGAAGAGGAGTCGTGAGAGGAAACTGAGAAAGATCAGTCAGAGAGGTAGGACGACAGCCAGGAGAGTGAAGGATATTCAGCAGGAGAGGGTGGTCCACAGTGTCAAGAGCAGCAGAGAGATCAAGGAGAATGAGAAGAGAGTAGTGGCCTTGGGATTTGGCAGCAAGGAGGTCATTGCTGACTTTTGTGAGGGCAGTTTCAGTGGAGTGGATAGAACGGAAGCCAGACTGAAAAGGGTCAAGGAGGGAGGAAAGAAAAGTGGTAAGGCGGTTGTAGACAATCCGCTCAAGGAGTTTGGAGGCAAAGGGGAGGAGAGAGATGGGTCGGTAGTTAGAAAGAAGGTTAGGATCAAGGGTAGGTTTTTTAAGAATGGGGGAGACAAGGGCATGTTTGAATGCAGAAGGAACAGTGCCTGATGAGAGGGAGAGGTTAATGAGGTGGGCAAGATGGGAGCAGGCAGAGAGAGAGAGGAAGCGGAGGAGGCGGGAGGGGAGGGGATCAAGGGGGAGGTGGAAGAGGGGGAGGACTGCATGAGGGACATGACTTCCTCTCCAGATACAAGGGAGAAGGATGTTAGAGTTGGTAAAGTTGATGGGGAGGGGTGATTTGGGAAAGGAGGAGGTGGAGAGCTGGGGGACTGGTTGGATATGATGTCCTGACGTATGGAATCAATTTTAGATGTAAAGTAGGTAGCAAAGTCAAGGGCAGTGAGCAAGGAGGGGAGACGAGGATGGGGTGGGCGAAGGAGGGAGTTGAAAGTAGTGAAGAGATGCTGGGGATTAGAGGACTGAGAGGAGATGAGGTTCTTAAAGTATGACTGTTTAGAGATGGAGAGCGCAGCACTATAGGATGAGAGCATACATTTGAAATGGAGAAAATCTGCCCTAGAGCGTGATCTTCTCCACTGTCGCTCGGCAGTTCGAGAACACTTCTGCAGGTATCTGGTGCATTTGGAATGCCAGGGTTGAGGAGTAGATCTGCGAGTGTGAGTAGTGATCGCCGGGGCGACAGAGTCCAGAGCAGAAGTAAGGGAGGCGTTGTATAGGGAAGTGGCTTGTTCAGGGCAGGAGAGAGAGAGGATAGGGGAGAGAAGTGAGTCAAGCAGGGAAGAAAAGGAAACTGTCGATAGCGTCAATGTTACGCTTAGTAATGGAGGCTTTTGGAGGTAGAGGAGGGGAAGGAGAGAGGGACAGGTTAAAAGAGAGAGGGTGATGGTCAGAAAGAGGGAATGGGGAATTGAGGTGGTCAGAAATATCACAACGGTGTGTGAAGACCAGATCAAGTACATGGCCACTCACATGGGAGGTTGAGGAGGTCCATTGGGAGAGACCAAGTGACGATGTGAGGGAGAGGAGTTTGGAGGCAGAGGATTCTGTGGGGATATCAATTGAAATATTGAAGTCACCTAGGATAATGGAGGGAAGGTCTGAGGAGAGAAAGTGAGGGAGCCAGGAAGCAAAGTTGTCAAGGAACTTGGAGGGAGGGCCAGGGGGACGGTAAATGACATCTACTTGGAGGTGTACTGAGTGGAAGAGGCGTATAGCATGGACTTCAAATGAAGAGAATGTGAGGGATGGTTCAGAGGGAATGGGTTGGTATGAGTAACCAGGGGATAGAAGGACCCCAACACCACCACCATGGCGACCCCCAGGTCGTGGGGTGTGGGAAAAGGTGAGGCCCCCAGAGGATAGAGCTGCAGGAGAAGTGGTGTCCTAGGGTAGAATCCAGGTTTCAGTAATAGCTAGGAGATTCAGGGAGTTGGAGATGAAAAGGTCATGGGTTGGGACCAGTTTATTACAGACTGACCTGGCATTCCAGAGGGCACAGGATAGAGGGACAGAGTTTGTTGGAGAGATTTGAATGACATTATCAGGGTTGCTGTAGCGTGGAGGTGAGATTAGTTTGGGGGACCGAGCTGAATCGAGTGTAGCGATGGTGCGGACTCCAGTGCTAGAAGGGGAGCCAGTAGAAGGTGGGCAAGAAGGGAAATTAATGATGTGTGGATGGATGTGGGGTGAAGTGACCTGGAGAGGGAAGTGGGAGGAGGGATTAGCAGTGAGGTGGTAGACCCTGGTGGAGTATAAGAGAATGAAAGTGGAGTAATGGGAGAAGATGGGGAGGAAGGTAAACAGAGGAGAGGAGATAAGGGGAAGAGGAAATGGAAGAGACAAGGGGGAAAGGATAAAGGTGGAAGCAAGGGGCAGAACAAAAGATTAGGTAGACACTGAGTGAAGGTGGGAGTTGAAGAAAACATGGTAATGCTAAGGCTGATGTAAATAGGGGAAGAAAAGTTAAACATAGTTAAACATAGGAAAGTTAAACATAGGAATGAAGACAGAATGTAGGAGAGAGCAGATTTCCAGAAACGCAAGTAATAGTGCAGTGTGGGAAAAGAGTCTGTACTGCAAAAGTTTATTATTGAGTTTAAAAAAGTGGAGATTTGGTGGGAGCAGAAGTTAAATAATAAAATAGACAGTGATAGGAGCTAGATGATATAAGACTTAGAAAAAGAGCTAAGGTAAAAGTACATTATTATAGAGGTAAACTGACATAACACAGATAAGTATGCATTAGGATTATATGTAAAGCACAGAGCCAGCAGCAATAGTAGGAAGGGAGGCACCAGGTTTATGCAGCCACCAGACAGGGAGTTCAATAATGAAAGTCCTGGTTATGTATCCACAGGATCTAGTAGTATGGAGACTGTGAACTCACAATTGTTCATTCCACTTTGTCCAATTAATGGTGAGGTTGTTGTTTGTTTGTAGTTTGGTGGGTTTCCTTCTGTTTCACTGCTGTTTAACGCTGATATAACGCCAATTAATCGATTTAAAATGAAATGCACAACTATCTCCTCTAGCCCCAAAGTGCGCTGTCTTGGAGTTATCCTAGACTCCTCCCTCTCCTTTAAACAGCACATTCAGCACCTCTCGCAGTCCTGCCGTTTTCACCTAAAAAATATCTCCAGGATTAGACCCTTCCTCACCCAGGATGCCACTAAAACCCTCATCCGCTCACTGGTCATATCCAGATTGGACTACTGTAACATTCTCCTAGCTGGCCTCCCAGTCTCTCACCTCTCTCCACTACAATCGGTTCTTAATGCTGCTGCTCGGCTCATCTTCCTCTCCAGACGTTCTACATCTGCTTCCCCTCTCCTTCAAGCCCTACACTGGCTCCCCTTCCCCTTCAGATGCCAATTTAAGGTTCTTACATTCGCCTACAAAGCCCTCACCAAATCTTCTCCCGCATACATTTCTGACCTTCTCTCCCGTCACACTCCCGCCCGCCCACTTCGCTCAACTAATGCATGCCGCCTCTCTTGCCAACTGATTACTTCCTCCCACTCCCGCATCCGAGATTTTGCCCGTGCTGCTCCCTACCTTTGGAATGCTCTCCCTCTTCCCATCAGACTCTCCACCTCTCTACAAATCTTCAAACGGGCTCTAAAGACCCACTACTTCATCAAGGCCTTCCAGCTCTCATCCTAATCCACCTCATGCTCTTTCCTCACTATCTTCCCCTTCTGTGTCACGCCTGTCTGTCTGCCCCTCCCCTTAGAATGTAAGCTCTCATGAGCAGGGACCTCTTCCCTCATGTGCTTCATTTTCTTCTACTCTCTACTCCCCATAGGGCACCTAACACGTGACTGCCAACTCCCGGCAGCTTATTGTGAGTGCTTTAATCACTATTTCAGCAATGTATATAAGTTGTGTCCTTGTCCTGCACTGTAATGTACTGTAAGTTACTTGTTTCTTGTTCACCTATTAGTTCTATGAACTATGTAAGGCGCTGCGGAACACTTGTGGCGCCATATAAATAAAGGATAATAATAATAATTATAATAATAATAATAAAGTCAACACTTTTAAAATAGGACTCTTCTAAAGATAGGGCATGCCAGCCAAGGCTAGTCCAGCCTTCTAATGAACCTTACATAGGAGACCTAGCATGTGAAACCACTAAATTCATTCTAACTACCCCCAAAACACTCCCACTATTATTGCAAGCAATAAATTACCTTAAACAAACAGACAGCACGGTCTCTCAGGGCTGCCAGTAACAATGCCTTGCAGTTACCTCTCCCCACCACCAGGTGTCTCACTCCAGTGTGGCCTCCTCATTAAACAGCACAGTTTGCGCATCGTCACTGGCTGAACTGCTCTTCGATCTGAACACGGCTGGTGGAGCAGTGAGACCAGGATTGGATAAAGACTGGTAAGGTAAGTGACCCTCTGGGGGGGCTGAACACAACTGCCAGCAAACACACACACTGATACAGGGCCGGACTGGCCATCGGGCACTTCTGGCAAATGCCAGAAGGGCCGATGGTCACAAGGACCGGTTTGACGGAGCATGGGTTACTCAGGAGAACAATCTCCCGGGCAGCGCCATGCTCTGCAATGCATGGTCGCGTCATTGCGTAATGACGCAGTCGCGTCATGACGTCATGACGTGGCCGGCACCAAGCCCCTCCTAGGCAGCGTCCACCCAGGCACGTGGATGCTAGTGAGACAGCTCCTGCGAACTGTCAACACGCAGGACTGTCAGGGCCGGATTATAGGCACGCCCCCTGGCTGGCTCCTGCCTCCCGGCAGGAGGGACCATGTGAGTATCGCGGCTGATTTAGAAAGCACCGCCCCCTTTGATGAAATAATGCCCGCGATTCATGGGTGATTATGGGGCGGGGCCTTGTGCTGCGAAATGCCCGCCTCCTTTTGAAAAGATGGTACCTGAGGTAGCGACTGAGCGTGCACACACTGCTTTCCTCCCTCTCAATCTATCTTCCTCACTCCCTCCACTTCTCTCTCTGGGCCTGATTTAGACCTGGTCGGAAGCGTTGAGCGCTCGCAACCGGGTCGATGGTGGCCCAAAGCGCATGCACACGTGACACCTGGCTAGCGACGGACAATCCGTCGCTCCGGGTCTCGCACCAAAGGGGGTGAGCTGTCCATGTTGAGTGACAGCTCGCCCCTTTTGGTGGGCGGGCCAGGGGGTGGCTGCCCAAATGGAGGCATTCCCGAGGGAACGCTTGCCATTTGGGGGCGGCCCCACTGACATCACGAGAGATGTCAGTGGAGAGTTTCCGGCTCTGTTACAGCTGAAAGCTCTCTGGGGCTTGCGATGAACGAGACCCTACCACAAGGGTCTCGTCGCAAGCCCGATTGTCTTGATGGTCAAGACCATCACGACCATCATCATGGCCGCTCGCTATAGCTGTGGGTGGTCACCACCCACAGCTATAGTGAGGTGGCCAGGAGGCCGCTCCAAAAAAAAAAAACTCCCTGATTCAGAGCGAGCGCTCTTTCAGAGCATTCGGCTCTGAATCAGGGCCACTGTCCCCTACTCCTGTCCCCCTCCCTCCCCCCTCCCATTCTCTGAGGCGAATTCAATTAGGAGCAAATACATTCGCCCGGTCGAATCTGCGCGGCAGCTGCCACACTTAACGGCAGTGGGATTTCGCTCAAAAGTGTTCGCTACCCCTTAGAGTAATGAGCACTTTTGAGCGAATCGAGCATTCGACTGACCGTGCGAAGGGTGCGAGAAGGACTGCCGTTGCTGGCGTTTAAATGCCATGGCAACGGCAATTTGCACCCTTTGCCTGCAACTGAATTCCCCTCTCTATTTCTCCATCTCCCTCACTTTCTCCCCTCTCTTATGGTGCGTACACACGTAGCTATCTCGCTGGGAGATCGTTATGCACCCTCCCTGGTATGCTGGATGATCAATATCGATCATCCAGCATACCACCAACTTACCGAACTACTATAGTGATCTGCCATCATCGATCGTGGGTCCCTATAGTAACTTGCTCCAAATCGAGCAAATTGACTGGCATGCAAGCCCGATGGTCCATATCGCTATCGTCCATATGTGGCCGCGCATCGCTGGTCGACGGTAAGTTGGTAGGGAGCATTTAAAAGAACAATTTGAAAGATTACAGTAACGATATCGTTATCATTCAAATCGTTCTTTTAAATCGCAACGTGTGTACGCACCAGTACCCTGTCTCCCTCCCTCTCCCCCTCCCCACCTCCCTGTCTTTCTCTCCCTCATCGCTTTCCCTCTCTTAGGGATCTATTTGATGTTAATTATCGGACCCTGATAATTAACATTCTAACGCTACGCAATTCATCATTGCTCCAGCGCGGAGACAGCTAATCCGAAAATCATCTGTCTCCCCAAAGTGTTTCACTGTTCCTTTCAGATAAGACAAGTGCACATGTGTGACCTACGGGTCACGCATACGCACAAGAGCGCTCCTGCTTTACCTTCTTGATGAATGGCCCAAACACCTAATTTCTACAATTGCAGGTGAAAATGTTAATTTTCCTCTGCTTTTGTAAAAATTAGGTGACGATGAATAGGCCGCTATGTATCTCACTCCCTGTCCCTCTCTCTCTCTACTCTCTCCCCTCCCTCTGTCTCTCTCCCTTCCCCCTTTCTTCTCCCTGGCAATTTTATTGATGGGACCCCACAAGTCTTAATCCGGCCCTTGGCCACATCATTATATAGTGACGCGGCCAGGTATGAGATGCGCGGCGGGGCCGGGCCCGGGAGTAACCTGGGAGGAATGGCTGGATGACATTTTGACAGCTCCTGTGAGCTGCCAGTAGGATTGCCTGGCGGCACCATGCTGACGACATGGTGGAGTCACTGGAGTGTCACTTGCGGCCGCGATAATGTCATGATGTGGCTGACCGATGGATGAGAAGCACGGCAAGGGCGGACAAGAAGCTGACTGGAAGGACTGGATGCCATCTTCAGACACCTCATGATCTGCTGACAGACGCCATCTGCAGATGCCAGGGTATTACTGTGAGTGGCATAATGTGTTATAAGAAGCATTATTGTGTGTGTGTCATAATGTATAAGGGGCACTACTACTGTGTGGCATAATGTGAATGGGCTCTGGGTGGCATAACATGAATGGGCTTTACTGTGTGGTGTAATGTGAATAAGAGATACTACTGTGCAGTGTAGTGTAATGAAGGGACACTACTGTGTGACGTAATGTGAATAAGGGACACTACTGTGCAGTGTAGTGTGATGAAGGGACACTACTGTGTGGTGTAATGTGACTAAGGGACACTACTGTGTGACATAACGTGACTATTGGGCACTACTATGTGACGTAACGTGAAAAAGGGACACCTCTGTGTAACGTGAAAAAGGTGCACTACTGTGTGATGTAGCGTGAAAAAGGGACACTACTGTGTGACGTAACATGAAAAAGGTGCACTACTGTGTGAATAAGGGACACTACTGTGTGGTGTAATGTAATGAAGAGGCACTACTGTGCGGTGTAATTTCTTTAGATAGTAGGCTCTCACGAGCAAGGCCCTTTTGCCTCGTGCTTCTCCTTATACTTTCTTTTACTTCTTACTCCTCAAAAGAGCTCTAACAATTGATTGCTGACTCCCTGCTGGTTATTTTGAGTGCTATGATCGCTAATGCAGCATATACTTGTCCTGTATTGTATTGTACTGTAAGTCAATGGTTTCTTGTGCACTTATTTGTTTATGTACTTTGTAAGGTGCTGCGGATCACTTATGGCACCATAGAAATAGAGGATAATAATAATGTGACTAAGATACACTACTGTGTGGCATAATTTGCTTTGGGGGTACTACTATGTGGTTACACACTTTCCCAGTGAGACCATACCTGGATTCACTTGTGGATTGCGGCACAAACGTTCTGTTGTTAAAATGTGCACAGATGTGTCCTCTGTGTTCAGCACCTCTGCCCTAAAAAATTCCTGCAGTGAACACTATCTAATCCTGTACAATTGCTAAGCTAGGGCTTGGTCATTTGGGAAAATGCCTTCCCTTTACTTTGTGTGTGACATACACCAGTAATACCTGACTATGGCACATGTTTGAATCCCCTGCAGGATGACGTCTGTTGTAGGTATTACATTTTTAATACAGAGAATGATGTGTACTTGTATGTTGTTTCTAATATTAATTATATTTGTAAAAGCATAGACTAAAAAGTGGGAGGGGCCAGGAATAGTAAGGGGAGGAGTCTATGCCAGGAGCCAGATGCTGTCGCAAGTTGGACCTGTGTGCTCTTTAAATGCCAGGGCCTATTTTTAGTCCCAGTCCGGCCCTGCACTGATATGTGACATTGCTATTATATAGGGGAGAGGGAACAGTACAGTGACATAAAAGGGGGAATAATACAGCCCCCAGCACACACTGATATGTGGTATTATTATATAGGGGAGAGGGGACTGTAAAGTGATATATGAGGGGGAATAACACAGCTACCATCACACACTGATATGTGGTATTATTATTATATAGGAGAGAGGGGCAGTCCACTGATATGAGGGGAAATAACACCGCTCCCAGCACACATTGATATGTGGTATTGTTATTAATATATAGGGAAGAGGGGACTGTACAGTGATATATGAGAGGTGGGCGGACACAGCTCCCAGAGCACACTGATATGTGGTATTATTATATAGGGGAGAGGGGACTGTACAGTGATATATGAGGGGGAATAACACAGCTCCCATCACACACTGATATGTGGTATTATTATTACTATTATTATTATTATTATTATTATTATATAGGAGAGAGGGGCAGTCCACTGATATATGAGGGGAAATAACAACGCTCCCAGCACACACTGATATGTGGTATTGTTATTAATATATAGGGAAGAGGGGACTGTACAGTGATATATGAGAGGGGGGGACACAGCTCCCAGAGCACACTGATATGTGGTATTATTATATAAGGGAGAGGGGACTGTACAGTGATATATGAGGGGGAATAATACAGCTCCTAGCATACTGATATGTGGTACTATTATTTTATAGGTGACATGGGACAGTACAGTGATATAGAATGGGGAATAACACAGCCACCAGCACACACTGATGTGTGATATTAATATTATATTGAGGTGAAGGCACTATACAGTGATGTGAGGGGGAATAAAACAGCCCCCATCATACACTATGTGGCATTATTATTATTATTATTATTAATATTATTATATAGAGGAGATGGGATTGCACATAGATAAATGATGAAGAAAAAAACAGCTTTCGTCTCTCTCTTTCTATCTTTCTCGTTTGTTTCTCTCCCCCCCCATCTCTCTCTGAGATTTCTTGCTGTCTCTCCTCCATTTGCCCCCTATATACCATCTGATCCATTTAGATATGTCATCAGATCCTGCCCCTTCACAGACTCCACCTCCTCCCATTTAGGGCTGCTGCAGCAATTTCCCGGGCTGGTTTTCCATCCCAATCCGCCCCTGCTGCTGCCCATATATATGGATTTGGTGCCAGGCCCAGCAGACATCCATGGATGAATCTAGCACTGTCCGCTAGCTCACAGACCGGTACATGCGTAGCAATCCAGTCTCCCTGTATAGTCGATAGTAGGTAAGTGAGCGGTAGCTCGGTAAGTAGTAAGGTAGGCAGTCAGAAGGTGGGCAGTAGTTAAGTAGACAATTGATAGTAAGTGTAACCCTCTGTTACACGCTATATATAACAGTGCCTCCACCCAGGTTATATTGTATATGTTTTATTGGCTCACCTGGGAAAGTCTAATGATATGATGAACTATATGAATATTCTATTGGATAGTGTGTGTGGTGATTGTGCTTTACATTAAACAATACTTCACAATTATGGCCTTTTGCAAACCAAACCACCTGTCTCCTAATCCTTTACTCCTGGCAAGCTGGACTTCGACACACCTTAAGATAAGTACATCCACAGAAGACATACATATGTTCATTTACAATTTTATAAAATGATGTTAGCCCACATTAACATATTCATATATGGTATATTCCACTTATATAGGTACACTGGATAATAAAAATACCATCTATTACACAAATTCATACAATTGTTATATCTTTAAACAGTAACTCTCACCACTTATAACTGTCAGTACAGATATCTACATATATATATTTCAAAGTCTAGTACTGTAGGAGTCCTTAGTGTCCAGTAAAGGTTGTGCCACTTTCAGTAGTTCTGATAGGGAAAGATTACTGCTAAGCCTTTGGCTGCAGTGTTACTCATGCTGGCACAGTTCCAATTACATAAATAAAAATGGTATATTCTCCAAGAAAGATGCTTAGGATTGATACATCGATAATATTACAGTAGATTGCAGATGTTAGTGCAGAAGTTTGTGTCCTGTATTATAGCTTTAACTAGTCCAGTACAGTGACAGTAACTAGAGTTAGCTACAATTGTTTCCCTAACCCTTGAATTAAATGTATCTCTTGCAAATTGAAACTCAGTACTTATACTGTGTCAGCTTAGCGTCTCATAACAGCTTGTTAGCTTTACTGGCAAAACGGAGATAACCTGCAGCTTTATCTTTGCTCCTGCTCTCCTTCTTCTGTGGTTAACTATTTCAGCATTACTATTCTTGCTTGGACTGATAACTCCCCCTACCTTATAGGTTAATGTTCCAGACTTCTTAGCTGCTGCCTAACTCTTATACATTTGAAGCATAGCAGCAATAACAGCATATGGCTGGAAACTTTCAGTACTTTAGCTGCGATATAGGAGGTCTCAGGAGGAGCACAGTTAATAAGCCTCCTCTCTACTAAATATGGATCCGGCAATCCTGTCCCTGAATGACTGGCTGGGGAGCCTCTAGGTGAGTGTGCTGTGATAAAGGGGTTGTACTCACTCACTGCACCGTGTTATATAACAGCTGATGCTCTGCCTCCTCTTGTGCTGCACGGCCACTGCACTGTCAGGCTGAGAGCTGGTCTCCCACAGGGGTATCAGGCAGGGATACTGGCAGCTACTGCCTATCCGTTCTGCTGCTGCTGGTGGTGACTCACTCAGCTAACAACAGCTAGCAGTCCCCGGCTTCCTCTGCTCCTGTCTCTCTCACCACCACCTTTCTCCTCAATCGCCGCTAAACACCGATCACCATGGGCTGCCCCACACTGGTCTCTGTCTCTCAGACTCTTAGTTGTTTCCAATACTATAGCTCTTTAAGCAGCCCCGGTAAGTCAGAGGGACAAGCACTGGAGAGGGGAAAGGCAGACCACCGTTAGTGCAACGGCTCTTCCCTTTATATCTCGGTCTCGAGCTCCTTCAGAGCCATCTCATGCCACTTCTGGCATTTTCCTCAACCCCTCGAGACCTTTCCTACACTAAAAAACACTAGCCCCTACCCTGCATGCTTGGTCTCCTGCACTAACTTCCTCACAGTTTACACATTAATTATTCAACTACACAATTACAATAATACTTTATAAAATATATTTGTTAATCAATAAGGTATATACATACTGTATCATGTAAACATAAATATTTATATATTCTTTATGTACAATTACTGCCCTAATAGGAGGTGATAATGGGTACTATATCATCCGTAACAATTTATTTATATTTAAATGAGCTAATACTCTAATGTCCTTATTAACTGGTGGGTTAATTAGGGCTTCATTCTCCCCCTGGTGATCCAATTTATGGGTAACAAGTTACTAAATTTGATCACCAACTATCCTGTTTGCTCTTTTTACCCCGTCTTTATCATACACCCCTTATTATAACACATCCTCTACATACCCAAAATAAGGCCATGTTAACACAATACTTGGATGTATTACCCGAGGTAAGCCCCGAGGAATTCCTAAGGTATCATAGGTAAGTATATTAGGTGGTTTAATTATTCTCTTAGGCCTTACTCTGTTCTCATCCTCCTCAATGTCCTCATTCAAATTTTGTACTGAACTTTGTGCAGAACTGTTTGAAGTTATTCTATCTCGTTCTGAAGTTTCATTATCCATTAAACTAGATTGTTCAAACTCTATTAAAGCACTTAAATTTTCATCTGCTTCAGCAACCCCACCTGGAGATGTACATGGGTCCATCAGTATCACCTCCTTCTCAACACTTGGGGTCTCTTGTGTATAAAAATAACCCCCTGACTGATTTAACCTCTCATCTTCCCTGATATCAGCAGGATTTTCTAAAAGATAATCTTCAGTTACTGTCAGTCCCCTCCTTTCTGACACAGTTGTCTTTAATCTATCCTTGTAATTTAAGGTTTCAATACCCTTATCAGGAAATCGAACATCCTGACTAATAGGTAAGAGATGTTGTCTATGGTAAGTCAGTATTGATCCTGTCCTATCTTCGGATATTAATTGATAAACAGGAAGATTATTTATTTGTTTTACAACAAGGTATGGATTCTCCCGCCATCGGTTGGCTAATTTTTGTCTTTTAGGCAATCCCAATTGTCTGATCAATACCCTATCTCCGGGAACAAGAGTATGCTCTTTCACTTTTGAATCATATTGTCGTTTATTTTTCTCCCCCGACTTCTGAGCCGTTTTCTGGGCAAGATCATATGCTTCTCTTAAATCATTTCATAGTTGATCAATATATTTTGTATGGGTTCTCGATGTTGCAGTAGGGGAGGAGGTACCCAAACACATATCAATTGGCAATTTAGCCTCTCTCCCAAACATAAGGGCATAGGGGGAATATCCAGTGGCCTCACTCTTAGTGCAATTATAGGCATGTACAAGATGACATATATATCGACCCCACTGAAGTTTGCGATTTGGGTCTAAAGTACCTAACATATCTAGCAAAGTTCTGTTAAACCTCTCAGGTTGGGGATCGCCTTGAGGGTGATATGGCGTGGTGCGAGATTTCTTTATCCCGCAGCAAAGACATAGCTCCTTTATTATTTTACTCTCGAAGTCTCTGCCTTGATCTGAATGAAGTCAGGAAAGTAATCCATAATGGATAAAAAACTTCTCCCATAGAGTTCTAGCAACAGTTATAGCCTTTTGATCGCGAGTCACATAGGCTTGGGCGTACCTAGTAAAGTGATCAGTAACAACCAATATCTGCCTCTCCTTTCCTATGGGACTTTCTAGAGATAAAAAATCAATGCAAATTAAATCCAGAAGGGCCAGTACTTGTGATGTTCACTAGTGGAGCAGAATGAGTAGGTAGGGTTTTTCTCAACACACAATTACCACATGTTTTACAGTGTGCATCAATGTCACGATTCATCAATGGCCAATAGAAACGATCAGCAATCAGACCATGGGTTTTATCATATCCCACATGTCCATGTTGATCGTGTAATGACGTCAAAACCATCTGCTTGTATTTGCTAGGTAAAACTAGTTGCAGTTTACAACGTCCATCCGGCCTAATGGTTTTTCTATACAGCAAGCCCTTCTGAAACATCAATTTGGATCTCTGTCGCAATAATACTCTGTTTTTTTCTGACATACATTGTGGGGTTACTCTTTGGTGTTTACCTTTTATTGCATTAATTACTGGAGAAATATCTATATCAGCTTTTTGCTCCCTTTCGATTTCTCCCTTGGGAAGAATTTCTAATCCTCCCATTTCAGCTTCACTTATCCAGCAATACATCAGAGGTAAGGCGGCCTCTGAAGCTCCCAGAGCACTGACTGTTTCATGTTCCAACTGGATACAACTAATTTGTGAACATAATCCTTGTACAGAGGGGGCAGGTAATTCAACCCATTCACTATTTTTATTTTCCTCCGTATGGGGTAACCGAGACAGAGCATCGGCATCAATGTTATTCACTCCAGGCTTATATTTTAAGGTAAAGTTATAATTGGCAAGGGCAGCCAACCAGCGATGGCCTGTCGCGTCCAGTTTAGCAGTGGTAGTCACATACGTAAGAGGATTATTATCAGTATGTATGATGAATGTTACTCCATATAAATAATCGTGAAATTTTTCCACTATGGCCCACTTTAGCGCTAAAAACTCTAACTTATGCACAGGATACCGCTTCTCACTTAAAGACAGACCCCTACTGACATACGAAATAGGTTTTAGCTGACCATCCATTTGTTGGTATAACACTGCTCCCAGTCCTTCAAAAGAAGCATCCACATGAACCTCGTAAGGTAGATCTGGGTTAGCGTAGGCCAATACCGGTGTATGAGTTAACAAACTTTTTAACTGTTCAAAAGCCTCTTCACACTTCTCATTCCACCGATCTCCAAAGGCTTCCTGAGGTTTAAAAAACGGCACAGTTCTTGGCTGTTTAATATAGTTCACAGATTTCTTCTGATTTGGTGGATACCCTTTGGTTAAATCAGTTAGTGGCAGAGCAACCTTAGAATATTGTGGGACAAATCGTCTATAATAGCCACAGAATCCTAGAAAGGATCGTAAATCTTTGAGATTGTTTGGACGTGGCCACTGTTTTACTGCTTTTACTTTATCAGCATCTGTTGAGACGCCATCTCGGCTCACTATATGTCCTAAATATTTGACAGCTGGCTGACAAAATTTACATTTATCCACAGAAAGTTTCAAACCACGTGCTTCTAATCTATCTAGTACCTTCAAAAGACGAGTATTGTGTTCTTCCAACGTCTTTCCAAACACGATAATATCATCTAAATAGACGAGCACTTCACGGTAACACATATCACCAATGGTTTGTTCCATAGTGCGTTGGAAAGTGGCTGGAGCACCCTTTATACCTTGAGGCATTTTTAGGAACTCAAAAAATCCAATGGGACATATAAATGCAGTTTTTTTCCGGTCCTCAACATTCATGGGTATCTGATAGTATCCGCACCTTAAATCTAACACTGAAAACCATCTACTGCCATGTAGGCAGTCCAGAGCCTCCTCCACTTTTGGGACTGTATATTGATCAGGAATGGTGCGGTTGTTAAGGGTTCGATAATCAATGCATAACCTGATCTCCCCATTTTTCTTCCTAGCCACAACTATAGGTGAGGCATATGGGCTCTCAGAGTCTGCAATCACCTGGTTCTCTAGTAAACCCTTTAAATGCTGTCTTACATCTTCAAAATCAGCAGGAGCTAACCTACGAGACCTCTCTCGAAATGGGGTGTCATCATGTAATTTAATTCTATGTTCCACTCCAGTGGCTGTCCCTAAATCCCAATCTCCTAAAGAGAAAACATGTGTTCTTCGCTGAATTTCCTTAGATATCCATTCTCGGTTATTGTCATCAATATCACTCCCTTGGAAACATAGCTGGATCTTTTCTTGAAATACATCAGGGCTACGCTTACTAATTTCCATTGAGTTAGGAAATTAATCTGCAATTACAATGTTGTCACACCTTTCAACCCTTTGGGACACTTGCGAGCATTGATCAACTATCTGGTCGTGTCTCTGCTCATCACACCATGTAATTAAGGTTTTAAATAAATTAGTATTGGTCCCTACTATCACTGATACCTCCCCTCTATCTCCAGGGGAATTTGGGCACACCAAAGCCACCATGGGAACTGACTCATTTGGAACTATATCTCCATCTGCAAAACTGATCTCGGTAATTATATATCCTAAATATGGGTATTTTTGTTCACTTAATCCCCATATAGTTAAGCCATTAACCGGTTGTATTGGTACATCTCTTAAATTTTGCATATACCATTTCTCAAAAATAATTGAGACTTGAGACCCACTATCAAGAAGAACGGTACTCGCTCTTCCATTAATTAGAGCTTCCACCAGTGGAGCTTTTCCCATCATACCTTCAGGCATAGAATTAATCCACTGTACAGTCCCCATTGCACATACATTTATTGTTGGGGGGTCTGTGAGGGGGTCACAGTCCTCCCTTCGGAGTTTTCCGACTGAGTGACACTCCTTCTCCTAGTATAATTGGATGACCTAGTGGAGTTTCCATTTAGAGTACATTCAAAAGAACGATGACCAACCTGACCACATTTATAACAGGTAAACTGTATCCTATTCTCATTCCTTCTATTCATTCCTCTACCCAGTCCACTGGGCAGAGTAGCATAAGATTTGTTAGTATTCTGCAGAGCAATCAGTTGGTCAAGTTTCTTATTTTGCTCTTCTATCAATTTTATTAGTTTACTATCAATATTAGTAGTTTCGGTGGATGTTATTACAACTTTAACTTTTTTTATATTTTTTTCTCTGTTTTCAATTTGTACCTCTTCTAACTTAACTTCTTTAATGAGTTTGCTTAATGTAGGGGGTGGCATTTTAGTTATGCTACATCTTAATCGTTGAGCCACCGGATCAGCGGTCAACGCTCCCCGTAGAATTTGTCTCATCCTTCGCTCATCTACCTCACTATGTTCTAATCCATCCTTATCTACAATCTTATATAGTAGTCTATCTATACGATATATATAGTTGGTGAGGGTTTCTCCGATTTCTTGGTATGTACCATTTAACCTGGCCAATAAATCTCCTAAATCCTCAAGCGTCCCATAGGTATAGTCTAGAGCTTCTAGATAGTCCATTACAGTGGCATTGGGATTACACCTCCTTGTAGCTTGTATGATTCTCATAGCAGGTCCTCTCAAACTTTCGACAATACGTTGTTTTTTTTTATTTTCTGGACATTGCCATTCCTCCGAATGTTGAATGGCTGCCTCTCTCCAAGCATCATATGTTTCCTCCCCAGCAGGTACTGGATCCAACCCGGAGAAAATTTGTAATCGACGGTAACCACCTTCATAGTGCCACCTCTCAAAGTGATTTACCACTTTATCTACAACAGCCTCAACCTGAGGACCTAATTGATCTGCCCCTGGAGAAGATGATTCAGGCCCCATCCCAGTGGTATGATTGCATTCTCCTGCTGTTACAGCTTCACTCCCATGAGGATGCTCCTCCGTAGCTTCTTCCCCATTGTCACTACTTTCTTCTGGCCATAATATCTGCCACCTCCTACCAGCTATTTTATCTAGGGCAATAACAGCAGGTATAAGATCAGACTCTAACTGATTTTTATTTGTCATTAGAAAAGAACAAATATCCCCATATTTTCCATTCCATCTATCTACCACTCTAGGTTGACATACTCCATATAACTTCTGTATTTGAAAAATCACTTCGTCTTCAGTAAATCCTCTGAAATTCCCACAGACTCCCAAACAATAACGGGGATCTACTCCATGCTTTCTGCACCATAGCATAATATCTTTCCCACTAAAATCTTCCATTGTCTATATATCTGGTATATCCCAGAAACTGAGTAACCCTTTTCGTCTCGGCAGTGCCTCCAAAATGTAACCCTCTGTTACACACTATATATAACAGTGCCTCCACCCAGGTTATATTGTATATGTTTTATTGGCTCACCCGGGAAAGCCTAATGATATGATGAACTATATGAATATTCTATTGGATAGTGTGTGTGGTGATTGTGCTTTACATTAAACAATACTTCACAATTATGGCCATTTAGGGCTGCTGCAGCAATTTCCCGGGCTGGTTTTCCATCCCAATCCGCCCCTGCTGCTGCCCATATATATGGATTTGGTGCCAGGCCCAGCAGACATCCATGGATGAATCTAGCACTGTCCGCTAGCTCACAGACCGGTACATGCGTAGCAATCCAGTCTCCCTGTATAGTCGATAGTAGGTAAGTGAGCGGTAGCTCGGTAAGTAGTAAGGTAGGCAGTCAGAAGGTGGGCAGTAGGTAAGTAGACAATTGATAGTAAGTGTAACCCTCTGTTACACGCTATATATAACAGTGCCTCCACCCAGGTTATATTGTATATGTTTTATTGGCTCACCCGGGAAAGTCTAATGATATGATGAACTATATGAATATTCTATTGGATAGTGTGTGTGGTGATTGTGCTTTACATTAAACAATACTTCACAATTATGGCCTTTTGCAAACCAAACCACCTGTCTCCTAATCCTTTACTCCTGGCAAGCTGGACTTCGACACACCTTAAGGTAAGTACATCCACAGAAGACATACATATGTTCATTTACAATTTTATAAAATGATGTTAGCCCACATTAACATATTCATATATGGTATATTCCACTTATATAGGTACACTGGATAATAAAAATACCATCTATTACACAAATTCATACAATTGTTATATCTTTAAACAGTAACTCTCACCACTTATAACTGTCAGTACAGATATCTACATATATATATTTCAAAGTCTAGTACTGTAGGAGTCCTTAGTGTCCAGTAAAGGTTGTGCCACTTTCAGTAGTTCTGATAGGGAAAGATTACTGCTAAGCCTTTGGCTGCAGTGTTACTCATGCTGGCACAGTTCCAATTACATAAATAAAAATGGTATATTCTCCAAGAAAGATGCTTAGGATTGATACATCGATAATATTACAGTAGATTGCAGATGTTAGTGCAGAAGTTTGTGTCCTGTATTATAGCTTTAACTAGTCCAGTACAGTGACAGTAACTAGAGTTAGCTACAATTGTTTCCCTAACCCTTGAATTAAATGTATCTCTTGCAAATTGAAACTCAGTACTTATACTGTGTCAGCTTAGCGTCTCATAACAGCTTGTTAGCTTTACTGGCAAAACGGAGATAACCTGCAGCTTTATCTTTGCTCCTGCTCTCCTTCTTCTGTGGTTAACTATTTCAGCATTACTATTCTTGCTTGGACTGATAACTCCCCCTACCTTATAGGTTAATGTTCCAGACTTCTTAGCTGCTGCCTAACTCTTATACATTTGAAGCATAGCAGCAATAACAGCATATGGCTGGAAACTTTCAGTACTTTAGCTGCGATATAGGAGGTCTCAGGAGGAGCACAGTTAATAAGCCTCCTCTCTACTAAATATGGATCCGGCAATCCTGTCCCTGAATGACTGGCTGGGGAGCCTCTAGGTGAGTGTGCTGTGATAAAGGGGTTGTACTCACTCACTGCACCCTGTTATATAACAGCTGATGCTCTGCCTCCTCTTGTGCTGCACGGCCACTGCACTGTCAGGCTGAGAGCTGGTCTCCCACAGGGGTATCAGGCAGGGATACTGGCAGCTACTGCCTATCCGTTCTGCTGCTGCTGGTGGTGACTCACTCAGCTAACAACAGCTAGCAGTCCCCGGCTTCCTCTGCTCCTGTCTCTCTCACCACCACCTTTCTCCTCAATCGCCGCTAAACACCGATCACCATGGGCTGCCCCACACTGGTCTCTGTCTCTCAGACTCTTAGTTGTTTCCAATACTATAGCTCTTTAAGCAGCCCCGGTAAGTCAGAGGGACAAGCACTGGAGAGGGGAAAGGCAGACCACCGTTAGTGCAACGGCTCTTCCCTTTATATCTCGGTCTCGAGCTCCTTCAGAGCCATCTCATGCCACTTCTGGCATTTTCCTCAACCCCTCGAGACCTTTCCTACACTAAAAAACACTAGCCCCTACCCTGCATGCTTGGTCTCCTGCACTAACTTCCTCACAGTTTACACATTAATTATTCAACTACACAATTACAATAATACTTTATAAAATATATTTGTTAATCAATAAGGTATATACATACTGTATCATGTAAACATAAATATTTATATATTCTTTATGTACAATTACTGCCCTAATAGGAGGTGATAATGGGTACTATATCATCCGTAACAATTTATTTATATTTAAATGAGCTAATACTCTAATGTCCTTATTAACTGGTGGGTTAATTAGGGCTTCATAAGGTTAATAGCAGGTTGGTAGTATATAGGCAGGATGTAGGTAAGTAGAGAGTAGACAGTTAAATAATAAGGTAGGTAGTAGGAAAGTAAGTAGTATGGAAGACAATAGGTAGTTAGGTTTATAGCAGGTAGGTAGTATGTAAGCAAGTGGTAGGTAAGTATGTATATAGTAGACTGTAGATAAGTAGTAAGGTAGGTAGTAAGTAGGTGGGCAGTTGGTAAGTACACAGTAGGTAGTTAGGAAGATGGCAGGTAGGTAGTATGTAGGCAGGAGGTAGGTAAGTAGAGAGTAGGCAGGTAGATAGATATGTAAGTAGTAGGAAGGTGGCAGGTAGGTAATATGTAGGCAGGAGGTAGGTAAGTAGAGAGTAGGTAGATAGGTATGTAGGAAGGTGGGCAGCTGGTAAGTAGATGGCAAGTAGGTAGTATGTAGGCAGGTGGTAGGTAGGTAAGTAGAGAGTAGGTAGATAGGTATGTAGGTAGTAGGCAGGAAAGCAGATAATATGCAAGAGACAGGTAGTATCGATAGCAGGACCCCTGCTCCTCTGCCATGAAACAGCAGGAGCCCCCATGGGACTGGAGAGCAGGAGGCAGCAGCCGGGTGATAGATGCTGGTCTCGATCCTGGTGGCAACAGGGGGAGTGGCGGAGTCAGTGGGCCGTGGGGAAGGTGAGGGGAGGATACATTTTGGCGCAGAGTCTACAACTAAAAATCCAGGGGAAGGCCAACAAGCCGCTCCAAGGTAGCAGCTGCTGCGCTGCACTTCTCCTCCTGCGCTCTGCCAGGGCTCCCAGGATGACAGCTCCGCGAGCTCTAATTGGCTCGCAGACCTGTCAGCCTGGAATCCCTGGCAAAATGCTGGAGGAGAAGTGCAGAGCAGCTGAAGGACCTGGCAGAGTGTGTCCTGCAGTAGTAGGGACTTGGTCCGTCGGATCTCTGCACCAGGCCGGGAGTCAGCAGCGGGAGAAGGCGGGGTACACTGGTCCCGAAATTGAGCAGGCTGGGGTCGGAGCAGCAGAGTGGGCCAACCTGAAAAGCACCAGTCAGCCCCCCTGCATTCAGCTCACGGTTGCTGCTATTTCCTAGTTCAGCTCACAGGCGCTAATGGCTGAGTCCCGCCCCCACCGCGCATAGAACTCGGCCGCGTCATGACGTCACGACCCCCAACCAGCGGAACCTGCAGACAGAAGGAAGATGATGGTTGTTCAGTGTGTATGAACAACCGTCATCTGCATATATCCCTATGGGAACCAGCTTTATTGTTCTCTGACAGACAGTGTGATTGTGCAGTAAAACTACTGATAAATAAGCTTTTAATTATATTAAAAAAAAATCTGTAGCTTGCTAATTGAAAAACCCGTTCATGCACCAAAAAGCATTGACTTAGAGGCTGCTATCCAAGTTACTTCCCCAGTCACACAATGTGATCAATATTTGCTGAGGATTGTTTGAAATGATTGGTATATAATACTTAGGTGACCAAAGTTTTAATTTCAGAGTCAAGTCTATCCACACCCTTATTCTGTTTTATTGTGCATTTAATCACTGCCTGCATTTCAAGTGTGTTTATTAAAGCGATATAGCACACTAACCCTTATTTATGAATATGCGCAATGGCAAACGCAGGATTTCCAGAGGGGGGTTTCCAAATGTTTAATTTTAGAGTGAGTGTGGCCAGTCCATGAAGAGGGCAGAATTAGTACTTAACCAGCTTTAATAAGCGTCATACAAAGTGTATTGTGTGTATTAATTCCAGCATATACAGGACCATTGATCACAGTAAGCCATTAGATGCGTCAGTAGGCCATCCTGCCTGAGCTGAACGTATTTATTTTATATGTGGGCACCATTCCAGAGTATTGGAGCAAGTCCTGGAGCCCGGAGGAGCAGCAGAAGGACCTAGCACTGCCCTGGACATACTGTATATGTACATATCATACTTGCCTACTTTTGAAAATGCATTTCAGGGAGTTTGTGAAAGCAACACCTATGAGCTCATGGTAAAGTGGGCGTGTACTGCTACATCTGAGAGAGGGGCCATAAAATTGATTTGCATCCACATGTAAATGTGCCCCAAAGCAGTTAGTAAGATCTATTTGTTGATGAAAACACCCTGATACTTTTCAGAAAATGCATGTAGCCATAGGGATCATTGGCCCTCATTCAGAGCCGTACGCTCTGAGCAGAGCGCACGCTCTGAATGAGGGCCGGGCTCCATGAAAATGGAGCGTCCTCCTGGACGCTCGTATAGCTGTGGGTCACCACCCACAGGCTATACGAGCGTGCATTTTGATGGCCGCGATGGTCATGACCATCGCGACCATCGAAATTGCGAGCCGGAGCCTGCGGTTGAGGTTTTCAACCGCAAGCTCCGGAGTGATTTTGGCTCTATCAGAGCCAAAATCACTCCCACTGACATCACTAGTGATGTCAGTGGGCCGGCTTTTGACGGGAGGCACGCCCCCGGAATGCCTACCAAAGGGGGCGTGCTGTCAATCAACATTGACAGCACGCCCCCTTTGATCGGACACAACGAGCGAAGGACTTTCCTTCGCTCGTCGCGTCTGGCGCATGCGCACGACGGAGCTCCCTCCGTCGTGCGCATGCTCAGTCCATAACATCGACCCACTTGCGAGCGGACAGCCGCTCGCGAATGTGTCTGAATCAGGCCCATTGTGCCTTATACCCAATGCAGGGAAATTATACTAATGATCCCTTTTGAATGTATATATTTTTATAAAATAGCTTCATAATAGGGGTAAGGTGCAATTAGGGAGATTGGTACTATTTCAGGGAGTCTCCCTGACAATGAGGGAGAGTTGGCAAGTGTGGTACATATTGGGCTCTATAGCAGTGCATCTCTAACAGTGCTTGTTTTCCAGATCTCCTAGTTGGTGCATAGGTTATTTATTACTGGCTGATACATGTTAAAAGAATCAGAGGTGGTGCTAATTATTTCGTTTGTGATACTGAGAAGAACATGCAGCACTAGTAACAATCTATTATATGACTATTTCTATTGTGGTCATGGTGTGGGCTGGGGAGGGTGGTTTCCAGGCAGACGGAACCCCCCCCTGCGTTTGCCTATGATGGGGATGTAAGAGGGGTGCAGGGCGGTGCCTACTGCCGTGCAGGTGTGCTCTCGTGGCTTGCCTGGCGTCGTACCCTCTCACCTTCAGGCCGTATGATGATCAGATGGTCCTGGAATACCAAACTGGAAACGGACACGATGACCTAGGAAAAAGGGGATGTTGTGAGAGCCGTCCTTCCTCAACACCGATCGTCTGATCACCATACGGCCGAAAGGTGAGAGGGTGCGACGCCAGGTAAGCCACGAGAGCAAATCTGCACGGCAGCAGGCCCCGCACCGCACCCCTCTTACACGGAGATAGAACATCTGTAATTGACACCATTTACCATTAAAATTACGATACTGGCTGGCATTGGTAAGAGAAATCTGAATTGGGCATTCATTTGTAAAAAATAAATAAAGAAATAATAGAAAAAAAATGTAAATGTTTGAACATTTAAAAAAAAAAAAATAATAATGTTTTCCATTATACCAAAAACAAAAATCTAGATTTTTTTAATGAATGAAGAATTTCATTACTTGTCAGATTGGCTTCCCTATGGAGGTTTTGCTGGAGAAAGCCGGTAAATCTGTTCACGCGGCCGTAGCCTTTGTTAGATATGAAAATATGTCTTAATAAGTAGAGCCCATTTTGCTGTATTTATTGCTCACTGAATATTATGAATGACAGTAACATAAGTGGGTAGAGCCTCAATTGAGTACATAAGAATGGAAAGACTGATTGAGTTAGCACAACAAGTAGCATTCAATTCAGCAAATTAGTCCCTTACACTTTATCATTACCTGGCGTACACTAATTTAAAGAACATGTTTTTTGCATAAGCAAAGGATGATATCTTGCATTTCTCCACTTGTATATCTAAGTCGTACACGTACAGATTTATGAACTTCACCTCAAAACTAACAGGTAAATTTACTAAGATGGGAGTTCTATTTAAGAAGTGACAACCAATCAGATTCTACTTCTCATTTATCTAGCACCTTCTAGAAGTTAATACCTGGAATTTGATTGGTTAGTATGGGCAACATCACTTTTTAATAAAACTCCCATCTTAGTAAATTTACCCCTAAGTGTTCTGCTTATGGTGATATTCATTAAGTTAAAACAATAATACTGAATATTATTTATTTGGAATACAATGTTCTGCCCTCCAATGTCTATAGCAGTACAGGTTGAGTCACCCATATCCAAAATGCATGGGACCAGGGTTATTTTGGATAACGGAATATTCCGTATTTTGGAATATTTGCATATCGTAATGAAATATCTTGGGAATGGGACCCAAATATACATACAGAATGCATTCATGTGTTATATACACCTTATACACACAGCCTGAAGGTAATTTTATACAATATTTGTAATAATTTGTGCCTTAGACAAAGTTTGTGTACATCGGATCATCAAAAATCAAAGGTTTCATTATCTAAGACATGCCAAAATAATTCCGTATTTCGGAATATTTGGATATGGGAGACTCAACCTGTACATATAAAATCCCAGTGTTAGCTCTTGTTATGTATGATATTGATCTGTTTGCTCTGCGCTTGCTGGACCAGGTGATCAAATTACTTTCCAAGTGATACTTCCCCTTGACATTAATATGAATATCTTAGCTTGCTGCCCAATATGTAAGAAGAGGACATGAGGGTCAGACAGACAGAACGGTTTTGAGGAAGCACTGAGGTTTACGTTACATGATCCTCTGCCTGCTCTCATGTAGCTTAGCTGTGAGACAGCCCGAGAGCCCTGTATATAAATTGTCAGGAAGAGCAGCGACACAGCTGTGCTAGATATGTTTACAAGTGTCCCCTCCTCCTCCCTTTCTGCAGAAGTTATAACTTGTATATAATGTACAGTGGAGCCATAAACAAGGGCATAGTATCTTAGTTTATTCTATGCAGAATTGTGTCCTGAATATAAAACAAATGTGATAAGCAAAGCAAATGTTTGTCTACAGCAGGGCATCGTTGCCGACATTCAGCTCCCTCCTTCCGGCAGGGAGCGGAATGCCTGCACACAGCGGGGGCATGGCCAGGACTGGACTCTGCATAGGGGCGTGACAGCGCGATTGCATCATCTTGGCCCTGCCCTCTCTTCACATTGCTGAAAATAAAGACATTGTGAAGCGGGGGGCGGGGCCAAGTTGACGCGATTCAGTGAGAATCGCGTCATTGGGGGCCCTGCTGCGGGGGGTGTCTAGTTGTAGTCGGGGGGGGCAGCCGGGAGGCTTGCCTGCCTTTCCGGGGGGTCGGGAGCGGTATCCGATATACGGGAGGCTCCCGGACAAATCGGGAGGGTAGGCAAGCATGCAGCAGGGGTGGGGAACCTTTTTTCTGCCGAGGGCCATTTTGATATATATAACATTATTTGCTGGCCCTGTGCAGACCACGGCCCTCCGTATGGTGTCACACTAGGACGGGGCCACAATCGCTGGTGATTACAGCAATGCACGGAGCATCCTGAGGATGCTCCGGGGAGCTGTAAGGGCAGCGGTGTGACCGTCTGAAGCATCTTAAGGACGCTACAGAGAGCACTGCTGCATAGATTCTGGCTGCAGGGTGCCATTCTAGGCACCCTGCTAACCAGGTGAGGCTAGCAGAAAAAAGCTGAGGGCCAGACCAAATAATTCCGCTTGCCTTATACGGCCCCGGGCCTTTTTCATGGGCTGTCCAATGCCGATAACAATTCAGAAGGGCTGTACTTAAAACTGGCCATACACGGGCACACAAACCTATACTGGCTATTAGAAATTATATGACCATGTTTGATCCCAGGACGTGAGCTATACCTTTTCAATAATTATCATTATTATGAACAAGCAGAGAAATTAGTGACAGGGTCATGATTGCAAGCTTACATGCCAACTTTATTTGTTGTAACCAGTGTGAATTCTCAAAATAAATAGCAGCTAAAAAAATTCCCAAGGACACAACCATTTATACTTTTAGTGGGCTCATCCGATTATCTGTATTTGACCGAGAAATTATCTACCATTTGATTTCATAAAACATCAGAAATGATGATCAACCTTTATTTGAAAATTGTTGTATTGCCGTGTACTGTATATGGCCACATTAAACCATCATAATGAACCAATCTGTGTTCTGCTTATGCTCAAAATCAGAAGTAGTATATTTTGTTTATGCTATACAGCTTGTTTTTATTTTACATAACATAACCTGAGGGATCAACAGGACAAAAATATAAGAGAGTTCACTTGTACAATATAGAGAGACTACACAGTGGTAGCTTAAGCTACATTGCCATCTAGTGTCCCTCCAGAGTTGCATCTTAAGTATATGTGATGACTTGGGGTAATTGGCTTGGTAGAATATCAATGGTGCAGTATTAGGTCCACACATAACTTTTCAGGTTATAAATAAAAGAAAAGTGCTTTACTGTCAGCATCAATCTGGAAACAAAAATAACAAACGCCTAGCCCTATTCGGGCACCGACTCAACTCTTTGCCCCTGACTAACCTTGGACAGCTAGTCTGCAGATAAAGCCCAAAGTCGCTCTCTGCTTCCTGCAGAGTCTATCACAGGCTCCGGTCTGGCTTTCACGCAAAGTTTCTCTTGTGGTCCTCCCTGCCTACTGCAGGTACGGACACTGGCTTCCTTAGACTGCAGTTTAGCAGTCTGAGAGGTTTGTGGCTCTTCCTGCCTCCTACAGGTCTGGACTCAGGCTCCCTGGCCCCCAATGGCTTGACTTAGCTTCACTGGGCTCTCTGGCTGCCATAGTCACACTTAGACTGTCACCAACAGCCTGGTTGGTCTGCCTTCACACCTGGCCCTCTCCACAAGACAGCCCCTAGGTGTGGCAAAACTTAGTTTAACTACCCTACGTTGGTGGATCCCTCCAGCCGCACACAGAATCCATGGCTCACTATCGCCATCTCTGGTGATTCTATCACATATACTTAACATGTAGCTATTGCTGTACTTCAACAGTTTGTAGTTAGTTGTGGAGCTGCATTACACAACACGCACTCAGTATTTGATTGTGAGATGCACTATGACACTGTTCTGTATGTCATTTTATCTATAACTATAGGTTCCATATGTGTCCTGCAAATAATAGGAGATGTAAATTGTTTTTATACAGTATCTCAGATTTTTTAGGCAAGATGTTACACTGTTCACACAAGATATAAATCATAGAACAGCCCTACATATCTCAATACTGTCCCATAAAGCATATTAAGGGTTACCTTACCTAACCTTTGCTGATCTTTCTGATAGCTTTCCAAATTCTATTTCAGTGCATAAGAAAATGACAGTGAGGCGTGAGCCCAGACTATTTCACACTTACAGGGATGAGCTGAATTCTCCGTCACCCGCAGATACATGTTAATATCTACTAAAAAAACATATGCTCTGTTTACACAACAACAAAGAAATCAATAATGATAATAATTCAGGACCATTTCATTGTACGGATATCACATTTTAAGTGTTTCTGCAACTCCAGCCCTGCATTGTCTCTTTAAGTTCCAGCCAGACCCCTTCTGTCTCTCCAGGCCAGCCCCCTACTGTCTCCCCAGCCAACACCCCTTCTGTCTCCTGAGCCAGCCCTCCTTCTGTCTCCCGAGCCAGCTCCCCTTCTGTGTCTTCAGCCAGTCCCCTTCAGTCTCCCCAGCCAGCCCCTACACTTACCCTTTTCTTGTTGCTCCTCAGGTGATGCGGCTTTTCTCTTTCAGCAAAGCGGTGTGATGTCATGATGTCACACGCACCAGGTCTCGCACGGCGGGCCCCCCTCTCTGTCTTGGTCCGACCGTCTCCCGCTGATGGCGGCCATGCAAAAAACCATGGGATAAAACCAAAATTTTTTTGTGTGTGTTGTGATTGAACTGACTTAGAAAAGATCAGGAGTTTAGCAGGAAACTCTCACATTTCTTAAACTCTCCCAATGTAATAGAGGGCCTGATTCAGAGCCGCTCGTAAGCGGACGCTCGTTCGCTCCGAGCGATGTTCACACATCTGCGCATGCGTATGGGTCTTAATGCGCATACGCCAACCAGTCATTGCGGTCGGAAATCGAGCGCTCGCAAAATAGCGAGTGCCTGCTAATTTGAGTGACAGGATGAGGCGTTTGTGGGTGGTAACAGGGGAAGGTGCTTGAAAACGTGGAGTGGTGATCCGAACGCAGGCGTGCCAAACGGTCAAAACGGGCGTTTTAAGGGTGTGCATAATTAGTATAGGAGCGTCATCGACCACGTCACTTGGTTGTCTCTTAGCCTGAACTGTTCGCATGATTGCGGTAGGATAAACCTACCACAAGCACTGCGAGCAGTTCAGATGCCTTTCGATGTACTCGATTAATCAAATAAATAGCGGAGATGACGTAGGATGCGAGCGGCCAGGGGGTGTCTTTACAAAATAGCGAGTGCATGTTTCGTTCGCTCGCTCAGACATAGAGGCGTCAACAGACCACAAAGAGCGAGCGCTCAATTTAAATAGCCGGCCCCTTTTTCTGAACGAGTGAGCGCAAATAGCGTCCGGCTCTGAATCAGGCCCAGAGTCCGAGAACAGAGCAAACTTGCATGTTTTTAGACTCAAGAAGCTCTCACGATTTAAACTCTCATCCAGATGTTTTCCCATTTTGAAGATAAAACTACACCAATGTAATAATTTACTGCAATCTCTCACCCTATTACATTTGGCCCCAGGACTTCTCAAAAAGTTTGAAGTGTTACTACAATTCATCAAATAGAGAAAAACACCTATCTCCAGCAATAGCCTGCACCACAGAAAGTTTTGCCCGGTCATGTTGGTGAATATATTTATGTTTTTAACAAGTTTAGTGAATGTCCAAGTCCATGATTTCAGTTCCTCTCTGCAATACGTGAACGGTGTGATGCACTGACAAGAAAAGCAGTAAAGGTGCGTTCACACGAGACAATATTTTTAAATGATTTGCCCGATTCCAACGCATCGGAACGACAAATCGTTCAAATCGTCAAGTGTGTAGGCACTATGCTGGCTCCTGACCTGGCAATATGTTTAACATTATATAGTTAACGATTAAACGACCGAACAACGCACAATATATTGTTTGGTCATTCGGTTGATTGTACAGTCTGTATGCACTATATTGTGCGTCCGGGAGTTAAAAGGAAATCTGGATAACCATTGTGTTGTTTGCTAGTCGTCTAGTGGGTACGCACCTTTAGGTAACATTCATCACTACGGGCCAGTATCAGCTGCCCAGACAATATTGTATTGATAAATTACGGCTATAGTTCATACTTGCCTACTCTCCCAAAAATCGGGTGGCACTCCTAACCCCCCAGAAAAGTAGGCTAGCCTCCCGGGCGGCTGCAGACTCCATTCCCAAAATTTCCAGACACCTCCCCCCCCCCGCAGTGGGGGGAATTTGCGCTGAATCGGGTCATCATGTCCCAGCCCCCTGCTTCACAATGCCGGTAATCTCAGCATTGTGTAGGGGAGTCGGGGCCAAAATAACGCAATCCACACACCCCGCTCCGCCCCTATTGCCAGGTATTATCCCCGGCCATGCCCCCCTTTTATGCGCCACGCCCCCCTCCGCCCTCAGCTTGGCCCACCTGGCTGCTCCGTCCCCCAAGAGGGGGCTACCAGAATGTCAGCAAGTGTTAGGAGACAGAGTGAAAAGTGATAAGAAAGTGATAAGGTGCCAGCCAATCAGCTCCCAACTGTTATTTTTCAAACACAGCCTGTGAGATGACAGTTGGGAGCTGATTGTCTGGCACCTTATCACTTCCCACTCTGTCTCCTAACACTGCTTAGTAAATAGACCCCTTAATGTTTCTGCGATCAGCACTGAAAGCAAACCAACACTATCGCCAAGTGTTAATAAATAGGTCCTTTACGCAAAGACCGTGCTGAACTTTACGCAAAAACTGTGCTGAGTTGCACGCAATCTGCTGTATACACTCCTGCATTGCGTACGTGTTTATAAATGCATATATCTTACCGTATGTAGAGTGTGACCACCCTCTACCCGTATGCTCAGTTTTATACTCTGCTTTCCGCAAAAATAAAATTATACAGGCAGAGATCAATGGAATTCCATATAATCTATCAGTCGTTGATACTGTGTATTTTTATGTGTGAGACATGGGGCATATGTACTAAAAATCGCGGAAGTGCCGCAGTTTTTTTCATTGTGCATCGCAGCAAGGCTAATCATTTTTTGCATGATGATTCACACTATTTACTACAGTAACTTTAACTTGCAGGGAGTGAAAGACTCCTCTGGGGAACCTGATACTGCAGATGTGCACGGTGTCAGATTTGGGAGCCAGATGGAGGCAGCCAGAGAGTGACCGTAGGATCCCTCTGCTGCGAGAATGCCTCCATGAGCATAAATCGGTTTACGCCATCTGAGGATGGCGTAAACCAAAGGGACAAAACTCCGAAAAGTGTTTGGTACATAAAGGTCAGACTGCAGTTTCCATTAGCATTAATGGGGACTGTATTCTGTAGAAGAGATGGACATTAGAAACCGATTTAAATACTTTTCAAATTGAATACCGGGTGTGCGATGGTTGCCAGTCGTCGGATGCTGCTTCCGATGCCCATGCGATGGCTGACTTACAATTGAGCTGTGAATACCCGGAAGTGGTGCCCGCAGCTCAACTTCTGCGCCTGGCTGTTTCTGCACATGCACACAGTATAACCAGCGATGGTTATACGGTGCCATTGTATGGTTATGATGTAATGACCAGTTTCCATTACATCGCAAGTTTTGATGTTGGAAGCCCGGCAACCATTCAATGCCGTGCTTCCGATGTTCATCCCTAGTCTGCATCGGTAGTAGAAGATTTCTGTCACGAAGAGCCGTATTCAATTTGAGCCGAGCCGCGATACTTTTTTGCGTCCCGAACTTTTCGCCTACTTCGCCTGTTTTGTAGGCGGAAAAGTATTGCGCGTGTGCCCACTTGACCCCGTATTCAATTTGAAAGTACACGAAAACGGGACCCGGCGAAACTTGAACAGGCGGAAAGTACTGTCAGATTTGGGGAAATCAGCCTGACATTCCCCAAAAGATGCTCTGACATGGGGGTTCCCTATGGTACCCCCCGATTTGGCTTGCTGAAGGTATTTGGTCTTTGTAAACGGCCTTAATAGCTGCTAAATAGCGTTTTTTCTATAAGTGGTGCAGAATAGTATTCAGGAGTATTTTTTCCTGAAAATAACTTATCCCAGCAAATTTGGGGTACTTGAAAATGGGGGTCAGCATATTTAAAAGTTGCTAAAGTGAAGTTGAAAAAATCGTGAAAAATCCACATGCCGCAAGTACCTGCCATCAAAAAAACACTTGGGGCATACGTGGGGACCCCCCCAGAGTCAAGTTCGCTAGTTTTTAACTTTGTACCCCAACATTTTTTTTTTCGCCCCCTTTTTCAACGTCATGTTTTGGGGTGTCCTTAAGTGTTTTTTAAAACTTTTTTTACATAGTTTACCTTTGGGGGACTGTCTGAAGGCTGCAGGGGAGTTCCCGCAACGTTACACCCCAAAACCCCAATTCTGCACTTTTTTCCGCCTGCTATTCATAGGCAAATCTTTTTCGCCTATCACATTGCATTGACTGTCCGCCTAGGCGGAAAGTCTTTCAAATTGAATACGGAGTAAATGCAAAACAAGCGAAAAATTACGTCATCGGCAAAAAAGTATTGCGGATCCGGACATTTCGCCTCAAATTGAATACAGGCTATAGTCGGGATCAGAGCTGTAACTAGACTATTTTTGGTGCCCTATGCTGGAGAGAGCATTGGTGCCCCCCCCTTCCCTATTTTTCAAATAGGTACATAAGATAGTACACCCGAAAAGGGGCCATGGCCTCATGGGTAAGGGCCAGGGAAGAGATAGGGGAGGCCAGGAGATGCTGGGGATAAGAGAAGAGAAAGCTACAAGTGAGAATGATAATAAACAGGAAACTTGACAGGCCCAAACAGCGCCCCCTGCCCTGCAGTGCCCTGTGTCATGGCACAGGTCGCACTACCCTAGTTACGGCCCTGGTCAGGATACATACAATTATGTTTCTTCATCATTTTATGGAAAACCGGCTTGATAAATAGCCCCATAAAGCTAAAAATAATTAAAGACCTGAGACACTCCTGTTCCTTTTAAACAACAGAGAGGTGTTTACTCTAACATCTCTATGTCCTTCTAATCGCCTGAGCTTCACACTGAACAAGAGGGGGACAGACAGATCACATTGCAAGGGCTGATGTCAGGCTCTGCATTATCCGGCAGGGACTATGAGGCGATGGAGAGAAGTGACATTACAGGCTGCAAGAGAAGCAGAGACAGGAAATAGGGGTCTTGGAGTAATGAGTTCCAGTTACCCACCAGTGAAACAGAAAGCCGTACCAGGCATCCTTGGAAAATAGTTTTCTCCTGACTACTTGGCAATACTAAGCTAGTTGTTTTAGCAATAGAAAAGGTCTTCGGTACTGGAGGTAAAAGATTAACAAGGCAGCTCCTCCTTGTTTATGCGAACGGTCGCATGATCTTTTTTAGAACTTAATGCACAGTATTAAGGAGATTGAATCATACGACAGGCAGCCTAAAGTTAATTCAGTTTGTACAATCACTCCAGAGACAGCCTGCAGGGCAGAACGGATAGACTGGGGAAAATGTGATCACATATTCATGTTCCAAGTTGGTGGGAAAAAAAAAACAATAAGGCAACAAGCGACACTTGCATCCTAGAACAAAAGACATCTTTCCAGCCAGAAAGAATAACTAGATTTCAGAAGAGAATTTGATTTGCGAAATGGACACAAAGAATGGATGTTGAAATCGATATTTACAAACATTTCACGTGGCTCAAAAGGGTAAGTGAAGCCTGCAAACATGAGGGTTCCGTTAAACTTTTCTTAATGCATTAGAACCGTATTTTCCCTGTGTCGTTTGCCAAATCCGTGACACTTAAATTCTAAGCAATAGTTTCAAATCTACTTTGAATTTTTTTTTTTTTTGCAAATTTTGTTATTTCAACTCATTGTTAAGCTAAGTTATACACATGTGACTTTCGAAAACATTTATTTCATTTGTGTTTTTTTTTTTTTAATGCTCTATCGCAGTGCCCAATACTTTACTGGGACACAACTAGTTAATTTGCAGGCTTCCAGGCAAAAAGAAAAGGAACAGTGTTGCATTGTGTTTTCTGTTTAAAGTTTCACTGCTTGTCCAACCTGTTTTCTATTCATACAATTTTTAGCATGCGGAGGAAGTTTTCTTTACTGTGGCTAAATGTTATCTTCAGCGTTGATTAACTTTAAATAATGGGGGTGACTATGTCTGTTCTAGATTCCAAGTTTATGGTGCTATGCACAGTACTCCTGCATAAAACTGTCTCGTATAATAGGTTAGAGGATACGGACTATTGCAGAATGGGATTGCCAATAAATGCTTTCAGATATATTTGAGTTTTAGCTATTTTGGTGCATATTCTGACAGATGTGCCACCAATTCAGTAGAGGGCTGCCACTAGCAAATTCTAGCTTGCTGGGCAACCGTAGCTGATAGGGGCACCCATGGCAGATGGTAATGACCCCTCTATCACCTGGACCAACCCTCTCTGGCATGACTAGGTGCAAAGATGTTACCAAGTGGTTGGAACTTGCAGCAGGTGGTAGGTTTCACCATCAACAGTGATACATACAGTACATATGCCACTAAGCACAATGTAAACTGGTAGCATCTGCAAACACAACATGCTGATTTTTTAAAGGTGCATTTGATTAGGATCAGGACACTATGGTGTCAATTCAATGGCTGCGATTCCGGCGGTGCAGTGGGTACAAGAGCACAGATACGGTAGCCCCTAAATTTTAGGTGCCATCACTTCCTTAACCGAATTGACTCACATGTTATCATGCATCCGCTTTTAGTCCATGTATACCTATTTCTAATACCCCTTTTACACTGCCCAATTAACCTGGGTTATTGCCGTTTCAACCTGGGTCGTGGCTCAGTTTAAACGGGTCCCCGAAAATTAACCCGGGTCCAGTAACCGGCAATCCAACCCGGGTAACGAGCAGGGTTGGACAAAGGTTACGGGGCAGTGTAAACAAGTGACCCGGGTCATCCAACCCGGGCCCCATTTACAACACAGGAACAGCCTCTTCACTGACGCTTGGAGATGATGTCATCTTTAAGCGTCGGCAGAGGAGAAGCCCCGGCTATAACCTGGGTCCAGCCTGCGGTGTAAACTGGTTTCAAGCCGATGTGACACAGCTTGAAACCCATGTTCAGTGACTCAGGCCGCACTTGGGAATTTGGCATAAAAGGGGTATAAGTGGGCAAGCAGAGAACAACAGCAGAATGCGCACAGCAGCACAGAGTATTTAATGCCATGAGCTTGTGGGAGGCAGTGGCCTGCTTGTTAATGTGTTAGTGAGGACAGGGCTGCATGTGACAGAGGCATTGGGAAGAGGGGAACTGTGGTTAGTGGAAAGCAAGATCCTGAGGAACTCATACAGCATGTGTGTGCACGGATATAAATGAGTATATTCGCTCATGTGGAGGGTTGTTCGCATCTTTTGGTGGGCACGTACCCTGGGCCTGATTCAGAGCCGAATGCTCTGACCAGAGTGCTCGCTCTGAATCAGTGCCCTCCTCCATGAAAATGGAGCGGCCTCCTGGCCGCTCGCATAGCTGTTGGTGACCACCCACAGCATATGCGAGCGTCCATGATGATGGTCGCGATGGTCTTGACCATCGCGACCATCGGGCTTGCGACGGAGACCCTGCGGTAGGGTCTCGCTGCCGCAAGCCCTGGAGTGATTTTGGCTCTATCAGAGCCAAAATCACTCCCACTGACATCACTAGTGATGTCAGTGGGGCCGGCTTCAGACGCCTCCGTCTGTCAGGCACGCCTCCGTCTGTCAGGCACGCCCCTGGCACGCCCACCAAAGGGGGCATGCTGTCAATCAACATCGACAGCACGCCCCCTTTGGTGCGAGACCCGGAGCGATGGAAAGCCCGTGGCTCGCCGGGTCTCGCGCATGCGTACGACGGAGCTCCCTCAGTCGTGTGCATGCGCAGTGGGGGAACATCGACCTGCTTGCGAGTGTCCTGCGCTCGCGAGCGGGTCTGAATGACCCCCTCTATCCGTACACTTGGTTTGGTACTTGTATGCTTTCATTTATACTTAGGGGGCGAATCAATTGTTTTGTGGGGATTGTAGCTCCCATCTAAAGTGCTCAGGAGCTAATTCAATTGTCTTTCGCGACCAGCCCCGAAGCTGCACTTATCGCGGATTTCTGCTGGCACGAGCAAGAATCCGCAATAAGGTCCCGAGTGCCAGGCGTGCCGTAGCTGCAACGCGCCTGGTACTTAGCACAGGAAAAGCTGCTTAACAGGGCTAATCCCATGCACTCTCATGCAGGAAAGGGGCCGTTGCAGGAATTAAGTGCAAAACAATTGACTAGCTCCCGGCCACTTTTAGATGGAAGCTACGATACAAAAAATTAATCGCCCCCTCACTGCAAATTATAGGCTTATGTCCAATTCAGCATAGCCTGCAGTTGCATTGACATGCCCTCACAGACCCCTGAAAATGTGAGAATGCCCTGTTACACCTCCTCAGTCAGAATGGAACTCATACTGTTACTGTCGTTATATTTGCCTCCGTCTGCCCCCTCCCCACAGTTATACCTGTCTGAACTCCTTTTCGTAGGACTAATTTCTGATATGCTCTCCACCTTTGATTCAAAAAGTGGTTGGTCTCATCCTCCCCCTTCCCTATCCCATGTACCCTCCTTACATTCCCCATACATTGTATCCGCTGTTCCTTTCCTTCTCTAGGTAAACTTGGAAACCTTTACAATGTTGTATTCTGTACTTATTATTCCAAATTACTGTACGTGCTGTTATTGGTTTACCAACTTCTGCTAAATGATACTATAAAAAACAAAAATGTGGAAAATGTGCAGAATGCTATCACCAATAAATATTCTCCTACTCAGCAGTGACATGTATTTGCTACGTGCGTTCAGGGCAGGAATGAGAGATACAAACAAGAGAAGATGGGAGACAGGCAGGAGGGGACATAGGAAAGACAAAAGGAAGACTTGGTAGAAGACAGGCTGGTGTCTGTGTATTGTTGGGAATTGTTGGTGGTGGGGGGACAGTAAAGGGACCTAGGCTCACGTTTCACACCAGGACCTTAGGGGCATTTAGCTATACCAAAGGCTTAACGCAACTTCATACGAAACAAAGTCCATACAGCCATGGTCAAAAGATTTGAGAATGACACAAGTATAAGTTTTCACAAAGTTTGCTGCCTAGTGTGTTTATACCTTTTTGTCAGATGTTATTATGGTATACTGACTGAAGTAAAATTACAAGTTTTATTGACAATTACATTAAGTTTATGCAAGACCTCTGCAATTCGCACTGGCATGCTGTCATTCAACTCCATGAATAAAGAATGGTACCAAAACATCTTCCAAGAGCAACTTCTCACAACCATCCAAGAACAGTTTGGTGACAAACAATGCCTATTCCAGCATGATGGAGCACCCTGCAATAAGGCAAAAGAAATAACTAAGTGGCTCGGGGAACAAAACATCAAAATGTTGGATCCATGGCCAGGAAGGTCCCCAGACCTTAATCCCATTGAGAACTTGTGGTCAATCCTCAAGAGGCAGGTGGACAAACAAAAACTCAGGAAAGTAACTTGTAGTTACAGCGGCTAGCGTTACCGTTGTTTCTGCGAGTTACAGTTAGTTCATAGTGGGGATATTTTCATTAAAATTGGAAATATCCGTTGTGATATGGACTAATAGTGATCGCGTCAGCAAGTAATTGCGCACCTGAACCATACTTGCCTACCCTCCCAAAATGGTCGGGAGCCTCCCGAAAATCGGGTGTTGCTCCCGACCCCCCAGTAGAGCAGGCAAGTCTCTTGGCCTGCACAACCCACCCACACCCCCCTGCCGGTGTCCACACCCACCTTGTTGAAGTGGCTGCTTCTGGGGAGCTGATGCTGCGATTCACACTGAATCGCGTCCCCGCCCTCGGCTACACAATGCGATAATCTGTGCATTGTGTACCGGGGGCAGGGCCGCGATGATGCGATCACACAGCCATGCCCCCGTCCCGCCCTCAAAATTGTGCCACGCCCCCCTTTCCGCCCTCACCGATGTGTCGCACAGGCTGCCTCCTCCCGGAAGAGGCAGCCAGATTGTCGGCATTTATGATCTGAACAAACCATGTTGCAATGCAAGGGGTGCAAATACATTTATTATTTTTGCATGCAGGATAAACACGGTCTGTTCTTGCAGGTAGCCCACAAATATTGGACAGCTATATTTTTACTCTGCATTTTAGATTTGTGCTTTCACAAACCCCTCCCAAATCTAAAGTCTCTCTGCACATTTGAAATATGCCGAACCTGCAGTGCAACATGGTTTTACCAAAGTGCAGAGGGCCTGATTTTGGGGTGTGAACAATGTCAATGTCGGACGCACTGGAGCAAATTTTTGGCTGCTGTGCGAGCACCAAAGCCGGCGATGGGTTTGAGACGGCGACGCAGTGAGGATTTATTTGATAATGAGTGACAGTCAGCGTTTGGGGGAGGTTACAGGGAGTGGCTAGAAAGACACAGGCATGCCGGGACTGTTTTCTGGGCGTGTTCTAGGGAGTCTCTGCAAATTCCTACGCAGTGTAGAGGCCTCTGGTGTCTTAGGTGAGAAGTTAATTCTAAAACTTCTTAGGCTTTCCCAGAGGTTCGATGTGCGAACAAGGTTTCTTTGCGTAATCTGTGAAATCAGGCCCAGACTTACTTGCTCATTTTTTGCTTTACTCCCACATTGGAATTGTGAGCATATGGTTAAACTATATACATTTTAAAGCAATGAGAAATAATGTACAAGGTTCTTTAGTATTATTATTTAATAGTAAACCGCAATGAAATATGCTGGCACTATATAAATAAAGGTTTATAATTTAATGTAGCGGGGAAAAAATTCAGCCGGTATCTGTTCTGCTTCCCCCTATCTCCTTGTCTGTTCCCTCACCTGTGTGTCCTTGTAAAGAGCCTGCAGGAAGCAAGATTCAACACTTGTTTAACAAAGAGTGAAGTTCTGTTGCACTGTACATTAATGCGCAGTTACACTAAACTGTGCCTTTAGTGCAAAAGGACTTCTATGGAATTTGTATGTGAAAGTTGTTTATAGCTGCCGCTCTCTCTCTCTCCGCCCACAGTTTCAATGAGTTGCCTGGAGCCATCTCTTTCAGTACTTCAGTTCTGCTACAAAACAATTAGAAAGAAATCCACTTTGCTGATTACAGTAGCTTATGGTTTCAGAGCTGTCAGTAGAGAACAATAAGCAGCTGACATACTGTATCTGAAAGAAATGGCCAAAGGTACACAAACTGGAACAGAATCCTATTTGGAATTAGTGGAAATCATTATGAAACGGAAAATGAGGCGCAGCCTAAGGTCAGCTTTGTTCCTGACGGTCACCTTGGTGTTCTCTTAAACGCATCGGCCCAAATATAATAGCCTGTGACTTGTTTGGCAATATAGACTCTAGATGATAATTGCTATGTTTATTGCCAAAATCGAGCTGTTGGCTGCAACTCACAGACTATTATATTTGGGCCAAAAAGCATTATGGAGTGGGGGTGTTGGGAAGGTGTTACACAGCAATATGGAGTGGGGGTGCTGGGAAGGTGTTACACAGCAATATGGAGTGGGAGTGTTGGGAAGGTGTTACACAGCAATATGGAGTGGGGGTGCTGGGAAGGTGTTACACAGCAATATGGAGTGGGAGTGTTGGGAAGGTGTTACACAGCAATATGGAGTGGGAGTGTTGGGAAGGTGTTACACAGCAATATGGAGTGGGAGTGTTGGGAAGGTGTTACACAGCAATATGGAGTGGGAGTGCTGGGAAGGTGTTACACAGCAATATGGAGTGGGGGTGCTGGGAAGGTGTTACACAGCAATATGGAGTGGGAGTGTTGGGAAGGTATTACACAGCAATATGGAGTGGGAGTGTTGGGAAGGTATTACACAGCAATATGGAGTGGGAGTGTTGGGAAGGTATTACACAGCAATATGGAGTGGGGGTGTTGGGAAGGTGTTACACAGCAATATGGAGTGGGGGTGCTGGGAAGGTGTTACATAGCAATATGGAGTGGGAGTGTTGGGAAGGTGTTACACAGCAATATGGAGTGGGGGTGCTGGGAAGGTGTTACACAGCAATATGGAGTGGGAGTGTTGGGAAGGTGTTACACAGCAATATGGAGTGGGAGTGTTGGGAAGGTGTTACACAGCAATATGGAGTTGGGGTGTTGGGAAGGTGTTACACAGCAATATGGAGTGGGAGTGTTGGGAAGGTGTTACACAGCAATATGGAGTTGGGGTGTTGGGAAGGTCTTACACAGCAATATGGAGTGGGGGTGCTGGGAAGGTGTTACACAGCAATATGGAGTGGGGGTGCTGGGAAGGTGTTACACAGCAATATGGAGTGGGGGTGCTGGGAAGGTGTTACACAGCAATATGGAGTGGGAGTGTTGGGAAGGTATTACACAGCAATATGGAGTGGGGGTGTTGGGAAGGTGTTTGCAGCAATATGGAGTAGGGGTGCTGGGAAGGTGTTACACAGCAATATGGAGTGGGGGTATTGGGAAGGTGTTACACAGCAATATGGAGTGGGGGTGTTGGGAAGGTGTTACACAGCAATATGGAGTGGGAGTGTTGGGAAGGTGTTACACAGCAATATGGAGTAGGGGTGCTGGGAAGGTGTTACATAGCAATATGGAGTGGGGGTATTGGGAAGGTGTTACACAGCAATATGGAGTGGGAGTGTTGGGAAGGTGTTACACAGCAATATGGAGTGGGGGTATTGGAAAGGTGTTTGCAGCAATATGGAGTGGGGGTGCTGGGAAGGTGTTACACAGCAATATGGAGTGGGGGTATTGGGAAGGTGTTTGCAGCAATATGGAGTAGGGGTGCTGGGAAGGTGTTACACAGCAATATGGAGTGGGGGTGTTGGGGAGATGTTCCCTACGGAGTACGAAGTGAGCACCAGTGATAAAAATTACATTGAATTTTGTGGGGTGAGATTACTAAAATGATTGTAGGGGGACAGAGCGCTTCTATCCTTGCTGTGTGTACAGTCGTGTAACCATTTTAATTCTACAAAAGTTGCTTACATTTAGCATCACTCAGTTTCATTAAGGGGCCTATTTTTCAAGCTTATTTTTTATAAAATTATGTAGAAACTTCTGTGAAAGACTTCTACATAATGCCGGGGATATAACTCGCAGTGACATCGGATACCACAACCGTTGTACCTGCGAGTTCCCCTTGGTACATAACGGGGATATTTTCATTAAAAATGAAAATAATGAAAATATCACCTGCAATATGGAACCTAAGTAATGGTGGCAGTTCCACGATTATTAATACATGGGCCTCTATGTCCATTATTTCATGTGTGTTATTATCATCTATTTATAAGGCGCCACAAGGGTTCTGTAGCACCGCACGCGTGGATAACACTGACAAGAAGCAGAATTACAGACAGTTTATAAATTAAAGTAGAGACAGAAATAAAGTGAGTATTTAGCTTTATTATGTAGGGTAGACAAATGTTATTCACCTGAGTGAGCCTTTGATATACAGTATCTTTATGCTAAATACTGGTTTTACTTGCTCATAAACTGTAATAACCTTTCTCTGATTGCACAGAATTGCATAACATGTTGGTTCTATATAAATAAAGGATTATAATAATGAAGGATATTGCGGATACCTTATACGTCAGATACATTTCAGACAGATACAGCAGCTGCGGGTTCACTGTTGAGTAAAATAACAACATTCACCTACTAGCCCAGAGGCCTCTGTGTCCCAGACCAGTCTCTCCCTGTGAGAATGCAACATCCTCTGTACACGGAGCCTTCATTCTGTCCCCATATAAGGCAGGATGACTCCTTCTAACAGGGCAAGCTTAAAAGGGAGGGGGATTGCTTTGATTATAAGCACATGCTATATGGTCTTTGTTCCTCCAGTTATAGTTTGATGGCTAATACTTTTTTCAGCTATGTCAAAATTGCATAGAAATTGTAAGTCACAGTAAACAGTAAGCAAATAAAGTGAGTACATATTTGACATTGCAGTAAAGGCCCCCATACATCAGCAATTGATTGCAGCAATCGTGCAATCTGCAATCGATTGTGTATAAAAATCTTTCCCTTTTTCAGTCGATTGCAGAATTGCCACAATCGATTGAAAAAGGGAAAGATTTTTATACACAATCGATTGCAAATTGCACGATTGCTGCAATCAATTGCTGATGTATGGGGGCCTTTAGACTCAGTGTAGCTTGCTGACGTGTTTGTGCTGTGATTTTGTGACAGCTGTGAAACCTGAATACGCTGTGGTGGTTTAAGACTGATATGATGACCCTTTGCCTGATTACTTGGTCTCCACTGTGTAGAAGCAGTGCTGGCTGTGGCTCTGATTTCAGATGCGTATGTAAATGACTCTACAAGTAGCAGGGGTGACCGCAGGATTTGTCCACCTTTGCTTAGCATTCAAAAGGCACAGTCAGGTGTGCTGCTGCTACCAGGGCCGGCAACAGAAGTCTTGAGGCCCGGTACACTGATGGCTCTAGGGGCCCCACCTCCTCACCACCACCCCTGTCCCCACACCCACATATCCCTCCCCTGCATGTGTGATAAGAGATGCATGATAATGTTAACTGAAAGATATGGCGGCCTTTAAATAAAGCAAAGATACACTATGACTTACCACGGAATCAGTATGTGACCGCCGGACGTCACCCCGGCGGCTCAAATCCTGACGCCGGCAGCCCGGGGGGTGAAAATCCTGACAGTGCAGGTAAGTATACTATCCCTACCCCTCTCCCCCCCTAACCCTAACCCTCCCTTAGGGCTGTCTAACCCTAACATCCCCCCGTTAGTGCCTAAAACCTAACCCCCCCCCTCCTTGCACCATAAACCTAACCCTCCTGGGGGGGTGCCAAACCCTAACCTCCCCCCCCAGTGCCTAAACCTAACCCCCCCTTACCCTAGCCTAAACCTAACCTGCCCGGGGGTCCCTAAACCTAACTCCACCATTCCCGGCTAAGTGTATACTCACGACGATCGGTCCGGTGTCCACTTGGCATTCCAGTATAGGGATTAACATAGGCGTCTGTATTTCCACGACTATGTTAAATCCCTTGCCGGGATTACAGTGTCGGGTTTGAGACCAGCGTCCACTGTCTCTCTGTCACTGATGATGCAGGCTGAAGTTTTTGTCTGAGATCTCTTCCAAGGTCTTCTTGTTGACAGTGCTGTGGATGCCACAGGGGTAGGACTGAGGAGGGTGTTTGCAGCCAGCCATCCTCAGGGCCTGATTCAGAGCCGGACGCTATTTGCGCTCGCTCGTCCAGAAAAAGGGGCTGGCTATTTAAATTGACTGTTTGCTCTTTGCGGCCTGTTGACGCCTCTATGTCTGAACGAGCGAACAAAACATGCGGACGTTATTTTGTAAAAACGCCCCCTGGCCGCCTGCATCATACGTCATGTCCGCTATTTATTAGATTAATCGAGTACATCGAAAGGCGTCTGAACTGCTCGCAGTGCTTGTGGTTGCATTTTCCTACCGCAATCATGCGAGCAGTTCTGGCTAAAAGACAACCAAGTGACGTGGTCGATGACGCTGCTTTGTTAATTATGCACCCCCTTAAAATGCCCGTTTTGACCGTTTGGCACGCCTGCGTTCGGATCTCCACTCCCCGTTTTCAAGCACCTTCCCCTGTTACCACCCACATACGCCTCATTCTGTCACTCAAATTAGCAGGCATTCGCTATTTTGCGAGCACATGAAATTCGACCACACTGACTAGTTCGCGCATGCGTATTACAACCCATACGCATGCGCAGATGTGCGAACATCGCTCGGAACGAACGAGCAGCCGCTTACGAGCGGCTCTGAATCAGGCCCTCAGCCCTCAGCCTCTCATCACCATCCTCAGCCCAAAAGCCCCTCATCAGCTTCCTCAGCTCCTCATCATCCTCATCCGAATAGTCCCTCATCACTTTCCTCTTACTCAGACCCTCATCACCATTCTCAGACCTCAGCACCTTCCTCAGTCCCCCTCTAAACCTCAGGACCTGTAATGGGTGTACTCTTAGTCCCCCCCCCCCCCCTTGTTGCCGGGCCTGGCTGCTACAACCCTTCCCGATCAATTGCAAAGCAAGTGGAGTGCAGCGAGATTAAAGGTACTGCAAAAGGCACAATCGAGGCACCACATAAGAGGTGCCCTAATGAGCCATTTACGTAAAATGCTTCTTCTATAGCTGTAATTGTTCAATTATACCCCAAATATTGCACATGCAAAAAGTTAGGAATTCTGTATCCCTGAAAATACCGTAGAGTTGGGTTTAGAGCTCCGTAGGCCGTTTTTGAAACTTATGATGAGTCTATTGATCAAAAGGCATTTCTATAACGATTGTCACCCAATTTCCTGAGAACGTTAACACTGATAAAATGACTTCCCTGTGCTAAAATCGATACATAAAAGCCTTTCTTTTCCACCTTACTACCAACAGTCTTAAAAATTTTTCAATCCCCTTATAAACCCCCTGGAAATAATTTACAAAGATCCAATGCTTTTGCCACAGGCGTACAAGAACACAGCAGTGACATTTACTGTATGCTGGATCATTAGGAAGGTTAGACCAATAAAAGTGTTCTTCAGGATCTGCCAGCAATAAAGTAGTCCCGTGACTGTGCTGCTTCTAGTCTCAGAAAGCGGTTGTAGCCTCATACTGTAAGACGGGGTTATGACATTTCATGAGCCTGCACTTATTTAAGACTTGTGCTTCATTCACCTGTGAATATGTTTCCGTTCCAAACAATGTAAAAAGACATTTAGGATTCTATTTAGAATGTAAGCTCTCACAAGCAGGGCCCTCTACCCTCATGTGCTTCTCCTTACTTATACTTTAATCTACTCCTTACTCCCTACTAGGGCTCCTAACACTTGGGGGGGGGGGGTATTCAATATGGGAGCGAAAAGTCCGTGCTGGACTTTTCGGTCCACATCAGAGGCTTTCCGGGGATAAAGTATCGGGCGCTTTATCCCCGTATTCAATTAGAAAACAACGAAAAAGGAAGCCGGCAGGAAAGGTAAGTTACGCCAAAAAACTTGAATTTTCGGGAAATATTCCAGGGACCCCCCTGAAAGATGTCTAGACATAGGGGATCACTATTGGCACCCCCATTTTTACTTGCTGAAGGAAGTCGGCATTTCTATTAGCCGCGGCAGGTGCATATTTGCGGCTATGAAGTAGTGAAGAATAGCACTTTTTTTTTTTTTTTTTTAAATAAATATTCCTATCAAAAATGGGGGCAAGCATATTTTTAAGTCCCTAAAATGATATTTAAAAATTATGCAAAAATGCACCTGCCGCTACTCCTGCAATGAAGAAAACACCTGCCGCATTTAATGGGACCCCCCTGGAATCAATTTTGCTATTTTTGAACTGTGATCCCTTATTTATTTTTTACATCCCAAAATTAAACATAATTTTTGGGGGGTTTCACGATTTTTTTTTTCTTTTTGGGGGTGCAGGCTATTTTTTTTAAGCCTGCACCCCCAAACCCCAATTATGCACTTTTTTTCGCCATGTAAAACATGGTGAAAAGTTATCCCCGTTTTTTTACAAAGACTTTTGGCACCGGCGAAAAGTCTTTGAAATTGAATACGGGGATAATGAAAACATGCGAAAATAACATCGACTTTTCGCAGCCAAATTGAATACTGCCCTTGGTTGCTGACGCCCCGTTACTTATTTAAGTGTTATGATCGCTAATGCAGCCATGTGTATAATCCATGTCCTTGTCCTGCATTGTATTGTACTGAAAGTCACTGGTTTCTTGTTCTCTTATTTACCATGTACTGTGTAAGGCGCTGCAGAACACTTGTGGCGCCATATAAATAAAGAATGATAATAATAGTTAATGAAAAGCTCTATCTCAGGAGAAAGCGGACGTTTTCATGCTAATACCCCTTTTACACCAGAGCTAAAACCCGGGTTATTGCAGGGTTAACCCGGGTAGCTCCTTGGTGTGAAAGGGGACAGGGTTGGATTCCTGGGTGGAGTGACCCGGAAATCCAACCCAGGTAACTTTCAGGGTTTAACACGGGAATGAACCATGAAACCCTGCAGTGTAAACGGCGCGATCCGGGTCACGATGACCTGGCCGAGTGGCCGACTTCAGTGGCGCTTGGAGATTACGTAATCTCCAAGCGTCCACTTCCACGCCAGTCACTGCAGACCCGGCTGCGGTGTGAATGGCGCTTACTCCGGAAGTTCCTGGGTCGGTGCCGGCTAAATTCCGGGGTCTGATCCGGTTTGGAAGCCTGTTCCAAACTCCTGGTCAGACCCAGGATTTAGGTATAAAAGCAGTATAACTATCAAAGGGCATTAATACTGTATATCCCTGGTATAAAGTTATGAATGAAAGAATTATTTAATCTGCAAATTGTTTAAAATGTCAACATTCACATTATAATTATTTATTACCAGTTATTTATATAGTGCATCGCAAGGTGCATATCGCACCGTGTATGGGGGCCATTAGGGGCCTATTTATCGAGTATTTTTTCTTAAACTTATGTAGAAACTGCATTATCTACATAACTTTATGAATCGTTGCTATGTACTAACAGCCTAATGCAGGAAATTTCACAGAAATGCCCTGCAGACGGCTAATCAGGGCTGCAGACTGCAGAGCCCAATATTATCTGGCCACTCAGTTAGGGCCATGGTGGGAACCGAACCCAAGACCTCAGTGCTACGAGGCAGTAATGCTAACCATTACACCAACTGTGCTGCCCAATGTCATCATGTCAAAATTTCCGTTAGGGTCAGATTTAAGGTTAGAGTTACCATTTGGGTTAGGTTTAGGGTTAACTTTTGGGTTAGGTTTAGAGTTAGGGTTAACATTAGGTTTGGGTTAGGGTTACCGTTTGGGTTTTGGGTTAATGTTACCGTTTGTGTTAGGTTTAAGCTTAGTGTTATCGTTTGGGTTAGGTTTAGGGTTAGTGTCTCCATTTGGGTTAGGTTTAGGGTTACAGTTGGTGATGTAGAAAGAAATAGACCAAAATGAATGTCGACATGGTCAATGTTGACATTACAACCATGTCGACATAATAAATGTTGACAAGATATAACCCACGCGTCAAAACACACTGCAACAAAATTGCCTATTTCTTTCCTGAAGAAACAGTAGAAAAGACTAATGGGGGGCATCCACTAGACGATTTTATCCCTGTCCAACCTCTTAACGATTTTCCCTTGAAGTTTCCCTTGAAATATGATCTTCCACTCTGAACAATTTGCAAAAGATCTAACAATAAACTATGTTGTTTTAATCTGTGATTGAGAGCTTTCAGCTATAGGGGCCTATTCATTAAACATAAAAATTCTCTGGAGATAATTAGCTTTAGAACTCCCATGGAGTTCTAGCTAATTATAGGTGGAATTCATCATTCCAACTCTCCATAAGTATCTATTCCGAAGAGCTGTCATTTTTGCGATGACAGCTTTTCGGGGAATAGAAACTTTTCCCTGCCTACACTACCTTATCGCATCTGGAAACAGTGCTGCGCATGCGCTGTTACATCTGTAAAACCAGCGCATGCGCAGCACTGCCTACAGATGAGTTAAGTTTTGTACCCCCCCCGACCCACCCCACCCCCCTCCGCTCACCTCCCTCCCCCCCGACTTACCTGTCCACGCACCAGACTCCGGCTCCGTCCTGCTGGTCTGTCATGTGGTTTCCCAGCAGACCACATGACAGATTAGAAAAAAAAAAATAAACTTTTTTTTTTTTTTTTGTCTAAACTTTCTTGTGCTCTGCTGGGAAACCACATGACAGACCAGCCTCCGGAGCCTGAGGACGGAGCAGAGCGCCGGAGGGACTCGTCGGGGGACCTGCACACGCGGATACAGGTAAGTTTCACCTGCTATTCGCCACCTCACAGTGGCGAATAGTAACTGCATCAAATTCCGAAAATTCATCATTTTCGGAATTTGATGAATACCACAATTTCCACATCCCCATACTAAGGTACTAAGGTATGGGGAGTGTGGAAATTAACGCAGGGGAACTTAGCAAGGAGATATCTGTGATATCTCCTGTGCTAAGTGGCTACATGAATACCAAAATAACGTTATTTAAGGAAAATGTCCTTAAAAACGTTATTTTAGTGTTGATGAATAGGCCCCATAGTGGGCAGATAGTGGTTCATCGTTTGATCGTTCAGCGTGAACGATGTGTAAACGATGTGTAAACGATTTGTAAGCAATCAAGTGAAATTGACCTGCATGTTCAGTCGATGGAGGAGACGATCAAACGACCAGCGGGAGCGCGCATCGTACATCGTTAGAAACAATTATGGTGGGTACACACTACACGATATGCTCCCTGAGCGATATCGTGTAGTGTTGTCCCCGGCAGGCTATGCTCAATGTCGTTCATGACATTGAGCACAGCCGCTGAACGATATCATTAATGATATCGTTCAGCGCCGGGCTCTCTCCCCCATTCCCTGACATGCAGCAACCTGACGTGATTGTCAGGTTGGCCTGCATGTCAGCCCGATGAACGATAATGACGAACGACCCGCGGGAACGCGCGTCGTCGTCAACGTTCATCTTTTTGGGGTTAAAAATGGACGATAAAGTGGACGACTGAACGATAACGATATCGTTATCGTTCAGTCGTCCACTTTATCGCCCAGTGTGTACGCACCATTACTGCACGATTTGCAAACAATGTTCAAACAATGTTTGAACGATTATCGAACGATTATCGAACAATTTTATCATTATCGTTCAATCATTCAACTTTATCGTCTAGTGGATACCCCCCTTAAGGGCTTTATTCATCATCACTTAATTTCTACAAAAGCAGGTGACAATGAACATTTTCATCTGCAATTGTAGAAATTTAGTTTTCAGGCCATTCTTCAAGAAGGTAAAGCAGGAGATATTTAAAGAAACCTGGTGCATCTATTAGACTGCCTGGTACAGAGATACAGTATATATACTAGCTTATGCTGTATACGGTCTGACTTTGAAGCTAGCAGTATTGATTCGAGTATACAGTATTTACTATCTTTCACACAAACCGCAAACAAGTTTATTGGACCTCTGGATTTACAACATGAGCATCTGTGAATGAAAACAAAACTCTTATTGCCTAAACTGTGCCTATAAAGAGCCGGTAACATTCTCTGCCTCTCATTATTGTGGCGCCTTTCCCTGTGTTTGCAGATAACATTCTTAGTAGTTTAGTGAATGGGAAAGCAGGTCACCTACCGCTATGTGTACATATTAGCTCGTATTATCTCATTTACTCAGTCCCCCTTTGTTTAAGGAAATACGTGACGTTACCATGGTTATTTCATGACAAATTTAAGGGTAAATGAAATAAAATGGACATACTGTTTTGATAAGGGGAAGTATTGTTTTGATACATATTACATTACATTATAAGAGGTCTATTTGGAGAAGTAACATTTGTTATCACTGCATATTGGGCTAGATATGGAGGTGGGTGCTAATCCTGTCGCAACTGCGTCTTTGTAGGCAGCGGTACTGTAAATTCACGCTAATGCCACAGAAGCTGCTTTTTGTACAGAGACGACGGCCGGCTGCATCTCTAATCCGTCGCTAGCGCACAAGGGCGCACCATTGAGCTTATGGCTGCTCAGAGTGCCCGCCGGAACTAAGCCACCGGGGGCCAGTGATACTACGTACAAAGACGCAGTCGTAGGCTGCCACATGCCCACGAAACGCTTGCGACACGCCCGCGTTTCAGTAGCCCCCCCCCCGTTACTTCCCATAGACGCACACCGACTGTCAATCACTCAATGGCCAAATACTTACTACGGCCGCCGTCAGTACACCATTGTAACGCATGCGCAGTACGACTCAGAAACATGCGCAGACAAGAACCAGCGGCTACCTGCGCAAACATCAGCGTAGAGTCCACCTCTGAATCAGGCTCTTTGTGTCTTCGTTATCCCTTTATTGCCAGCTTGAACACTGTGGCCTGATTCAGACCCGTTCGCACGCAGCTGTCCGCATCCAAAGTATGCAAATCTTGCGATCGCTATCAAGACATTAGCACGCCCACTATGTTTTGCCATGCGATTGCGATATGTATTTAGACGCCCACCAGCCTGACACAAGATGCCCACTTTCACTTACGTCATCTCCAGGAAGTGTATGAAACAATCGGTAATATCGAGTAACATCGCACACATACGCAGCACTTGTGGCTGACCATACCCTACCGCAAGCACTACGAGTGCGGCTGTGTGTAATTCAGCCATGCGACGTGTACGCTGACGATGGGTCTTAATTATGCACGCCCCAGAAATGGCGTTCAGACGCACAGACACACCTGCGTTCGCATACCACACCCCCGTTACCATCAATCACCCCCTGTCACCACCCACAAACGGCACGTCCTGTCACTCATGCTTGCGGAGCCTCTATGTACTGGCTGCAAACGCTTCCTGATCGCAGTGACTGGTTCGCGCAAGCGCACTGAGTCTTGTACGCATGCGCAGATTACAAACATCCGCAATAATTCTGGTACTCTAGCATTTGGCTTGGTGCTGGGCCTGGAAACTAGGCCTAGATTTGTGCACAGGGGACACATTTTTGTAGGAGCAATATTGGTTATATGGGGCCTAAATCTGAGGTGGACGCAAGAAGCGGCTGCACTTTTGCCGCAGTTGCGTCTGTATTTAAATGCCGCGTCCTATTTTCAGACACCTGAGACTAGAGTGTATTTTTGTCACGGTGCATATTTACACACCATCGGTCGCACCAACAAAACTTGCACCAGCTCTGCGGCAGGTGCAACTTCTCAGTCTGAGTATGGCGTCCTGTGTGCGCGGCTTTAGGTCTTTGAATGCAGTGGCTTTCATCGACACGCCTGCGCTGGCTTCGCTACCCTGTCACCTCCCAGGAACGCTCACTAAAATTCTCAGACTGCATCCGATTATGTGCACAATCGGGACCCAAGCGCGGTGTGACTCGGATACCAGCCGCTTGTGTGCGACATCGCACCCGCTTCCATCTCTGAATCACGCCCATGGTGTCAATTGTGTTAACATCTTCCAATGATTTTTAATCATACTTATCAACATTTTGGCAGGCCCCTCTGTCAGGTCGGTGCAGCAGGGAGGGTGGGGGGCGGTTTAAGTAGGCAGAGCGGGTGCGTGCTGATGCAATTGCGTCATCGAGGCCCCGCTTTATAATGCCGATATTTCCGGCATTATCAAGCATGGGGGGGGACACGTCATCACACCCCCAGACTGCCCACTTTTGCGGGGGGGACGGCTGCCATTCCGGGGGACTAGCCTACTCTTGTGGGGTGCTGGGAGCGGCACACGATTTTTGTGAGGCTCCCGCCAGTCCCGGATATGTAAGCAAGTATGTTTTTAATATTTTTCGATCCTCTTTGTCACAGCTTCATAAGTAACCATTAATGCGCATGGGTGGGGAGGTCCAATAGCAAAAACCCATTGTTTTGCTGTATTGTACGTGTGGCCGCCAACCATCAATGGTTCAACTTCAATCTGCCAACAGCTCGTAATTTCAGGATTTGTGTCTGTGGTAACAGGTGGAATTATTTATTTATTACCAGTTAGGGCCATGGTCGGAATAGAACCCGACCTCAGTGGTGTGAGGCATTAATGACTAATAATTACTGACCCAGCAAAATAGTTTAACTCACCTGTGCATGATTAAAGAAATCCACAAAACATGCCCTGTTGGGGTACTGGAGGGCTAGAGTTGAGAACCACTGGTTTAACCATGAATGATTTTCCCTGATGGTTAAAAACCATAGACGATAAAACCATAAATGGACAACTCTACAGCACGGGGCATGACTGCGATGATGGGAATCTTGGATCCATGCACGATCTGGACCCTCCCCTCTGTGACACCGAAAAATCAGTGGGCATTGCCTATCTTTTTACTGCATTGTTCAATAAAATGGTATTCTCTACATTTTTAGTGGCCTTGCCATATAATAGTAAACAGGAATAGCGCCATGTATCTGTCTGAACTCCCCTGCCCCGATACAACGGACCCCTAAATATCATATATACTGTACAGTACTGTAGGTCTGCAGCTACAGCAATTAAGAAATGAACCAATGAAAACACACAGTAATGCATTATCATGTAGGAATTGGCCAGCAGGCTAAAAATGGAAATTCTATAGTGATGGATGGCCTGCTGATTTCTGAAATGCCTCCAGAACCCCAGGCCTCCATGGCTGACCTCAACAATATCGAAATAAATCATCTACTGCTGAGCTTGAAGACACCACTTCATAACTGCCGGGAGGCGAGAAAATAAAAACATGTAGGTTGCCAGCCAACAATTTAATAGATGCCAGTCATGTAATGCAAGCATGCAGGAAATGCAGCAGCAGTGCAGTGACACATACTGTACCGTCCCACCCTAGTCTGGTCTCCACAGTCCGCAGTGCTTGGAATATTTCTAACATTTGGAGCAGACGTTATACTGTGATGTGTGTCATGGGGAAAGCTCTCAGCACTCACAAGTGAAAGAACCGGCCCCTTAAATCTCTACCATCAATGTGAAAGTATTAGTGGAGTATTTATTATATTTTTGTTACTTCCAAAAATAGCTTTCTTCCATGATATTGTACATTTTTATTTGTGTTGAGGTTTTCCAAAACTTCTGAGCAGCCAAAATAATTTTCCACTTAGAAATCTAGATTTCTTATTGCATACTTCTGAGGTCAGCAATCCTGGGCTTTTATTACTGATGAGCGGCATATAAACTGTGATTTACTTTGTAGGCAATAGCTTTATGGATCTTTGTATTAAGTGACGCAATTTCTATTAGAATGTGGATTATACATTTTTGTATACATGAAAAAAATTACTTCTAAAAGCAATTCTGTGTTATGGTGTTTTTTATTCTTTAATGCCAGGTGCAGCACGTGTTGCTGTACACTATAAAACACAATAATATAATAGAGATGAATAATATCATACATCCCAATACATATGATTCAGAGCCGGACGCTCTGACAGCGTCTCGTGCTGTCACTCAACATCGACAGCACGCCCCCTTTGGAATGAGACCCAGAGCGACTGTTTGCCTGTCGCTATCCGGGTCTCGCGCATGACGGAGCCAGCTCCGTCGTGCGTATGCGCACTGGGCCACCATTGACCCGCTTGCGAGCGCATAGCCCTCGCCAGAGGGCCTGATTCAGAGCCGGACCCACTTTGAGAGCGCTCGCTCTAAATCAGGGCGACCCATTTTATTTTTTTTAAAGACGGCCTCCTGGCCGCTCGCATAGCTGTGGGTGACCACCCACAGTTTATGCGAACGGCCAGGTGAAGGTCGTCACAAGCCATCGGGCTTGTGACGAGACCCTTGTGGTAGGGTCTCGTGGCCGCAAGCCCCAGTGGACTTCCTGCTCTAATAGAGCAAGAAATCCACCTACTAACGTCACGAGGGCCGCCCACAAATGGCAGGCGTTCCTGCAGGAACGCCTCCGTTTGCCCAGCCACCCCCCCTGCCCGCCTCCAAAATGGGGCAAGCTGTCAATCACCATCGACAGCTGCCCCGCTTTGGTGTGAGACCCGTAGCGACGGAGCGCCAGTCGCTGGCCGGGTCTCGCGCATGCGCAGTGGGGGACCATCGACCCGCTTGCTAGCGCTGTGCGCTCGTGAGCGGGTCTGAATCAGGCCCAGAGTGCGCACCACATACTTGCCTACTTTATTTTCTACTGCCCGGAAGAAGCCTGGGGAGGAGAAGCAGGTTGGTTACGACTGGGGCGGGGCCTGATGGTTGTACTTAATACAGGGGACCCCTACTAATCATCACATCCTTGTCTGTTCATTTCCCTTGGTTTTTTTTTTATTACTGATTGTTATGTGCGACAATAACCTGATTTTTTTTTCGTGTATTTTTATTTTTTAAATAATTTTTAGATGATTTTAGGTCAGACTTTCGTGCATTTTTAATATATATCAGTGTGTTACTGATATTTAAATGTAGGCGGATAGACTCAGTGCTTCTTGTTTTTGTGTCTTATTTGTTTACCTCATTGCCGGTAAAAACATCAGTTCTCGCCAGCAATATCTCTCTTAATTTTAGATATAGATGGTAAATGTTTCTCTGGCCATAGTGGATTCAGAGATGGAGGCTAATGTAAGGTCGCCACAGCAGCTTTTGGTGCAACGATACTGTGACTTTAAGCTAATGCCGAAGGAATTTGTACAAAGCCGCCAATCGGCTGCTTCACAAATCCGCCGCTTTCTGTAAAAAGCCGCTCTATCGGTCGCACCATCGGCCATTGCACCAGCCCTATAGAGGTGCAGAATGTCGGCCTGAACATGGCGGTCGCTGACCACAACACCGCCGTCTATGGCTCTGTGCGTCCAAATTCGTTCTGCATCCCACAGCGGTAACCATCAGGATGCATGCACAGTGCGACTCGGACACAGACTGAAAACATCGGCCGCTTGCATTCGATGCCACAACAGCGTCCTCCCCTGAATTAGGCCCTCTGTCACATATCATGGGCTGTGGAACCTTATGGTTGGAACGCTCTTCTAATAAATATCTACTAAGCATACTGTACTGTATATGTAACAGACTAAAGAGCTAAAGTGGTCTTATTTATACAAGATTGTTAAGCTGGGTACACACTGGACGATATATATCGGCTGTTCAATCTATCGTGAGCGCCTCAGCGGGTGTGTACCCCTGATAGGTCTGTGAACAACATCGTTAACAGACATATTACATGGGCTGTGCGGCACAGCAGATGGCCGGTATATCTGCAGTTATATCGGTGCATCTGCTGGTGTGTACGGGCGACCTGTCGATCGCCCGTACATATGCCGCAGGGACCCAGGGGTGAGTGACAACTCAACGGGGCAGGCAGTTTGTAAGTGTATATGCAGATAAGTATCCAATTCCTTTCTAATGACTGATCAATGTCTCCTTCTCTCCTAGGTTAATCATACCGTTGTAAATAATGAGACCTACCAAGAACGACTGACACGTCTTGAAGGTGATAAGGAATCGCTGATATTACAGGTACACAGAATACATAAGAGATACCAGGGTCATCCATTATTCCTAGCAGAGCTGATTTTCACAGGCCAATCTATCTGGTTAGAGGACCATTAAACCTGAAATGCAGCTTAGCTTATACATAGGAGGTAATAATAGAATTCCCATATATAAATGCCAGTGTTTTAGAAAATGATAAGAAACAACAATAATAATGTTAGACAAATGATATCTCATATGTAACTGCCCAAATCCGGGAAAGCTAAACCCACACAGACTCCCTCAGGGTCTGCACATTGGGAGGTTCCCTTCAAACCATAGGTATTGAAAGGTACAGTTAAACAGTACCTATCATATCGATGGGGAGATTTATCAAATCTTGGGAAGAGATAAAATGGAGACTTTGCTCAAAGCAACCAATCAGCTTCTAACTCTCAATTTTCCTAGCACAGCCACTAATATGACAGTTAGAAGCTGATTGGTTGGTATTGGCAACTCCTCTATTTTATCTCTCCTTGGGCATCATTATCAGTGAGTGATATTCTTGTTACCACTTGTTACTAATCTTAAATGGTGCTCCAACCAATCAGCTCCTAACTGTCATATGTTTGAAAAAATGACAGAAGCTGATTGGTTGGAGCACCATTTAAGATTAGTAACGAGTGATAACAAGATCAATCGTTGATAAATGAGGCCCACTATCCCCCTGAGAAAGTGAACGTCCCATGTACTGGCTGGAGCGCGCTCACTATGCTCCTGAACACCATCCTGTGGCATCAGTCTTGCAATTACATCGGCTCTGAAGGATCACATTAGGTTAGTGTCACGGGATCTTTTGCTGTCCACACCAAAATTTAATTTACATAAAGCCTGAGGCATTTATGACACAGAGGGGAAGCTGTGCAGTTTTATAGTTGACAGGTTCACTTTTATTTATAGTTCTCTTACAACGCAGGCTGCCTTAAAAGGGGGACTATATGCACCCTTTGTCACCTGTCACAAGGTTCCTCAGTATTGCTAGACATATTTATCTCTTTGCTCGTGGGCAGGTAGATCTCAAAGGCTAGATTTACAGGATTATAAACCTTTGTAATGGCCAATTAAATATTAGCTGGGTTGGCCATCGTCCGTCAGTGGTCTAATTGTGATGCTGACAAGTTTCACCATCGTTGGTTTGTAACCTATAGATTAAAACCATCGACCATCGATGGTGGAGTAGTTGATGCTCAACCCCATCCTATCATATCCCTAAGCTGATCAGAACAATAGGCATGGGCACATCAAGGAGGAGGTGGGTCTGTGTCACATAGGGGGAGTGACCACACTGAAACACCCAGGGGTATGTTTCAGCTCTAGGCTGTGCTTTAGATATCACTCCCTACTGTAGTTACCCTCCTACCACTCTTTCTATGCAGCACGCACGAGTGGCCGGTGCATCTGGCACCTGTTTACTACTGCTCTGAATAAGTCATACCTCCTTACTCCCACAGAGCCCTCAAATAGGGACTGTCCTGCTGACATCGGGATGGTTGGGAGCAGGGGCGTATCTACCCCTTGCCCAGGATGGCACTCGCCAGGGGCACGGCCGAAGGCGAGCTGCACCCAGCAGTGCTACCCACGGCCAGGGGAGTCATCCCATTCCCTCTGGGCTGATTCACAGGCCCCTATCCTGCACAGGCGGCCGGTACAATAAAAAAGAATTAATTGCGGCGGAGCGCGTGATGTCACACCACACTGCATCGCATCAAAGGGGAGCAGCAGCCAGAAGACAATAAGGTAAGTGACTGAGCTAGAACCAGAGGGATATAGGGCTGGATTGACACAGGGGGCCCCTGAGAGACACAGGGTGGACCAGAAGATACACAGGGGAGCCTGGAAAAAAACAAAGGGGTGACATGGGTGCCTGGAGATACGCAGAGGGGGACATGGGTGGGCCTGAAGTGGCACGGGGGGGCCTGGAGAGACACAGGGTGGGCATGGAGACAGAGGAGGCCAGGAAAGACACTGTGGGGCCTAAAGATACACAGGGGGAGCTTAAAGAGACACAAGGGGACCAGGAGTGACACAGGGCAGGCCTAAAGTGACACGGGGCTATAGAGGACACAGGGGGGACCTGGAACGATACGGGGAACTTAAAGTGACACAAGGTGGGCCAGCAGTGGCACAGGGGGAGCCTGGAGTGATATGGGGTGGGGGGGACAATCGCTTTCTTTGCCAGGGGAGCTCTGGCCCTAGTTGGGAGGTATGGACTATAGGTCTATTCACATGGCCAAATAGGGCACATGGGCCAATGGACCTCATTCAGAGCCGCTCGCAAAAAGTGAGCGCTCGCTCTGAATGAGGACGGACGCTTTTTTTTTTTTAAAAGCCGGCGTCCTGGCTGCTCGCTAAGCTGTGGGTGACCACCCACAGCTTTTGCGTGCGGCCAGGTGATGGTCGCGACCATCGGGCTTGCGACAAGACCCTTGTGGTAGGGTCTCGTCTGCCGCAAGCCCCAGTGAGCTTCCGGCTCGTGATGGTGATGTCAGTAGGGCCGCCCACAAATGGCAGACATTCCTTCAGGAACGCTTAGGTTTGTCCAGCCACCCCCCCACCCCGCCTACAAAATGGGGCGAGCTGATCAACATCGACAGCCCCCCCGTTTGTAGCGAGCCCTGCAGCGAGTGAATTTCTTGCGAGCGGGTCTGAATCAGGCCCAATGTACCATCAATGGCAAATCATAGACCATCAGAGGCACACCATCAGTGGTTGCTTACCATTGATGGTTGATGGCCATTCTTCTAAGAAAGGGAATATGGGCCTGATTCAGCAAGGATCACAAGTAAGAGATTGCATGGACCTGGCCGTTGCGAGAATATGCTAATGAATGCATACACACGGCAATCGCAACACAAGATGCAGACGCCCAGCACTACATAAAGCCAGCCCATCTCCCTTTACTCTGTGCTTGATCAGTACGCAGGATTGCAAAAAACATCGGTAACATTGAAAACCATTGAACCCATACGCACAACTGTGGTAGCCCTGACCTGCTGCAGGATTGTTGCAGCTTCCTGTGTACATCGAGACATACGGCTGCGTATGCCGCTGCACAAACTTAATTATGCGTGTCCCTGAAACGCCATTCAAACGCACAGGCACGCCGGCATCCGCACGACCACCCCCTGCCACCACCCACAAACGGCACTTGCTGTCAATTAACATCGGAGGTCTCTCCGTGCTAATGCCGTGCGATTCCTTACATGATCGCAATGACTGGTTCGAGCACACGCATTGAGACGCAACATCGGCCAACTGTGAGTGAATTCTTACTTGCATTCCTTGCTGAATCAGGCCCTGTGTGCGGATACATGCTGGGGGTTTACACAGGTCTGAAAAGGGAGAGAAAGACCACTAACATCCTCTATTCAATATCTGGTACTACTTTAAAATAATAACTGCTGTTGTATTCAGGTAGAGACTGAATTTTGATTTTGAGTACTGGTCACATATATGATGCAAGATGGTAACCCTTGTAAATAAATAACGGTTGCGTTACCCTTTATGCAACTTGTTTTCAGTCTTTCCCTAAGGGCTCTATTCATTATGTTAATTTGTAACATTGATCTGTCGTTGCCACTCTCTTTACCACTCTGCCCAAATCAAATCTTCAATCATTTTGGTCAACCCCCTCCAGCATGTCTGACATGTTATATAAAGGGGCCTATCCATTAGGCGACCTGAAAAACTGAACGTCTAGCATTCAGTCCTTCAGGTCGCCGGGTGCGGTGCCCACACTGAACGGCGTTCACTGAACGTCATTCAGTGCAGGAGACCGACCTCCCATCTGTGAACATGTGGAACCTGACGATCGTCGTCAGGTTGATGAGCGTGTTCCACAGATAGTCGGGGTCGGCAAGGACCCAGCGTGCATGCATCGCTGGTCCTTGCCGGCTATCCATTAGACGACTTTCTGAACGTTCCGACCAAAACCTCCTAGTTTTGATGGGATCGTTCAAAAAGTCATCTAATAGATAGGCCCTTAACTGTGTGTCACCTGCACAAAAATATACTCTCCCTTCAATACCAGTAGTAATGTCACCAATAAAAGCATTAAAAAGGAACGGACCAAATGCAGATCCTTGGGGTAATCTACTAGTAAACATTCTCTATTCTGAATACATTTAATTCAGTACAACACTGTTGTTCAACCTTCAGTGCCATATCCACTCATCCACTTTTGTATCACATCCCAAACATTCCAAACTGTATCACAGCCTCCCATGCTAGGCCTGATTGAAGGGCTTTCTGAAATCTAATTTAGCTACACTCAGTAAATGCTGCTACAGCTACGTCTCCGGCAGCGAGCAATAGCCACTGTGCCAAAGGCTGCTTCAGAACAATAAAAAACGATTTCTCTATAAACATACAGGGATATTCCCAAAAACTGTCATAACAGCACTTCTGCCTTAACCTAATAATAATACAATAAGGCTGCCAAGTGTAACATTCTGGACGCCTGAATGCGCAATAAGTGTGAACCATATTTACTTGGGGTAGAGGGGGGGCGTTCAACCAATATAAAATCTGAGACGTGTTAGCAGTGTTTTGGCATGGTTGTGCTGACTTGTTTTAAAGCCGCCATATATCTCACTGACAGTTTCATTTCTGTTGATAAATATTTTTACTAGACTAGTTTTTTTGCATTTTTTGTTTTCCTGCTCGTGTGGTAACTTGCAAGGTTAGGAAAGTTTCCGAGCTGTGCTTAGTAAGTGCTTAAACATGCCCTGAAAACATCACATCATAATTTGCCACCGCCGCTGTAAGGATAGGTAAGGCTCTCTGCTCCGCTTGTCAGCACTAAGACAATCGCTCCGCTCCAAGAAGAAATGTTTTTACTGGGTTCTTTTTCCACATGAAGCAGAGAGTGTTGATAGAGCGTCAGCCATTCTCTCACCCGGCATTGCTTCACTAGTCCAAGAAAACAGGGTTGTGAAACTGAGTGCAGTTGCAGGAAGCTGCTTGCATTGTGTTCCTAGTGCTCATCAAATATCTGAAACCTTAAAGTGCAGATTAGAGGTAGGAGCGTGTTGTTATGGTGATTGTCTAGAAAGGGAACTGCTCTGTGTTCCGCTTTTGGTTTGCACTGTTAGGAAAGCTCAAATCTTAGATCTGTAATATGTATATGGTTGTCCTTCTAGGTGAGTGTCCTCACTGATCAGGTGGAGGCCCAAGGAGACAAGATCCGGGATCTGGAGACCTGTGTAGAGGAACACCAGCTGAAACTTGATGCTACTGAGGAAATGCTCCAGCAGGTAAGCTGTACAAGTTGGATGAGCTTGGCTGAGTTTATAGATTGAAGTCCATGTCTGTAAGCAGAAGAACCACCCTCTCAGGTGCATAATATTGCTGCTCAGGACACGAGCACAGAATTCAAACCTCACTAAAGAGCACCCACATTGTCGTCATCCCAGCTTTAGTTCTAGGGAATAAGTTCTGTAGATTGCAGACTTTACAAATACATGGCAGAATGACCATCCTGAGGGATGATGAAACAAATTGTGAACTCTCGGCCTGATTCGCTAACAATCGCAACTGCGATTATGCACGCCATCGTCCGATTGGTGCATACATCGCAGTGCACGTCCAGAACTGGCCACTGCAATCGCAGTGACTGCGCAGACCCATCGCAGAGTGATTGACAGGAAGTGACGTTTGTGGGAGGTGACGGGGTAGTCGGAGAAACGCAAGGAGTGCCAGTGCGTTTGAACGCCGCTGCATGTGCATGCATAAATTATCCACTGCGATGCTGTACGCAGCCTGAGGCCTGATAGCGTGCACTGAGGTTAGCAATTCCTGAGTAAAGTCAGACCTTGTGCGAGTGTGGGTGAGGCTGCGATGGTACTCGATGTTACCGATGGTTTCGCAGTCTTGCTAAACATGACGGATATGTGTAAGATAAAGTGGGCATCCTTATGTTATGCTGTGACGGCATAGCGATCGCAATGGATTAGCATACTGTCGCAGTTGAACTGCATTGCGCAATCGCTATTACACTCGCAGTTGGATCGTAGTAAATCAGGCCCTCTGTCTGTTCTGTCATGAAATTTGCGCACACGCCATTCTGTAGTACAGTGTACATCTGTGGCCTGTGACCTACATTGTGGTGTTGCCTTTGCCGATTCTTTTAGATGGAGTTAAACGTTCTCGTCTTTGTGCCTACCTGCTGTGTTTGTAAATGGTAGCTGCACAGTCCTGAGTGCACCCCTGGCGCTGGGCTGTAGTTGTGCTCAGAAGCATTGGATCAGTTTGGTCAAAAACTACTATTGCCCACAAAATACTCCAGCAGGGGCTACAGTATATTTATGAAGCTGCGGCTCTCGCAAGCTGCGGCTTCTTGGCGGGTTTGATCTCACGATTTAAAGCGGATCGTAATATTAAGTGCAGAACACTCCAGACTGTATTATAATTAATCGCTTTAAATTTTGAGAAAATATACCCCCAGGTCTTCATAACGATCTCATCTCAGTGGCTCAAAGTACCGTACATGACAGGGATGTAGCGTACGGTACTCACATGACATAACCACTGAGCATATCCTCTTGCGTGTTAAATACATTGTACAGAGTAAATGTTGCTGTATGCTGTAACGTGTACCGTAAAGTGCATTACTTCGTACATTTACTTTTTATCTGCTCTTAATTTACAGTACTCATTACATGCACATTACAATTTCATTTATTGTGTCTATTGTCATCCGCCATTTGTTACAATTTTCTGTGCCATATATGTGATCCATTGAAAAGGTATCCAGTCTCATTATAATCACGTACCATGAACATGCCAGTAAGGGGCCTAGTATCCAATTAGCCCCGATGTTTGCAATGGCATTTTTTGGGAGCTAATGGATCCCCTAGGGCTATCCAACTAGCCCCGAAGTTCAGCCCAACGCCGGCACTAATCTGGGATTTTTTTTCGGGACCTGATGTGTCCCGAAAAATTATCCCAAAATGTGCTGTTTTTTTCACCAGCACAATGGCGAAAACACATAGGTCCATGAACTTATCACGGATGTGTTTTCGGGCGAATTATCCTATTTGTTCGTCAGATCAAATTGGATAGGGTGAACAAAAATTGTCGAAGAACTGGGATTATCGGTGAAAAAAGTTGTAGTATTTTCCATAAAGGAAACCTATACAACATCCAGGTGCCTACCAGTCATCTATTGCCCCTATGAGCACAATGGGTGGAGGAAGAATAATGTATGTGTTGGATAAACACATCTTCAAGCAGCAATATGATCCTAACGGGGCCGGCTCCAGGGGTCAGAGCACCTTGTGCCGGCCCTTAATAAGGTGCCCAAAATTGGGGGTGTGACCTAATTACCATAGGCCATGCCCCTGCATGACGTTATTTGGAGGCGTACCTACATGGCACGCCTCCAAATAACGTCAGGCTGGGGGTAAAGCCGAGCCCTCCGTCACTGGCTGGGCTTCCCTCAGCTCTCTGCCATCAGTGAATGGATGCCGCGCGCGGCGTTGAGGGTCCCCAACCTCCCGATTTTACCACCCACGGGCCACTTCAGCCCACGGGTGCAACAGCTCGACAATACTGTCCTGCTGAAATCGGGATGCTGGAGAGGGGTGCGCCCTCTACAGGTGGCGCCCCTGTGCGACCGCACTGGTCGAACACCCCTAGAGCTGGCCCTGGATCCTAAAATCTAAGTAACTAGACTGCTGTCCTAAAAAACACAGGGACATCTACTGTAATGAGTTCTTGTAAACAGAACTGTCCCTGGAAGTCGGAGACACCATGAAGCTATTCAAATGGATATAATTTGCGGTGTATTGCAAAGTCTATATGGACAGATGTTGAGTGATAGTGACAGGTTAATTTGTGCGTAAAACCTATGCACAAAGCCCCTCTGTTCCGCCGTAGGAGTAGCTGGGATGAGAGGAGAGACAGGCGGCTGTGAGTAACCTGCTGAACAGGTTACACTGATCTGTGTGCTGTGTTACCAACACCTCTCACTAGTGACAGCAAGACGACTGTGCATACACAACCGAGCATAACCAAAAAAGCTTATTCTATATTGGAGGCGAGATGTACAGAACATGCTGGTCCACATTAACCCTCTTTGACTCCAACTGTATGTTTCACTCCTGACTGGAAAATTGTTTAGGAAAACGTGTCGCTCTTACAGTAATTGTTATACCAGCCCTGGGGCAGTCACTAAATGCGGGTACTGCTGTAAGTTGAAAGGTTTCCATTGTGCGCCACGTAAGGGATGATGGAAGTTGCTGCCGCTGTACCTGCCAAAATATGAGCATTATTCCTTTCTAGAATAATTTAGGGAGCTTTGTCTTGAGTACTTATGTCTATTAAACATGACAATGACTGTCTTTTGTAACAATTGAAAATAACAGCTCATGTAGCCCTGATAACACCGCAAGTACCAGATCACTGATGAAAAGGACATGGGGGAGGAATGTATTAAGGTTCTAAAGAGTTTAGAAATCATCTACTAGCAACCAATCAGGTTCTGGCTAGCATTTATCCAGTAAATTCCATAAAATGAAATGTAGAAGCTGATTGGTTGCTAGTAGATGACTTCTATACCCTTTAGAACCTTAATACATTCCCCCCCCCCACCCCCCATATCCTTTTAATCAATGATCCGGCAACTTCACTTGTCCACTCTTTAAATGTTTTGATACATAAGATTTGTAGTAATAAGAGCAATCAGGTTCTAGATAGGATTTGCTTAGTAAATGTTATAAAAATGATAGGTAGCATCTTATTTGTAGCTGCAGCGACTTCTCCACCTGATATATCTCCCCCTTAATGTTTTTGAATGAGAATAACTAATATTTGGGTAATGTTATGTTATAGCATTCACATTTGTCAACGCAGAATGGGTCCTGCGCATGCGCAGATTCCAGATAATCGTGAATCTGCGATCAGCAGTGCACTTGTGTGTACTGCTGAATCAGGCCCCTTGCAATAATGCAAATGCAGCAGGAAGTGTATGACACCCCCTGCTGCATTTGCGATCCCAGCACTGGAATCACCATCGTGACCATCGATGGTCGCAATGGAGGATGGCGCTGGGCCTCCGACCAGCTGAGTATGCCTCACTGTTGAATGCCTTCACTGCTGAATTAGGCACTGGGATATAAGGTTTAGGAATGTAACAATTAATCTCCCAAAAAAAATCTTAACATCAGTAGATAAATTGCTAAAGGTGGCCATACATGCTACAATTATCGGGGCAATCCGCCTGATATCGGCTTATCGCCCCGATAATTGTAGCGTGTGCGGGGGCGTCCGAGGGTTAAATATTGCTCGGTCGGGCATGCAGGATTGTCCAGCATGCCCGCCCGATGCGATATTTACCGGTAAACCGTCGGCCGCATCGTGCAGTGTATGCGCGGCCGACAGACAGACATTTCCTGTGTTCCTTCCTACGGAAGGAACAGGGAAATGTCTCCTCCCCCGGGGGAGGAGCGCGGATGTCGGGCTGATACACTGTGAGAGAAATCTCACAGTGTATGCCGGCGACATCTGCGGCTGGCAGGCTGCCAGATAAAATGTCTGTCGGTCTGACAGACATTTTATCTGGCCGTGTATGCCCAGCATAAATAGTACCTTACATTTGCTAGAATCCGTGTAAATAATTCAGTATAATTCTATATTGTTTATTGCAAACATGAATATAGTGTTCATTCTAGCACCCTGCACCTGTCACAACCCGTGCTGTTCCCCTTTCCTGCCTGGAGTGTCGCTGTCTGCTCTGGTGCTTCTAGCACACTCAGCTAATGCAACAGACGGCTGATATACAGTCCAGAGTGTGCTAGAAGCACCAGAGCAAAGAGCGACACCCCCAGGCAGGAAAGAGGAACTGCACAGGCTGTGACAGGTGCAGGGTGCTAGAAGGAACACTATAAATAAATGCGCCTATCCTACAAGGATCCAGGGGCTGCAGCACATCCAGTCCAGTAAATCCGCTTGACGACATTTCCCTACAGCTGCGCTGCCCCTTTAAATCCATTGGGCGATTTATTTTGGCAGCTATTTCGCTAATTTTGACACAGCGACAAGTGATACGGGTTTAATTATAACTTGAAGGAGAAAGGTTGGAAAAAGTGAATGTACTGTAAATAAAATACGGCCAGCACAGATGTACACATGCAGCACATCTTCAGAGTTTCTTTCATCTCAGGAGTACAGGGGACACAAGTCCCATCACACTATTTCATCAATCTACAAATAATATGGCTGCCGTTAGAAAGGGCCTCATTTATAAATGGACGAAAATACCAGCGGCAATTTTCGTTTAGTATCACTGGGATGCAAACGAAAATGCCACTAGTATTTATTAATACTTACCCCTCCGGCGAGGTCCCGCGAAGTCCTCCGCTGGGCTGCTGGCAGCCTAATGCTGCCATCAACGGGGCTCCAGTGTTATGCGCATGGCGACGGTCCATCTGTGCATGTGCATGACACGGTGATCCGGCAGTGCCTGGAAGGCTTCGCTGAAGCCGGAAAGGCACCGCCGGGTCTCCATTGCCGGCAATGAGGCTTGCATCGCTCTCGCCATCTAAAAGATGGCGAGCGCGATTCTGTGACAAATAGCGGTAATCTTAGATTACCTCTGTTTATTAAATGCAGAAAGGTGGCATAAGCCCTTTAGCGAGCGCTAAAGGGGTTATGTTTCATGAGTAAATGGAGTCCTAAGTCCTGTACAAGGGTTACACTTAAATTATACTTAAATATTGTGTAGTAATTGTATTTTTATTTTTGCTTTGCACAATTGCAGAGTCACGTAAGGGGTTTTCCACCCACAGGTAATGTCTTCCTGTAACGTTTACTAAATTTTTTATTTTACCAATGCCTTTCTTTCTTCTGTGCTTTTAAGCCATGTCTTTATATCAAGAGGCGCAGTTGTTCACTTATGTTGCCATGGGTTACCACACAATGGTATCTCTATATACCATTGTCTCAGCTGAAGAACTGTGTTGTATTCCAAGGTAATGAAAATACCAACCAGATAAGACCTGTGGATAGATTTACTAAAGCTTCTAAAATAAAAATAAAGATTCTAGCTATCATTTATCTAGTACACCAGAGGTTCCCAAACTCAGGGCCTGAACCACTGCGGATCGCTATTCTGCTAATATGCACACGCCGCAGTTACTAATATCAGCGGTGATATGTAACTGTTTGCACTCGCATTGCGATCGCTGCCTAACATAAGTACTCCCACTTCCCCTTACTCACATCTGTATACTAGGGGAACATTGGGCCTGATTCAGAGCCGGACACTCTGACCAGAGCGCTCGCTCTGAATCAGGGACCTCCTCCATTAAAATGGAGCGTCCTCCTGGACGCTCGTATAGCTGTGGGTCACCACCCACAGCATATACGAGTGTCCAACAAGATGGTCGCGATGGTCTTGACCATCGGACTTGCGAGGGAAACCCTGCGGTCGGGTTTCCCAGGAACAAGCCCTGGAGTGATTTTGGCTCTATCAGAGCCAAAATCACTCCCACTGACATCACTAGTGATGTCAGTGGGGCCGGCTTCAGACGGTAGGCGTTCCCATGGGAATGCCTCCGTCTGGCAGGCACGCCCCCAACACGCCCACCAAAGGGGGCGTGCTGTCAATCAACATCGACAGCACGCCCCCTTTGGTGCGAGACCCGGAGCGATGGGAAGCTCGTCGCTCGCCGGGTCTCACGCATGCGCACGACGGAGCTCCCTCCGTCGTGCGCATGCGCAGTGGGGAACATCGACCCACTTGCAAGCGTACTGCCGCTCGCGAGTGGGTCTGAATGACCCCCCATAGCGAAACCATCTGTAACATCGGACCCATACGCACAGTTAAGGCAGGTCAGACCTCAGGAATTTCTTACTTCAGCGCAAGCTATGAGGCCTAAGGCTACTTATGGTATCGCAGTGGCTAATTTATGGATGCCCCAGCAACCACGTCCCAACGCACTGGTACGCCTGCGTTTTCTGACACCCCCCCCCCCCCACGTCGCCACCAACAAATGGCACTTCCTGTTAATCACTCTGCCATGGGTCAGTGTAGTCTCTGTGATCACAGTCCCGACCGCAGTAGCTTGTTCAAACATGCGCAGAACGCAGCAATCGGCCAATTGCGTGTGTATAAGCAACTGCGTTCCTTGCTGAATCAGGCCCTCTGTCCTCAAGGCACCCCAACAGTCCAGGTTTTATGGATAACCATGCTTGGAGACAGGTGACAAGTAATTCCTCAGTTTTTTTATTTAATCAGCGATGTTCAACCATAGATATCCTCAAAACCTGGACCATAAGGGTACCTTGAAGACTGTGTTTGTGAACCTCTGTAGTACACCATAGTTGCCGACATTGGAGTTTTGCTCCCCAGGAGAAGCCCGGAGAGGAGAAGCAGGTGGGAGGTGTTGGGGGTGGGGCTGGATGGGTTGCTTCATTAAGCTTCGCCCACTCTTGACAATTTGCAACATACTGTGCATATTTAAATATGGGGTGAAGCCAAAATGGGCCACGGCCACTACTCGCGGACCTGCCGGACCGAAAGAAAATTCTCCTTATTCTGCCCACTTCACTAGGAACCTACCCTTCCGGTGGTGCGGCGGGGGTCTCCCGAAAAATCGGGAGCCTCCCGCAACTTCCGGGAGGGTTGGCATGTATGTAGTACATTGATGGGCAACCGGCAGCCTTGGAGACACATGTGACCCACCGGGCCCTTGCTTGCACCCTCCAGCTCTTTCCTGCTATGTTAGGTTGTCATATTTGTTTGTTATAGCTTGTAATGCTTGTTTAAAAGGCCTGCCAGTATAGCTGGGTACACACTGGACAGATATATCTGCAGATGATGGTCGTTCATACACAGTCAACGATCATCATCTGTCTTTGGCCTCTGCTGCACTGCCCGATGGACAGATATATCTGCCATCGGCTGTGCAGCAGAGCTGATGCGCTATGTCTGTGAATGATGTAATTCACAGACACATCGCTGGTACGCACTGGCTGACAGGCACACAATATATTGGCCGATCAGTTGATCGGCCAATATATCTGTCAGTGTGTACCCAGCTTATGTTGTTATAGATAGGGAATGGGTTGCCCATCACTGAACTAGTACATTCTAGAAAATAACTATAATTTGATTGGTTGCTATAGTTTGACTTATGCGCTTCCTTTTTTAGAAGCTTTAGGAGTTATTCAATCCTGGAAATGTCTGGCTGCATACATTACCATCTATTACAGTAGACAATAACCTCTAATTATCCTTTGCATCTCTATGGAGTGTGAGGAAATATTAGCAACAATTGGCTGGGTTCATAGATGTACACAACACCGATTTTTACACAGATAGAGCAATGTATACGCGCAGCGTTTTTTTTTTCCTGCAATTACGCCCACACAGAGGATCCATACACAAAGTGAGTGACATATAGTCAGCGTTTGGGGGAGATAACGCAGATGTGTCTAACCATTTCAACGCCATTTCATAGGCGTGCATAAATTAGCTATGGCGGTCTCTTACGCAACATGAGAGCCCTCAGAGTGTCATGAGACATCGTGTTTGTGGCTTGTCAGACTTTCCGCATATTTACGCTGTGATGCGTCATTGGACGGCTATGAGAAGGCAACAGTGGCGTCCCTGTGTTCGGCTTTGCTTCGGAAGGCATTAGCATATTTTAGCAACTGCGATCCGTGAGAGAATGCAGTTGCGATTGCATTAGCATAAATCTCTGAATAAAGCGCAATATTAATGACCCTAACGCATCGCAGGAGTTTAAGGGCCACATGTGCTGCTATATTGGGCCATTAGCCAGAAATCTGCAGCTGTGTTATAGCTTGGCCAGCTAAACACACGGGGATCCGGAAATATAAAGCAGTGCGTTCAGTAAAAGGTACAGGAGGGAATGTACAAACCAGTAAATTAGAGTCATCCAAATGTAAACAGTCCCTTTAAATTACAACTACAGGAGGAAGTTGGTTTGCTTGACCTCTGACCCAAAGTGTTTTTTTTTTTCTTGTGAAACTGGTTCTAACAGTGATTACTTTGGTTTTCGTTTTCCCTTTGTTATTGTTAAATGTAAACATTGAGGGATGTCATAGAGGTTAGCTGCATCACAGCACTGTCTTGAGATTGATTCCCACCAAGGCCCTATCTGTGTGGAGTTGGTATGTTCTTCCCAGGTTTGCTTCGGTTTCCTCCCACACTCACTGCTACAGTAGAATAATCGGTGACAAAAATGAACCCTAGTTTGTGTCTGTGTGCAGATGTGGAGGGAATATAGATTATAAGCCCCACTGGGGTACAGACTGATGTGAATATATATGTGCGCTCTATAAATAACTGATAATAAATAATGCATATAAATAATATTGTAATAGCATTTTTACCTCATTTCTATGATGACGTTTGTTAGGGTTATTACTTAGAAAGCCACGATGGGTGTCCGTGCTACTGCTTTACCTTCTCCCACCTAAATCCCCTTCTCTTTCCTGAGAACTCTGTTGTCAATCCTATTAAAGTGTGATAATCCCGTCACAGGAACCTGGATTTGGCATAGCCCAGCACATTTAAACAGAGATTGTCTTTTAGGTTTGTAGTTGTTCAAGCAAAAAATCATTTTTAAGCAGAAATTGCTCATAAATAATCCATACTTGCCAACTCTCCCTGATTGTCATGAGACTCCCTGAAATAGTAGCAATCTCCCTGTCTCCCTGAAGAGACTAATAATCTCCCTGATTGCACCTTACCCCCATTATGAAGCTGTTATATACAGAAAAAAACATAATATATATATATTAACGATACTGGATCAGAACCTCGATACACACCTTCCTATACCTTCTAATGTCCTGCCTATACCCTCTGATATCCTGCCTATACCCAGGGGCGCCGAGAGGGGGGGAGCGGGTACAGATTACCCGGGCCCGAACTTCCTGAGAGGCCCGGCAGGGGCCCGGCAGGGGCCCGGGTCCGGCGCCGCTCCCCCTCACTCATAGCAGCCCAGCACACAGCGTGTGCTAAGCTGCAGTGGAGACTGCTCGTGTTTGCTGAGCAGCAGCCACAGCAGTCTCCTATGCCTGTGGGGGGGAGTGATCACACTGATCGCGCCACCCTGGCTTTGAGCAGGGCTGAGGGAGCACAGAGCACGCCCCCCTCCCCAGCGCGCAGCGACGCTTCGCGGCGCTGCAATTCTGGTTTTTTTTTTCGGAAAGGGGGCGTGGCCACGCCTCCCGCGATTAGGCCACGCCCCTATTACCCGGGCCCGCCGCAGCTCTCAGCGGGCCTGCCTATACCTTCTAAGGATGACGTTAATTTGCGTATGCAGTCATACCATAAATAAAGACTTGTGCTTTGGAACCACAGATTCCATGTCTAAGTGTTATTCAGGTAAAAGTTCAGACAGTTACACGCAATTGATCTAGACACAATTTAGGCGCAAAAGGAAAATTATACAGACCCAAGTACAGTATACATACGCAGGCGCTTCCGGACCCGGAGGTAGGCATCAGCAAGAGACCCCTAGTCATACAGCGTTCAGCACGAAGACTGAGAACCAGCGTTCATGCACACATATTTATACCCCCCCAGAATAAATAGGACAATAAGGAAGTTTGTTGCTGATGTCATTGGTTCCCAGGGGAGAAGCATCTGTTACAGCACCTTTAACAGGCTGGTTCAAATAGACTCTCCCTGCCTCTAACAGCTGGGGATCTTCCTCTTCACGCCCCCTGCAACATTCTAACAGTTGTTAATGAAATATACATTTTGTTGCTTGTAGGCTCTGCGATCCATAACTTGAGTTTGCATGATGCGACCTCCCCACCGATAACACCGGAATACTGTAAAAAGAGTACGCATCAGTACAAGACCAAACACGACTTGTTTAGCATGTATAATACCTTAGTTATCAAAATACCTTTATTTCTCAGCATTTAAACTAATTGAACCAACTTAAATCATACACTTTAAAGCTTATTGAACCTTATGTGTGAATATGTAATGTGTGGGTATTCAGGGTTTGATATAAAGACGCTAGTTAACTTGGGGAAGATGCGTGTGCATAAAACTAATAAAACAGCGGTTTCATACAAAGTTCTATGCATTCGCTAATATGCGACTAGTTAACAGCGCAATTGTGCGTATTAATGTGTGTATGAGAAATGGTGAAAAATGCAATCGCATGGTGCTAATAGTATCATCGCCACATGTACTAAAATGTGAGTTTATCTAAAATGGCGCTTAGGCGCCCATTCGCAAAATGGCTTCTTGCGATGTCATTTTCAAGATGGCGTCTTGCGGCCAGTTGCAAGATGGCGTCGTTGCGACTAAATTTTAAACTGAATTTGTCTCAGCCAATTATTCAGCTTCGACAGTCCACCCTTTGATAGCAAACAACATGCTATCACAATCTGCTATTAGAATTTAATTTAGGCTTACATTTACATATTATTTGGTGTTATTATGGGATGGCACAAGGTGGTTCTTAATCCATCAATAATGTGTCTCTGGGCGGGGACATAAAACTACTATTATACGCACACCGCGGATCTTCGAAGATCATGTGAAAGGTGTGGGAATGCACCAGTCTTATAAAAGCAGTCTTGAAGGGGAATTGAGACTTTACATTATCTGAGGTGTTCTTTGAATAACATTTACATTCTATGCATGTCTAAATATAATACATTAAATAATGGTGTTTCCTAGCTCAGGGTTGTAATGCAGTTCTGTATTTACCTCGGTATTCATACTGGCCACCATCATGATTTCATTCTTTCGTTTTACTCTATTTTTACATTTTCCACACTTCAACACAATAGGAACACACCGGACACATATGCCAATTATTATGATGACAATTAGTATAAGGATTAAGAATTTGCCTATGCTGGCGATCACTTCCTGGACCCATTCCCCTAGACCGGAGAACCATTTCACTGGGTTCAGCCATGACACCCATCCTTCTATCTTTTCCCCTACTTCAGCCACTGAAGCATTATGGTTCTTACAAAATTCCCATTTTAGCTGCAGAATTTCATCCATCTTCCGGTCTATCACCTCCTTAGGGTCGCTGGTATCATTGGTGACATAGGTGCAACATTTTACTCCAAATTGGGTGGCCAATGTTACGCAATACCCTCCAGTAACAGCAGTTAAATAATTCAACACTAGCCTGTGTTGCACCAGTTCTTTCTTGTACGCTTGTAATTCTCCCCCAGTATACCTGAATGTGTCATCGTACATCTCGGCGATATTATCTATCAATTTGGCAAGTTCCTGGATATATCTAAAATTTAATGTACCCCGAGCAATCCTAGTGGGGTCCAATGCGACCAGAACTTGAAAGCCAGTTGTCTCACTGATTAACTGAGTGACTTTATGTATATCACCAGGTACAATATTTCTTTTGCCTCTGTGTTTATATTGTGTGTGAAGATATGTTGACAGTGTGTTTTTATGCATACCCAGCATTTCAACATGTGTGAGGGTCATAACTTCTGGGACTATTCTTCCCAGGTAACACAAACCTTCGGAACTCGGGGAGAGCCATTTATACGCTTTTCTTCCACAGATGAAATATACATTATCAGGGAGAACATAAGGAATGGTATGCATCATTATCGTTAAGCACATTTCCCTTGCAAACAATCCTATTTCTAGTTCTTCCATCTGGTACATGCAAGTTTCTGGCTATATTATTTTAGCACAATAACCATTTGGCACCTTACCAATAGTTTCTTTGGTGGAACTCAATGTATATCTATACCTAAAATGTTTCCCACCAGACTTAATGGAGGTCAGCAGGTCATGGTCTATGGACTCATTATCAGCTCTTTGTGAGAAGGTCATCGTCTGAATATTCCCCGTCACTTCCCAACTCCCGGGTTTATTGGGGTTGGTTATGTTTAGACACAAAAGTGATCTATCTACTTGGAATTGATGGAGTTTGAAATGAGGTGGTTTGGATGAGAGGAATTTTCCATCCAATGTTTTCCCTTTTTGTAATTCTAAAATTTCCGTGATATTCAGCGGAAATGGCACCAACCCTACATTATGCTGTCCCTGTGGCACATGTGAACACACCCAGCAATCGGTTTGATTTAACACCTTGCCTACCATGTTATGATAATCCTCTAGAGGATACCCACCCCAGTACGGATTATATTTAGGTTGGCACCGTTGGATACAGTTCTCATCAACTAGGGACCCACAAAGCTCACAAATACAGGAATCTTCAGACGATAAACCTCCACACCTTCCCCGAGTATCCGGAATGACAGCTCTTTTAACAATAACAGTACTAAGATTGGTCAGACAGTCCCCTGATTGGCATTACACTCCTCCTGATTCCACTCCATCAGCACTGCCATCAGCTCCCGTTTCCTCAAGCGGTCCCCCATCACAGACACTGGATATCCCCGGACTGACCAGGATGGTGAACACTCTAAAAGAGAATATGAAAATGAACACAGCAGGCCCGTTCATTGTCACAACAAGACCTGCAAATTTCTCTCAGTTCAGGTATCTTACTACGACCTTTTCAATCCTCCCGGAACAAGCTCACGAGCGATAGGTCCACGCTATCAGCTTTGTCTCCGACTTGTTTCTCCACCGGTTGATTGACCTTTTTGCAGTGAGTGGAATGGACCCAGGTATCTCTCTCGGCCACCTTCAAAGATGTAGTACTAGTCAGTAGCACCTGGTACGGACCTTCCCACCGATCAGTCAAACAACCAGAATGCAAGAAATTTCTGATCATTACATATTCTCCTGGTTCAACATCGTGACAGTTCGTTTCAGGCATATCAATAGACAACAATTTCAGTTTCTGCTGCTGTTGCTTTAACTGCTTACTCATTGATATAAGATACTTCACAGTTATCTCGTTGTTACCCTTTAGATCTTTAGATCTTCCTGTGGACTTATAATCAAATGAGGTTGTCTACCGAACAATATTTCAAATGGGGACGGATTCAGAGGAGGTCTAGGAGTAGAGTCCTTATGCTATGTAGGACCAAAGGTAACGCTTCTGGCCATCCTAGTCCAGTCTCAGTCATGATTTTACTTAGCTTATTTTTAATAGTCCCGTTCATCCTCTCTACCTTTGCACTGGCTTGTGGTCGGTAGGGGGTGTGAAGTCGGCTATTAATACCCATCAGCTTACACATATTTTGAAAAACATCACCTGTGAAATGGGTACCCCTATCACTCTCGATGATTTTAGGGATACCGTACCTGCATACAAATTCCTGAACTATTTTCTTGGCAGTAAACGCAGCAGTATTAGTGGCCGCTGGGTAGGCCTCAACCCAGTTAGAAAATACGTCTGTGTACACTAATACATACTTAAGGTTCCTGCAGGGTGGTAATTGGATGAAATCAATTTGTATCACCTGGAAAGGTCCATCAGTCGGTGGAATGTGGGACGGTTCGGTAGGGATCGCTTTCCCTATGTTCTTTCTCAAGCAGGTTAGACAGGACATTGCTATCTTCTCTGCTTGTGAAGAAAAACCTGGTGTGCACCAGTATGCCCTCACCAACTTGCACATACCCTGTTTACCCAGATGAGTCAGACCGTGTGCTGCCTCAGCCAGGCTGGGGTAATATGCCTTGGAGGCTACTGACTTACCATGTCCGTCCCTCCAGAACACAGAGGACTCTTGCCCACATCCCTTGGACTTCCAAATGTATTTTTCCTGAATTGAACACAAATTTTGCATCTCAATTAATTTCAGCATATCAATAGTTTGGAATGACATAATTGTTTCAGTTGGAGGAAACATTTTTAACCCTGCTGCCCATTTTGCAGCTTCATCAGCTCTGTTGTTGCCCAGTGACACCGGGTCATCTTCACATGTGTGGGCTTTGCATTTAATTACTGCCACTGCTTTGGGCAGTTGGATTGCTTCTAGAAGATGTTTTATGTGTCGGGAATGTGCAACTAGTGTGCCTGCTGCTGTCATAAAATTTTGCAGATGCCATAGAGCCCCAAAATCGTGCATCACCCCGAACGCATACCTCGAGTCAGTGTAAATGTTAGCAGATTTGCCTGCTGCCAGTTCACACGCTCTAGTTAGTGTTACTAACTCTGCCACCTGGGCTGAGTGAGGAGGACCAAGAGGTTTAGCTTCTATGATGTCTGTGTCATTTACAACAGCATAACCTGTACATAATTCACCTGTGTCTGTTTGTCTATGACAACTCCCATCCGTATAAAAAGTTACATCCACATTCTCTAAAAGGTGTGTCATGAATGTCAGGTCTAGCAGTAAAGGTCTGATTCAGATATGTCATACAATCGTGCATATCATTATGTCTGCCGAACTCACCTCCCGCCAGCAACTCCTCTCCTTCCACCCTTTGTACATCATGTTGTACATATGGTAGGTATGTTGCTGGATTCAGCGTACTGCAACGTTTAAAGGTAATATTTGCAGGGGCGATTAGAGCTAGTTCCCATTTGGTGAACCTTGCCGAGGAGACGTGTCTGGTTTGAGCTGAGTTCAACAGAGCAGGTACAGCATGGGGAGTGTAGACAATCATATCATGGCCCAATACTACGTCCTCACTTTTACTCACCAATAGAGCGGTAGCTGCTACACTTCTCAAACAGGTGGGGAGTGATCTTGCTACCGTGTCCAATTGGGCACTGTAGTATGCTACGGGCCTACTGGCATCACCATGTTTTTGTGTAAGGACACCTGCAGCACAACCATCGGCTTCCGTACAATACAAATCAAAAGGTTTTTCATAATCAGGTATTCCCAATGCAGGAGCTCTTGTCAGACTATCCTTAAGATTAAGGAAAGCCTGTTCTGATTCCTCTCTGTGTATGACACGATCGGGCTTTGAGGAAGAGACTAATTCCTGTAAAGGTAAGGCCAAAATAGAAAAACCTGGTATCCACATTCTACAATATCGACACATTCTCAAGAAAGTACGAATTTGCTGTTGATTCTGCGGCAATGTCATGTTTTGTATGCCCTGGATTTTATCTGTTGTGAGGTGTCGTAACCCCTGGGTTAGGCAGTGTCCCAAATATTTTACTCTGGATTGGCACGGCTGTAGTTTGTCCGTAGCCACCTTGTGTCCTGTTTGTGAGAGATGAAGTAACAAAAGTTAAGTATCATTCAAACATGACATAAACGAGTCAGAACATAGCAATAAATCGTCCACATATTGTAATAGAACAGATCCATTGGCAGGTTGAAAAGATTGTAAACAGTCGTGCAATGCCTGGGAGAAGATACTGGGGCTGTCTATGAAACCTTGGGGTAATCGTGTCCATGTGTATTGTAAACACACATGTAAATGCGAATAGATACTGACAGTCAGGATGGAGAGGCACAGAGAAGAAAGCTGAACAGAGGTCAATGACAGTGAAATGGGTTGCATTTGGTGGGATCTGCATCAAAATGACAGCTGGATTTGGCACTACAGGGAATTGGCTCTCTACTACCTTATTAACACCTCTAAGGTCTTGTACCAGCCTATAACCCCTCCCACCACTCTTCTTTACCGGGAAGATGGGACTGTTGGCTACACTAACTGTACGGACTAAAATTCCCTGTTGTAATAATCGCTCAATTATTGGAAAAACCCCTAATTCTACCTCCTGTTTTAGTGGGTACTGGGGAAGTTTTGGAGCTTGCCTTCCGTTTTTTAAATTTACCATTACTGGGCTTACGTTTGCCTTTGATCCAGTGTCCTGTCCATCTTTAGTCCAAAGGGAATCTGGAATTAGGGACAACATTTCATCTACCTGTGATGGAGATTCTTTAAAAACTGTAGAGTGATACATTATCCTTTGAGGAGTGTCTAACATATCCCGCACCTCGTATACCATTCTCTCTGGCAGGGCCGCAACTAGGGGAGGGCTAGAGGTGCACGTGCACCGGGTGCCGGAATGCAGGGGGTGAAAAAGGGATGACTCACGGTGGCTTGGGGGCTGGAGTGTCAGAAAATGGCCATCCAAAAAATGGCTGCCGCCAAGGAGGACACAGATGCTAGAGTTCCTTACTGGACCTATAGTGTCTGTTAGGCCAGCACAAGTGCCGGGAGAAGATACTGAAAGCTGCATCTTCTCCCATGAAATCCCCTTGGGAATGAGCATGAAATCCCCCTGGCAATGAGCATGAAATCCCCCTGGCAATGAGCATGAAATCCCCCTGGCAACGAGCATGAAATCCCCCTGGCAACGAGCATGAAATCCCCCTGGCAACGAGCATGAATCCCCCTGGCAAAGAGCAGGTAATTTTAAAGTAATTAGAATCCTTACTGTGGGGCATACAATGGTGTCGGGCAAATATGTAAGTGGCACTTTGGTAATAGGCATTACAGTGTGTGGCATAATGTGTAATGGGTATTATTGTGTGTGGAATAATGTAAGTCACTATACCAGGGACGTTTGACTAGTGCACTGCCTTATGGAGGAGCAAGGACAAAATCCAGGTACGGGAAGGGAGGGGGCGCAAAATTGCTACCTTGCACCAGGTGACAGACATCCTAGTTTCGGCCCTCTCTCTGCCCTGTAGGTTAGTAGAAGCCGCAGCAGCCAGGAGAAAAGAATGCCTGGTATGCAACGGCCCAATAGTAACCTCTGTGGACTTTGTTAAAGGATAATGTTCCACTTTACCTGTTACACCCATTGTTGGTACTGTCTCGTTGGTCACCTGCAAATTAACGGGAGATTTTATCACCGACCTGGTCGCCCCTGTGTCTACAAGAAAAGGATATTCAGTACCAGCTACATCAACCATCATGACCGGTTCTTCCCTAGTACTTCCCGTTAATCTGACCATCTGTAGACTACAGGTATGACCTGACCCCTAGCGTTGGCTACCCTTCTCCAATAAAGCATATGTGGATATGGGTAAGGATAGGGAGGGTAAGGGTATTGTGGGGGATAAGAAGTTGGTGGATAGCCTGGGACCTGTGGTTGCATCGGGTTAGTGGGATAGAGTTGTGTTTGTTGTTGAGTGGGGTTAGTGAGAGCACATACTTGTTCAGACGTGATTGTGTGTGCAAGTGTGTCTGTTGGCTGTGATGTTACAGTCATTCCCTCCAGAGCTTGTATACTGACAGCCATTAGTTTTTCGCTCTGGGCTTCTCTCTTTTTGGATATGTTTTTATCATGTTCAATGGCGGTTTCTATGAGGGTATCTATTGTGAGTCCCCGCCAGCCAGGCTGTGAGGTCTGAACCCGAGTTTTTAAACTCTCTTTCAGACCGTCCACAAGTACTGTGACTATCATCCCCCGGTGGTGAGTGCTATCTTTCATATCCTCTATTCCAGTGTACTGGGTGATAGCTTGCAGAGCCCGATCGCAATAATCTTTTGCAGTCTCACTCTCTTTCTGCTTAATGGTGAAAATTTTGTTCCAGTTAACTACTACTGGAAAATATATACTCAATTGAGTTACAATGCGGGAAATGTTACCTTGGTTTACTTGGTCTGTTAAGGGAACGTCACCATCCAATACACAATCCGTGATAAATTTTGTCACGTCGGTATTGCATGGCAGACAGGCCCTTAACACCACATGCCAATCTTTATTAGTGGGTTCATGTGAACTACCCAAATTTCTCAAAAATCTTTGACATTTGGCTAATTCCTTTTTGGGATCGGGGAAATCATTTATGATGGAATTTAGTTCTGCTCTTGTCCAAGGACAATGCATTACTACTTCCCTCGTGGGCACTATACCGTTTGCGTCTGCATTTCCATTTGGAACAGTTATTGTCCGAATGGGATGCAGACTGGTAGCGCTGCTACCTTTGACCTGATTACCTGGCTGGGGGTTTAGTCTGCTTCTGCTACGTATGGTATGAACAACTTCCTCTACAGGTGCAGAGGGCATTAACACTTCCCTTGCTGTTACCGATGGAGATGGAGGCACCACTCGTGATTGTGGTGATGCAGTATCTATCATCTGCACAGCATGGGAAATGGCAGACATTACAATAGGCTCATCATCCGCATCATGAACATTTTCTTTATAATTGCTTAAGAGAGGGTACAAGTTGCTTGTTACATTTTTATGGGTATTTTTGGTAACTGTACTTGCACCTCCATCCTCATAAGGTGGGGGAGGTGAGCGTGAACTGCTGGCAATACTCTCCATGATGCTACCTTGCCGCACGTGCGCGCCATTTTGCGGCTCGCCGTATTGCAATTCAGCGTCGCGGATGTATTTTCTGGCAATGTGCTCATGACGCTAGTTTGCGTTGTTTGCACATTGTTAAGCCACGCATCCCCTTCATGCTGCCACAGTTTTAAACATTCAAAATATTTAACCTTTTTCTCTCGGGAGCACATCAAACTGATGTGATCCTGGACATTATCTAACACATTTTTATCAAAACTACCAATTCTGGGAAACGGTCTAACACTCTTCCTCGTCATATTAAATCATAAATCACAATACCTTATTGCATAAGTACCGTACTTGGTATGCATGATACGACGGGCCGATCCGATCGGCGCCTCTATTAGCAGCACATCATTGCCTAACATCTCTACTGTTTGCGTGGCTCCCATTCTGAGACAACTCCTATGCTTTTCAATAAAGATTTAAACCGGTGAAAGACAATCAAGACACTTTCACTTACCTGTGGACGATTTAAGTCGGCGGCGCCCACACACCTGGATAAGATTTAGTAAGGCAACTTCCACACCTGGATAAGATTTGAAAAAGGCAACTTCCACACCCGGATAAGATTTAGTAAGGCAACTTCCACACCTATGAGAGTTTATATGTCGGCTACTCTCACACACCTCTCTACAACAAAGACAACATGTACACCTGCTACTGTGTATAGAACGGTAAAGCTGCTTACTGAGCGGCTAGACTAACCCTTGCACCTAGCCCTTAAGGATCATACGATACCCTTAACTTTGCTCAACAAATATTCACTGTTACACACTTTTTTCCTGCGCAGAAAAATACACGTTAACCCAGATATTGGTAATAGAAAGAAAAATGTAAACCTCAGTGGCTTTGTTCAAACACGTGGCAGCACAACCGGAAGTACGTATACGCTATTGTGCGACCAGTCGCATACACAATAATGCGACTACCACACAACCGTATAACGGCTTTTTTAACTGCGTATGCAAAAGTGCATCTTTGCTATTTGCAAACCTGCGACTTAGCCGCGTACTCAGTACTGCGACACCCCTTTAAACGTAAAGTTCTATCAACAGAGGAAAACAAACTTTTTCCTCTCTTGTCCCTGGATTCTAGTCAGCTTCCTTGATTCACACGGAGACGGATAGCGATCTTTCAGCACAAAGCGGTTGCAGGCAAACCCTGCATGTGGCCACTCCACCCTTTGCTGAAATATCGATAGACGTATGTACCGTGTGAGCAGGTAAGTGACTTTACTACCAGCCCCCAACTAATGATACTGGATCAGAACCTCTATACACACCTTCCTATACCTTCTAATGTCCTGCCTATACCCTCGCGTACACAGTCATACCATAAATAAAGACTTAGACGTGGAATCTGTGGTTCCAAAGCACAAGTGTTATTCAGGTAAAAGTTCAGACAGTTACACGCAATTGATCTAGACACAATTTAGGCGCAAAAGGAAAATTATACAGACCCAAGTACAGTATACATATGCAGGCGCTTCCGGACCCGGAGATAGGCATCAGCAAGAGACCCCTAGTCATACAGCATGAAAACTGAGAACCAGCGTTTGTGCACACATATTTATACCCCCCCCAAGCATAAACAGGACAATAGGGAAGTTTGTTGCTGATGTAATTGGTTCCCAGGGGAGAAGCATCTGTTACAGCACATTTAACAGGCTGGTTCAAATAGACTCTCCCTGCCTCTAACAGCTGGGGATCTTCCTCTTCACGCCCCCTGCAACATTCTAACAGTTGTTCATGAAATATACATTTTGTTGCTTGTAGGCTCTGCGATCCATAACTTGAGTTTGCATGATGCGACCTCCCCACCGATAACACCGGAATACTGTAAAAAGAGTACGCATCAGTACAAGACCAAACACGACTTGTTTAGCATGTATAATACCTTAGTTATCAAAATACCTTTATTTCTCAGCATTTAAACTAACTGAACCAACTTAAATCATACACTTTAAAGCTTATTGAACCTTATGTGTGAATATGTAATGTGCGGGTATTCAGGGTTTGATATAAGGATGCTAGTTAACTTGGGGCAGATGCGTGCGCATAAAACTAATAAAACAGCGGTTTCATACAAAGTCCTATGCATTCGCTAATATGCGACTAGTTAACAGCACAATTGTGCGTATTAATGTGTGTATGAGAAATGATGAAAAATGCAATCGCATGGTGCTAATAGTATCAACGCCACATGTACTAAAATGTGAGTTTATCTAAAATGGCGCTTAGGCGGCCATTCGCAAAATGGCGTCTTGCGATCTCATTTTCAAGATGGCGTCTTGCGGCCATTTGCAAGATGGCGTCGTCGCGATAAATTTTAAACTGAACTTGTCTCAGCCAATTATATATCTGTTTTTTCTGTATATATTTATATATACATTCAAATGGGATCATTAGTAGAAGTTCCCTGCATTGGTTATAAGGCACAATGATCCCTATGACTACATGCATTTTCTGAAAAGTATCAGAGTGTTTTCATCACCCAGTAGATCTTAGTAACTGCTTTGGGGCTCATTTACATTTGTATGTAAATCAATATGACATGTCTCTTAGATGTAGCAGTACACGCCCACTGTAACGCGTGCTCATAGGTGTTTATATATATATATATATATATATATGGCGGTAAAACCCCCAAAATGCAGTTTTATGGGGTTTTACTGAATTTCTCAGATGTACTAAGCAGAGGAATGGGATGCATTCCAGTGCTTTGTCCCGGTGGGTGACGCCATATTCAGATGTAGTTACCCAATAGAAGCCTATGGGCTTCTTATAGGGACACCTCCCCTAAGAGGTATCCAGTCCAGGGGCGTCTTAAGAGAGGAGGGGGTCCGTGTGCACTCCCCATGCGGGGCCCCCTCCTCTCTCACGGTGGCCGGCAGCCGACTGACGCGGCTAGCCAGCCACCGGAACCTTAGTAGACTCCGGGCACTAGAGTGTGCCCGGAGTCTACTGCGCATGCGCAGAACGCCGGAAAATGGCCATGGCGGACATTTTTCTGGCGTTCTCCGCATGTGCCGTAGACTCCGGGCACACTCTAGTGTCCGGAGTCTACTGCGCATGCGCAGATAACCGGAAAAATGGCTGCGGCAGCCATTTTCCGCTGTTCTGAGCAGCGCAGACACCCGACGTGAGACCACGGACTGGTAAGTCTAAAATAATATGGGTGCAGTGTGTGCGGTGCGGGGCCCCGGGAGCCCGTGTGTCCCGCACACACTGCACCCATTATAGATACGCCACTGATCCAGTTGCATCCCTCCTATCCACGCGACCATCAGCGCATGCGCTGAAGGACGCCAGAGTGACTGGCATGCTGTGCATGTTCTCGCGCTGTGCACAACAGTATGGGCGTTACAGATTCGGACGAATTTAGATTGCATCTACACTTGCAGCTGGGAAATAATGGGGCGTTCTCACATAGCAAAAGCTCTGCGAGGACAAGGAGGCAGAACTGCGGGCTATACGGTCGGACATAAGCGTAAGTACATCTTTTCCCAGACCTATCATTTGCAGCAAGCCTATCGGTGCACTCCCGCCATAATGATGGTGACTAGCGGTAGATCGGAGCATATAGATAGGAGGTGGGTGCATATGGGCAAATGTATGCATTGTAGTACACTAATGCAATGTGGGAGCAACTATGGGCAATTTGCGATCACCTAGGCATAAGGCCCATTGTTTCCATAGTGCTGGCACCATGCAGTCTTTAGGGGGAAATGTATCAAGCCTTGGGGGTCTATTTACTAAGCAGTGATAGGAGACAGAGTGAAAAGTGATAAGGTGCCAGCCAATCAGCTCCCAACTGTCATTTTTCAATCACAGTCTGTGAGATGACAGTTGGGAGCTGATTGGCTGGCACCTTATCACTTTTCACTCTGTCTCCTAACACTTCTTAGTAAATAGACCCCTTGGAGAGATATAGTATAGTAGTTGCCCAAAGCAACTATCATCTTCTAACGGTCACTTCACATTAGTCGCTTTGGGCAACTTCTCCACTTTATCCCTCTCCAAGGCTTGATACATCGCCCCTATGGGAGGACAGCCATTATTAAATATCAGATTTTAATAATATGAGTTATGCTGGTATCTGTGGTGTCTGCCCTGAGTTCTCAATTGGGGATGACTTCAGCTACAGAAAAAATGTGGTTTTGCATGATTGCTGCCTAGTGAACCCTTCAGACCAAAACCCTCGCCCAGTACTGCTTATAGTCAGGTGGTAGAATGCAGTGTACGACGGAGCTTCCCATTATCACGTTGCTAGCATTATCTGACTGTGCTATTACACCTTTATCTACACTTTGGGCCTGATTCAGACCCGGACGCTAAGCTGCGAATGCACGCTATGGGCGATAGTCGCCCATCTGCACATGCGTCACAGCGCGCGAGCCAGTCACTGCGATCGGGAATGGTGCACTCGTACTACACAGACTGAGCGCTAATTTGAGTGACAGATAGTGCCGTTTGAGGGTGGTGTCAGGGAATGGTCTCTGAAAACGGGGGTGTGGATATGTGAACACAGACGTGCCTGTGTGTTCTAACGACGTTTCATGGGGGTACATAATTAGCATGGAAGAGTCATTGTACACGTCACCTGGTTGTATTTCAGCCTGCAGTGATTGCAGTGCTTGCGACGCGGTAGGGTTTTCCTCAAGGGCTACGAGCAGCTCCGATGGCTCTGGATGGTTCTGAATAATCATACACTTCCTGGAGATGACATGTGCTGCAAAGGAAAAGTGGGCGTCTTTAGACCCGCGTGCGATCACTCTGCCGTCTCTCTCTAAGACATAGAGGGCATCCTTAAGCCTGGCCATGCGATCGCGGAATTTGCATACCCTGCCCCTGATGGCTGCGAAAGTGCGCTGCTTTGCGTCCGGGTCTGAATCACCCCCTTAGTTATTGTTGTTGGGCCCGATTCACTACGGATTGCTGTTGCGATCGCAGCTGCGATTACGCACGCCGGTCTGCTGCGAAAATATGCTAATGAATGTAATCGAAAAGCCGTCACACAGCCATCTATCGCAATGCTAACTCACGCACGCTGCGATGCATACACATGGGCAGTACGCACCATCGACCGATCTGTGGGCCTGATTCAGAGGCGCTCGCTATTTGCGAGCACTCGCTATGAGGGCGGTCTTTTTTTTTTTCCGGCCTCCAGGCCGCTCGCACAGCTGTGGGTGACCACCCACAGCTTGTGCGAGTGGCCTGGCGATGGTTGCGATTATCGCGACCATCGGCATTGTGAGGAGACCCTAAGGTAGGGTCTCAGCACTCACAATGCCGAGTGGACTTCCTGCTCTAATAGAGCAGGAAGTCCACTACTGACATCACAAGTGATGTCAGTAGGGCCGCCCACAAATGGGAATGCCTCCGTTTGTGCAGCCACCCCGCCTACGAAACGGGGCGAGCTGTCGATCAACATCGACAGCCGCCCCATTTTGTTACGAGCCACAGAGCACTGGGCCACCATCGACCCGCTTGCGAGCGCTATGCATCAGGCCCTGTGTACGCTGTTACGATCCGTAATGGGTCAGGCCAACTTCTTGTAGCAAGCCTGTATGAATTTTTTATTTAATAGACAACAGTCCCCATAAAAACATGTAAATAAATAATTACAAAATAATGAAAATGAATGAAAATAAGATTAATGTGGTTGATAAAGGCACATCCCGGGGTCAGACACACAGAGTTGCACAGCACACTACATTTACACACTACACATTACACTATATTACCCAGCGTGGTGTATATTAGACTACATGAGTGCTGTCGCTTCACATCTTATTTGTTTCCTGTATGACTCAAAGTTCAAATGTCATGTTATGCAAAGTAAATATGGCTACACTTGAGGTCAGGGCACATCTCTTTCCCATGAAAATGTTGCAGAGGGAGAATGTGGTCTAGCACTGCCTTTGTTGTGAGAGTACTCGCATGTCGCATTGTAGCATTGGCTGAAGGCCCACGGTGGCTGATAACATTCTGCATTATTTCTCAACATTTAAAAGTACAGTAACAGCAACATGAAGAAATCCTTTGTCCTGAGAGTCAGATGTGTATGGTCAGGGGTGGGGAGCGCGGATTTGAGGTGTGGATAAGACTTGAGGTATGGATAAGGAAAGTACAGTATGAGATATGGATAAGGCCTGAGGTGTAGATAAGGCATGAGGTATGGATAAGGTACAGTATGAGGTGTAGATAAGGCATGAGGTATGTATAAGGTACAGTATGAGGTGTAGATAAGGCATGAGGTATGTATAAGGCATGAGGTGTGGATAAGGCATGAGGTGTGATTAATGTATAGTATGAGATGTAGATAAGGCATGAGGTATGTATAAAGCATTAGGTATGGATAAAGTACAGTATGAGGTGTGGGTAAGGCATGAGGTGCGGGTAAGGTACATTAGGAGGTGAGCGTAAGGTATGAGGTGGGGGTAAGGTTCAGTATGAGGTATGGGTAGGTACAGTATGAGGTGTTGGTAAGCCATGAGGTGTGGGTTAGGTACAGTATGAGGTGCGGTTAAGGCATGAGGTGCAGGTAAGGTTCAGTATGAGCTGAGGGTAAGGTACAGTATGAGGTGAGGGTAAGGGTAAGGCCTGAGGTATGGGTAAGGTACATTAGGAGGTGAGCGTAAGGTATGAGGTGGGGGTAAGGTTCAGTATGAGGTGTTGGTAAGCCATGAGGTGTGGGTTAGGTACAATATGAGGTGCGGTTAAGGCATGAGGTGCAGGTAAGGTTCAGTATGAGGTGAGGGTAAGGCCTGAGGTGTGGGTAAGGTACAGTGTGCCTGGTTCACTACAGATCGCTATCGCAGCTGCGATTATGCACGCAGGCCCACTGATAAAATATGCAAATGTTTGCAATCGCAATGCCTTTGCAGGCCAAAATAAAGACCTTACTCAGAAATTACTAACCTTCCTGTACGCAGTCAGAGCTCAAGCTGTGTATGGCATCGCAGTGGCTAATTTATGCACGCTTCTGTAACGGCGTTCAAACGCACTGACATACCCGCATTTCGCCAACCACCCCCTGTCAACAACCCCAAATGCTCACTTCCTGTTAATCACTGCGTGGTCTCTGCGATCGTAGTTATGCCTTCGCGCACTGCGATACATACACATGCGCAGTACGCAACAATCGGCAGTCTGCATACGCTATCGCAATAGTGATCCGTAATGAATCAGGTCCAGTATGAGGTGTGGATAAGGCATGAGGTGTGGGTAAGGCATGAGGTACAGATAAGGTACAGTATGAGGTGTGGGTAAGGCATGATGTACAGATAAGGTACAGTATGAGGTGTGGGTAAGGCATGAGGTACAGATAAGGTACAGTATGAGGTGTGGGTAAGACATGAGGTACAGATAAGGTACAGTATGAGGTGTGGGTAAGGCATGATGTACAGATAAGGTACAGTATGAGGTGTGGGTAAGGCATGAGGTACAGATAAGGTACAGTATGAGGTGTGGGTAAGGCATGATGTACAGATAAGGTACAGTATGAGGTGTGGGTAAGGCATGAGGTACAGATAAGGTACAGTATGAGGTGTGGGTAAGACATGAGGTACAGATAAGGTACAGTATGAGGTGTGGGTAAGGCATGATGTATAGATAAGGTACAGTATGAGGTGTGGGTAAGGCATGAGGTACAGATAAGGTACAGTATGAGGTGTGGGTAAGGCATGATGTACAGATAAGGTACAGTATGAGGTGTGGGTAAGGCATGAGGTGTGGGTAAGACATGCAAGTGCTCCTGCTGAGCTCTGATGCCTGAGTACTTCCTGGACTGGTCATCCGATCATCAGAGGTGTCCATCAGAGCTCAAGGCACACTCCCTCACAGTGAGGCATGCTTCTCTTAGCTATTTTTCTCAGTGTTTTATTGGCTGCTTCGTGGCCTAGCCCCCAGCTCCAGGCAGTGTCTGAGCTATCAGAGATGAGGCTGAGCTGTTACTGCCTCATCTCTCGTCTCTCCCTGTATTTCAGGCTTGCCTACCCTCCAGATTTGGCCAGGAGCCTCCCGAATATCGGGTGCCGCTCCCGGCCCCCCGGAAAGGCAGGCAAGCCTCCCGGCATCCACCAACTCTCCCGACCTCCCCCCAGAATAAACTAGAAATCCCTGCAGCGAAAGGGGGGGGGGGGGGCGGTGACGCGATTTGCACTGAATCGTGTCCCCGACTCCTGCTTCACAATGCCGGAAATAACGGCATTGTGAAGAGGGGTCGGGGCCACAAAAACGCAGTCGCGCACTCTCGTCCCCAATGTGTCATAACTGTCCGGACACACCCCGGAAGAAGGGAGCTGATTGTCGGCAAGTATGCTGTATTTCCAGGGAGTGGTGCAATTTTGGTGAGGTTTGCCTTTAAAAAGTTAACAATCAGAATTATACAAAGAAGAAATTTATAAGTTATAAATATATTTGTATTATTATAATCATTTTTGTAGTCAAAATTCTGCAGTCTAAGAGGGAGTATGACAGAGACTGGGAGGCTTTACGTTCCTGCCCCAGAACAATAGCAAACTGACACTTGGGGCCCCAGAACAATAGCACACTGACATTTGGAGCCCCAGAACAATAGCACACTGGCCCTTGGGGCCCAGAACAATAGCACACTGACCCTTGGGTCCCCAGAACAATAGCACACTGACCCTTGGGTCCCCAGAACAATAGCACACTGACCCTTGGGTCCCCAGAACAATAGCACACTGACCCTTGGGTCCCCAGAACAATAGCACACTGACCCTTGGGTCCCCAGAACAATAGCCCACTGACCCTTGGGTCCCCAGAACAATAGCACACTGACCCTTGGGTCCCCAGAACAATAGCACACTGACCCTTGGGTCCCCAGAACAATAGCACACTGACCCATGGGTCCCCAGAACAATAGCACACTGACCCATGGGTCCCCAGAACAATAGCACACTGACCCATGGGTCCCCAGAACAATAGCACACTGACCCTTGGGTCCCCAGAACAATTGCACACTGACCCTTGGGTCCCCAGAACAATAGCAGACTGACCCTTGGGTCCCCAGAACAATAGCACACTGACCCTTGGGTCCCCAGAACAATAGCACACTGACCCTTGGGTCCCCAGAACAATAGCACACTGACCCTTGGGTCCCAGAACAATAGCACACTGACCCTTGGGTCCCCAGAGCAATAGCACACTGACCCTTGGGTCCCAGAACAATAGCACACTGACCCTTGGGTCCCAGAACAATAGCACACTGACCAGTGGGTCCCAGAACAATACCACACTGACCCTTGGGTCCCAGAACAATAGCACACTGACCCTTGGGTCCCCAGAACAATAGCACACTGACCCTTGGGTCCCATGAACAATAGCACACTGACCCTTGGGTCGCATAACAATAGCACACTGACACTTGGGTCCCAGAACAATAGCACACTGACACTTGGGGCCCCAGAACAATAGCACACTGACACTTGGGGCCCCAGAACAATAGCACACTGACACTTGGGGCCCCAGAACAATAGCACACTGACACTTGGGTCCACAGAACAATAGCACACTGACACTTGGGTCCACAGAACAATAGCACACTGACACTTGGGGCCCCAGAACAATAGCACACTGACAATTAGGGACCAGAACAATAGCCCACTGACAATTAGGGACCAGAACAATAGCACACTGACAATTAGGGACCAGAACAATAGCACACTGAGAATTAGGGACCAGAACAATAGCACACTGACAATTAGGGACCAGAACAATAGCACACTGACAATTACGGACCAGAACAATAGCACACTGACAATTAGGGACCAGAACAATAGCACACTGACAATTAGGGACCAGAACAATAGCACACTGACAACTGGGGCCCCAATGCAAGCTTGACATTTTGGGTATATAAACACATATCTCATTAAAAACTTCTTATGTTGTTATATTGTACAGTAGGCGACACCATCGTGTTAGAGGACTGCACATACATTTTGCCCTCACACAGGACTCATTTGCTATTCTTAGCTCCTGCCTATGCAACTGTTGTTAACCAAAACCATTGCCCTGGGAATGTTAATCCAGAATGGTATTCTTTGATTTTAGCAGCAAGCGTTTTACTGCTCCCAGTAGAATGAGAAACTCTTTTCACTATTGTTTTCTTAATAACAGCTCATGTGCCGTTTTGCCTAGATCATGCTATTATGTCAGGACGGTGTATGTAAGGGAACGTGAAACATTGCAAGCTTGTACTCAGATGCTGCTGTCCTGCATCATTCATACTTTCTTCTATCCCCAGAGATCATGTCACTGCTATCCTGAGGCTAACACTGCGCATTCCGGATGGAACTGTGCAGACACTGACTGGGAAATCCGCAAACAAAACGTTTCTGGGACCTATTTATCAAGTAATATTTGTGGGTTATTTCCAAAAAAACTGCAGTTTTCTGGAGAAATTTGCATGTGTTAAGAATCCCCTGAATGTATGAATTAAAGCGCAGCATAGATCTCTGATAGCTGCTGTTCTCCCCCCTTTTCTGTCAGCAGCCGCAGCCCCCATTCTATGGTCACCGCAAAGCTGTCATTTTTACCAAGCTCAGACACTGGCCAATCTATTTTGCAAAAATAGCCCGAACAGAAATGGATAGATCCCCTTCAGTTTTTGTACCCTGATGTCATCAGCTACTGTCCAGCGTAGCCGAACCCTCCCCGGCAATGGCCGCTGCCCATGCGTGGTTTGCTGACCGCGCATATGCTGAACAGTCTCAGCTCACAATACAGAAGTGAAATCATAGCTTTTGCGATCTCTTCACTTCTTTACAAATCGCAGGAGCGGGCTCCTGGCCCTGCACGTGATTTTTAGTAAATTCCGGCAAATGTGAATTTATTATGACTGCAAATAGCGGCGATAAGAAATTCTAATTATCGGGTCTGAAACCCGGTGATTAGTAAATCTGCCTCTCTGTGAGGACGCAGCTTGTGGCTTTATAGCTTACAACTCCCAGCATGGTATCATATTTTATAATTACTCATCACCTACTCCTAGTGGTGGCAACCAAGTTATAGGTTACTAAATAATATTCTGAAGTGTGCCCTTTGTGCCTCATACCTCAGTGAGGTTGCTAGTAAATTGATCGGCTAAGTATTAGGTACAGCCTACAATATGGCAGCCTCTACTGCATGAAGATGACAGGTGTACTTTAAATGTGTATTAACTTTCTATACATCTCTTTCCTTCCTTCCAGTCTCCAGGCTCAAATCAATTATGGGCGACTATGCTGTACCCACGAGGTGTGGCTATATAACACATTTACTGTACCTATAGGGTTGCGGACAAAACTCCATGAGTCCAGTGCGAGATTTAGCCGCTGGCTGCGTTTCTACATCGTTGCAACAGTGGGTTGGTAGCAGTGATAGGATGAGAGGTTAGGGGGCGTGTTATGTGAGAGGGTGTGGGAATAGGATGAGAAGTTAGGGGGCGTGTTTTTTGTGAGAAAGTGTGGGGATAGGATTGAGAGGTTAGGGGGCGTGTTTTTTGTGAGAGGGTGTGGTGATAGAATGAGAGGTTAGGGGGTGTGTTTTTTGTGACAGGTTGTGGGGATAGGCTGAGAGGTTAGGGGGCGTGTTATGTGAGAGGGTGTGGTGATAGGATGAGAGGTTAGGGGGCGTGTTATGTGAGAGGGTGTGGTGATGGGCTGAGAGGTTAGGGGGCGTGTTATGTGAGAGGGTGTGGGAATAGGATGAGAGGTTAGGGGGCGTGTTATGTGAGAGGGTGTGGTGATAGGATGAGAGGTTAGGGGCCGTGTTATGTGAGGGTGTGGGGAATCTCCGGGTTTAACTCTGCCTCTTTGAATTTGATCTACCACCCCCCCTCCCCTATTGTGTCTTGTGTCGGCTTTATTTCATGGCAGGGAAAAACCGGCAATATTGAAGCTTCCATCTTGCGGCAGTATGAGCGGTGCGCACCCCTTCAATGCACTGGTTAGGTTGATTTCACCCTATTGGGGTCAGCGGCACCTCTCGCCTGAGCAGGCTGAATGGTGCTTTGGCATGTGTGTCGGAGCTGCATCACTTGCTCTGAAAGGGATATTTGGCCCTTGCAAGTTTTAAGTTCACACTTGCTCTTGTCTGGGATAGTTGGCCCTCGTGAGTTGTTATATCCTTTACCTAAGACAAGTGGACGCTGGTTGTTTGCCGTTCTTTCTACCACCATACCTGCCATTGTAACTAAATAAAGCTGACCACTTATTTTTTCAAAGGCATAACTTGGTCTTGTGTGGTTATTTTAGTTAAGTATAGTCTAAGTTTATGGGCCACATCCATCATCTGACGATAGAAAGTTTATTGAATTGACCCCTACGTGTGAGTTTCTGATCGCCTTGAATTCATGGTGCAGCAGAAACGTCTCTGAACATTAATCTCTATTATTTTGAATGCAGTGTAACCGTGTTGCTGTGTGTGTAGATAATGGTCACCTTCTCTACATTTAACAATTAACTAGCAAAGTCTAATCAATAATAAGGCAGACTGCAAAATCATTTGAGTGACTAGTTTACTGCATTCTTGCCTGCTGTCTTGGAATGTGCGGGGGGCAATGCTGTAGTATCATGTGCGAATAGCATCACCTTGGCCTCTCCTCCCGCTGCATTACACTGTGATGATGCAACTGTGTGATCTACACCCACATCACTTGTCCCTTGCATCCCGAACCGAAGTGGAGGTCCAACTCCAAATAGTAAGCAAGTATGACTCAAGCAGATTTGTAAATATATTGACTGCCCTGCTACTTCCGTTACACATGGAAGAATGGCTACAAAACCTGACGGACACATGATTCTTACCAGGGGTTTGATCTCTCTGCCTTTTAGCAGAGATTTCCTATGCTTATATGTCAGAGGTTCCCAAACGCGGTCCTTCAGGCACCCCAACATTTCAGGTTTTAGAGATATCCATGGTTGAGCACAGGTGGTTAATTCATATAAGTCACCTGTAGTCAAGCATGGATACACTTGAAACCTGTACTGTTGGGGTGCCTTGAGGACCAAGTTTGGGAACCTCTGTTATATGCAAAGTCTACAAATCACACAGCAGCTATGGAAAGAAGAGCCAGTTCCAGGGCAAGGACTTGCAATGATTTCTGGTCTAGAGGGGGATTCCAGGCAAGTGATTCCCCGTCATGCACCTGCCTATAGCGACAGCATCTAGAACCTGAGGCTTCAGCTGTTGCAAAATCCTTTGGAAACATTTACTAGCAATATTTCTGAGGCCAGCAAATCAGAAATTGACATCAGATGTTGCCTGCTGCGTGCCAAAACAGATGACTAGAAGTAAAAAAAAAATTACATAATAGTTTTTGTTATTATAAAAATAAAGCTCTGCACCTTAGATGGTGCCCATTTTGTTCCCTTTTTCATACGTTTAAGATACCTTTTTCCCTTGCATTTGAACTGCAGGCTACTGTATAGGAACAGATCTATCCTTAGGCAGCTGTAATGAAAATGACTAACTACATGAGTATTCACTTGGATCTTTGCTCCCAATGTTACATCATTATAGTCAGGAACAGTGGACTCTTCAAATAATTCATTCTTGTAAAATTTAAGCCTATTATGAAATATAAAATAAATCAGTAACGTATTAAACAGTTTATTTAGACCCAGCGAGACATATATTAACCAGACATTATAAACGTCATTTAACGGCAGCTTCTGGTCGTGATTAAGCTCACACCTCTTGTCTAGCATTCCCAGGAGTATGTGTGTACACATCTGTCTGGTCCTGTCCTTGGCTCTTCAATACTTTATACCAGACCTTCATCATACTATCTCTGTATTGCTAAATATATCAGAATCTCCAGACCACTACCCCTCATCCCATCTGACTCCCTGTATTGGTCACATCAGTAACACCTGATTCTAAAGAGTGTAACCCTTTGTATGCCTTAAGGCTCATACACACTAGACCAGTGGTTCTCAAACTCGGTCCTCAGGACCCCACACAGGTCACGTTTTCCAGGTCACCCAGCAGGTGCACAGGTGTACTCATTACTCACTGACACATTTTAAAAGCTCAACAGGTGGAGCTAATTATTTCACTTGTGATTCTGGGAGGAGACCTGGAAAACATGCACTGTTTGGGGTCCTGAGGACCGAGTTTGAGAACCTGTGCACTAGACCAGTGGTTCGCAAACTCGGTCCTCAGGACCCCATACAGTTCACATTTTTCCAGGTCACCCAGCAGCCGTACAGGTGTATTCATTACTCACTGATACATTTTCCAGGTCACCCAGCAGCCGTACAGGTGTATTCATTACTCACTGATACATTTTCCAGGTCACCTAGCAGGGGCACAGGTGTATTCATTATTCACTGACACATTTTAAAAGATCCACAAGTGGAGCTAATTATATCACTTTGAGGAGACCTGGAAAACATGCACTGTTTGGAATCATGAGGACAGAGTTTGAGAACCCGTGCACTATGTGCGATATTGGTGAAAGATTTCCCTTGAGCTTTCTGTAGTGCAGGACAAACGATATTGGGCGTACACACTGATAAATATCGTTCAGTGATGTCATCCTGCCACATCTCTGAACCGGCACTTTCTGACGATATCGTTACATTGGCCTGTATGTCTGCACGACAGCAAACATCGTTAACAACCTGCGGGAGTGTGCACCGTTGGTTGTTCACTGCATACACACTGAACGATATATCATTGAACGATATCGCTATCGTCCATAAAATTTGTCTAGTGTGTATGCGGCTTTACGTCACACAATTTTCTTAGGAGACCTTTCAAGCTGATGAACACAATTTACATTGCAGTGATGTGTTATATATGATGAGCACTTACCTGTTGTTTAATGTGTATAGGTAAGTGAGCGCTAGGATGCAACGAAGCAAGAAAAAATTATATATATAGTTATATAAACTCTTACTATTGTAATTTCGCAATTACAAATGAGAAGCAGCCATACAATGACATAATCTGATGACAGCATAGTGCATCTAGGGGCAGAATAACGACTGTTTAAATGCAGTTTTCTATCAGGATTGTTCTTTGTTCCACCTGTGTGCGAGAAAGCCAAAATGCTGATGACATTTTCATGCTGATGACAACACACTGGCTCTGCTAAAGCCTCTGCACACTAAAAATACCAGTCCTGCATCCTCATCGGTGACTTTCAGCATTGGTGTGTTCCACTTGGCAGGCTAAACAGGGTTCCATGTGGGGGCAACATTCCCATTGTTCCTGCACTTTATGTGGGATTCTGTCTGCACCGCACATTTGTTTTTCATTCGCAGAGCTCAGTGCGCTGCAAGTAATTCCCTCTGGGTGCTGTTATGGTTAGGACTCGAAGATGAATAAGCAAACCTAAGATTAGTTTGTAGGAGAGAGTAGCTTTTAATTATCTCTTGACTGCAGCATATGGCTAGGGGTTTCCATATTCTTGGCAGTCTGAGTGCAGTAGTTGCTAAAAGAAAAAAAACAAAGAGAGAAAGTTTTGGAAGCTCCACGTGGAAGTTGCTTTTTCTGTCTGGAGGATTTTATACTAGACGTTTGCATTTCTGTTTATCATGCTGAGTGCACCTACCTACGACAGGTGGATCTGCAGAGCTTAAGGGCTTTGGGATCACAAATGGACAGAACTCTTTAAGGAGACGGATAAATATCACTGAAGTGAGTTTTGATATTTTTTTGTGTTTTTTTTTTATTGTTGTTCGTTCATATTTATTTTAGCAATGTATCAAGTAATTTTAAGAAGCCAGTTTCAAATTTATATTCTTAATGTAAGATGGAGTTAGGTATACTGTGAACTATAACATTGAATATGTTACTTATTTTTAGTATGTTTTTTGTATGTGTGTTGTTGTTGTGTTTTTTTTTTCACGCCATTATTGAAGGAAATTATACATTTATGGAAGTTCAAATCCCTACTTAAGAAAAAAAAGATGCAGAGGAGAAATATATATATTTTATATCATATTGCACTACTAATTATATATGTCCCGTTAGTCTATAGATGAGTGTGTGCAAACGCAAGTAAATTGTGTCACTAATGAGGCAGATCACTGTGTGTCATTGTTGACGGTTGTTTCATCATTCCCAAATTCCACTTATTCTCCTTATAAACACTTTCTTCTGATAGGAAATCCCAGGGTAATTACACCTTCCACCAGGCACAGTCAGGAGAGGCCGGGAGCTGAGTATGACACTGTTAGGGTCCCTAACTTAGGGGATTTGTCAGTGACTGATACTAGTGTAGTTTAAACCCTCACCTGCAGTGAAATCCTGCTTGGAGACAATTGTCAATCATTCCCCTGCATCAGTACTTTGGCTGGAACTCCAGTGAGCATAGCAATGACTGACAGCGTTCCTTCCCAGAGGATTTTACAACCTAACTCAAGGGAGTTGGTAAATGTTCCACCCCAGGATAATTGCTAAATGGCTGTAATAGTATGTCTGACAGCTGCACGGTTTTAGAAAGACTTGCTCATTTAGCTTTAAATACATTTTTAATTGTAGAGTATATCATGTTTCTAATAATTCCACAAATACAAGCTATGATCTCATATCCTCTTTTTTTTTTTCTATCTACTGAATTAATGTAGCATAATCTGTCCAGTCTCTACTTAAAGTAGCATTACCATCATCAGCGTAGGCACAGCACAGCCTGTGAAACGACTGCACGATTACAATGTTGTAATCATGCAGTCGTTTTTTTTGTCCGTTAGTGGATGTGCGGCATTAGTCTTGCAAGTGAGAAATGATCAAAGTCTCCTCTCGTGAGAATTATACCCCTTTTACACCGGAGCTAAAACCCGGGTTTTTGAAGGGTTAACCCGGGCAGCTCCCTGGTGTAAAAGGGGAGAGGGTTGGATCGCCAGGTCGAGTGACCCGGCAATCCAACCCAGGTAACTAGCAGGGTTTAACACGGGCGTAGCCCGTGAAACCCTGCTATGGGAACAGCGCACTCTGGGTCACGATGACCTGGAGTGCGCTGCTAGCCGGCCGATTGGTCCGGCTTCAGTGGCGCTTGGAGATGACGTCATCTCCAAGCGTCCACTTTCACTCCGCAAAAGCCGGGTCTATGCAGACCCGACTGCGGTGTGAGCAGCGCTGACTCGGGAATATCCCGAGTCAGCGCCGGCAAAATTCCGTGTCTGATCCGGATAGGAACTTTTTTCCAACTCCGGGTCAGACCCGGAATTTAGGTGGAAAAGGGGTATAAGTTTAATTGCCACTGTGAGCCAGATTCTCTTACCCTTATAGATATAGATGTGGCAAACGTGCGCATGCATCGTGGCATGCAATTAGCCGCGAACGCCATGTCGCACACTGTGTTCGCACCATGCAATCCTATGGAGTTGCAGGTGTAAACGCAGCATGTGTACCCGTTCATGGGTGCACAACTCGCGCCATGCGTGGCGCAGTTTGTCGCACAAGCGGCAAAAATGCAAGAAGACATGTCTGTACGCTGAGTGCTGATGATGATACAGGTTGCAGGCATGGGACCACAGGAGGAGAAATGCTGCAGGGAATGGCTGAGAGTCACAGGTTGAATGGTTCAGCTGGACAGTTTTAGCACAGTGGTTGGCATTGCTGTTTCTCAGCACTAAAGTCTTGGGTACGATTCTCACCAAGGCCCTATCTGTGTGGAGTTTGTATGTTCTGGTGTTTGTGTGAGGATCCTTCCACAATCCAAAAACATACAGGAAGGTTAACAGGCTTCTGTCAAAAAAATAATAATACTAATAAGCCTAGTGCATATGTGTGTACATTTAGATTGAAAGCTTCACTGGGGGAAGGACTGACGTGAATGACAGAAGTATTCTATGTAAAACACTGCGGAATATGTATGCGCTACTGAATGACTGCTAATAAATAAATACTTCAGAGTAAAAATGTGAAATTTATTCCAAACTGTAAGGGCCAGGATCAGTTGCTTTAGACCGATTCGGTTTCAGGTTGTTCATGCACAGTTCAGCTGCTCTCCCTGCACAAAACGGATGCCGCACGCATGTGCACAGCATCCATTTACAGCTGCTCTTCAGAATGTTCCCTGCAAACCCCCCACGTCCACCCGCGGGACTGTCCCGACGAAATCGGGACGGTTGGGAGGTGTGATCAATCCTTTCACACTGGGTAATATACATGAGCTGAAGATTTAATACAGATTGAAGTGTTACATTTTGTCACTGATCCAATATAGGACACATCACCTAATGTAGCCACCATACAATTATGATTGGACATTCTCATCTTGCATCCTATGGATGGCAGGGCAGATCATATGTACTTGTATGTTGGCCTAGTTTGCTGACTGTATCATTCATAATAATACAGCCTATTTAGAAGGAGCTAATGACATCATGAAGTGCCGTGATGTCACCAGCTCCTGTTGAACCGATAGACTCCGTATTGGATAAGCCCACTGGGGTGGGTGTCATCAGGGCCGAAACTAGGATTTTTGTCACCAGGGGCAAGACAGTAATTTGGCGCCCCCCATGTAATTCCCCCTGCAGTAGTGCCCATATTGTAATGCCCCCATAGTAATGCCCATATGTTAATACCCCCATAGTAATGTAGTAATGCCCCTGTAGTGCCCACCATACAGTAATGCCCCTGTAGTGCCCATGCTCCCATATTAATGCCCCTGTAGTGCCCATGCTTTCATAGTAATGCCCCTGTAGTGCCCATGCTCTCATAGTAATGCCCCTGTATTGCCCATGCCCCCATAGTAATATCCCTGTAGTGCCCTTACAGTAATGCCCCTGTAGTGCTCATGCCCCCACAGTAATGCCCCTGTGGTAATGCCCCTGTAGTGCCCATGCCCCAATAGTAATGCCCCTGTAGTGCTCATGCCCCTTATTGCCTATGCCCCCATAGTAATGCCCCTGTGGTAATGCCCCTGCCCCCATAATAATGCCCCTGTAGTGCAGCTTATTAAAAAAAAAAAATACTTACCTTGAACCCCGCTCCTGCATCCAGCGCCGCGTCCGGTCCGCCGGCTGCTCCTTGGAACTATGGGGGAGATGTCATGACGTCTCCCCCATAGTGCCCGTGGGGAGAGCCGGAAGCTGGAGTTCGGGAGAGAACTCCAGCCTCCGGCTCCGGCTACACCGCGTCGCTGCAGAGAAGGAGCCGGGCGCCCGCTGGTAATAAATATTACCAGCGGACGTCCGGCTTGGAGCCTCTCTGCAGCGCCGGGCTGGAGGTCACTGGCACCAGGTACAGCGGCTCACCCGGTGCACGTGCACCTCCAGCCCCCCCCTAGTTGCGGCCCTGGTGTCATCCAGTGTGCCAAATAGATCCTGTGCAAGCCTTTGGGGTGTAGTCCCGCTAGAAGAGGTGTAGCTTTGCGGCACACACCAGTTTTCTTTGTTCTGTGGACAGTAAAATCACAGTGCAGTGTCCGACTTACGGCTGCTGAAGAGGATCTGGCATTATAATGTTGCCCCATCGGATAGTGACACCTGATGCACTCCGCTCTCCTCCCAGTAACGCCATTGAATGCACATACACTTTTACGGAGCACTTATTCATTACATCAACTCTAGTCCTGAAGTAGCCTCAACATGGCACATTTTCTGGATTTCTTTAATCATGCATGAGTTGATCTATCTATTTTCTGGGTCAATAATTATCCCACCTGTTTCCATAGACAGAAGTCTAGAAAACATTACCTGTTGGGGGTACTGGAGTTGAGAAACACTGAGGGCCTGATTCAGAGCCGGACGCTATTTGCGCTCGCTCGTTCAGAAAAAGGGGCCGGCTATTTAAATTGAGCGCTCGCTCTTTGCGGTCTGTTGACGCCTCTACGTCTGAGCGAGCGAACGAAACATGCGCTCGATATTTTGTAAAGACGCCCCCTGGCCGCTCGCATCCTACGTCTTCCCCGCTATTTATTAGATTAATCGAGTACATCGAAAGGCGTCTGAACTGCTCACAGTGCTTGTGGTTGGATTTTCCTACCGCAATCATGCGAACAGTTCAGGCTAAGAAACAACCAAGTGATGTGGTCGATGACGCTGCTTTGTTAATTATGCACACCCTTAAAACGCCCGTTTTGACCGTTTGGCACGCCTGCGTTCGGATCTCCCCTCCCCGTTTTCAAGCACCTCCCCCTGTTACCACCCACAAACGCCTCATCCTGTCACTCAAATTAGCAGGCACTCGCTATTTTGCGAGCGCTCGATTTCCGACCGCAATGACTGGCGCATGCGCATTACGACCCATATGCATGCGCAGATGTGCGAACATTGCTCGGAGCGAACGAGCGGCCGCTTACGAGCGGCTCTGAATCAGGCCCTGAATTACATGAACAAAAATGTCACTAAAAGGCAGATAAATGTTTATAATCGCATAGTTGAGAGCATACAGTACACAGCAAGATTTCAAATAACTTTCTTTAGAATCAAACTGGCTCCCAAGCTGTATAATGAGTTTGCCATGAGGTTTTATAACCAGCTCTCATGTTTTCATCAGCATTTAGAAATCCAGGTACAAATCTCTGGGATTAAGAACAAGAGGTTGCATTGAATTACCTATTGCACATAATCGGGGGGGGGGGGGGGAGAAAATGTCCGTTTGTAACCAGTAACATTTAAACATTGTGGAATAATTGGCAGAGTGTACTTACAGTTCTCCCTCTTGCACAGCTGGAGAAAACATTATTAGAATGTTTCCAATAATAATAGTATTGTATGGGTGCTCTCAGTTCATGAGATATTAGTAACTTTTACTTAATATCTTTCCTATGATCCCGATACAAAGTAATGCGGACTATGCAAATGTATCCACATCTTACCTCTGTGCGCTACAAGTTGCGTTAAACATAACGCGTGAGCGCCGTGCGATTCAGTAGTGCTGAACGTCTTGTTGTGCAACTTTTTACCTTCAAACGCATCTTATTCGCAACATTACAGTGTCGGCGGATGTGACACTGTAACGTAGCATTTCACATGCAGATACACCGGCAGTCGCACACAGAATACAGGCAATGCTGCATATCATTTTAATCAGCAGAAGCTGCTTATGTGTCCTATTCCCTTTGCGAATAAGAAGCATTTGAAGGTAAAAAGTCGCACGAAAAGATGCTCGGTGCTACTCAGTCACGCCACGGCATGGCACAACAAAAAGGGCTGTTTAACACACAAGCAAGTGGGATGTATGTGGTCACATCAGTACCGCAATTCGCCGATTGGCAGTCAAAGCCAGCAGGCATCGATGATCGGAGATCTGTCAGGGAATTGGGGGAATCTGATTGCTAAAAATCCCTCACTCGCCGATCCCGATCATTTTTTGCCCATGACACTAGACAGAACAGATCCGTGCGTCCGCAAGGTCGCTGCTCACTTACTGCCCTGAAATGCCAATTTCAAGGAAAGAGTGGTCCGTCCGCCCTTGTGATCCCAGTCCCTGGGCGTTTGCATGGTGTGGGACATATACGCAGTCGGCAATCACTTTCTATGTTTGCAGGTATCTGCGACATCCATCCGAAATGCCACTCTTGTCTGACTACGAATCATGCTGATAATGATTGCAACATTTGGTGTACGTCAGACACAATAATGCTCTGCTGTAACTACTTTATTTTCCAACTTGGAAAATATGTAGAGATAGGTAACCATTTATTTTAAGTGTCCTTGTCGCATCTGCCTCCTCTTTTCTCTTTTGCTGCTTAAAAGAACGTCAGTAGCAGAGCGGGAGAGGATGCAGATGAGAGGCGTAGGCATCTATGACATGGTGTATTGGGTGTTTGCAATAATTGATAATGTGCACACTCATGGTAATAAAACTTAAAACGATCCTCAGGGATATACTGGTTTTATGGATAGCTCCCACTCCCGGTTACAGCACTTTTTCCCACCCTGCACACACTCTGTGGTATCCTCTCCCTCGTACAACAAGACTTGTCTCTAGTCTACCAACTTTAAAGCATTCCATGAAATCTCGCCTCTTCAGACATTTCTAGCACTATCCCAAACCACACCCTTAACCCCCAAGCTATTTTACCTGGTTACCAACCAACTACAGATCTCACTTAAGCTGGGTACACACGCAAAGATTTTCTGTCCAACCATCCAACTAGTTGATTGGTTGGAATGAAAATCTGGTAACGTATGGGAGTAACTGATGATCAGCAACTTGCTCCTAAATGCCAGAAAACAGATGAAAATGGTCGCCAGACAAGTTTGTTAAATGTTTGATCTAAACAATTTGTTCAAACAGTTTTTGTCCATTTTCCGGCATTTGGGAGCAAATTGCTGATTGTCATTTGCTTTCATACCTTACCAGATTTTCATTCCAACCAATAAACTAGTTGGATGGTTGGACAGAAAATCTTTACGTGTGTACCCAGCTTTAGGGGGAGATGTACGAAGCCGTGGAGAGAGATATAAAGTACCAACCAATCAGCATCTGACTGTCACTGTGCAGGCTGTGTTTAATAAATGACAGGAGCTGATTGGTTGGTACTTTATCTCTCTACAAGGCTTAGTACATCTACCCCTTAGTGGCATATTTATCATCATCCGCATTGTTGGGGATGTGATAATTTTTTACACCTAAAATCACATGTACATGAGATGGTCTCCGATAAGAGCCAGCCTGGCAAAGGGCTGAAAGCAGAATGATGACTTGAGCTACCGCTCCTTCCTGGTACTGCGCCGTCTGTACGCATACATCATTGGTGGGGCAACGGAGAGAGATCTGGAGGATCCCTCTCCAAAAGTATTGGTGATACCTGCTGCAGTCCCTGCATGTTACATCCCTGGGATATCCTGTAAATATGGTTTAGTATTGTTTAATAAATCTGCCACTTCTCCTATAAACTACTATAGATTGTGTGCTTGTGCGCAGCAGGGCCCTCCTACATCTGTCATTTAATAGTCAGTCTTGTTATATTACTGCGCTTGATCCCAATTGTAAAGGAGTGCAGTGTCGGACTGGGGCGTGAAGGGCCCACCAGGGGAAGGCAGTGATTGGGGCCCATACTTAGGGGTGTGACCAGCCTGTAAATTGGGTCTGGGCCCCTTAAAATATATAGATATGGTAAATATTGCTAGTGAATGCATAATAATGTACTAGACTAATAACAGCAATACATTGTAGAAAATACACCAAAGTCCTGTGCAATATAATACAAGTGCACAGTCTGGAACCTGATCTCTTGAGGAGGGGGTGGGCCCTCAGGCAGTGGGGCCCAGCGGGGGTTTCCCCTGTAACCCTGTGGGCCAGTCCGACCCTGAAGCGGCGCAGTACATGCTGATGTTATTTTAGTAATCGTTAATAAATAATATTAGGATGTTTTCTCACCGGTTGCCTTTGTGATGTTACCAAGTGGTAATACATTGATAAACTGCATCCTAACTGTTTGCCTCGGTGAAGTCACAGATTCATACTGATTTTATACAGGAGAATAGTGCTAGTGTTCACTATAAATCAGTAATATATATATTATATATCTATCTATATCTATAATATATATATATATATATATATATATATATAATTTCATATATTCACTTGTTTGAATTGGAGTATAAAACCTTTTAACAAGTATGCATACATACAATAATTAAAAGTTCAATAATAGACAGCCGTGAAATTAATATGGGTCTATGATGGTTGGTATAATACCCTATCAGTAGTTCGATTAGTGAATCCGGATGAATATCCAGCATGTGGAGCAAATATTACCCACATGGAGTCTGTGCTGTCACTTTAGCAGGAGTCTCTCGCAAAATGGTGCCGGCTATCGGTGGATGCAGGATATGTAGATGGTGATCACCAGGATCGCTGGTCCGGACCGCAAGGCCCTTTAGTGGGTTTCAGGGTGTCCAGATTCTGAATTGATATTCCCATGAATAGTGATTGGGCTCACAAAATGGCTACATCCATTGTACATTAGTGGCTGGGGAGCTGTAGTGTCGGGATTGACAGCCAGCGGCTCTGCTGGGGCGAATGAATCAACCAATCTAAGGATTGGAGAAGTTGCCTATAGCAACCTATCAGCTTATAGCTAGCATGTACTGCATTCTATAAAATGATAGGTAATAGCTGTTTGGTTGCTAAGAGCAACTTCTCCACTCTTTAGAAAGCTTGATACATCTCCCCCCTCGCCCACTACAAATTTGCCGCCCTAGCAGCCAACCCATGTTGATCAACGCGTTTTGTGTGTTTCTATGGTAAACCATAGTACATGGTCTTTAATGACAACTTCTTGAGTCACCTGTTGTCAAATAACAAAGAGATTTGATTGTTTATTTTCCACAGGAGCTTTCGAGTCGGACATCCCTTGAAACCCAAAAGCTGGACCTGATGGCTGAGATTTCGAACCTAAAGATAAAGCTGGTTGGTTTGGAAAAGGAGAAGGACGTTTGCGAAGAGTCTCGGAGTAAGGCGGAGGTTAGTAATCTCCCCCCCTACCCCCTTCTTCTATCCTGTTGATGTATAGTTTATATATAAACGCACATCTGCTGGACTGTGCCTGATCAGAGCCTTCAGAGATTGACATCCGACTCCTGTTGTGCTTTATCCTAACTGACGCTGCGTCTTTGAGGCCGGACTATGTGATCATATCTATTCTCAGATCTCTCCTGCAGCCGCATTAAGAAAGTTCTTTTATTCTATCCAATTTCTTTTCTTTAGGTGTCAGATAATTTATTTTGTTTCGTGTCTGAGTCCCTAAAGTAGATGTAAATATCACAGTATTAGATGGTCAGTAACTCATCTCATCACATTCTCAAGTGTTTTCTTTTTTTATATGAATTGTAGAACAAAAAAAAAAAGTTTAAAGTGTAAGAAATTTCGATAATACATTATGATTACAGTTACTTCACTTTAATTTACACTGCGCATCAGTGTCGGACTGGGGCATGAAGGGGGAATGCAGTGGTAGGGGCCCATACCTAAGGGGTGTGGCCAGCCACCAGAGGGGGTGTTCTAGCCAATCAGCTCCATTCATTTGTAAAATGAAAGGAGCTGATTGGTGGGTACTTTTGGGGGAGATTTATCAACGCTTGGAGAGAGATAAATTACCAACCAATCAGCCCCTGTCATTTTTCAAACACAGACTGTAAAATAGAAGTTAGGAACTGATTGGTTGGTACTTTACCTCTCTCCAAACCTTGATAAATCTCTCTCTCTTGCTCTCTCTCGTAACTAGGGTCAATCTATATTTACGCAGTTTTATAATAAACTACATTATCATCCCATATAGTTTTTATTGAGAAGCTGATTGTTTTAAACGTTCTTCAGCTAGAAGATAACAATGGAAATGAATAATGATATTTGGGGAATAAATAATGTGTTGATAATGGTTTGTGTAGCTATAACGAAGATTGTTTGATTGCAACAAGACAGAGCAACTATATCTGTATACTGTATATAATACCTTTGATCATCAGTGTTATCTGGGACACCAACTGTCACCATCTAAAAGTTGAAACCCCTCTCCTAGTCCTAATGTCACCTATGCATTTTTCTCCTTTAAAGGAAATCATTAACCTGAGCAGAGAGGAACAGAAGTATTGCTATTATGTTTGTTACGAGGGATTGCTTTGTCAAATGTCATCTTTTACTATACATATAATGTTAAACCTCCAAGGATTCAGACTATTAATAGCTGGTCGCTGCTGTCACATCCTCCAATCACAGCACATAGAAATGATGGTTTATGGTTTATTTTAAACATGACCTTGCTAGACATAAGTATAGCTCTCTGCTGGACTGACCCACCCAATGATGCCACTTTCCAGAGTGTGGTTACCTCAGGCATGCTGACCACTGTGCAGCTGTTTAATGTGCTGTACTCTATGTGCTGGTAACAAACACTCAAACCTATAACGTGTACTTGAAGTTGTGTATTTCTGGGGCACTCATTATTTGTAAAAGCTATATGTGTGTATTGCTAGCAAATAAGTTGTGTTATATGCTATATACTGTATGCTAAGCAGTGGCATCCCTCCCCACGGTGTCACCCGGTGCGGGGAGGGAGGGGGTGTGGCCACACGGCACGCACCCCCCGTGCCTGTTACTTGGGTGGGAAGGGGGGTGCAGGAGGTCCCTGTGTAGAGTGCCGGCCGGCTCCCTCAGTGACAGGAGCCAAGTGCTGCACTTAATGCTACAGTGCAGCATCCGGCTCCTGTCAGTGAGGAGGAGTCTGCACGTTGGTGACACCCAAGTGCGGACTGCACTCCCCCTTGTGGCGCCACTGATGCTAAGGGATGTGTTTGTGATGGGGAGTAAAATGCACCATAGGATCACATTTTGCACAATATCCTATTTATTGGGGTACTTCTTTTCATAAGGCCTGATTTACAATTGTATGCAAACCTGATGGTTTATGTACAAACCCTGGCACTCCAGCTGCTGTGGGACTACATATCCCAGCATGCACTGCCAGAGTTATGCTATTAGGGAATGCTAAAACTGTGGCAGGGCATGCTGGGATATGTAGTCCCACAGCAGCTGGAGTGCCAGGGTTCGCCACCACTGCCCTATGGTGACCGATCGGCCCATGTGCAGGGTCTGCACTGCGTGTTTGCTGATCTAGGTCATAGTGACCCCTAAGCCGCAGCATGATTGACAGGCTGCGGGCATTTGGGGGTGGGGAAGGGGCGGCGGTCGACCAGCGTCCCAGAAAATATGGGTGTGTCTTCCCCGTTCTCTGGGTTGTGCCGAAGCCATGTCTGCATCTTCCAACACCGCTTTACTGGCCCTCGGAAGCATGATTATCATGGCCCTCCTCAGTAACGGGTTACTCAGATGGCCGACGTCCACGCAAGTGATCCGATGGCTGCGTCCTCAGTCGCAGCAGTGGATCACAGAAGCTGGCAGGAGGCGTCTTATCGCACAAGACTCCTCCTGCAGCATTAGCATGTCATTGCCCAGCCACCACGTACAGAGTCGCAGCTGCTGTGCAATAGCGTGTAACTCTCTGTATCAGACCCAAAGTCATACCTCCCAACTGTCCCGCTTCCAGCGGGACAGTCCTGTTTTTCTGGGACTGTTCCGCCCGCAGGCCGCAGTGTCCCGCGGTGGGGGGGAAGTTGGGGGGAGCACAAACCGCTGCCCTGCATAGCAAGGCAGCAGGTGTGCAGGAGAACAGATGCCTCTGTTCACTCGTGTATGGAGAGTTTGGGGGCTGCCCAGCATCTCAGAGTGCTGGGCACACCCCCAAAGTGACGAAAACGGGGGAAGCTGCGAGGCTCCGCCCCATTTTCAGTCAACTCCGCCCATTTCATGGAAACCACGCCCCCTTTTTAGCCCTGTCCCTCTTTTACTTCTAGAAATGTTGGGAGGTATGCCAAAGTTGTCTGTATGAGCATTGAGAAGAGTGTGTGGGTACAGATTACTGTACCTGGGTCCGGAACTCTTTGGGGGCCGAGGAGGGCAGGGGAGATGTAACTCCAAATCCCCTCCTTCCCCAGTGATGCCACGATCATGCCCCCTGCTGTGTATGCACCATGGTTATGTATGCGAGCGGGGCATAGCTGCTGCTACACAGCACTTGGACCCTCCCAAAGGTGGCCCTGCTAGTTAGTACAGTAGTTTAGTGCAAGGTAGACTAATAGCCGCAAGTGTTTGGTTGGAAGCCGTTAATGCACTGTAGGGGTATATTTACTAAAGTGAGAGTTTTTAGAAATGGGGATGTTGCCCATAGCAACCAACGAGATTCTACCTATTCTCTTCTAGAAGGTGCTAGTTAAGTGTTAAGTATAGTCTGATTGGTTGCTATATGCAACTTCTCCATTTCTGAAAACTCTCACTTTTGTAAATCAACCCCATAGTATACATCACCAATACAGGTTGAGTCTCCCATATCCAAATATTCTGAAATATGGATTATTCCGAAATACAGATTTTTTTTTTTTTTTTTTAGCATGACTGAGATAATGAAACTTTTGCTTTTTGATGGTTCAATGTACACAAACTTTGTTAAAGGCACAAAATTAGTAAAATATTGTATAAAATGACCTTCAGGCTGTGTGTATAAGGTATATGTGAAACAAAAATGAGTTTCATGTGTGTACACAAACTTTGTTTGAGCCAAAAAATTATGTAAAATATAGTATGAAATGACCTGCAGGCTATGTGTATAAGCTGTATATAACACATAAATGCATTCTGTGTTTAGATTTGGGACCCATTCCCAAGATATTTTATTATGGTATGCAAATATTCCAAAATACTGAATATTCCGATATCCAAAATACCCCTGGTCCCCAGCGTTTTGGATACGGGAGACTCAACCTGTATTGGGTTGGGTGAAAGATAATTAAACCCATAATAAAATAAGCAAGAAAATCAAATTTGCCAGCTCATCCCAGATCCTCCTATTCTGTGGGTGCTGCAATGCAAAGTTGGAGAGTATAATGCTCGGGTTGGAGCAGGATGAGACTGCTAGTGGGGTTGTCAAAGCCCCTCCCTTATATGCTCACAGATGTAATATTCATTTAGCTTTAGTACTGAAACTTTCGTTGAACTAAACCAGATGTGGGCATACATTATAGAAAGCCTTTTATGGCATTATTGATAGTGATGGGCTGTTAGGCACATCCGCCAAACAATCTATCTCTTTTATTTTTTTTTCCTTCTCATAATGCAATCATATTAGATAAGACACTACATGTGTGGCACACTAATGTCTTACTCCAAAGATCTTTAATGAAAAGATAATTTTGAATTATGACCTCTAAGTTATGTTGATGGCAGAGTGAATAGATTGAACGATCACAATGAAGTCATCTCTTTATCTAGTTTATCAGATTTGGCTCCATTTTCTTGTATGCACAGATATTTTACTTAGGATATTGTTGTGCAAAAATGTTATGATTAAAAGTCATAGTGGTCTATTTAATAAGCGGCTCCCAACTGCCATCTCACAGGCTGTGTTTGAAAAATGACAGTTAGGAGCTGATTGGCTGGCACCTTATCACTTTTCACTCTGTCTCCTAACACTGCTTAGTAAATAGACCCCATAGAATCATTTTGTGCCGTCTAATTCGCCTCATAACCATAATTGGTGCACTAATTTTTTTTTTTTTTTTAAATCAGCAACTTATATGGACACATTCCTTCCACCTTTCCCAATTTGAGGGCGTTGCCCTGGTCAGCCAGGGAGAACATGAGGAAAGACCCATTGACCTGTGAAAGGCATATGAAGGGCAGGAAATGGAATGAGTGGGCAGTCCAGTGCACAGGAAGCACTGGTTCAGAGCAGATGGTCCCGATTCAAAGGGATCAAACATTGGGTGGCATGTGGGCTTGTACTGTAGGTAGTTCTCGGAGGCGGATTTAACTATTAGACCACCCCTAGTCTGCCCTCCTACCACTGCCGAGTCCTCCTCCTTCATTCAGGTGCTGCTTCCAATGCCTCCATACAGCCAAGGGAGCCCCAACGTCACACTCCCATGTCTGGCTCCAGAATTCATCAGTAAAAGAAAATCATCAAGCCTCCGGTCGGCTTCATCAGGCCAGCAGCATACAAGGACTCTCTGATGCAAGTGGCCTGTTGTGCCTCCTCTAGGTACATGCCTCATGTGCCTAGCGGTAGTTCTGCACAGGGAAACAACAAAATAGTAATATATATATAATAATGTTTAGTAAATGTGGTCAAAAGATGACTAATATCAGCCTCATTCTGTGGTTACCTTCTGACCTTACTAATGGGCATCTGTGATGCCATGAGTCCCTCTACCTGTCCACCACGCTGTGGATCACATCCAGTTATCCTGCTGTATGGCCAATTTAAATGTCCAAAATACAATTGGAGATTTATGTGTATGAGTTATTAGCAAGGTAGGGAACCATGCATCCACACCTGCACAGGAGAAAGCCGAGGAGTTCTGTTTGAAATCAAGGGGTAAAAAGTATGTTGGCTAGGCCGATTGCTGGGATAAGCCTCTGATATATTACTGTACAGTAGGCAACTAGCACCGAGGGAATTTCACCCATTTTATTCTTTGTAGTCCAAATAATGGGAAGGTGATTTGCTAACCGCTGTATATATAACGTATTTAAGTGGCTTGTTTGAGATGCATCAGTTTTGTTTGGAAAGATCGTAGTCTGTGCTCTCCTGCCTCGGTCCCCTTCACTACAGCAGAATTGTTCCAACAGCTACAACTATTGTTGGTTTCCTACTTTCTTGAAACAATATTGTAATACTTTGGAAAACCGTTCATTGACTCTTAGTACTGCAGATAAGCTGATCTTGAATTGAACACAGAAGAAATGGTAATATCTGTGATCTGCATAACCCCTGTTATTAACTGAAGTATATTTTTATTTATTTAAATGTACGGTCTCCGTATTAATATAGAAGAAACCCCAAGGATATATGGTAATACAGGAAGTTAGGCATGCGCACGTGGGATGAACAACTATGAATCTTTACTTCTCCATTTTGATTTATACGTTTGGGGGGGGGGGGTTGTACATATCCCAAGTGTTTTGTAGGCCTTTGTCATACTTTTTTTTTTTTAATCTTGCCTTTTTGCAGTCGGTAGTCAATATGATAAATGAACTTCAGGAACAGATGTGCAAGCTTCAGCTCGAGATCAATACTAAGATTCAAGAGAGGGAATGCCGTGCTAGCGTATGCGACCTCACTGAGCCTCTCCATATCAGCACAAGTGGTCTCATTGACCCTCCGCAACCGATGACATGCCCCGGTTGCGAAGGGAAGGATGTATGAGAAGTATTCTGAACATTGCATGGGTTTTGTGTGGGATCTGTACTAATGCACTGCACGCTAGACATTTAGGGGGGGCATTTCAGTTGCTGGAGATGTGCCGGCAGATTGCTCATAACGGCCACACAACAAGACCCCAAGTTCTCTCAATTTGCTTTGCACGCCCATTGGGAGGGGGGGGCAGGAAAATAAGGGCGGTTGAATCCGCCCTTAAGCGGGAGATCCTCCTGCGCACTTTTATGTACATACGCAGCTGTAAACATTAGATATTTTTTCTCGTAAGTAACATCTCACAGAGAGACATTGCACATGCTCCTACAGGATATTGTGCTTTACTTCAGTAATTCGCACCAAAAGTTTCCCCATTGCCTGCATCCATGGAGTGTAGTTGTTTTATGGGCTGAACATATGATGATAACTTGTGGCATCACGGTGCCTCAGTGAGTTCACAAAAATGCTGCATACACTGTATATAGATGTCAGGTCCACTTTTAATATTGGGTATAATTCGCTAGCACAACAGCTAGAGTGCAGCAGCCAAGGGCAGGAGGATGTCCTGCTAGGACCTGCAGTTCTGCACCTTGACAAACCAAATGTAAAAGGTGCAGAGTTACCAGGTGGGCGGGTCCTAGCTCAGTTGTAATTTGCAGTGTAACAATATAGCTGGTCAGTAGGTATGTGCTCCATGCAAAATCAGAAACTCGTTTTCATGTATGTATGCAAAAAAAACAAACCCCATTGCATTTGCACCCCTTGCATCACAGTATGGATGTTTTAAGGTGTAGATTTTAGCAGGATTTGCTTCTAGCTAGGGTCAGTTGCTATGGGATATAGCACAGTTTGCGCTGTAGTAGCTACGTTGGGAAATAGCACCCAGTCAAGGGCATCATTAATTTCCATCACTGGTAGAGAAACCTATTAATGTTCAATTTAATTATTAAGTGTATTGTAGTTTCTTACTGGTTAACCATTCTGAGAATCTTAAATAATCTATGTCCTGTAAAAATGCTGTACTAAAAAGTTGGCTTCTACAGTTCCAATTTTTGAGGTGTGTGTGTTTTTGGTTTGTTTTGTTTCAAAAGTGTGAATTATTTGTTTATATGCATTGAAGACATTGCATGGGCATGCTTTAAGCAGATATCCACTCTTACTCCTAATGAAGTGATGTGACTGCAGAACTGGGCTCCGCCGAAGGGTGGTTACACTCAGATATGCTTTTGAATAATTAAAATTCTACTCCATACGGCATTTGTCAGGAATTTATATCCAATAGTTCAAATAGGACGTCTGCCTGTTGCACTGTTGCCACTGGTATGTTGACATACATAATGTCGACATGAGAATATGAACATGGTCATAATGTCCTCATTGACCATATCGACATTCATAATGTAGTTACAGATGAAATGTCGACATGTTATGACTTTTGGGTTCCGGCTGTTGTGGCCATCGCTCCCGGGTCATACCTGTGATCCTCCAGCGTTCTGCTAAATATTCTTCTGCTAACCCTAATCCCTGACTCTCCTTCTAGTGCCTGACCCTAACCTTTTCCCGCAGCCTGACCCTAACCTCCCCCCCCCGCAGCCTGACCCTAACCTCCCCCCCGCGGCCTGACCCTAACCTCCCCCCACCGCGGCCTGACCCTAACCTCCCCCCCCCCCGCGGCCTGACCCTAACCTCCCCCCCCCGCGGCCTGACCCTAACCTCCCCCCCCCCCGCGGCCTGACCCTAACCTCCCCCTCCCGCGGCCTGACCCTAACCTCCCCCCCCCGCGGCCTGACCCTAACCTCCCCCCCCCGCGGCCTGACCCTAACCTCCCCCCCCCGCGGCCTGACCCTAACCCCCCCCCGTGGCCTGACCCTAACCCCCCCCCCCGCGGCCTGACCCTAACCCCCCCCCCCCCGCGGCCTGACCCTAACCCCCCCCCCCCCGCGGCCTGACCCTAACCTCCCCCCCCCGCGGCCTGACCCTAACCTCCCCCCCCCCCCAGCGGCCTGACCCTAACCTCCTCCCCCCCCCCCCGCGGCCTGACCCTAACCTCCCCCCCCCCCCCCCCCGCGGCCTGACCCTAACCTCCCCCCCCCCCCGCGGCCTGACCCTAACCTCCCCCCCCCCCGGCGGCCTGACCCTAACCTGCCTCCCCCCGCGGCCTGACCCTAACCTGCCTCCCCCCGCGGCCTGACCCTAACCTCCCCCCCCCCGCGGCCTGACCCTAACCTCCCCCCCCCGGCCTGACCCTAACCTCCCCCCCCCCGCGGCCTGACCCTAACCCCCCCCGCGGCCTGACCCTAACCCCCCCCGCGGCCTGACCCTAACCCCCCCCGCGGCCTGACCCTAACCCCCCCCGTGCGGCCTGACCCTAACCCCCCCCGTGCGGCCTGACCCTAACCCCCCCCCGCGGCCTGACCCTAACCTCCCCCCTCCCCCCCCGCGGCCTGACCCTAACCCCCCCCCGCGGCCTGACCCTAACCTCCCCCCCACGGCCTGACCCTAACCTCCCTCCCCCCCGCGGCCTGACCCTAACCTCCCTCCCCCCCGCGGCCTGACCCTAGGCCTGACCCTAACCTCCCTCCCCCCCGCGGCCTGACCCTAACCTCCCTCCTCCCCCCCGCGGCCTGACCCTAACCTCCCTCCCCCCCCCCGCGGCCTGACCCTAACCTCCCTCCCCCCCGCGGCCTGACCCTAACCTCCCTCCCCCCCGCGGCCTGACCCTAACCTCCCTCCCCCCCCCGCGGCCTGACCCTAACCTCCCTCCCCCCCCCCGCGGCCTGACCCTAACCTCCCTCCCCCCCCCGCGGCCTGACCCTAACCTCCCTCCCCCCCGCGGCCTGACCCTAACCTCCCTCCCCCCCGCGGCCTGACCCTAACCTCCCCCCCCCGCGGCCTGACCCTAACCTCCCCCCCCGCGGCCTGACCCTAACCTCCCCCCCCACGGCCTGACCCTAACCAAAGCAGCCTGACCCTAACCTCCCCCCCCCCCGCGGCCTGACCCTAACCTCCCCCCACCGCGGCCTGACCCTAACCTCCCCCCCCCCCGCGGCCTGACCCTAACCTCCCCCCCCGCGGCCTGACCCTAACCTCCCCCCCCGCGGCCTGACCCTAACCTCCCCCCCCGCGGCCTGACCCTAACCTCCCCCCCCGCGGCCTGACCCTAACCTCCCCCCCCGCGGCCTGACCCTAACCTCCCCCCCCACGGCCAGACCCTAACCTCCCCCTCCCCCCCGCGGCCTGACCCTAACCTCCCTCCCTTATTTTCAAGATTGGTTCATCAGTTTCTAAGGTAGCGCCCAGTTACCACGTTCACCCTACATTTTATATGCTTTATCACTAAGGTCCAGGGTAGACCTAGAACGTTCTCATAGGCTGCTCTCCATACGTCGTTAGTGCAGCGCAGCTGTGTATCCCTAAACATGTCCAACCATTTGTTACTTATGTAGCAATGTATGTTGTCCATATTGAATTGTATTGTATTGTACTGTAAGTCACTTGTCAAATTATTTGGTTATGTACTGTGTAAGGCGCTGCGGAACACTTGTGGCGCCATATAAATAAAGGATAATAAAAGAATGACTTATTTTGAATTAGATAATTTGTTCTCAACCTTTGTAATAGTAGGGGTAGCCGACTTCTCAAAATAAACTAACAAATAAAACCGCAAAGAGATTACAGCACTTTTACATCCTTATATTACTTATCCAAACAGTAGAACAGTCAGGTGCATAAATATTGGGACATTGACAGAATTTTTATATTTTGGCCTCTATTCACCACCACAATGGCTTTGAAATGAAACAAACAAGATGTGCTTTAACTGCAGACTTTCAGATGTAATTCCTACACCGTTCACCTGATTTGGATGTAATTACCCTCAAATTAAAACTGTTTCTATATGTGCCTCCCACTTTTTAAGGGGCCAAAAGTAATGGGACTATCAACTCAAAAGCTATTTCATGGACAGGTGTGGGCTATTCCCTCGTTATTTCATTATCAATTAAGCAGGTAAAAGGTCTGGAGTTGATTCTAGGTGTGACATTTGCATTTGGAATCAGTTGCTGTCGACTCTCAATATGAGATCCAAAGAGCTGTCACTATCATTAGGCTGAAAAATCAAAACAAACCCATGAGAGAGATAGCAAAAAAATTAGGTGTGGCCAAATCAACTGTTTGGAACATTCTTAAAAAGAAAGAACGCACCGGAAAGCTCAGCAACACCAAAAGACCCGGAAGACCACGGAAAACAACTGTGGTGGATGACAGAAGAATTATTTCCCTGGTGAAGAAAAACCCCTTCACAACAGTTGGCCAAATCAAGAACAATCTCCAGGAGGTAGGTGTATATGTGTCAAAGTCAACAATCAAAATAAGACTTCACAAGAGTGAATATAGAGGGTTCACCACAAGATGTAAACAATTGGTGAGCCACAAAAACAGGAAGACCAGATTAGAGTTTGCCAAACAACATCTAAAAAAGTCATTACAGTTCTGGAACAACATCCTATGGACAGATTAGACAAAGATCAACTTTTACCAGGAGGGATGGGAAGAGAAGAGTATGGAGAAGGAAAGGATCTGCTCATGATCCAAAACATATCCCCTCATCAGTGAAGCATGGTGGTGGTAGTGTCATGGCGTGGGCATGTATGGCTGCCAATTGAACTGGTTCCCTTGTATTTATTGATGATGTGACTGCTGACAAAAGCAGCAAAATGAATTCTGAAGTGTTTTGGGCAATATTATATGCTCATATTCAGTCAAATGCTTCAGAACTCATTGGACGGCGCTTTACAGTGCAGATGGACAATGACCCGAAGCATACTGCAAAAGCAAACAAAGAGTTTTTAAGACTAAATAGTGGAATGTTATGCAATGGCCAAGTCAATCCCCTGACCTGAATCCCATTGAGCATGCATTTCACTTGATGAAGACAAAACTGAAGGCAAAATGCCCCAAGAACAAGCAGGAACTGAAGACATTTGCAGTAGAGGCCTGGCAGAGCATCACCAGGGATGAAACCCAGCGTCTGGTGATGTCTATGCGTTCCAGACTTCAGGCTGTAATTGTCTGCAAAGGATTTGCAACAAAGTATTAAAAAGTGAAAGTTAGATTTAGGATTGTTTAGTTTGTCCCATTACTTTTGGCCCCTTAAAAAGTGGGAGCCATATATAGAAACCGTTGTAATTCCTACACCGTTCACCTGATTTGGATGTAATTACCCTCAAATTAAATCTGAAAGTCTGCAGTTAAAGCTCATCATGTTTGTTTCATTTCAAAGACATTGTGGTGGTGAATAGAGGCCAAAATATGAAAATTCTGTCAATGTCCCAATATTTAAGCACCTGACTGTATGAATCTGAGAAATTATACTTTGTGAATCGCTTTACATAGATAAAAAAAACTATTTATTAACTTAAAATATCATAAGAAAAGTCACACTCGGGATTTGCAACATTATAAAAGTCAGCTCAGTAGTTATTTACTATATAATAATAGAACAAATAGTTGAAGCATATATTAAACCATAAAATATATTTTGGCTTTAAATAGATCTGAAGCAAACAGTTGTCAATGTTGCTGGGATATATCATATTAATAATACAGCTGTGGCAAACTTCTACTATCCATTTGGAGATGCACTGAGTAGGTATTGAGTACAAAATATAACTATATTACCCAGCTCCGATATAAGAGATGTCCATAAGTAGTAGTCTTCATTCTAGCACCCTGCACCTGTCACAACCATGCAGTTCCTCTCTCCTGCCTGGAGTGTCGCTCTCTGTTGTGGTTCTTCTAGCACACTCTGGTCTGTATATCAGAAGTTTGTTGCATCAGCTGATTGTACTAGAAGCACCAGAGCAGAGAGTGACACCTCAGGCAGGAAAGAGGAACTGCACAAGTTGTGACAGGTGCAGGGTGTTAGAATGAACACTAAGCAGGATCACCTGCAAACAAGTCCTCTCCGCCTATCAATGCACAAGTCCTCCTTGGTTTAGACTATCCTGATACAAGTGATGGGATCCACATGTGGGGTATATAGTGATGTTAAAGGTCAAATCAATGTATCAGATCCAATCCTTCAAACTACTAAAGCGTTTAATTGCTCTACTACTAAAGCGTTTAATTGCTTTACAACAGGAGTGGGGAGCCACCGGGTTGGCTAGGCCTGTGACAGGCTATAGGGAAGCCTATGTGACTTCAAACAACCTTAAATATGTATATTTATGGCAGAACCCATTTAATATATGTATAACAATGGGCTATTTATAGGTCTGAAGCATCTGTGCCGTAATAGGTTTCTAAAGAGTAGGTAGCTGAAGAGGCCTACAGAATCCTGATGCTATAAAGTCAAGACCAGCATAAACCATTAAGTGGTGGTCTTTATTGTAAACTACAATATATCTTAGCCCAGTGGTTCCCAAGTTTGTTTGTTATTCAGAAATTCTGAAAAAAATCTAGTAAAATAGTAATGAGCAGTAAATTGTGCTGCCCTGTCATCCTTAGGCTCGGTTATGTGGAGGTGGACAGGTTTGCACTTCTGTTTGTTCACATTTTTACATTACATTGACTATAAATAATTTGATTTGGTGCTGGACCACCAACCTGAGGCACCCCGGCAAGTGTCCCGTGGCACCCCAGGGTGCCACGGCGCACAGTTTAGGAACCACTGTCTTAGCCTGTTGTAAAGGAATAGAATGGTCATGCTTCCACCAGCATATTAAATACCTTTTTTATCTTTTACATTGAAATCATAAAAAATAAAATGTGTGTTGCCTGGAGCTGTACACTGACTTGCTGAAACATTTCGCTGCTAAAACCCTTTCACTTGTTCTCATGTGTTGATGATTGAAATTGGTTGGAATGTTTCTAATCATTGACTAACATCAAACTCAAGTGTGGACAGGCCGTCTCCGAGAGTGCGTTAACGATTTAATGCTGACAATATTTTCTGCATGAGGTTGATTTGCCTATGTATCAATGAGCATTCAGGATTGTGCCTCTACCTGTGTGTGTGCGTGCGTGTGTGTGTGTTTTGTATGTGCCAGCCGTCTGCTACTCATGGAGTATATGTCTTGGTCTTCACAGATGCTGCTACAAGAACTCAAAAGCCTAAAAATTCAAGTGGAGGAACTGGAAAATGAAAGAACGCAATATGAATGGAAACTAAAAGCAACAAAAGTGAGTGAATAGTTAGTCCTTTTTGTTTCCTATTTAGAACTAATAATCAGTCGGCATTAGAATCTTACTGCAAAAGGTGTCTGCTAGCTACCAAGCGGGGAGTTGTATCAACCCTTCTACAGAGGTCATCAGGTGGAGAATTTGTCCATTGCAACCAATCAGCTTATAGCTATCAATTTATAGAATGTACTTTATAAATAATAGCTGGAAGCAACTTCCCCACCTGTCCTCTGTGGGAGGTCTGATGTATCTACCCCAAGTTCTGATGTAGCAGCTCATTCACGATCTATCTGATTACCTTGGAAACTGTAGTTCCAAAGATCTGGTGATTCAATACCATGGTACGTTATAAGTATTCCATATAGGTCATTTATGGGCCAAATCAACTTGTGTGCTCTTCATACATCTGGTTTAGCGCTGTAGAGAAGCTGGCTTTTATTGTACTGGAATGGGCTTCAGACTTTTCATCGTAGATTTTACTCCCCCAACTGTTCTGCAGACTTCCCACCTCAGACTGATTGTGGAGCTCCTGATATCCTTGATGATTAGAATGTATTTGAAGTGCATAACACTACACCAGTATTTATTAGTCTGTATTTTAGTGAAGGTGCTGCAAGACTTCATGAGGTCTGTAACTGGACATTTTATCAGAGCAATAAACTGAGCCCAATCCATGTAAAAGTCAATCCTTGGTAAATTGGGTGCGTAGTGGTCTGCACACACCGTAGGTTTTACCAAACAGTCTTCAATCAAAATAGATAAATAAATTTAAAAAAAATAGCAAACAAAAAAAAAAGTCATTCATTTAAATTCTGAATTGTTTGAATGAGACCTTTTCTAAATGTATTGGCACCATTCAATGAAATGCATAAAACATTTCTGAAGTCATCACAATTTGCAATGTTTACGTTTATATAGTACTAGTTGCAATATCTAGATTTGTTTGTATTGTGTAAGTAGGCTCCTACATTTGTCAGATTCATTTTGCTCTATAATACGCTACTCTGTGGGCGGTATCCAATTGGCGCCGATATATTTTCGGGGGCAAAAAAACAGGGATTTTCCGCCGATAATCCCCGTTTTCGCAGATTTTTATTTTTACCCTATCCTATTTATTTCGAGTGAACAAATAGGATAATTATTCTGAAAACACACAGATCCATGAACTTATCACGGATCCTATGTGGTTTCGCCATTGCGCTGGCGAAATCATGGCACTTCTCGGGGATTTTAGGACACTTCAGGTCCCAGAAAAAAATCACTGATCAGTGCTGGCATCGGGCCGGACTTCATGGCTAACTGGATAGCCCTGGGGGATCCATTAGCGCCCAGATAATTTCAGGCTTAATTGGATACCGCCATGTGTTTGAATATCACAACATCTGTGGTTTTGTAGAACTACTCACCCATGATCATGTGAATTTGATATATAAGTTTTTATTGCTGGTTCTCGGTCACTTATATAATTTTAAACTGCGGGCCATATTCAATTAGTTTCTCATTGGCGAGAAAGTTCCGCCTGCCCGACTTTTCGCCGCCTTCGCGTGTTTTGGCCGCAAAAACTTTTTGTGCGCGCTCTCGATTTACTTAGTATTCAATTACCAAACAGGTGAAAACGGGACCCAGCAAATGTGAACCAGCCGAAAAGTGCAGGATGAATTGGGGGTATCACTCTGTACCCCAGAAAAAGATGGGCTGACTTCGGAAATCATTATGTAGTTTAGTATTAGCCCTAATTAAGCTAGTTAGGTTTCTTAAGTGGTGGTAATTGCTTGCTATTAGCGTCAAGGTAAAAGTGGTGAAGAATGGCATAAGGCAGTGTTTTTTTGGAGAAAATAAGTAGTTCCATCAAATTTGGGGTGCTTGAAAATGGGTGCTAGCATATTTTAATGTCTGTAAAGTGAAGTTTTAGAAAAGTGAAATTCCTCCGTCATACAAGCACCTGCAATCCCAAAACACTTGGCCCCTTCTTAGAGCCCCCCAAGAAGCTTATTTCACTAGTTTTTGAAGCTGTACCCCCACTTTTTTATTTTTAGCCCCAAATCTCTAAGGCTTTTTTTGGGGTGTTCCTGGGATTTTGTTTCTTTTTTTTGGGCTGAATTGTCCTTTTGGGGGGTGTACCAAGGGTTCTGAGAGGTTTCCCAACATCTGCACCCCAAAATATAGATTTTATACTTCTTTTCTCCTGGTATTCTGCAGAGAAAAAGTATTGCCTATCTCAGTGCCTTGACTTTACGCATAGGCAAAAAAGTGATGGAATTTAATACGGAGATCTATTTTAATGTGAAATTTTCGCAAAAGAAACGGGCGAAAACGGCTTTTCACACCTAATTGAATACGGCTCTTTGTTGGAACATGGTGATTTTTAATACATTTAGTGTTGTCCAATAACCTTTATCACGGACAAAATCTGCTTAAAGTACACAGCACGTCCTTTTATGAATACGTCTTCATTATTTTCATCAGACTGGAGCCAAATTTGCTGTCTGATTACCAGCTTGCGCTCTTCCTAATATAGCCCCACTGTCTTATCTTGTGGCACAAGCACCCTCTTTTCATATTGTATTTATATTCATTCCATATTTATCTCTGTTTTCCAGGCAGAAATTGCACAACTGCAGGAGAAGTTGGCATTGAAAGATGCAGAAATCGCTCGCCTGCAAAGCCAAATTTCCTCAAGAACCACAGCACAAAATGAATCTTCAGAGAGAGGTAATGTGCGTTCTAGCTTGTCCAATTCTGTATTGCACATGCAGAGTCAGGGAATGCTCTAAACTCACCAGGAATGTGAAGATACTGTAAATAGCAAAATTAGTAAATCCTGGTTATTAAGCCATCGTCTGGATTATATACAGTTCCTCGCTGATAAAGAACCCAAAACTTAATTAAAATAATTGATAGACCAAATAAGTAGCCCTAATCTAATATTGCCGTACCTGGCAATATATAACCTAAACTAACCTCCACAAAATATAGTATGTCACCAGAACAAAATGTTCTAGATTCCCCTTATAAGCCAATGAGTGTGGTCCCAGTCTCTACAGTCCCAACAGTTAGACCAAAACTTATGTAAGGTTCTCTTGATTGCCAACCTTATAAAGCAGTTCGTGATCTTCTTCACCTAACCTACCATACATGTCCATCACCGTATACTAGGTTCCTCTTAGTTTCCTGCCCGCAAGACCTTTTGTATATCCAGTAATATCTATTCCACGCACTGCAAAGTCTGAACCATAAGACTATTACTAGATTTCTTTGTTATTATCAACCAATAAAGGTCTACACCAAATACCCCAATTCATCAGAAATAAGCAGGGGCGGGACAATGTATTAACAAGTCCCATATCGAAATTTGGTAAGGAACCGGCTTGCAATTCTCGTCTCCGTAGAGCTGAGCTGGGGCCTCTTGGAAACATGCTTGGTCTGGCCTTGTTCAGAAGAGGTCTCCACTCTGTAAGGCAGGGGTTCCCAACCACGGTCCTCAAGGCACACTAACAGTTCAGGTTTTAAGGATAGCCATACGTGAGCACAGGTGACTTAGGGGGTCATTCAGACCCACTCGCGAGCGTCAGTACGCTCGCAAGTGGGTCGATGTTCCCCACTGCGCATGCGCACGACGGAGGGAGCTCCGTCGTGCGCATGCGCGAGACCCGGCGAGCGACGGGCTTTCCATCGCTCGGGGTCTCGCACCAAAGGGGGCATGCTGTCGATGTTGATTGACAGCACGCCCCCTTTGGTAGGCGTGCCGGGGGCGTGCCTGCCAGACGGAGGCGTTCCCATGACATCACTAGTGATGTCATGGGAGTGATTTTGGCTCTGATAGAGCCAAAATCACTCCTGGCCTTGCGGCTGGGAAACCCGACCGCAGGGTTTCCCTCGCAAGTCCGATGGTCACGATGGTCAAGACCATCGCGACCATCTTTTTGCAAGCTCGTATATGCTGTGGGTGGTGATGGAGGAGGAGGGCCCTGATTCAGAGCGAGCGCTCTGGTCAGAGCGTCCGGTTCTGAATCAGGGCCTTAATTAGTACCTCAGTTATTTTGATTTGACCATCTGTGCTGTAGCATGGATATCACTAAAACCAGCACTGTTAGTGTGCCTTGAGGTCTGAGGTTGGGAATCGCTGCTGTAAGGCCTTGAATGGGGGCAACTCCACAATGCCAGTCCCTCCTATCCGCCAAGCCCTGTCGCCACTGCACCATCCATAAATCTGCCCCCGAGCATTAGTTTTGTTTTACGTTCCTCTTGGAATAAGATATTGATATCTGTTATATGACTGCCTCCGTACCAACCAGAACAGTTGATGTTATTTTTTCTGCAGCACTACAATAGGGGTAGAGTATAACAAAGAAAGGGGGGGTGGGTAGTTGATATCCCAAATATGAACTGAACAATAAAATCCCCATTATTTAAATAAGAATAAACAATGCATATTTTACATAACAATGTAACTTTGCATTATTTTGCTTTCTTTACCTTTTCCCATCACGTAGAAGAAGTATTTAGGAGGAGGATAAAAGAGAAACGTAAGCCACTGTCATTTTTCATTCTTGTCCTCCCCTGTTGTCTATAATGCTACATTGTTGCAATAACCTGTTGTTCTATGTCACTGATTGCAATTTACTAGCAGCAAACAGACCTCTAACATTAACTTTGCTTCCTACTACCCTCTCTCCCCCTGATTCTGCAAAATCACTTTATTAAGCGGTGAATTAATATCACGGTTTTCAGACCTCTTGAATGAGCAGGTGGTTGTTTGGTTGTCGTGTTGTCCACTGTGTTTTTGTTTCTATATACTGTACAGTATTGCTCAGAAATAACCATTTAGATAATTTTGTGCCATGTTGCAAACACATTGGCGACAACCAGACCTTACAGTACGGCAAACCCAGTAGCAGTTGTTTTTTTTTTTTTTTTTTTGAGCATTTTACAGTACTTTCATCAAGGGGTGTATCTAGGGATCCAAGCGCCCCTGACAATGTAATGTACTGGCGCCCCGCTACCCCCCTTATGCAGTGCCCCCAGTAGTAATCCCCCAGTAGTAATCCCCCCTATGCTGCATTGCCCCCAGTAGTAGCCCCCCTATACAGTGCCCGCAGTAGTAATCCCCCCTATGCTGCATTGCCCCCAGTAGTAGCCCCCTATACAGTGCCCCCAGTAGTAATCCCCCCTATGCTGCATTGCCCCCAGTAGTAGTTCCCCCCTATACAGTGCCAATAGTAGTAGACCCCAGTAGTACTCCCCCTTATACAGTGCCCTCAGTAATAGTACCCAGTAGTAGTCCCCCCTATACATTGCCCCCAGTAGTCGCCCCCTAAACAGTGCCCCCAGTAGTGGCCACCCCCCATAAATTGCCCCCAGTAGTGGCCACCCCAATACAGTACAGTAGCGGGCACACCCCCATAAAGTGCCCCAGTAGCGGACACCCCTATTTCAGTGCCCCCCCCTGTAGTGCCAGGCTTACACACACACACACACACACACACAAAGAACAAAAAAAAAATTCAACTTACCTGGTCCCCGCTCCTGACGCGACCGCTGCTGTCCGAGTCCCGGCCGCTCTTCTCCTGCATGGGAGAGACGTCATGACGTATGACGTCTCTCCCGTCACATGCTGCGGGGGGAGCCGGCACACGGAGCTCATGAGTGAGCTCCAGCCGGCTCCCTCCGTGGACGATGCAGCAGCTAATGAGTCTGTCTGACACTCACTAGCTGGCTGCTATTACAAACACACAGCCGCCGCTGGCCGCTGTCTGTTTGCAAACTGTGTAGGGCAGACCGCTATCACTGCGGTCTGCCCTACACTTGTGGGGCCGAGGGACTTGTCCACCCCTTGGCTACTGGTGGCACTGCCGGGCGGCACCCCCCCTTTGGTCGGCGCCCCTGGCGAGTGCCATCCTGGCCAATGGGTAGATAAGCCCCTGCGTTTCATCCTATTTGGCACAAGGCTTGATCAACATTTTCAGGACTGCTAAATCCCTTCCTTCTTTGCAGGATGCGGTGACAAAAATAACCCCAGTGCCACAAATGTGTTAAACACACTTTATCGCCCCCAGTTCACATTAAGGGGCCTAGTTACTAAGCAGTGTTAGGAGACAGAGTGAAAAGTGAGAAGTCTGTGATAAGTGCCAGCCAATCAGCTCCCAACTGTCATCTCACAGGCTGTGTTTGAATGACAGTTGGGAGCTGATTGGCTGGTACCTTATCACTTTCTTATCACTTTTCACTCTGTCTCCTAACACTGCTTAGTAACTAGACCCCTAAGCCACATAGAAGCCCTAGTTCACATTATGCCATAGTGCCTCCCATATTGGTTATGTAGCAATGTGTGGGGACCCCAGTTGCTCTGTTGTTAATCCGGCACTGCTCATCGTATCCCCATGATTTGCTGAATCTCTGATCAGAACTCATGATTTCTAGGACCAGTATACAGTAACTGCTGTGATGTGTGTGAAGGGCATTGATGTTGGCTCGGATTGATATTGGTCCTGGAACTCTGAGGCATCTTTCAGTATCATTATAATGTACAGCAGGGGACAAGCTATTCTTTATAACATGTCATTTGTACTGTATCTGTCTGGCGTAGAGTATTTCAATATTTTTGCTGCTCTGCAGCGCGGGATCCTTTTGCAGCACAAAACTGCCCATCAGGTACTAATCGGAGCAATGCTTATTTAAATTGCAAATTGAAAAGATCTTGGGAACATTAATCCTTCTAAAATACAGCATGGAGTGTCTCCTGCGTGTTGGCCATGAATGTGCTAAGCAGGACAGAAGCATTTTGTCATCCATGATACCGAAGACCTCTATATATTACCCTTTGGCTATAGTGGGGATGTACACATGGTCCAGCACTCTGGCTTGGGTACAGGATCCCGGTGGTCGGGATGCCAATGGTCAGAATACTGACAGCGGCAGCCTGACAGTCAGAATATGATGCATGCAGGTAAGTACACGAATCCTAAAGCCTTACCCTCCACCTAACCCACCGTTCATGCAGCCTAACCCTCCCTTCCCGCATCCTAACCCTAAACCCTCCACCTGTCGGGATGTCGGAGATCGGGATTTTTTGAGCTGGGATTCTAACCGACGGCATGCCGACTACATCCCCTCTGGACGGTGTTGCAGAGTGAATGGACAGATTTCAATGGCATGAACTGGTGGCACGCCAAGGTCTGCTGTGATGAATAAATTGGAGCTAGTAGGGGGTGGTGGGCTATTGACGCCTGACAATTCTATTTGAGAAAGTTCAGTTAGATCCTGTTTCAAAAAAATATGGGTGTATTAAACAGTGTTTGGAATTGTTATACAGTATTCAACTCTATGGCATCATAACAATTATTTGAGTCCTATTACCATATCCAATACTTTTGCCATTTTGCTAAATCACTGGGTATAACTATAGGGAGATTCACTTTTAATAAAAGTCACTTAGGACTCCTAAAGCCATACTTGCCGACTTTTGACGTTTCAGGTAGATTGTGAAAGCAACACCTATGAGCGCGCAGTAAAGTGGGCGTGTACTGCTACATCTGAGAGGCGGGTCATAAAATTGATTTAAATCCAAATGAGCCCCAAGATCTATTTGTTGATGAAAACACACTGATACTTTTCAGAAAATTCATGTAGCCATAGGGATCATTGGGGGAGATGTATTATAGCGGCACTTAACGTGCTGCTATAATACGCTTCCTGCTTCGCCTCTTTACCGAGATGTATGAACTTCTCATTGGCCGGAGTGGGGGAGCATTAACTCCCCCCTTCAGCGATCCCCGCTAGAGACTACAACGCATCAGCCTAGTGCTGAAGCGCTGTGTCTCAGTCCCGGCCGGCTCCACTGAGCATGCGCGGGATCTCGCAAGTATCGCAACATCCCGCGTGCAGCCCCCGCAGCAGGGACAGCGCTGTCCCTGCTGTGGGGATAGGGCATCGCCAGGCAGCTACAGTGGACGGAACGGTTAGGAGATCTGACCGTTCATGCATGGCCCAGGCTATCGGTGCTTCTATCTCATTTACCGCCAAACCCCCCGATAATACATCGGGGAGAAGCGGTATCAGCGCACATAACGTGTGCTGATAACGCTTAATACATCTCCCCCATTGTGCCTTATAATTAATGCAGGGAACATACTAATGATTCCATTTGAATGTAAATATCTCTCTTTTTTTTTTTTTTTCTATGACAGCTACATAATGGGGGTAAGGTGCAATCAGGGAGATTGCTACTGTTTCAGGGAGAGTCTCATCAGGTAGCACTTCCCATTATATATATTCAGGGCGTGCAGTCCAGGAATCTTTCCTACAGAGTCGGCAGGTATGCCTAAAACTGCACCACAACCTGCTCATGTACATTCTTCCCCTAGTCGGAGTCCCGGGAGAATCACCATCACCATGCAGCGGGTTTTCCTGGAGCTCCAACAGCTCTGTAATATTGATCTGGCAAAATGATCTCATGTCTCATTTTAAAAATGGTGTGTGTCGGGGAGAAGAGGGGGTGGAGGGGGGAGGTAGTAAATGTCTTGATCGTGCAATGTTTCTGGTTTGTACACTTACACCTTTTGGCCAGGGCTGTGTGATTATCCCAATACTGATGCTTTATGAGTCAATGTATTATTTATTAGTAATAAATTATTACCAGTTATTTATATAGTGCGCACATATTCCACAGCGCTTCACAGAGAATATTTGGCCTTTGACATCAGTCCCTGTCCCAGAGAAGCTTATAATCTATGGTCCTGATTCAGAGCCGCTCGTTCGCTCCGAGCGATGTTCGCACAACTGCGCATGCGTATGGGTTGTATGCGTGAACCAGTCATTGCGGTCAGAAATTGTGTGCTCGCAAAATAGCGAATGCCTGCTAATTTGAGTGACAGGATGAGGCGTTTGTGGGTGGTAACAGGGGAAAGTGCTTGAAAACGGGGAGTGGAGATCCGAACGCAGGCGTGCCAAACGGTCAAAACGGACGTTTTAAGGGTGTGCATAATTAACAAAGCAGCGTCATCGACCACGTCACTTGGTTGTCTTTTAGTCTGAACTGCTCGCATGATTGCGGTAGGAAAATGCTACCACAAGCACTGCGAGCAGTTCATACGCCTTTCGATGTACTCGATTAATCTAATAAATAGCGGAGATGACGTAGGATGCGAGCGGCCAGGGGGCGTTTTTTTTAAAATAGCGAGCGCATGTTTCGTTTGCTCGTTCAGACATAGAGGCATCAACAGACCGCAAAGAGCGAGCGCTCAATTTAAATATCCGGCCCTTTTTTCTGAACGAGCGTCCGCAAATAGCATCCGGCTCTGAATCAGGCCCAGTGTTCCCTACCATTTGCACACACACTAGGGGTAATTTGTGTTGGAAGCCAATTAACCTAACTGTATATTTTTGGAGTGTGGGAGGACACCGGAGCACCCGCAGGAAACCCACGCAAGCACAGGGAGAATATACAAACTCCATGTATGTTGATGTTGAGCAATGAGACCCCACAGGATTTACTGTATCTTTATCTCCCAATTTTTTTTCCTTTATACTGGTAATTACATTAGATAAAAATTCAATTATGTCCATAAGTACAAAGCAAGTAATGCGTCAGGGGGTGGAGCGTGAATATATTTTAAGCTTGGAAAAATGTGCAGACGCTTATGCATACACGCAGATTTTGGGCATTTGCAGACCGGAATGCATCTTGATTGCATCTGGAACGTGGCACGTGGGTTAAAAACATTCTAATTTTGTGTGCGCTTATTTCAGGTGTAACTTGTGCCTGTTTTGCACCTTGCTTTCATGGAAGCTCCCAATTGTAACAAATGAGGGTTTAATTTTTCTCAATATTTTGATTTATTTCTTCAAATTTTTTGTGCACCAATTACACGGTTTTATTATGTATTCGCACCAGTCTAGGTATAAATTGTAGCCTAAGCAAGTTTGTCTAAAGAGAGGAAACCTCTAATGCACTTTACCAATCGCTGGAAAAGAACTCAACTAAATCTGGGTACACACTGACAGATACATTGGCCGATCAATTGATCGGCCAATGTAAACTGCTGCTCGTCGGCCAGTGTGTACCTGCGATATCCCGGTGAACGTCGGCGTTCACCGACATATTGCATTGGCTGTGCTGCACAGCCGATGGACAGATATGTCCATCGGCAGGTGTGGTACGGGTGGTCTGCATCTGGGTGCCTCCCCCCCCGGGCGCCGGGACTCGAGGGCACAAGCAGATGATGGCCGTTCAGTGTGTATGAACGACCATCATCTGCAGATATATCTGTCAGGTGTGTACCCACCTTTAGACATTGTTTTACTGCATTTAATGGAACACTTGATTGTATTTAAATTCACTGCTTAGTTGCCCTAAAGGAATCTGTGCTTTCAGCAAATCTGATCACCGTGTTGTATGATTATTTTTAAGTCTACTAATTTGTTTTAGTTTTTTTTTTTTTTTACATTTGATGTTCTAAAAATTGAAAAGTAATACCAAACCTTCATGTTTTTGACCAACAGATCATGAAGTGCAGCGACTAAAGTTGGGAATGGAGACTCTGCTAGCTGTAAATGAAGAAAAGGTGACCTCGTTAGGGCTGCATGTACAGTATTGGCCCTCTAGACACATGCCTAGGGCATCACTGATCAAAATGAGCGCAGGATTTGTTTTTTTAGTTCTCTGCATGCTATAGGGGGCTATAATTGCCCATTAGGAGACAGTTGGCAACTTTTGTGATCCGGGCTCCCGTCACATATCAGAAAATTGTGTGTTGGCAGTGACTGGTGGGCTTTGTGTGTCTGATGTGGGTGCAGCTCTATAGATCTAATGATTTATGGAGTATTATTATTTCTAGAGCTAGATTCAGGCACAACACAGTGCGCAATGCAGAGCATATTCTAGTGAGCGGAGAGACCACTTTTGCACAGTCCTAAACACTTATCTCCTAAAGCATACAGACCGCACCTTGCCCGGTAATTTCTCCTACGATGTGTTTTCTACACTGATACTGATTATGATGAAGATCTGCAATTTTGACACATTAACTTTCATTTCACATATCACGGCAATAGGAGGCTTTTTTGAGGCAATTTAACATGGTCTCTTGCCAAGACACTGGGTTCAAGAAGAGCCCATCTTGGCGAAGATTCTGCAGATGTCTACATTGCTCCATGTCAACGCTTCCATAGTGTCGACATAACTGTTGACATTATGGTGTTGACATTGATTGACGTTATTATTATGCTTTATTTATATGGTTCCACAAGGGGTCTGCAGTGCCTTTCAAAGTACAGAAACGGTATGATCAACACAAGAACACAGTCACTTACAGTACAGGACATGGCAGGACATGGAGATGGTTTATACACTTTACTGCATCAGCTGTCATAATACCCAAGGTTTATGTGCTATTGTAGGCAGTGGGGAGGAGATGATGGTGTAAGTGAGGGAAGGCAAAGCACATGAGGGAAGAGGGCCCTGCTCGTGAGAGATTAGTCTACATTGTCAATGTTGACACAATGATTGCATCCCCCTCTCCCTGCTGTCTCGCATGCCTCATCTCTAATCCCTTAGGGGTCTATTTACTAAGTCTTGGATGGAGATAAGGTGCCAGCCAATCAGCTCCTGTCATTTTTCAAACACAGCCTGTGACATGGCAGTTAGGTGAGATATACTAAGCCATGGAGAGTGATGAACTACTGACCAATCAGCTCCTACCTACTATGTTAAATGATGTGTTTGAAAAATGACAGGAGCTGATTGGTTGGTAGTTTACCACTCTCCACTTTATCACTCTCCAGGGCTTAGTACATCTGCCCCTTAGGTTCTGTTTGGCTGGTACTTTATCTCCATTCACTTTATCTACAGTAAAGGCTTAGTAAATAGACCCCTGTCTCTTATCTCCGCTTGTCCCAACTTTTCCCTCCCCAGCCCCTGTATCCTCCTCTCTCCTGTTACCTCTGCATGTCTATATCTTGCCTACTGCCAACTCTGAAAGTTAGTTTTGGAGTTTAGTGTTTAGAAGCAACATTGTATATTTTGTACCTATTTATACAACTTTTTATTGTTGTTTTATGTATGAACGTGTTGTGTATAAGGAGGGTTTAAATGTTCTCTATAAAGGGTCAACAGCACAAATCCTGGTGTGTAGCTCGCTGCTGGCCAATTGATATTTCTAAAGTTGCAGCAAATGGCCATTGGCTTTTAATTTGGCTGTCAGAAATGTATTAATCATTGTCAGTTAGACGCCTTACTTTCTCATCATCTGTTATACGTCTCAGGGCTGCCATGGGAGATTTCACACCCCGGTACTTGGTGTGGCAAGGCCAACATGTGGGGTCATTGGGAATAATGGGCCCCTTCCAGATGTGGGGGTTGTGATCATGCCCCCCCATTTTTTATGCTGCACACTATAGAGGCACTTTCCTCCATGGCATGCGGTAATGGAAAACTTCCCTGAGGGTGGGAGGAGCAGTGAGACTAGGCATTAGACCGCTAGGCCACACGCTTCACCCATTACTACAGTACTGTAGTTCCTAAAGTAATGAAACCACTACAGTGTCCAAGTCTGGGACAGTGCCGACAGTACTTACATTGGCGCAAGTGTGCAATTTCAACCGCACAGTCAGTGTGTAATACAGAGCTTAATGATTTAAAACTTTATTAGACATTCTTCTACCGCTTTATTATACATTCCTGATTCCATGTGGAAAATGCTGCACTACTGTATAGTGTACCGAATCACCGCTTCTGGCAGCCAATCATCAGGCGGTGATACAGAACATGCATTGGAAATCAGACGCATGCGCTGTGTAGTGTAGGACAAGTGACACCTGGTGGACAAAAAGTTGTATTACACGTTATGACTTTTTTCCAGCGCTATGCTACATTACGAAACTTTCTGTCTGGTGCGACTCATGGCATGGTGTGTGGCGCGCTTCATAGCGTATGGAGCAACAAACTAGCTGGGCACATCTGTACCCCCACAAATTAGGATAAACTGATGGTGGGACAGCAGGCCAGTATTCCAATATTGGAACTGTGCCGCCAAAAGTGGGACGGTTAGGAGGTATGCGTACATAAGTTTTCTAGGAACTGTTCTTACCGGTCTTCTTGTGTTCCATTGAGTATTGTAAGGAAGGACATGTTATTAATATGTATTGGGAAAAAATAATCCATTGTTGATAGCAGATCAGTGGAGATATTTATAAATTTTTGGAGAGAAATAAAGTGGAGAGAGGCAAAGTACCAACCTATCAGCTCCTGACAGGCTGTGCTGGAAAAATGTCAGTTAGAAGATGATTGGTTGGTTCTTTCTAGGAAATCAGTTTCATACTAAAAATGTATTTACCAGCTATTTGATACATACCTGTCACCACCTCGCAATGGAGTCTGCATCTTTTTGCGCCAATTGAATATTCAGCCAATGAATTCACTCGGCACTGGTGTTGTTACTGAAGCACTTTGTGTACGTGAGGGCTTTGCACCCCCTACCTCAGTGACATTGGCTCCCAATGAATTCACTGATTAAATCTAGTCTCTGTTCACAAAATGTCGGCATCCGCTGTGTGCAGGTGAGGGGGACACTAAGTGACTGTTGTGTTTTGCTGTGTTGGGGACTTGGCAGTGAGTGAGTGAGGAAGACGTGGCATCTACTCCGGCACAAGTTGTCCCAGGGAAATATTTAAGCAATAAGCTGACAGCTCAAAGTGCTGGAAACAATTTTCTGCAGAAGTTCAGTTTACAGTGTCTTATATCTGCAACTGTTGTTGTGTGTTTAGTAGTGTAATGGGCATCAGTATATCAACAGTGTTTTGTAAGTACGCCGAAGAGTGTCCATGCTGGGGGATATATCACACTGTGCCAACTGTCCGAGACAATAACAACATATGCTAAAAATTGCATCTTGCACACAAAAAAATATATAGGTATTTTATCTAGATGGGGGTAGGGCATGTAGTCTGGAAGCTGACGGTCTAAATGCCGACCGCCGGCTTCCAGACTCTCTAATCCCGGCGTGGAACTAATGACAGGCATAGAAAACTCGACGCCTGTCATTAACCATACGCCGAAAGACCTACGCCGGGCATACGGAATGAAGGTAAGCCGGGTGCGGACAGCTGCGGGGGGGGGGGGGAGGGTTAGGTTTTGGGCTCCCGGAGGGGACAGGGTTAGCCACCCCCCCGGGAGGGTTAGGTTTAGGCTAGGGGAAGGGGGGGTTAGGGTTAGGTACCCCCGGGGGAGGTTAGGATTAGGCACCCCGCAGGAGACTTAGGTTTAGGCAGCGGGGAAGGGGGGGGTTAGGTTTAGGCACTTAGAGGGGGGATTAGGGTTAGGCACTTAGAGAGGAGGTTAGGGTTAGGCACCGCTAAGGGAGGGTTAGGGGGTAGAATTAGGTTAGCGATACTTACCTTAGGGACGATCAGGATCTTCACCCTTGCCGGGCTGCCGCTGTCGGGATTTGAACCGCCGGCCATGTGGCCGGCGGTAAAATACCTGCTACACCCAGGGATAGTGGTGTTATATCTTGCATATTGTCTCATTTGGCCCCTCCCCTATAATGTATTGCGGCATCGCACAATGAGCTAACGTGTTTTGCCAAGAATTGCATCAGCGCAACTCCCGCCTTGCCCAATTCACTAATGGTGAGCAGGATGTGGGAGGGTGCTCCACTGTTCTGGGACTCCAGGAGACTCCACACAAAAAATCTCACATCTCCCTGACTTTCCGCACTCTAAGAATGCATCTTACAAAGGTTCATGTTATTAGTAAGTTGTGGCCTTTGCCCTTATGAGTAATAAAGCTAATGGGCAGATGCAGGGGCGAATGTCGTTGTAATTACAACTGCATTGTGTACACAGAGAGAAATGTGGATAGTCACCCATATGCCGAGTTTTATGCATCTCTTTGTGGGGGTGTCTATTTCTTTCTGTGATTACCAGCTGTATAATAAAATGCCCTTAGCTCAATGCTGCCTACAGTTACTACTGAACGCTGGAAGCTTGGCTTCTAAACCGCAACTGAGGGTTTTAATCAATATTTTATTCCACAACATATAATCCTATTCATTTACTTTTGCGGCTGAGGCGTGCACCGTAAATATGTACCGGATTGCTTGCGGGTAATAATGCTATGTTATTCTAATAAGTTTCATATTTATTTTTTAGGACCTTCGAATAGAAGAACTTACATTGCTGCTAAACCAATATAGACGGGTGAAGAACTTTGTGATGGCAACACATGGTAAAGTAGTCTAATCCATGACCAGGGCTTACTGTGGTGTCTAAGAGGTGTACAGCCCAATGTACAATTATTGCACATGGATGATACTTGTTATCTAAAATGTGACGTACTGTAGGGTGTATTTAGAAGAAAACTTTCTTAGATGAGTTTGTCTGAAGTTTGAGCACCTCATTGATTGCATTCTACAGCCCCTGCATGTCCATGTGACCCGATTATGGGCCAATCAGATCATCAGAATGTCCACGGCAGCAGGAGATACATTGCTGGTAATGTGGGAGGCAGCAACGTCCTGTCCATCATGTGTCTATGTTGGTGAGGACAAGGCCGCATGTGTCAGGCAGTGACATGATATACAGTAAGGAGGGGAATGGAAGCAAGCCACAGACTTGAGAGTTGGTTGATAAAACTGAACTCAAACAGCGCAGTACTGACGCGAGGCTCCGAAACATTGTGGTGTCAAACGCACATCTGTATGAATTAAGTTCTATACATTCGACTTGTTTATCTTAAATTTGGAGGTGGGAACATAGATTTGGACAATAACCTATATATATATTTACCTATGCTGTCCATGGCTCCACGGTGTATAGTCACCCTACAAATTTGCAATGACATCAGTAGTTGTAACCCAAGGTGTGAATCCACCAAAGCACATTTGTTACTGTACCTTGGAGGTACAGTAACAAGCCATTCACTTAGGTGTTTAACACTTCAGGACATTTTCATGTTGATGCATAAAAGGATCCATCTTTTTCCAGGGTCAGTGTTTTTAATGTATTTTATCTCGTTTTGGCATACAGCCATTTCAAATGAGTGGTTCATTATATCTTTACATAGATAAGGGTCTGAAAGGTACCAAATCCAGTGTAAATTAGATACTTTCAGTAGCAAGGAGCACAGTGGTTGATCTCCAATGTGTCCAACTGGCTTAATAAAATAGGCTGAGTGCGTTAAACATTGTCTAAATCTCTACATCTTTATCCAGAAAACAGATTCTTCACCATACTACGAATCCCAATACTTACTGTATTCCCTGACAAATCATATATACCCAAGGGCAGGCGTAGCTTGATAAGTCCATGACCAATCCAGCAGTTTGCTTACAGTGCTTGTAATGATAATCAAATAATGAATAATTGGCTGTGTGCTGCATGGTAACAAGTTCTGCTCTCTCCAAGGAGCGATGCAACACACCTCCTAAAATCTGCATTAAACAGTGAATATATTCCTTCTGTATAGACCTCAGCTTGACAGAGCCAGCTCAGAAAAGAAAACCATTACACCTTTTTGGTGATTCACCGGCTTACACTATGGATTAGCGGCCACCTATCTTTTTACCGTCTTATAAGAGAATAACAATTGCTCATACTGTATGTATCTGTACAGGTTATTATCTCTGTTAGCGAAGAGTCTGATATGAAATATATTTATCTAGAACAAATAATGTCATCTTATTTAAGAAGATCAGTGCTGGTAAAACCTAATGCATGTTATATATTACTTTCCTGTAAGAATGTTTTAGTAAATAAAATACAGAAGGAAGTCTCCATTACTGGGCGTTGATGGCACACAGCTCAGTCATTACTTCTGCAAGGCTTAAAATAAGCAGCAGGCTTGTAGGCTCTAGCATAGTTTCCAAACGGAGTTCCAACAAGCTAACAGTTTTATAACTTGGGACAATGGCAGCATTTACATATTACTTGCATATGTTTACTATTTGCTGCAACTTATTGGAAAGAAATGTGAACTTCATGGTTTGCTTTTGTGATTAAGGATAGTAATAAGGATCTACATCCTGATGTCTGTTGTAGCTGGCAATTTTGTGTAAAACATGTATGAACTATCAAGCAATTTATAAATATTAGTATATATAAAGAAATATTCTCCATTTATTTCATCATTATGTGTCCTAAGGGTAAATTTTACTAAAGTGAGCGTTTTTAGAAGTGAGTTTTAAAAGGGATGTTGCCCATAGCAACCAATCAGATTCTACTTAACATTTAACTAGCACCTTCTAGAAGATAATAGCTAGAATCTGACTGGTTGCTATAGGCAACATCACTTTTAAAACTCACTTCTAAAAACTCTCACTTTAGTAAATTTACCCCTAGTTTCTTTCATGATAATGCCTGTTTATTTTCCATCTACTCTGACAGATTGGGTATACTGTAGTTTGCATTATCTCAGTATTTCACAGCTACTACCATTTACTATGGAGATTGTGACATAGTGGTATTTCTGCTGCAAAATAGGGTTTTTAAGCATGGTATATACCTGGGGTAGGCAATGTGTGGCACTACACATCCCAGCATGCCCTGCAACAGTTTTGCACTAAGAGTGTCAAACTGAAAGGGGATGTTGGGAATTATAGTTCCACCGCAACTGGAGTGCCAAGCGTGACCTATGTTGTATGTTTTATGTATGCCCGTTTTCTCGTCTGTGTTCCTTCAGAGCACTGTGTAACCTTACATATTATTTTATTTACTCTAACTTCAAAGTCTCTTTAATATGGAAATTAAACGAAGATCAACAAATCAGCCTGTTGGATATCTGTGATTAGTCTCTCCGTGCCTCTGCTTTGGCATTACATGTTTACCGTCTTATTTAAGGCTCTTCTGAGAGAATACTTTCTGCATGCAGTGACGATGAAGTTGAATCTACAATTAAGAAATTGATTCCAAGAAATAATCAGTCCATGGAGTTACTAAACTCGGAGGTAATATGAGTGAATACCATGTGCTGTCTCCACTTTGATTTTGTGCCCAGTCATTTGTTTGAGCCAGATGATTGTACGTTTGAAGTAAACCAGATTCTTGTTTGCGTAGCCTGCACAATATATTCATGATGCAGGGAAAGTACTTTACAGTTCTCTGTCATTGAGTGAAAGTTCAGCTGTAACTTTGTGTGTAGTTACAGTACCAGTTATTCTCACAGGAGCATTTTTTGTCATTGGCTTGTTTTGGTCATTTACTTGTCTGCTTCATTAGTAGGGAACTACATAACCCAACTGAGTAACCACTAATGGTGGATTTCCATGTACTGGATGTAGGGATCACTGGTGGAATCCCGTGTACTGAACTTGGGGACCACTGATGGGCCCTTCGTGTGCTGAGCATAGGGACCACTGATGGGTCCCCCCGTGTGCTGAATATAGGGACCTCCCTATATGGGTATCCTGGGTGCTGAGCATAGGAACCACTGATGGGTCCCCCGTGTGCTGAATATAGGGACCACTGATGGGTCTCCTGTGTGCTGAACATAGGGAACACTAATGGATCTGCAAGACTTCAAACGGACGGCACGTCCCTGCAGCCACCAGCTAACCAACCCAAAGATGATCCTCCCTATGATCCTCCCTGTTCCATAGCCCCTCCACCCCCACAGAACACCCAGGAAAAAATTGAAGGTTGTGCATCAGTGGGGTTGTGGGGTAAATGGTGGAAGATACACTAGGTAAGCTTCGAAGCATCTTCCAGCAGGCTAAAGTAGGGCCTATAGTCAGATGAGAAATCAGAGGGATAACTGGAAGCCAGGGAGCCACCACCATAGGGGAGAGCAAGAGAGCATTCCTCAATTTGAGGCCTGTCCTATTCTGAGTCTAGTCCAAAATCTGTGTCAGATGGGCAGCATAATAATACCCATAATATAAAAGGTCAGGGAGTTGAAGACCTCCTATTGAGAGCTTCCATTTTCAGCCTAGCCTTGCTGCCATGCGATGCGACTAGGAAGCACCAGGAGACTGTGCTGAAGTGATATGTGACACTTGTATATCTGTGTGCGACTGACTTTGTAAATGGAACTTGGTGTGAACAAAGCTGTGGCCGTTGTGTCGTAGCACTTCCATGCTGATTCAGAGATTCAGTTGCATACAGATATACAAGTGTCACATGTCACTTTAATCAGCACAGTCTCCCGGTGCGTCCTAGTCGCATCGCATTGCGGCTTAGACGCATTTTTGGCACTAAAAAAAACAAAACACCTGGCGCTAGCAGAGCCTCACTGTACAAGGTGTGCTATGAGGGGCTGTTTGGCCTGACTGCAGCAAAGACGAGTGAGGACACAACTGGACGTACGTACATACATACATACTGTACGTACGTACGTACATACATACATTTGGCTGAAACATTATGGGCCTAAGTCAGAGATGGACATAATCATGACTAGCTCTTTTTTTTCTCTACAAATGCTTGTCTTTCCGCATTGAACGTATTTCTCCACATATGTGTTGGAGTGGACATGTTGACACTACTTGCAGCTAAAATGGCCGCCAAAAAGACTCCTGCCTGGAGGGACCTGACTTGCAGGTGCTGAAACTGGTGCATATTGCAAGCTGGTTAGATGGGTGCAGGGCAGCTGTGTCTGATTGGACAAAAATTACTAAAACACACCCATCAATGGAAATAGAGTGAAACTGCAGCAAGGCACTTATGTACTGTACTAATTATCTACACTGTTACAGCCATCTCATGTAATGTGTATGCATTGTGTACTGTGATTTTGAGCATTTTTGTGTACTCATCTGTGGTCCTATTCCTGGAGCATCTGACACTGGTACATGAAGGGCAGGGAGCCACAGTTACTGACTTGCATATGTGGCAATCACTGACTAGAAAGCAAAAATGCAACTTCTTCTTATTATGTGATTATATATGCCTTTAACTCTAAATAAGGTGAATGTTACTTTTTAGCTATATTGTATATTGTCACCTACAGTAAGACGTGTGCATATACTGTAGTTAAGTTGTTGCTAGTTTGTAGTCTGGTTAATATATTGTAAAACATTCTGTGACGTATTATTCAGTCCAGATTAGAATATAGTATAACTGTGGCTGATGTAGCAGGGATTCATTGCATCAATATGTTGTCTCATATAGGTATCTTCCACTGTGTCCTCGCCAACTGTGCCGACATCCCCTCCCCAAAACATCTTGGAAAATGGGTAAGAGCAACAGACGACTAGAAAAAGGATGAGATGCGTTCATTACCCCGGCATCCCATACCCAAACCCGCTGGAACTGTATAAATCCGCTATAGTCAGAATATATTGCTGTTCGTATATTATGTGGCAATGAAGTTGCAGCCATTGAGGTTATTAGTTCTCCGGAATCAAATAGTTCTGTGATAAGTAACACCAGAGAGTCACAAACATGCGACAGAACAAGAGGAAATCACAGGTCTCTTAGTTCACCGATATAAACATCATCCTTTTGGTTTGGGTACAGGATCCCGGTGCTGGCGCCGGGTTTCTGACAGCTGACGGGATTCCGGCGCCGGTATACTAAGCGCCAGCATCCACTTGCCGGGATTATGGCCGCATCCCGTACCGGTGTATAGCACCACTGCACCATGCTTTCTATACATTATAGACAGAAGGATGGTGGTGCATTTCACTGTTCTCTCTAAGCTGACCACTGTGAAATAGAACCATGGAAGCAGACAGAACGATAGGGGATCAATAATTGAGTAGAATTATTCTGCGGAGTTGTGCTGAACAGTATATTCTTAATAAAGCCTTCATGGTAGAGCGAGTTTAAATGACAATTCAATGCATCATCCTTCATTGATTATTCTGTACAAAACCTTTCCCGACCGCGTGACGTACCTGTAATCCAATTGTGGTCGTTTCACTTTTGATGTCATTAAGCAAGAGAAGCTTTTTTGAAAATCTAACCAGTGGAACCTAATATTTATTGGCAGCAATAGCTCACACAGCCCACTGGAAAATTGCAGCTCACCACAAGAGGAGCACCTGGAGCACAGGAACAGGTGAGAGATCTTCTGTAGCCTCATGAACCACCTGTGAAAATATCTATTTTTTTTTTCTATAACTTCTTGAAACTCCATAAAAGCTAAACTTTTAGCCATTTGTCTTCATTTTATAGAGCTCAGCCCAGGAAACTTTCCACCAGTCTGGAAGACTTGCAAATTGGACCGACGGAAAAGGTGCAATAATCTGTTCATGAAATGTTATAGAGCCAAGTATAGAAATCTATAAATTAATTTATGCTGTTATATATCATGTATGAGGTGGTATCTGACTTTGCCATTGTTCAGGGTGCAGTGAATTACAGAGGTTTTCAGTACTGGCCAGTTGGTAGTGCACAGTCATATATAATACGATAAACATTATGTGTACACGTACACATACAATTAAATTATAGCTACAATCTGAATGGATGCTATGGGTAATAGCTGCTCTTTTCCTTCCCAGTAGGTTTGATAAACCTTTTCCATGGTACAGTCACACAGATGTGATGTAACCCATATTAACCTATCATTTATCACCGTTAGTACTTTAATACATGCCAATAACATCAAACGTCACATCTTGGGTATTGCAGGGCCCGCACACACTGCGATCTCTGTAACTAGTGATCTTTGGTATCGCAGGGTGTACAGTCCCTAAAGGGCCCGTACACACTGCGATCTCTGGGCCGTATCCATTATGGATCGCAACTGCGTTTACGCATGCAGTCTCACTGCGATCCACCGTGATCGCTATGCCGCAGCACAGCATAGGGATGCCCACTTTACCTTACACACATCCGTAATCCTTAGCAAGACTGCGAAACCATCGTTACCATCGCAGCCTCACGCTCACTTGCACAAGCTCTGACCTTACTCAGGAATTGCTAACCTCGTCACACACAAGCTGCGTACGGTATCGCAGTGGATAATTTATGCACACCCCTGCAACAGCGTTCAAATGCACTGGCACGCCTGTGTTTTGCTGACCACCCCCTCCATCACCACCCCCGCAGTACTTCCTGTCAATCACTCTGCGATGGGTCTGCGTAGCCTCTGCAATCGCAGTCCCGATTGCAGTGGAGTGTTCACGCACTGCGATGCCTGCGCAGAACGAAACAGTCAGCTGGTTGCGTGCGTAATCGCAGTTGGGATCGGTAGTGAATCAGACCCTCTGTAACTAGTGATCTTGGGTATCGCAGGGAGTACAGTCCCTAAAGGGCCCGGACACACAACCATGATCTAAGCACAATTATCTTCAGACATGTTGTAAGATGATATCGGCCTGTATGTGTGCAACCGTATTTCTCCTGCACTAACCAGTCCCAGTAATACGGGAAGAGGTGCAGCTGCCTAGAATGTGCACTGATTGACTAGATGTTGTCCCCTGACCACTTACAAATGTGGTGGAGCTGGACTCTAATCTTTAGTCTTACCGCATGTGGCCGGTATAACACATGAGAAGGATGTGCCAAACATGAATGTATGTCTGTGCAGACAGAGGAAGCATCTACTAATACAGGCGTTTTCTTAACTTTAGTTTTCAATTCTCTGTCATTCCTGTACGTTAACGTTTGGTAGCTGTGTGTGTTGGGACCATCGGACCGGCACTGACGATGTTTTCTTAACATCACGTGCCACCATCGATGGAGAGAACAAAACATACTTTTAAACCCTCGGTGGTCGATTGCCATCCCTAGTACGATGCCTGTGTCTCCCCTGCCTCAGGTCATACACACACATGAGGAATGTATATTTCATAAGAGTAGTAGTTTAATCACTGACTGTAACACTGTCATCATAATCCGTCATTCCTGTATGTTAACGTCTGGCAGCTCTGTGTGTTGGGTGTGTTTTATATGTATCTGTGCTATGAAATCTCTTTTTGGGAGACTAGCAGCATGTTATGTTGTGTTAATAATTAATAAGGATTTTTTTGTTATTAATATATATCTGGCATTATTCTAACCCTTTTACTCTTGACCTCAAAATATATTTTACTTATTTGATTAGTATAGTATATACTATAGATATATATTGTACTTTTTTATGAAGTAGGATATTAAAATTATATATTGGCCATATCTAGCCTTTCTAATATAAACACCTACAGCATTCCATGCCATTCAAATAACTTATGGGACATGCAAGCTTTCATATGTATTACTTGTTTTATTTAGTGCATTGTTATAATGCCCCCGTAATCCAGTGTAATCAGTGCTGTATGCAGGATGTGCTACTGATGCAGTACAGTAAACTATAGATATCTCCTTTAAATGACTGTAAAGAATATAAGGCTCAATCGGTCATTGATGCATTTGCAGCCATTAAGGTCTTGATGATGACTAAAAGGGTTGAATGCCAGTGAGTCTGGTGAGTCCCAGCACAGAGCTCCCAGTAATCGGCTGGGATCCGTAGTGTCTAACAAGTCACCATGTTGTATTTGCGCACAGTACTAACCGGTTGTTCTTGTTACTTTTTCCTTTTGCATCTTGACATTTCCCTCCTTGACACTGCATAGCATGATGATGGGGAAATCCCTGAGCCTGTTGTAACACCTGAGGTATATTAACTCTATTAAACATTGTTGTTGTGTTTTGTGTTACTGTATGTTACATCTTGTGGTGTTTGCATATTTTTTTTTTTTTTTTAAATAATCTACAACCAATCCTCCCTCTTACACCAGTGGCCGACCTGCTAAGGATGACTGGTGTCACGAATTAACATCTCCTCAATTTTTGCCGTTTATGTTACATCCTTCATAAACAGACTTTTCTTAGTAACCCAACCAAGACTATAAGGTGATGCTGCGTGAACGGGATATAGCCTCATTCTCAGCTCATAGTTGTATGGGAGAGTTTGGTGCCTCTGGTTAAATTGCATTTTTCACTGACTCGCCAAGTACAAATAGGTTTATATGGGTTGGGTCTGAAATTCCAGCAGCTGAATAGCCGCCGGGTGAAATGCCAATGCCGGAAGGCCAAAACAGCAGAATCCAGACGGGGCAGGTAAGTATGGTAACCCTAACCTTCTCCCCCCTCCTAACTCCCCCTAAGGGTGCCTAGCTTTAAAACTCCCGGGGGTTGTGCCTAGACCTAAGTCCCCCCGGGGGTTCCTAAACCTAACCGCCCCCCTTACCCTTGCCTAACCCTATCACTCACTGGGAAGTACCTAGCCCTAAGTCCCCCCCGGAGGCACCTAAACCCCCCCCTTCCAGCACCCTAAACCTAACCCTCCTGGGAGGGGTGCCTGACCCTAACCTCCCCCCCTGGTGGTGCCTAACCATAAGTCCCCCCAGGGATACCTAATACCCCCCCCCCCCCCCGCGGGCTAACAGCTAACCCTTTTCGCTTACATTCATTCGGGAAGCCATCTGTCGGGATTCCGTCGTCGGGCTTCGGGTACGAAGTCAGGATTTTGACGCCAGGATTTCGTCAGACGGCTCATGGCAGCCAACTAGATTCTAGCTTTCGTTTTCTAGAGGGTACTAGATAAATGATAAGTAGAATCTGATTGATTGCTATGGCCAACCTCCCCACTTTTTTAAACCCGCACTTTAGTAAATATACCCCCTGGTGTTTTAGCACAGATGGAAAAAAATAAATGAAACAGTGAATGTGGCATGAGCAAAGGTTGGGGCACCTGGCCAGTTAGTTTCCAAAGGTTTCTTATAGCCAGATAAGAGACTTTCTATTCTGACTATAGAAATTATTTCCAACTCTTCCTTGCAGAATCCCTCTAGCTGGGAAATATTCTTTGTCCTCTTGCATGTAATGTATGTTCAATGCAGACCCTTCTAAAACCTTAATGCTCAATTCCTGTAAGTACTTCATTGTTAATTTTCAGGTATTTTTATTTTTAAATCATTTAGTTTTTTTGGGCATTGCATAATTTTAACAATTTCCAAGCTGTTCTACAAGACCGTTGTCTGGGTCTGCCCACATTTTTTGCTTTTATTTCAAGAGTTGCCCTTAATTTCCATTTCTTAATGATCATTCTGACAGTGGAAATCCTGGGCTGAAAGCATGTAGATATATTTTTCATGGTCCATTATCTTTAACTAGCGAACCACCCCGGCTACTCACGGGACCAATTTTGAATTTACGGCGATAGTCTTTTTTGACCGAGGTCTGTTGGATGTCCATGTTGAGGACATTAGTCGTTTTTCCTCCTGACGTCAGCATGAATAGATTTTGTGTTGTCGTGACACGCAAAAGGCCCCGTAAAGTTGTCCATGAGAAAAACTGTCTCCACTTCAACTCCAGCCATGTTAAAGCTGGCCACACATCTAAAGATTATCTGTCCCACCAGCCAACTAGTTGATTGGTTGGAATGAAAATCTGGTAAGGTATGGGAGTAAATGATGATCAGCAATTTGCTCCTAAATGCCTGAAAACAGATGAAAATGGTCGGTCAGACAAGTTTGTTAAATGTGCAAATTGCTGATTGTCATTTGCTTTCATACATTACCAGATTTTCATTCCAACCAATCAACTAGTTGGCAGGTTGGACAGATAATCTTTACGTGTGTACCCAGCTTTAGTGTCTGCCCCTGTGCTTTATTTATTGTCATGCCAAAGCAGGGCTTACATCAATTTTTCTGGAGAAACCGGATGATACGTATCAATCTCTACATGGTACAAAATAAAGTCCATATCTAACGGTTTAGGCAGCGTAAGCCAAGAAAGTTCTCGGACGTCCATTTTTTTTTCATTGAGTTGCTTCACTAATATAGTCACTGCTCAGCTCCCTTTTGTCATACATTAATGTCTCGTACACAATTGCTCTATAGAATAGTGCAGTGGCGTAACTACCACCCTCGCGGTGGCTTGGGGGCGCGGAGGCTTGTGGGGCGAGGTGGCTGCAGATTCCATGCGGACTAGCCGTCCGCATGAAATCTGCAGAAAACAGCCCTCCCAAAATGGCCGCCGCCTAGGAGGAGACATATGCTTGAGGTCCTACTGGACCTCTAGCATCTGTTAGTCACCCAGGCAGGGCGGTAGTGTGGACGGCACTACACTACTAGCAACAAACACACAGCCGCCGGCGCCGGCAGCTGTATGTTTGTTTTAGCAGCCGATGAGAGTCTGTCAGACTCTCATCGGCTGCTGCACCCACTACGCTCACTCCTGCAGTGAGTGATGGGAGAGACGTCTCTCCCATCATGCAGAGCGGGCCGGCCTGGGAGGACGCTGCACGGAGGAGCATGCCGGAGCGGGGATCAAGTTAAGCAGTGTTTTCTTTTCTTTGTGTGTGTGTCTGGGGGGACTACTACTAAGGTCACTGCTGGGGGGGAGGATGGACTACTTCTAAGGGCACTGGGGGGGGATACTACTACTACTACTACGGGAACTGCTGGGGGGAGGACTACCACTAAGGGCACTGGGGGGGGGGACTACTACCACTAAGGGCACTGCTGGGGGGAGGACGGACTACTACTAGGGGCACTGGGGGGGGACTACTACTACTAAGGGCACTGCTGGGGGGGAGGACTACTACTAAGGGCACTGCTGGGGGGGACTACTATTAAGGGCACTGCTGGGGGGGACTACTATTAAGGGCACTGCTGGGGGTACTATTAGGAGCACTGCACACTGGTGGGACCACTACTGGGGGACACTGCATAGAGGGGGATTACTACCAGCGGCACTGCTGGGGGGACTACTACTGGGGGCACTGCTGGGGGGCATTGTTGGGGGGGGATTACAGCTGGGGCACTGCTGGACTACTGGGGGGGACTACTACTGTGGGGCATTGCTGGGGTGACTACTACTGGGTGCACTCCTGGGTGCAATCCTGTGGGGGGGCTACTGAGGGCACTGCTGGGGGGAGGACTACTACTGGGGGTACTTCTGGGGGGGACTGCTACTTGCGGGGGGGATTACTACTGGGAGCATTGCTAGGGGGGGCTACTACTGGGGGGACTACTACTGGGTGCACTCGGGTGCAATCCTGGGGGGGCTACTGAGGGCATTGCTGGGGGGGCTACTACTGGGGGGCATTGCTGGGGTGGATTACTACTGGGGGCATTGCTGGGGGGCTACTACTGGTGGCATTGCTGGGTGGGGACTACTACTGGAGGCATTGCTGGGGGGGACTACTACTGGGGGCACTGCACTGGTGGGACCACAACTGAGGGCACTGCATAGGTGGGGATTACTGCTGGGGGCACTGCATTGGTGGGGATTACTGCTGGGGGCAGTGCATAAGTGGGGGACTACTACTACTGGGGGTATTGCTGTGGGAGGACTACTACTGGAGGCTCTGCTGGGGGGGGACTACTACTGGGGGCACTGCTGGGGGCACTATATAAGGGGGCCTACTACTGGGGGCATTATGTAAGGGGCACTGCATAGGGGGACCACTACCTGGGGCACTGCATAGGGGGACCACTACTGAGGGCACTGTATAAGGGGCACTACTGGGGGCACTGTATAAGACCCCTGACAATGAGCAGGTAATTTAAAAGTAATTAGAAGCCTTAGTGTGGGGCATAAAATGGTGTCAGGGGGCAAATATGTAAGTGGCACTTTGGTAATGGGCATTACAGTGTGTGGCATAATGTGTACGGGGCATTACGGCGTGCGGCATAATGTGTAATGGGCATTACAGTGTGTGGCATAATGTGTACGGGGCATTACGGCATGCGGCATAATGTGTAATGGGCATTACAGTGTGTGGCATAATGTGTACGGGGCATTACGGCATGCGGCATAATGTGTAATGGGCATTACTACAAGGCGAAAAAATACTGTAAACTGTCTAGGGAGGGTGGGGGCACATTTTTAACTTTTGCACTGGGAGCCAAATTGCTTATAAATGGCCCTGTAATGATTTTACCAAAATGCCATGGAGGAGGGGGGGGCGCGTCAGAAACATTTTTGGCAGGGGGAGCAAAATGTATAGTTACGCCACTGGAATAGTGACCACTGCATCAAAATCTGTCCAGTGATTCTTGAGATTAGCCTGGACACACAGACAGACGCCTGCCAGGGACTTTATTTTATACTATGTATAATGTATGTATATCATCTGCTTAGAGGAGACCATGAGTAAGCCAAGCATGGTGAGAGGTCAAAAACAATAGAGAATTATTTTAAATAAAAAAAAAAGGAAGTCGTTGAATCATTTGGAAGTGTGCCCAAATATTTCCACATGCCATTTCCACTGGGTTTTTTTTTCCAATCTACTACATTCGGCAAATAGCATTTGTGCACTACAATGTGCTTGATATTCAGTGCATCCGGAAAGTATTCACAACGCTTAACTTTTTCCACATTTTGTAATGTTATAGGCTTATTCCAAAATGGAATCAATTCATTTTTGTCCTCTAAATCTTACACACAATAACCCATAATGACAATGTGTAAAAAGATTTTTTTGAAATTTTTGCAAATTTAATTTAAAAAAAAACAAAACACTAAAGCTGCATACACAATTACACACACAACGATTTAGTTAATGAACGATTTTAGTAAACTATTTTTTCCCTTGAAAAAATTAACTAAAATCGTTTACTAAAGTTGTTTATTTACTAAATGTAATGAACGATTTTTATGAACTACAAACGATTTTTGCATATTAACTTACTGAAAATCGTTGAGTTGACAAGTCTGACTGAACTACAAACGTGAACGCGCATGAACAATAATCGTTCATCGTTTGATTCAGAAAGTGAACGATTTTTTCAAACGATTATCGTTAAACGATATCGTTTAACGATTATCGTTCAAAAAATCGTTGTGTGTGTATGCACCTTAAGAAATCACATGTACATAAGTATTCACGGCCTTTGCTCAATACTTTGTTGATGCACCTTTGACAACAATTACAGCCTCAAGTCTTTTTGAATATGATGCCACAAGCTTGGCACACCTATCTTTGGGCAGTTTCGCCCATTCCTCTTTACAGCACCTCTCAAGCTCCATCAGGTTGGATGGGAAGCGTAGGTGCACAGCCATTTTTTAATTAAATTTGCAGAAATCTCAAAAAAACTTTACACGTTGTCATTATGGGGTATTGTGTGTAGAATTTTGAGGACAAAAATATTTTTTTTCCCATTTTGGAATAAGGCTGTAACATAACAAAATGTGGAAAAAGTAAAGCTCTGTGAATACTTTCCGGATGCACTGTATATATCAAGTCCTCGGTCATCTGCTTAGAGGAGACCATGAGTAGGCCAAGCATGGTGAGAGGTCAAAAACAATAGAGATTTTTTTTTAAATAAAAAAAAGAAGTCGTTGAAATATTTCCACATGCCATTTCCACTGGGGTTTTTTTTTTTTTTTCCAATCTACTAAATTCGGCAAATAGCATTTGTGCACTGCAATGTGCTGTCATACAGTATGTCCTTTCAGTTTGTACTCTGCAGAGGTTGTTAAATTATTTTCGCTTAGAGATTTAGTGAATCCTGCAGTATGACCAGGGTGCCCCAAGCTATGCATACACCTGTACAGCTCAGGTTTAGTAATAGTGTCCATAGACTGTATTCTTAAGTTGTGTATACAGGGGCAGGGCAGGTCCAGTCCTTTGTGCTGAGAGTCATTGTATGTGTCCTACCTGGTTACACGTGTTAGTGCTTAAATTGGTGACATTATGTTCGGTTATCAGGCCAAAAGACAACATTGTATATGGATCAAATAAGTTGGTAGGAAGATACCCACATGCACATAAAGATTGCATTATAAATGTAATCCGATTTATTTTATTTTTTTCTGAGCAATATGTTCAAATTAGGCTGAGCTGAGAACCAAAATCACATTGACAGCATTTTTACTTGTGGTATAAAAAGTCAACAGACAAAAGGTCAACACCAATGATCGACCGGTATAAATGGTCGACAGGGACAAATGGTCGACCCTTTTTTTCTTTTGTATCTTAAGCTTAATTCTAACCCTCCCCCTGGTGCCTACACGTAATATCATAGTCTAACCCACCCTCCCCCAAGTTCCTAACCGTATTTGTCCCCTCAGGCAGCCTGTGCCTATCCCTATCCCTAACCTTAAAAATGTTAACTTTTTTTGTTTTTTAAATCGTGTCAACCTTTTTTTGTCAACAAATGCTGTGTTCACCATTTGAACCTGAAATCGCAGTCTCTTTGGTTACCGGATAAAGGCACAAGGACTCTGGCCAAATGCTTGTATACAGAGCACAGACATCCAAGGAATACCGCATATCCGTACACACATATACAGTGGGTTATACATTACTGCTTATAATACATGTTGTCCTAATGAATACAGAGGTGATGACAGAAGATAGTTATGTACAGATATGGTTAAGGTTTATACATTCATTAGAATCACTTGTGTATTAGAAGACGTTATTGTATACCTTCTTATTGATATATAATAGATTGGAATGGGTATGAAATACCGGTGGCTCTTTAGCCGCCGGTTCAAATCTCGACTCCAGAAGCCCGACAGGACAGGATCCCGACTAGGCTCTCCTTTAGTGGTGCCTAACCCTGTCCCTCACTGGGATGCCTAAACCTAGCCTTCCCTTCCTGCACCCTAAACCCTCCCGGTGGGGTGCCTAACCCTAACCACCCCCAGTGGCACCTAACCCTAACCCCCCCTCCCCCTAGCCTATCCCTAACCCTCCCTGGGGGGTGCCTAACCCTAACCCTGCCCCCAGTGGTGCCTAGCCCTAAGTCCCCCGGGAGTCCCTAAACCTAACCTGCCCTCCCCGGAGCTAAGTGCTAAGACGCCCAGACGTACCATGATCGGTCCAGCGTCCATCTGCATTCCGGTGTTGGGATTAAAATAGACATATGTATTTCGACGCCTGTCTTAAGTCCCCCGTCGGGCTTTTGTTGTCGGGATATAGACCAGCGGCATCTCGTCCGCCGGTCTACTAACTACATCCCAATAGATTCATAGTCCATATTTAACAAGTAAACAGGTCTGAAACAGGGTAATAATGATCTTTGATGATATGTTCCATATCCAATCCTTAGGCATGGGAATTATAGTAGCCTGCAGTTATGGGATTTACAGATTATTCTAGTAACGTCCTAATCCAGTGCTCTCTCTAAATGACCTGTACATTTGTATCCATGTCAGTGTAACGCTGATCCCAGGTACCAGACATTGCCAGGAAAACTCTCTCGCACTACTCCCAATGGGTCACATGACGGCTACAGGAATCCCGCTTCCCAGAATGCTTTGCACTTCAAGAGCGAAACAAACGGACTACAGAGCTTGCGTAAGTCATATATTTATGGGCGTAAACGGGAGCAGATGCACAATTTACTCTGACCCATACATATCCTAAATGTCAGATAGGTATTTGCACCAATAGCGAGTAACATAGGGCCAGATTCAGAGCCGAACGCTCTGACCAGAGTGCTCGCTCTGAATCAGTGCCCTCCTCCATGAAAATGGAGCGGCCTCCTGGCCGCTCGTATAGCTGTGGGTGGCCACCCACAGCATATGCGAGCGTCCATGATGATGGTCGCGATGGTCTTGACCATTGCGACCATCGGGCTTGCGACGGAGACCCTGCGGTAGGGTCTCGCTGCCGCAAGCCCTGGAGTGATTTTGGCTCTATCAGAGCCAAAATCATATCCACTGACATCACTAGTGATGTCAGTGGGGCTGGCTTCAGACTGTAGGCGTTCCCATGGGAACGCCTCCGTCTGGCAGGCACGCCCCCGGCATGTCCACCAAAGGGGGCGTGCTGTCAATCAACATCGACAGCACGCCCCCTTTGGTGCGAGACCCGGAGCGATGGAGAGCCTGTCGCTCGCCGCGTCTCGCGCATGCGCACGATGGAGCTCCCTCCGTCGTGCACATGTGCAGTGGGGGAACATCGACCCGCTTGCGAGCATCCTGCGCTCGCGAGCGGGTCTGAATGACCCCCATAGTGAATATTTTCTGCCTCAGTAATGCTTAGCACTGGTATATACATTTTTAGAGAAATTACGATATTTTGTTGATCTAAGTAAGAATTAATAACAACAGAACGCCTGAGAAAAAATTGCAGTGAATGGTACTGAGAGTTTGAGGAAAAATGATCATACCTTCTAAAGAGGCAAGTGCAGGCTATCCATTTATAGCATTTACTAGATCTGTTAGCTAGGACCTGGTTACTATGGGCTACACAACCGCTTCTTCTTTGTACAAAAATCCCCTTGTTTTGAAGGAGTACATAAATCATTAAACACATTACAAGAAGCTTCTAGTCATTTATGTGTAAAGGCGTAACAAGGGCGCACAGTGCCATGACAGAGCTTCCGATCACCCTCTCAGCGCATGACATCATTGCGTCGCACAGAGAGTGTGCCACCACCATGAAGTGCAGTGCTGCCCGCTCCGAGCGGCTGAACTTACAGATGGCAGGGTGCATGGCATGCTCTGAGCACCCAAAGGACGTTCAGGGTGCACTGCCGCATGATACTGGCGGGTGTAGTAGCATTTAGACCGTTGGCTTCCAGACTACATCCCATACTGGCTGCAGGGTGCCATTGTAGTCACTCTACTGGCCAGAAGCAAGGGCCTGGGGGACTGACTGTGCCGCCCACAGAGCCCTGCACCACTGGTCACACACCCCTAGTTACAGTCCTGAGGGTGCTATTGTGGTCCACTGTGTTCTGGTTTGTTTGGGGGCAACACTGCAAATAGATTCTTCACGTTGTCGGCCACCTCTCGCCCTCAGGCCACGTAGTAGTCACACCCCAGCAGTGGGGGCAGTTCCAGGTATATGCACATTGCAATGTATGAGAGGTAGGGCAGGATTTACCATTAGGCAAACTGTACGATTCTTCTCCTGACTCATGACAGCAGTCAGCGTGGTCCGTCTGTGTCACTGTACACATACAGTACACATTCTATTAATACAACAGTAGACACACCAATACCTACCTATACTAGAAGCCCGGCTATTGGAGGCGTGTTAATTATAATCATACTAATATGTCATCAAACACAGAGAACGGAGTATACGTAACTTTAAATCCTGTCATCTCTGCTATTTAGTGGCTTGGATTCCTCTTCCTTTCAGTTCTGAAATGTCTTCTTTTTTCTTTTTCTTTCTCCTAATTTGCTGTTTTTGGATTGGTTTAAAGATATCAGCAGAAGCGTCAGTGCCCCAGTAATAGGTACTGTACCCGCGTTGTCTAACACAGCATGCGTGTGCTATGTTTCCAGACTTACTGTATGGGGGCATTTGTATTCTGTAACTTATTGGATCCACTCTCCCAATACGGTGTTCTGGAAGTGGAGAATTGTGCTTTTCTTAGTAATTTAGGAGATTATATTTATTACATTCTAATCTGGTTACATTGTGAACAATTAATACGTAGGTGTAGCGAAAACCAATGTACAAGAAATAGGACGAGTTAGGGCTGAGTTTCAGAGAGATTAAACTGAAGTAATTATGAGTGAGCACACTCCACCCGTCCCCAATTACCTCTTAATTCATAATACTGACGTTATTTAATCCACTGCATATTATCCAACCTCATTTGAGTCAAAACAACTATATAAAACACATTTCAAAAGATCGGATACTGTCATTTATTTTGGTAGATATGACATCATAACCTCCGTCCATGACATAGAGATCGGACCTTTAATCTTGTCTACAAATGTATTTCTTTTGAATACAGTACATTGCCTACAGTAATATGCCGCCACCATTTTGCTTGAGACTACTACACAAAGAAGCTAAATACGATATGATGTATGTATAGAAAAGTTCATCTTTAAAAAGTTACCTGTGTCCTCTAAGCACAAGGGAGAGTGCCATAATATGGGTTTAATCAAATTAATGAGAGTGCTCCCTCTCCATGTGTACTATTCCTGGGGATATCACTGAGGCACTTCATGACCGATATTCCTGAGGCCTGACGAATAATGATCGTGAGACACTGGTTCTTCTCACTAATATTAATTAATATCGCCTACACTGTGTAAGTTAGAGGTGCCCAGCAGGGTTGGACTGGCCCACAGGGGTACAGGGGAAACCCCCGGTGGGCCCCAGTGCCTGAGGGCCCACCCCCTTCTTTAGGGATCAGGTTCCAGACTGTGCACTTGAATTATACTGGACAGGACTATTGTGTATTTTCTATAATGCACTGCTGTTATTAATCTGATCAATATCATGCATTCACTAGCAGTATTTACTACAGGTTGAGTCTCCCATATCCAAATATTCAGAAATACGGAATATTCCAAATTACGGAATATTTTTCGTATGACTGAGAATGTGAAACCTTTGCTTTCTGATGGTTCAATGTACACAAACTTGTTTTAAAGCACAAATTCATTAAAATACAGTATACAATAACCTTCAGGCTGTGTGTATAAGGTGTATATGAAACATAAATGAATTTCATGTTTTTACACAAACTTTTTTTGATGCTCAAAATTATAAAAAATATTGTATAAAATGAGCTGCAGGCTGTGTGTATAAGGTGTATATAGAACATAAATGCATTCTGTGTTTAGTTGTGGGTCCTATACCCAAGATATTTCATTATAGTATGCAAATATTCCAAAATACGGAATAATCCGATATCCAAAATACCCCTGGTCCCGAGCATTTTGGATATGGGAGACTCAACCTGTATATCTATGTATATATTTAAAGGGGCCCAGACCCCGTCTGGAGGCTGGCCACACTCCTAAGTATGGGCCCCCATCACTGCATTCCCCCGGTGGGCCCTTCATGCCCCAGTACGACACTGGTGCCCAGTCAATACTGAGCAATAGGAATGAACTTTGTGTAATTGCTGGCCTGTGTGTGTGTGCCCATATTTATATAGCACATACAAATTGTATGCAGTGGCAAAAATGGGCTGAACGTCAAATGGGTTTGAATTAATTTTAAAAAGTGTTAGCGGAACATTCACAAACAGCCGATCACAAGCGCACACAAGCCTGCGCCTTGTTTTTACCCATTCAGGCGCAGGCAGGTGTAAGTGGCAGAATCGTAGTGAACCCATATGTATATGTTCTGGGGCTGTCAGACATAATGGTGGTTTAAAGTTTACCTACCAGCGGATTCTGAAAAATTGCACAACGGCGAATCCAAGATTGCCTGTGACTGCTTATGTTCAGCAACAATGCCCAGGGTTAGAAACCGCGACAGTGCTGAAACAGTGCGCCATGTTTTTTGTGTACGCATCAGATGCAGAAAGGGGCTCAGCCTACAGAATAGTGGAAATGTTACAGTAGGGCAGGTTTGGGGTAAATGTGGGTGCATGAATTGCATGGTTTGGGGGATGGGCTTCTTTGTCTCGGCTCTGCCTGGATATATGTTGGGAAGTATCGCCTATTAAAGAAAGACAACACAAAGGCTTTTTTGATCAATTAAAAGTTAAGATTAAAAAGCAAGAATTCACTGGGTAAACTTGGAAGAGCGGCACTTATTGTTTTAATAAAGTTGAATTTTTAGACTTCTTCCAGACTGGTGGTTAGTATGAGTTTTCCATAGGAGGCACCTAGGACAGGAAAACTATGTAATGAAACTTTGCATTTAAAGCTAAAACTTTTAAAAGCTGCTGCCCGGTTCTTCTGTGAGTGACTTACTGATACAAATAGGATATAACGGACATCGAGCCCTTACAGCCTGGCTTTAATCTGGGGGAGTGGCTACACGAGCCCTTGCCTTACAGCCTGGCTTTAATTTGGGGGAGTGGCTGCACGGGCCAATAATAGTCCACAAACACGCTTGTAGCTTTCTACGGTTTCCGCATGCAGCTCCCTGGGCTCGGGTGAGATATATTTTGTCAACATTCATGATGTCGACATTCACAAAATGTCTACATTTACCGTATCAACATTCGTTATTATGACACTGAATAAATGTCGACGTTATTAGATATCTAATGGTGAATTACCTGGTACAGTGGGAGCGGCGGCTCCAGCGATGTCCTCCGGGTCCATCTAATGAGGACTTCTGGCAGATATACTGTAGTTGTGCTTCCGGTGGTGAGTATTGCTAACCCTCTCCCCTGCCGCAGCCGGACCCTAGCCCTCTGCTGCCGGTCCATGCAGAATGTTGGCATTTCACATTTAGACAGTGTGAACATGTCAACATTCTGTATATGCCGACATGTTCAGTGTCAGCATTTGAACAATGTTGATATAACTGTCGACATTGTGAGTCAACCATTTTGACTTCATCCCCTGGGCTTTGGTGAGGTGAGCTGTGGGTAGGGTGTATGGTTTTGTCAACTACCCAGGAGTCTTTCTTTAAAGTACCTTTTGAACCCACAGGGCAGGCCTGGCCAACCTGTGGCTGTCCAGCTGTTGTGAAACTAGGGTATGCTTGGACTTGTAGTTTAACAACAGCTGGAGAGTCAGTGGTTGGCCAGGCCTGCTATAGGGTATGGATATGCCCACATAAGGGTTGTAATCCCACCCCAGGTGGCCAAAAAGCGTATATGGTTTGTAGGTTTGTGCTCTGTGCAAAGGTTTGCACCAACCATGACCCGTATTATTCACTGTGACCGGATCATACATGATACCAGTGAGTATCCTCTATATTGTAACTGCACCATGAATAATGCATGCTACTTTTTACTTTATGACTCTACGGTAAACTTCTTTTTATTTTTAGAAGAAAAATGACACCCCCCAACATTTAGTATGCAAGTATTTACTTTTAGTAGTTGTGTTATTGTTTGATGCCCTGTCCTGTCCCCTGTGTCCTCACTGACAGCCCCTTGGTGCCAGTGACAGCAGACATTAGTAAGATCCATCTCCGTGTGCTAGGTGTTGGCTTTCATTTAACGAGAAGTCATTGGCAGTTTCCGTCAGTCCTTCAGCCAAATATTTCCCAGAATAAAAAAAAAGTTCTTTTTATTTAAAGGTCCACTGTTTGGTATATTGAGTTGCTCAGAGACCGCAATATATTACTAATGGGCAGAATTGTATATTTTAAAGATAAACCTACTAAAGTTTTAAAGTCTGATAAATTCAGTATACAACTTGCTCCAATATGAAAAGGCACCATGTACTATATGTTATGTACTATGTATTATGTGTAAATTACCCTGTACCATAGCAGGTTTCTGAGTCCTTGCACTCTTCTAGCTAACTGAATGTACGTGGATGTATTATGGTAGGTAGTCCAAAGGTTGACAATCACAATGTCTGCATTCATAATGTCGACAGTAGCGTCGACATGGTTAAAATGTCGCCAGCAATGTGTTGACAGTCTCAGAGTGACATGTGAAATGTTGATTATCAGAAAGTCGACATTAGGGTTAGGATACGGGTGAGGTTAGGGTTAGACTTGGGTGGGGGGGAGGGATAGGCACTAGAGGGAGAGTAAGTGGCATGGATTAGAGATGGGGAGGAATAAATGAGCAGAACACTGGAGGCGCACAGTTCTGTCGCAGTCACATGACCGCCGAGACCCAGAAGCAGCGCTGGAGCCACTGTAGACGTCAGGCTAAGGTAAGTCACTGTTGGGCCATCAAATATTGACATTTCAGCACTGTCTACACAATGAATGTCGACATCATGACCATGCCAACATTATCATGTCAACATAAATGTCAACATATCATACCCGACCCATATTATGCACTACATCCATAACCAAATTAGGGGCCATACACAGAAGCTCACCCCATTATTGCCTCTCAGTCTGGGCTCGGTGTCAGTTGTAGCAATCCTATCACGCAGCTTGGAAAAGCTCTAATTGTGCCCTATGAGGAGTGAAAGCCCCACGCTGCGTCCAGCATAGACAGACAGCGGTTGTAGGGGGTGATTCATCCTGCTCTTGTTATGCATTGTCCATAGAATCTATGTGCTGTGTGACAGTACAGACGATTGTTGTTATTGTTTATATAGTGCCGCCATTCTACACAGCGCATTACAGAGAATATTTAATCCTGTATACATGTCCCTGCCCCATTAGAGCACACAGTCTAAATTTACAAAAACAGATACATTATTTGGTCCATTTTATCCTCCGCCAATCAACCTACCACTGTTTTTGGTCTGTGGGCAGAAACCTGAGCACCCGGATAAAGCCCACACAGAAACCGTGAGGAAAATAAAAATTCTGCATGGATGCGCTAATGACTGTCTCCCTGGCGACTGAAACATGACGGGGGGCGAGTGAAACGTAGGTGTGTTGCGACAGTTGTGGGGGGCGTGTCTGTGACTGCGAATCCGTATCTAGCGGTGAATGCTCCGGTGGCTGACTTCCAAGGGACATTCCGAGCGACCATAGGATTGCGGAGAAGACCAATGGTGCATCTGTGTACGCAAGCGGCGCATCCTCGAATGCCGCTAGTGGGCGTCTCAATACAAGTCTCTGTGGCTGTGACATTTGCATATTTTAACACAATCGCTGCGTTCGGGATTGCGTCCACCAATAGGGCCCATAATCTCAGCGATTCCACCTGCCAACATCACTGGAAGAGAAGGCTAAGGCAGAGTGTCCAGGCCCTTTATGTAAACAGTAGTAAAACCTATGATCAAACGTCCAATATTTATATATTTATTTGTGAGCTAAATGTCAGCTGTCTGTCTGTAATGCTGGTGCACTGCGTGATCTAACCGTGTCTCCTCTGACCATCAGGTGAGACGGAGAACAGCTTGGACATCACGTTTAATGACCTCTCTTCCGGCACAGACTCCGGCCAACGCTCCCCGCTCTCTCCCGAATGCAAGAAGAGCCCAAAAGGCATCAGAAAGTTCTGGGGAAAGTAAGGTTTAGCTTTGCTGTCTAACTATGAATACAGCTCGCACCAACATGTATGTACAGGGACAGGTTCTATCATCCAGAATGCTTGGACTTGGAGCTTTCTGGATAAAGGAGTCTCTTTTTTTTTTTTTTCTCTCTAATTTTGGAACACCATAACTACAATATGGTACATTTAAATTGCTCTGCTCTTTGCTTATCAGTGCTCCTCATAGTGACTGACTGTAGTACTAGTAGTAGCTCCTGACGCATCCCCATGTGAAGTATATATTTAGATATGCCCAACAGCAGCTAATTGCCTTTATTCCTGTTTTTTTTTTTACTCCTGAACTTTTAACAGGTCTCCAGAAAGATATATTGTTTGTTAATGTAAATGTTGGGCATGGCTGCACCTCTTTGTGGGTGGGTCTAGCATGTGAGCAGCACCCACTCACAGGAGCATGGCATAGCACCCAGCTGGGACTAAGTATTCACTATTAGGATGGCGGGACAGTCCCATAATATCTGCATTTTTAGTTGGATGTATTTAGATGCCATACTGTAACGGAATCAGTATGAATGAGCCGACGCCGGCAGACCGACAGATAGTGAAAATCCCGACGGGATTTGGGTAAGTATAACTAACCCTACCCCCCCACCTTAACCCTCCCTTAGGGGTGCCTACCTCTAACCTCCCTCCCTAGTTCATAACCCCCCCCCAAGTGCCTAAACGTAACCCCCACCCATCCCCGCAGCCTAGACCTAAGTCTCCCAGGGGGGTGCCTAATCCTGACCTCCCCCTGGGGGTGCCTAATCCTAACCCTCCCAGGGAGGTGCCTAACCCTAAGTCCCCCCCAGGAGCCCCTAACCTAACCCTCCCCCTCCACGGCTGTCTGCGCCCACCGCCCCGGCTTACCTTCGTTCGGTATGCCGGGCGTTTGTAGGTATTTTGACGCCTGTCGTTAGTACCCTGCCGGGATGTGACAGTCGGGAAGCCGGCAGTCAGCATTTCCACCGTCTGCTCCCTGACTGCATCCCATGTAACAGACAAAAAGTAAAGTGCAACAACTTTATGTTGTACATTTCTCATAGCACCTTCCTCACTATCTACCCCATCTGTGTCACCCCTGTCTGTCTGCCCCTCCCCTTTAGAATATAAGCTCTCGCGAGCAGGGCCCTTGTCCCTCACGTGCTTCTCCTTCCTCTACTTATACTATAATGTACTCCTATCTCCCCAATTGGCACCTAACACTTGGTTGCTGACGCCCGGCTGCTTGTGTTATGAACCATGTCCTTGTCCTGCATTGTTTTGTACTGATAAGAGATTTTTCTTGTGTTCGCATTTATGTACTGTGTAAGGCGCTGTGGAACCATTAGTGGTGCCATAAAAATAAAGGATAATAATATTAGGGGGAGATGTATTAAACCTTCGAGAGAGATAAAGTGGGGAGAGATAATGTACCAACCCATCAGCTTCTGTCTGTCATTTTTCAAACACAGCCTGTAAAGTGACAGGAGCTGATTGATTGGTACTTTATCTCTCTCTAAGGTTTGATACATCTCCCCCTTAGTGAGGTTACGGCATATTTTGTGTGAGCTTTTTATCTTGAGTGCATATATATTTATTAATATTACTGGTCAGGCTTCTATACTGAGACGTCATGAACAGTTGTCGTTATAAGCCTTAATGGGGACTTGTCTGTGTCAGGAAATGACCCATTGAAATATTATTGTTTAGCAAGCGGTCAATCCTCACCTCGCTGTTCTTCCATAAGACGCGTATTTGGTGGCCTTTTGTTGTACTTTATTTGAGAGTTGTGTGTGTGTGTTTGTGTGTATTTTTTTTTTTTTTCTCTCCAACTTTTTCTCCATTTCAGAATAAGGAGAACGCCCTCAGGAACCTTCAATACGGATGAATTAGGATTGTCGGAATTTAAAAGGGGGGGCATGCGGGCGACAGCAGGGCCCAGGCTCTCCAGAGCAAAAGATCCCCGAAACAAAAATAGGTAACCGCCGGTAACGTGTATATATAGATTTGACTATTTTGAGGACACTATTTGGTAGCCATGTAAATTATGATCTATTATATAGTGTTCATTCTTTCATCCTGCACCTGTCACAACCCGTGCAATTCCTCTTTCCTGCCTGGGGTGTCGCTCTCTGACCTGGTGCTAGAATGAACACTATTATAATATAAATATGGCGCATATAGTTAAAATGGAAAATAAATAAATTGCATGTTGTATGAAGCATCCTGCTTTTCCCATCAAAGCTACATTTAGGTCTGGCAGATGGCTGTTCCGCTGCGCTTTCTGATCATCTCGCCATTCTTTAGAGCTCTCGCTTCTAACAAGATGCCTATTGTATTAGCAATAGTGACCTCTGCAGGCCGTGTCATAATACAGCGTGCACAATTTCCTATGCAATATACCTGTCATAGTTCAGTGTCTATAACAAAGCGACACTTCTTCGGTGGTTAAAAATAATTAGAATATTTGAACCAATAACGGGTGTTTTTTAAAAATTTTATTTCTAATGTTATTTTAACAATATTATTTCAGAGTACCCACTGATTAGTTATTATTTTTAAACAGATTAAAAAACTTTTCCCTTTTCTTTAAAGAATATAATGGTAAATCTGATGCATCATTCTTCTTAAAAATATTTTAATTTCTTTAACTAATATTCTTTAACATTTTTAATATTAAGAAACTAAAATATTAAGAATTTAATTCTTTAACTCTCTGCCACATTTTGGGGGCTCCAGAACTTTGTGGGCTTCATAGCAACATTTTGAAGGGGGTCCCGGACTCAATGGTTTTAGAGATAAACCTCTTTCTGCAGCAGTTGTTCATTTTTATGCCCCGTAGTAGTACCCTAGTTAATTTTATGCCCCATCATCGAGCCCTAGTTCACATTATGCCACACAGTGCCTCCAGTTCACATTGTGCCACACAGTACCTCACATTCACATTATGCCACAGTGCCTCCAGTTCACATTGTGCCACACTGTAGTGCCCCCAGTTCATATTGGTAGACAAATATATGACCTAGGTGCAGGTGAACTGGGCCCCATAGTAATGGCACCGCTTTCACCCACTATAGCTACGCCCATGCTTCAATGTCTCTGTAACATTCTACAACAATCTTATTTGTCTATGAGGTTTCTGTCCTGCAAGTGTTACTTGTTCATGATGATGGAGACTATTCGTGTATGCTTAAATAATGCTTTGCACAATCTTCCACAGCGGTGCTCTTTATGTGGTAACGGTACCTTGTCTTGTGTTGACAGTGATTATAATGCTCCGTTTGCTCAGTGGAATAATGAGCAGGTCTGCAATTGGCTGGAAGACTTTGGCTTGGGGCAATATGTCATCTTTGCCAGGCAGTGGGTGAGCACGGGTCACACGTTACTAACAGCGACACCGCAGAGCCTGGAGAAGGTGAGAAATGGATAACTGGCAGAGTGATAGCCACCCTTGGGGTAAATACAAGTATAGCCTATCTGGCTCAAAGTACTCAACGAGCAGGCCCCTCCCACTTCTCACATCACTCCTGTGTGGAATTCATCTCCGTTAATAGAGAACTCTAGATCAGGGTTTCAGAAACCGTGGCATGTAGAGCCCTTAGAGTATTTCACAAAGGTTCAACTTCAAGAGGTGTTTATTTTTTATATTATAAACAATGTATTGAACGGAAAAAATAACACACAGGTTTAATCAGCTCCTAACTGTCATTTTTCAAACACAGCCTGTTGAGTGACAGTTAGGAGCTGATTGGTTAGTATTTTATCTCCAAGCACTTTCTCTTTCTCCTAAGGCTTAGTAAATAGACCCCCGTGTGTCATAAAAGGGGTACATAAGACAGTACATTTGGGAAATGCTGATCTAGATTATTTCCTAAAGAAATGTTTTTGTATTTTTTTTTTTTCTATAAAGGAATTGGGCATAAAACATCCCGTGCACAGGAAGAAGCTCCAGCTGGCCATTAACGCCATTAATACCAAGAAAGATGAAAAATCGGGGCAACTAGATTACATGTGGGTGACACGTAAGTGTATTCTCTCCTCACTAGCCTAAAGACATTGATTGGTGTAAGTGTATTATTAGTCTGACAACGGTCTCCTTCCCTGGGCAGGATGGCTGGACGATATCGGCCTACCTCAGTACAAGGACCAGTTCCATGAATCTCGTGTTGATGGGAGAATGCTACAATACCTAACTGTGGTAAGGAGCCCAGAGGCGTCCGTCTTATCTCCAGGGGGGGGTATTTAATGAGCCGCGGTAAAACGTCAACTTTTCATGCATTAAGTTATCAAACCGATTGCCCATTCGTTTAACTTTTCACCTGTATGCGCGCTCCCGTTCTTCATTCAATTCGAAAAACCCATCTTCCGGCATTCACGCGGCATTTGCAGGTTTTACACGCGATAAGTACAGGTGAAAATAAGGCAAACTAATATAGGATAACAGTATAGAAGTTTATTAGTGGCCATAATAAATGTATTTAGGGTTTTTAAATTGTGTGACGTGGCTGTTATATGCATGAAATAATGATAGACAGCAAATGTGTGTTTTTGTTTGTTTTTTTCCAAAATAAATGTTGTACTTAAATAGGGGGTGCATAACAATACCTATAAGTATATATTTGTGTCATTTTAAGCCACTTTTAAAAAAAATCTTAAAAACACCTGTCCCATTTATATAGCACCCCCATATACCTGTCCCATTTATATAACACACCCATATACCTGTCCCATTTATATAGCACCCCCATATACCTGTCCCATTCATATAGCTCCCCCATATACCTGTCCCATTCATATAGCATCCCCATATACCTGTCCTGTTCATACAGCACCCCCATATACCTGTCCCACATCATATAGTACCCCCATATACCTGTCCCATTCATATAGCACCCCCATATACCTGTCCTGTTCATACAGCACCCCCATATACCTGTCCCACATCATATAGCATCCCCATATACCTGCCCCGTTCATATAGCACCCCATATACCTGTCCCATTCATATAGCACCCTAATATACCTGTCCCGTTCATATAGCACCCCCATATACCTGTCCCACATCATATAGCATCCCCATATACCTGCCCCGTTCATATAGCACCCCCATATACCTGTCCCATTCATATAGCAACCCCATATACCTGTCCCATTCATATAGCACCCCCATATACCTGTCCCATTCATATAGCACCCCCATATACCTGTCCCGTTCATATAGCACCCCCATATACCTGTCCTGTTCATATAGAACCCCCATATACCTGTCCCGTTCATATAGCACCCCCATATACCTGTCCCGTTCATATAGCACCCCCATATACCTGCCCCGTTCATATAGCACCCCCATATACCTGCCCTGTTCATATAGCACCCCCATATACCTGCCCTGTTCATATAGCACCCCCATATACCTGCCCCGTTCATATAGCACCCCCATATACCTGCCTCGTTCATATAGCACCCCCATATACTTGTCCCATTCATATAGCAACCCCATATACCTGTCCCGTTCATATAGGACCCCCATATACCTGTCCCGTTCATATAGCACCCCCATATACCAGTCCCGTTCATATAGCACCCCCATATACCGGTTCCGTTCATATAGCACCCCCATATACCTGTGTCACATCAATAAACCCATTTTACTCCAGTTTGCACATATTAACCTCAAAACTGATGTCATTTTTGGCCAAATTAAGCTACATAAAAAATTATTTTTGCCTAATTAGTCATTAAGGAGGGTATCCCAGTGGTTCTAAACCAGGTGCCAACATTATTACCTTTTAAAATAGGGTTTTTCCCCAACTTTTCACCTGCTCAGGAGGTGGTGAAAATAAATTTGAGTTAAATGCCATGTAGAATTATCGCACGTTAACTTGTGGGCTAATTTAATAGGGGAAAATTTTTTATTTTCACCCGAAAATCACTTTTACGCACTTTAACACCTGAAGTAGGGTTACCGCAGCTAGTTGAATTCCCCCATTGTCTCATAACAGCCCCAGCCCATGCTATTGGTCGGAGTGCTTCAGTTGAAAACAAACCTACAGTAACATCATGAAAGCGATGTTCGGATTGTTTCAGAGAACTTAAAGAACACATGTAATGTTTATACACATATTGCAGCTATTGTCAACAAAATGATTTTGTGATTGTACAGTGCAGGATATACAGCAGTTCTGCACTGGTCTCACTGAGGCCGACCCCACTTTAAGCGACCATATTAAGCTGGGTACACACTATATGGGGATCCTGTCAAAATACTGACAGTCAGGATGCCGGCGTATAGAATGCCAACACCTGTCAGTATCCTGGTGCCAGCATCCTGGCTGTAAGTACTGGGGTTAGGGTTAGACACTAGGGGGGAGTGTTAGGATTATTCACTACAGCGGTAGGGAGAGGAGGAGGGATAGGATACTGACCGTCAGGTGTCGGTATTTTTACCCTTTCGGGATGCCTCCCGTACCCAGCCCACTACATGATGTGTACCCAGCCGACGGAAAAACGCAATGTTACGATATATAGTGAGTGCTGTACACACTACATGATCTGGTGTACGACGCGCAATATACACGTTACATACTGGCGTCGTTCATTGCAGCACAGTAGATGGGACGATGCGCTGAACGACTGTCATGCACGCGCAATAAAGCGTACACACTATATGATCCGCACGGGATGTAATCAATCTTGACAGCGGAATGCCGGCTAGGGATTTATGATAGGCGTCTAAATACCAACGCCTATTATAATCACGACGCCGAAAATCCAAGGACGCCATCCCGAATGAAGGTAAGTCCGGGGCGCCGTTAGCGTTAGCCGCTCGGGGGTGGGGGGAGAGGGTTAGGATTAGGGAGTCTAGTGGGGTTAGGTTTGGGGGGGATTAGCACCCCTATGGGGGAGGGTTAGGCACCCCCAGGGAGAGATTAGGGTTAGGCACACTCCAACCCCCGGGGGTAAGTTAGGCGCCACTAAGGGAGGGTTAGGGGGGGAACAGGGGAGGTTAGGGTACTTACCTGCCCCTGTGGGGATCTTGATCCTGTCGGGCATCCGCTGTCGGGACTAAACAGCCACTGACATGCCAATCCCATTCCGATCCGCCCTATATCTTATAGTGCGTACCCGGCTTTAGATTTACATCCACATATCCAGTCATTCAGTATTCGGGCTGGACCGGTGGATCATAGATAGCCTGTCTGTGCAGTCTCCTGATGACCGCTCATATTATACTCCAAGCCGCTTATGCTGTATTATTTATACAATGAACACAGTAACCAATCACATTCTTTGTTTCAGGAGTCTACCCTGCACTAGCCTGATATTATATCTGGTTGCTATGGGTTACAGTGCATCTGTACCGTTTGCACCATGTTAATAAACAAGTCCATGGATGGTCTATAACCGTCTCAGAATTCTATGGCAATTTTCTTTCCCAGTGAGGTCTATTTCAGGGGCCCTTAGGTTATGTTATTGCAAATGTAAATATTTTGCCTGGCAACATATAATTGGGATCTTACAGCTATCTGATCCTCTCCCCAGTCAGGGACAGGTGCTTCGGGGCCAGGCCCATTTCGGGAGTGGAGGAAGTGAAGGCTTAGTGATTCAATGCTAAATAGGGACATGGTAATCCAATAGACAGACTAAATATGTGAAAGAGGAAGTAGACATTCTCCAGAGTCCTCAGAAAATAAACTTGAACACACTCCAGTAGAATTTAAAGGGGAACTCCACCATCTTTCCTAAGCAGATTTGTCCATTTTCATTTCCCTGAGCAGTGACAGCCAACCTGTGCGTAATACTTGTACCTATCGGACGTTGTATTCATGTAAAGAAATCTGCCTGGAAGATGATCTTGGCTAAATGTGACGCTTCTCTTTGCCAGTGTACTCTCAGCAATCTAAAGTGGGTTACTGTAGTGCATAGAGGAAATGCCACACTATGAGGAATACTGCCTGACATGCTAAGCTTATTAATATTATTACACTACAGACCATTCATAACCTACAAAGCAAAATACTATTCTTCCATGATAAGGAAGCACGGCGTATGGATAACTCTACCCACATGTGAGAGATCCATTCCTGCAGCATTACCCATATAGAAATGGTCATGATTCACAGATTTAGGCTGCTTGGCTTGAGCAGCAAGTAACTGGCATGTTCAATTAGGCATCATGTGTGACTGTGGGGTCTATTTACTAAGCAGTGTTAGGAGACAGAGTGGAAAGTGATAAGGTACCAGCCAATCAGCTCCCAACTGTCATTTTTCAAACACAGCCTGTGAGATGACAGTTAGGAGCTGATTGGCTGGCACCTTATCACTTATCACTTTTCAATCTGTCTCCTAACACTGCTTAGTAAATAGACCCGTGGATAACATGCGTCCCCATTAGTGCACTTGGCCGACTGGATTTTCAGGGTGTCCCAATAGACTTCTTATCATGCTCTTGTTGGTACAATTACAAATCTCCTCTCTCAACCTCTGTCACCCATAGGCTGGAAGCTACTGCGTCTGGTGCGAAATCCAGGCGATGACAACACAGTGGCTAAAATGCAAGTTATTAGATTATTATACATATTGGGCTACATATAGCAGCAAATCCACCTAAAATCTACAAATTTGCACCAGGACAAACCATCTTGTCACACAATACCAATTGCAGCACACAAGTACTGGGCACATTTATACTAACAACAAGATTTACCTACATACAAAATTGCACCTTCTATCAGCATGCATTGCAACATTTTTTTTAAGCATGGTCTAATAGCAAAACTGTGGCAGGGCATGCTGGGATGTGTAGTTTTACAACATCTGGGGGGGCTGCTTATTGCCCCCCCCACCCCACTATTAGCTCTAATTGAGGCTCGTTATGTCAGATATCTGGTGTTCTATCATGGAATTGATATTTTTCAATATATTATTAGATTTGTGGATATCATTTCATATTGGAACACTTGTATTATATGCTCAGTGTCATTTTAATCGTTAAGATGTCCTTATGTTTCTGACATTTTATTGAATTGTTTTTGGGTTGCCTGGGATTTGACTCTGGTCCTTAGTTGAGCAGGTAACACTGTATAACCCACATCTGTACTTGGTGCATTTTCCAGTATAATATATGGCTACATCATGTCATTCCTAATCATGTGATCTGTGTTCTCCTATGTTTCAAGAATGATCTTCTCTTCCTGAAAGTCACAAGCCAACTCCACCACCTTAGTATTAAATGTGCCATTCATGTGCTACATGCGAACCAGTTCAATTCCAACTGCCTGCGCAGGAGACCAGCTGATGAGGTATTCCATAATAAATACTATAAGGCTCTTATAGGCAATACAGCGAGATAATGGAACTAAATTATAATATAATCTTTTTTTTTTTTTTCTCCCAACAGAATAACCTCTCCCCTTCGGAAGTGGTCCAATGGTCCAATCACAGAGTGATGGAGTGGCTGAGGTCTGTAGACCTTGCTGAATACGCGCCAAATCTTCGGGGCAGTGGCGTTCATGGTGGTCTTATTGTAAGACATCTCTATCTATATTTACTATGGGTTCTATGTAGAAGCAACATGACTTTATTACACAGTACTCTCTGTAACATGGTAAGGGAGGCAAGGGAACACTAAACATATAAACTGGAAAACTTCTGTTAGATATTTTGTTTCGTAGTGACGGCCAACTAAGCAATTTATATGGATAGCTTCCAGAACAGACAAGAAGTATGGCAACTGTATTGTATCTACTGTATATAGAAACCTTACAGGTATATCTCCAGTCAGTGATTGCTCCGCAGTTTCCCTCTTGTTAAATGGGGGAAAGCATTGCTAATCTCTTCCGTTCCAATAACCCCGGAGAAAGATGTTATTACAGCTTAATAAATAGGTCCCTAAACGTCTACACTTTCGGCATTGCAAGCTTTGATATATATGTATATCTTTGGGGAAAGGGGGTATTATATATATTTTAGTTTAATCCAATGTGCATTCCCATTAAGGAATATATGCATAAAAGGCAGTTGAATTTAAGTAGCATCAGATTAGTATACAGGGAAATGATCCAGCTAGTTAATACAATATTTAGCACATTGATCAATGGAAGGCCTTTTTGGATTTAATGCTGCCTCCACATTAGATGCGAGTTGGACGGTAAGCAAGAGATTGTCTATTACATTGGTGTTTTACTCCTTGGCAGATACTGGAGCCCCGGTTTAATTCGGACACCCTTGCCATGCTTTTAAACATTCCACCAGAGAAGACCCTGCTGAGGAGGCACTTGGCCACTAATTTCAGCTTGTTGATTGGTCCAGAAGCTCAGCAGGAAAAGAGAGAGATCATGGACTCCACAACCTACACACCTCTATCTACCGCTGCCAAAGTCCGGGTATGTGACATATATTATCACAGGGAGGATCTCTGCATGTCCCGATCTCACTAAACGCACTGTGATTTCATGCTAAAATAACATGGGAAATAGTAACATCGTTTCCATCATGGGTCAAGGACCGCTATACATTTATAAGAATAGGACACTAAAATGGACAGAAAATTTAATAATTCAGTGAGGGGCAGCAGGCTACTGCCATGGGGTTACATGCGCCCGTCCTTATGTATAATAGTGAAAGCACACAGTATGCGGATCTTGTGTTATATTGCTTTTTGGCTTGAACTCTTCCACTCTAGTGTTGGGAAGCAGTTTCTATAGACCCCTTATGTATTGTAAAGACGTGGGTGTCCATTAATGGCCCTACTAATGTCTGTCCTGCGCACAGTCGACGTGAAAGGAACCCTGCGGCTGATCAGTGATTAAACTGACATAATGGCTGCTTCTGTTGTATGTGGATGGAATCCCGGCTCCCGCATGGGCGGCAGTTCGATTCCCGGCAGCCCGACAGATCAGCAGAGCCTGGCAGCGGAAGCCCGACAGCGCTAGAAATCTTGATCGTCCCTAAGGTAAGTATAAACTAACCTAACCCCCTAACCCGAACCCTCCTTAGGGGTGCCTAACCTTAATCCCCCCTCTAAGTGCCTAACCCCCCCTTCCCCGCTGCCTAAACCTAAGTCCCCCCGGGGGTGCCCCCTAGCCCTCCCTCCCCCTAGCCTATCCCTCCCGGGGGGGTGCCTACCCCTGTCCCCACCGGGTGCCCTAAACCTAACCCCCACCCCCCCCCCCCCGCGGTGCCCGGCGACGGGGAAATGACAGGCGTCTAGATATAAAATTTTGCAATCAATAGAGGTTTTTAGCATAATCATGGCCAAGGTTATGGGCCTACCCACCATATCCAGGTAACCTCTGTAGGGTAGCTCCCTAACATACTGGGGTTCAAATACAGAATGCAGGATACCCCCAAACCAGCTCAGCCGAGCCACCCCAGGGCATCGCTCTAATGAGAAAGGTGAAGTGTAAAGTAAGATGGGTAAGAGCAGCTACGGCTGCATATATAGGATAGAAAAGTAAAAATACAAATATAATAAAAACAAACAGTAAAAGTGTTAAAATGTGCAAAAAAGGAAAATTGTGTTCTAATGCGATGCCCTGAAGCAGACCAACCAAAACAATCCAGGGGACCCACGCCCCAAAAATCAACCCCCTACAGAAGTTACCTGGATGTGGTGGGTAGGCCCATAACCTTGGCCATGATTATGCTAAAAACCTCTATTTATTGCAAAATTTTATTGCATAATGTATTATATATAATCAGTAATTTGGAGTTGTGCACCTGTGATTTGTCTGTTTCTGTGCCTGGAATAATAGTCTCATCACCTCCCATTATATATATATTCAGGGTGTGCAGTCTAGGACCCTTTTCTATACAGTCCCTTTAAAGCATACTTGCTTACTTGCTCTCTCTGGGAGATTCCAAACTTTCAGGGGAGCTGTTTCGGGATCCTGGGAGATTAAACAACCCTCCCATATCCTGTCAACTACTGCAGTGCAGAGGGTAGGGATGGCGCAGTCCAAGGTGCCAGGCTCACTGCAGTTGCCCCAAATGCACTTAAAGAAAAGCACATCACTTTTTACTACAACCGACAAGTAGAAATATTTGTGAACCCCTCATGCGATTCAAAGTGACGTAACTGAAACCCCCACATTGCATCTTTCACACACTTGTATTGTTGCCGTTGCAGCCAAAGAAACTGGGACTGTCTCACTTCGGCCACCTCCGGAAGAAGAAATTTGACGAATCCACAGACTATGTGTGCCCGGTGGATGCCAGCCCTCAGAAGAGCGAATTCAAAGCACCCAATAACAGTCCCTTTAAAGAGGCTGACAAACTGGAGCAGGTGGGCAGACTAATCTGATGGCATCTGCCTCTGGCATCATCCCCATTCCCTCCCCATTGTCGTCAGTGTCTAACCACGCATCACCTCGTAACCCATCCAACCATCACTACCAGCATGGCTTCACCCAGGAGACGGACTTTGTTTTATAAAAGAAATATATATATTTTCAGATTTTATATATTTTACCGAGCATGGCCTGGATTGGGAGCTGCCTTTGATCATTGACACTTTACAGATTTTATACAGAGGCTGCATCTTTATCTGATGAACATGCTATAGTTTAATTTAACCACAGATATTTAAATCTAAATAGGATTATTGTGTAAATATTCCTGCAGTATTGTATAGGTCTTATTGTTTTGAGATCGCACATACTGTAGGTTCTAGGAGTTGTCAAATGGACATGTTACATATATATTAGTAAAAGAGGACTGCTACATTATTGATCAGGCGAAACAATAAATGGACATGATTATTATGTTATTATACATTTCATCCCCTCTGAACATTTATTTATCTATGTAATCTGTTAATATGGCAATTATTGGCGCGTGCCCCGACAACACAGGTTTTCCTGCTTTCCCAGGCATCCGTTCATGTATTAACAGACCATAAGCTAAGCACCAGGAGGCAGTCATTTATTTGGTTGAGCTGAAGCAAATCAGCAGCCTGGCCTTCACCAGCTGCTCCATCCCACAGTCAGGTGATTACCTCCTTATGAACTGATTGGTTGCCTAATCATTCTACTGGATATTAGTTCAGCCCACAAAATGGCCGCCACCACTGTGTATATAGGTGCTCAGTCACTTTGAATCCTTCGCTTCAGAAAGAAAGCTGATCTGACCTGTTTATAACTAGATATAAACATTCTCACCATCAATGGGCCTCCTGACAACTTCCTTTGCTGCCCGACAGAGCTAGTATATATATAGTTTGCCCCTGCAATGCCATTATTTTCGCGCCACTCTGTACCCACCTTCTTCCAATGTCATACCTCTCCTTGGTTCCCATGCCAACTGCAACTGTAGAACACGCCTTAGCCCATGGTTAAATGTTTTTATTCTGCAAATACATTATTAATAAATAGTATAGAAACAATCATGCAAAGATTAAGCAGAGTGCTGTCTCTAATCCCCTGCTAGGCCGAGGCTTGTGTTGCTCTGTGTAAATAAATAATTACACAGATAAAGTACAATCCTGATACTCCTTTATTTATATTTTATTTGTGTTTTATTCTCCAGTTCCCCAAAGTAATGTGCTCTTTACTGCCCTGACCATAACCTCAGAGGCTGTACAGTTCTTGAAACAGCACAAGTAGAGATGAACAGTTGGAATAAGTAAGATGGGAGAAGTTCTAAATAAAACTAACCATACCGTACACAGGTGAATTGTTAGGTGATCACCTAGGTAAGGGTCTTGTGTAACCTTTGTACGGTCATGTCCTCTACTGGTCACTGGGCAGCTGAGAGCGATGAATGTCCCAATACAACAACACCTGGAGTGTTGCAGGCCAGGCTCATTCCATTCCGCGCTGCAGTAGTTTTATTTAGATGCGACCGGCAACATGGCGTTCTGTGCTCTCTAAATCATTCTGTCAGTTTGTATGTTTGCCTAATACAACCCAGGCTCGTGTGTGACCTGTCCGTTTAACTACCTGGTTGGTGTGCTAGCAAGGTACAGCTAACACTTATTTTCAGCTTTTATGGTCAAAGTGCGCCCATCGTCTACACGGACGCTGGGCATTGCCACTAGTGAGTTTCATTCTCATAAGCGTTGGTTCCTCCACTGTGTATAGGTAAGTGACGCATTCTCTGCATCAATGGTTGCACTACAGGCGAATGACATAATTGCGTGCATGATCTGGGCTGAGGGGGGAAACTCTGGAATCCGGATCTAATGTGATCTAGAAGTCAATATCCTGATCTGCTATACATTTGTGTGTGCTTTCTGTAAACACACAGAGGGGAATCGAAATGAGCCAAAGTCCTATTTACATGCACTGTAATGATTCCGGCCATGATGGATGTAAGGGAGACAATGCTTGGACTTTCCTTTATGTTATGCATGTTATTGCTGCAGTGTGAATTGATGAATTTCTACTACGATTTCTGAGGCTGCTGACTGATTTTACAGATGGAGCATTCAGATGGCATGGTAAAGCAAATAGGGGCTTTTTCTGAAGGCATTAATAACCTCACCGTAAGTACTGAACACCTTCTCCTTCCCACCAATGGGCACTGCCGGTGATGTACCGAGGGGTTTTATTTCACCAGATAAGAGGCATTTAGGACCCCCCCCTTCTACTTTATGTATGCCACACACATTGAGCCTAATTATACTTGTGTAAGGCACTTGTGCACTTACTGTATGCCAATGTAATGAAAGCATTGCTACACCCTATGCGTTTTACAGTTCATCTACCACCATGCAGACTGGTCTTACAGGGATGTTTCCAAAGAACAATAGACGCACACTTGTGCATATACATATTCACCACTCATGATGCTAAGGGACTGGAAGCTTCTCTGTCCAAATATTTATATACATATATGAAAGTGCTTTAAAAATCGGTTAAGGCTGCCTTTAAAGTTGAGACAGAGTAGGCCGCCTGATCCATCTGAAGGCGCCCACATTCTGCTAAGCCACACCCACTACGCAGTCTGCGGGAAGAAGCCTCTCCTACACAACTGTTTTCATGAATGTTCTCTAAAATGTTTTCGGGGTCTATTTTGGGTATTCATTTTGTGTTCAGCCATTGCTACTGATTGATGAAAGGACATTTGATAAGAGCCTGGTGATTTGCTTTAAGGTGGATGCTGACTTTTGGTAATTAAGTGGAGCTCCAATCTAAGTCCCTATGGGGGAGTGTGTCCAGGAACCTAGAAAGGAGATTTTGGGCTACATTTGTGTGTCCTAGTACTAGGCTGGATACACCCCGGGAATAAAAAAAGTTAAAAAAAACAAAACATTTAATTTAAAACTTAGAGAAATAGCTAAGAATTGTCTTAGTTTTTCATGGTTCCACCAATATTTATCACTATATTTAAAAAGCATCATGCAACCCAAGAGAGTATTATTCAATGGGTTTTTTGCTGGTTTTGCTGTGGCATTTAAAGTGACAAACTTTTTATTTTTCTTAGGCAATACGCACTTATTTATTGCCTTTTAAAGTCAAAAATCTAAAATATACTATTTGTTAAAAAACCAATAAATAGATAATGCCAGGTGTCCTTGCTTGTGGGCATTTGTGGGGGAACGTTACAGTGACTCCATAGTGTGTGTAGATCTGTTTAAAGACTGGGGCGTTTGGGTGGATTTGGGGTGAGACTACCGGTAGGCAGACTAGGTACAGTAGGAGTGACTGGGTGTTGGGTAGAGGGAATTTGCCAAATGTCCTAAATACATTGAGTGGTAGGAAGATGCTCTCTAACACTTTACCCGGGGGAAGATACTGCCCGATACAGCCGCCCGCGGCTAATTAAATCTGCCCCTAATTGTATGAATGAGCTTGTCCTATAATTTATGATCTGAATCACTGTTTTGACTATTTTCATTACAGAACATGCTCAGCGAAGACGAATTGCTCAACAACTACAGATTACTTTCCACCTATGATGTTTGGAGGTAGCCCCCGGCAACTGATCATCATTGCCACCGATGCCAGGAGCAGGTACAGGATCTTTGGAGGTAGCCCCCGGCAACTGATCATCATTGCCACCGATGCCAGGAGCAGGTACAGGATCTTTGGAGGTAGCCCCCGGCAACTGATCATCATTGCCACCGATGCCAGGAGCAGGTACAGGATCTTTGGAGGTAGCCCCCGGCAATTGATCATCATTGCCACCGGTGCCAGGAGCAGATACAGGAAGCCAAAGGTGGCCTGAGGCTCATTCTAAAGAGCAGAAAAGACTTTAATACAAAACAAAAAATAATTCAATCTTATTTATATTTTATTTATAACATTAGAGATGTAATATGACAATGCCAGACAGCAATGTTTTGTGTACATTATAAAAGGCTGTACATTTATATATATATTTTTTGTCTAGAACCTGGAAATAAATGTTTTGTTTTTTTAATGTATGTAGTTTTATTAAGGGAAAAAAAGTTTTCAACATTTAGTTTCTTTGTTTCCCCAAATAGTAACTAAAATAATGGTTTTGCATTTTCTGTCTGGTGTGTTAAATTATTTAGGGTGTGTTGGTATTTGCTGCTGACAGATTATTTTGGTAAAGATTCGGTACAAACATTTTAATTTGAAACACTCGGGGCATATCTTGGAGTTCACCTACAAAAAGTGTTTATAAAACAGGATAAATAGTAATTATGAATAATTATGTTTATGCTATATATATATATATATATTCCACATATAAGTAATATTTGCTGTGCCTCCTATAGTTTAACCGGTTATCAATTGTTTCCATTTTTTGACCTCTGCATTCTATTATTATGTGTGTCCCATTGTTATGTTCTAATATTCTTTTTATCTTTTTATGACGTTTCTTTTTAGGTTGTGTATATACATTGCTCAATTTTTAATCAAATAAAAATACTTTTTATACACAAAATTTACTTTTTTTTTTATATGCTTATTTAGCTCTGGAGTTTTCCTTTCAGCAATACAAGAAATATTAGATAATACTTATACTACTGAGCTATTCTCCTCTCCTAAAATTATTCTGTGCCCTCTCCATCCCTGTGATATCCTATTATACTCGCAGACATTGACAAGTCAGTGTTCGGGAGATGGAGGTCCAGGTGGATGGGTAGACAAATGGTGTCATATCTGGCCCAAATTCTCTTTTGGCAAGCCATTGCGGGGGTCAGGGCCACTATGAGGTGATTCTATAGCCTTGCCCGCCAACTTTAACCGGAAAACATTGGGATGCAGGAGACTTTTTCTACTCTGCCGGGGGCTGGAAAACTCTCCCTCAAATTCAGGGGTAGAGTAGTCGGGAAGCCAGCAGACCTAATCCCGACAGTCGGCTTCCCGACTGTCATATCCCAGCAAGGGTCCAAAGATAGGCATCGATATGCCTGATGCCTGTCATTAGACATACGGCGGGAGCCCAACGCCCGGTATCCCGATCGAAGGGACTTCGGGCGCCGAGCGTGGATAGCCGCGGGGTTTTTTTTGTTTGGGGTTCCTGGGGGGGGGACTTAGGGTTAGGCACCCCCCCGGGAGGTTAGGATTGGGGAAGGGGGGGCTTAGGGTTAGACACCCCCAGGGGGGGTTAGGCACCCCCACGGGGGGGATGTTGGGGTTAGGTAGCGGGGAAGGGGGAGTAGGTTTAGGCACTTAGAGGGGGGATTAGGGTTAGGTACTGGGGGGAGGTTAGGGTTAGGCTCCCCTAAGGGGAGGGTTAGGGGGTAGAATTAGGTTAGCTAATACTTACCTGAGGACGATCAGGATTTCCACTGCTGCCGGGATGCTGGTGTCGGGATTCCAACCGCCGGACATGCGTCCGGCTGTAAATCATTCCGATTCCAATTCAGGAGTCTCCTGGAAATTCCAGGAGTGTAAGTACTGTGTGCGTCATACTAATCTTTGTTTAATTCAAAGGTATGTTTAACTCCACACCCCTGCGTCTGAAGCCTGACAATTACTTCAATATAAATGGAGCAGGGGCTTGGGGGTACATTTTTCGAAGTGTCGGTTTTGTTGGGTTTTGAAACCCCTGCACATAACCGGCAAATTGAAGAACAAAACCACTGTATTTACTATTCAGGGGTTTAGATGGGGTTATGTAAGCCGCTGCCTATATTCTGTGTGCAACTGCGGGTGTATTTGCTTGCGAAATGCTACATTACAGTGTCAGTGGCTGTGACGGGGGTGGGCACCTTGCCTCCGGGGGTCTGGGATGAACTTACTCCACTGGTGGAGAAATTATGGATTTCATTTTAATGCAATTTCAATGTAAACAAAAAGGGCAGGGTTAGCTAGACACAGACGGGGGGAGGGGAGAAAGAAGAGAGTTGTAGAGAGGACAAGAGTCTTCCCGGGGACAAGATAAGATCATCCACACTCATGTAGAAATCAAGTCTAGCAAATCACTCTATAGCTAGGTACACACCTCAGCAATCCAGCGATGTGATGTATCGCTATATCACATCATCGTACACAATACACGATCCACCGTACGATGACGCAATATATCGATACATGCAACAGGTGCAGCACATCTGATGCAACCACACAATTCATGAAACAATGAAATGTGTGTACACACTACACAATGGTCCTGCAGAGTGTTCGCAGGTACCATGATTACGTGACAAATTGTTTAGTGTGTACCCAGTTTCAGACGGAGGGGAGCTAAAGGGATACACAGTGGACCAGTATCACAGCCTTAGGCACACGGTTAAAGGTGTCTTCGGTTACTGTGTGTGTCTTACTTGGTCATGCAATTAAATGATGCTGCGATTGCCTATTACAACCATTAAACAGCCTATTCGACATGAAACTATTTTGTCACAACAGGGGCCATTTTAAAGGATAGATATACCACTCTTTGGTGTGTGGTCACTCTTGTATTCAACCACAAAAGGTGTGCATATATCAGAGTGCATACCCAAGCATCGTATCTAATATATATAATTTTTTTTTTTTTTTTGTGGTTCCTAAATATTGATCCTCTGGTATAAAATAATAGTAGCTCCTATTATCTATATTGTTCTTATAGTATAAGTCAGGTAATTACTTAATTTGCTATGTACTACAATAGTCTTTGCTAACACAACTTTTCCATCTGCTAATAATTAGGATGACAAAAAAAATCCAACTATAGTTGTTTATCCATACAGTAGCGGCATCTAGTGTTAGCACCTGAGAATGCAGTTTCATTTGAATTGAAGACATGATCAAGAGTCGGGCTTTAGTATTTTTTACTCCTTTCCCCAAGAATGCAGTGGTGTTTATTGTAAGTTGTTCTTTTACAGTATGTGAATGATGATAAATGATGTTGTGATCTTGAGGGAAAAGAAAAATGGCTTCTTAGTGTTTTGTGAACACAGCTATGCTTGGGATCTGTAATGAGTCATTTTTGACTGACTGATCATACTTTTTTTTTTCTGTTTTGGGGGGAGATGTATCAAGCCTTGGAGACAGATAAAGTGTAGGAGTGGCCCAATGCAACCAGTCAGCTTCTGTCATTTTATCTAGCACAGTTTTTGAATCAACAGTAAGAAGCTGATTGGTTAGAAAGTCTTTTCTGTAACAAAGTTGGTTGTGAATTTCTAGACTCAGAGGGGGCGATTCAAAAGTTTTTTTTTTTGGTCGTGATAATTAATGAGCACCCAGTTTGCTATTCAATTGTTCTGGGCGCTCAGTAATTATCGCCCTCTTCACCGACTATGAGACGAGGTTTAGCCGTGTAAAATGGCTAAACCCGTCTTAATTTATGGTTAGGGTGCACTATCTGCGGTTAGCGCGCCCTAACTAGGGTGTTTCAGACACATTTCTGCTCGCACCCTCCTGAGTGCGTGCAGAAATGCCGGCGCTGGCGACTATCGCGCACTGACAGACCAACAATTGAATTGCTCTGTCGGCGTCTTAAAAAAAAAAATGCTGGCAGAACAATTGAATCGCCCCCAGAGTTTATTTTATTTTTGCATTGTGGTGCCTGACAGTAGTATAGTGGCTTCATCCGGTCTCTACTGTATTTAAGATACCTACAGTAAGCAATAGTTATTTTACACAGAGTAAATAGAAGGAAGCAATAACATTCTTTATGGACGGCATTCTAACTGTGTAAGGTGTCCTAAAGCTGGCCACACATCTAAAGATTTTCTGTCCATTCAGCCAACTAGGTGATTGGTTGGAATGAAAATCTGGTAAGGGATGAAAGCAAATGACTATCAGCAATTTGCTCCCAAACGCCGGAAAATGGACAAAAACTGTTGTTTGAACAAATTGTTTAGATCAAACATTTAACAAACTTGTCTGGCCGACCATTTTCATCTGTTTTCTGGCATTTAGGAGCAAATTGCTGATCACCAGTTACTCCCATACGTTACCAGATTTTCATTCCAACCAATCATCTAGTTGGCTGGTTGGACAGATAATCTTTACATGTGTGGCCAACTTAAGTGTTTTATTGGTAGTGATTGCAAATCCTCTTTTATCAAGTTTTGCAATATTTCATGTGGCTTAGGAAATGTGATTATTTCTATATCAGCCGCTGTGTCTGTATATTCCAAGTCTTGTCTGTCTCTTGTTTTTTGTACTGATTCTTTTTTTTTTAGTAAAGTGTTAATTTCCTTATGAATGTAAGGTAATTGTTAATGTACGCATACAATTTATTTAGAGCGTTATGGGGGGTGAATGTGACACCTTTTACTAAGCAATGATTTAAGGGGAGTATTTATTTTGTTATTTATTAACCATAACTTATATAGCGCCAGCATAATCCCATTGCACTTTACAAGTGGATTTTACGGAGAGAAGGAACAGTGGTTGAAACACCTCTTTTATTGTGTCTCTTCGTTTGTTTCTAGTTCCTAATTATGTACAGAGAGAGTTTTTCTCCTTGAAGATGGGGGATTGCAGGATGTAAATGTTTATACTGGTGTAGAGGCATATTCAGGTATAGGCTGCAATGGACGTAGAGTGACCATCCCTCTGGGAAATACATGTCGGCAAAGCTCCTCCCCCTGGATTGCTATGAAGGCTTCTCCCTCACAAGGTAAGTACATGTCATTTACGTAGTTTATTTTGTTATCATTATTAAATAAGGGCCCCAGTGAATGCAAAGTGAGGCTGTTATATACACGGAATGGATGACTACTGTATGTGTATATATATATATATATATATATATATATATATATATACCAGTCAGTAATGGATAAGTATTATCCTACTGATGCAAAGTTGTCTGCAAGTCTGTCTCGAGTATGGATCTTTTTTTTTTTTTTTTTTAGCTCTGCGTGTGCTCTATAATATGCATCAACACTCAGTTCAACAGGGTATTTGCACATAGACCAGAGGTTCCCAAATCTAACAAACCAAGCACCCTAACAATCCAAGTTTTTAGGATATTCATACTTGACCACAGGTGACTTAAATACCTGAGTCAATTTGATTTAACCACCTGTGCTCAACCATGGATAGCTCTAAAACCTGAACTGTTGGGGTGCCTTGAGGACCCCATCTGGGAACCTCTGACATAGATTGTTCTGTAAGGAGGTGTAGACGCAGTTCCCTACCCATTCCCATGTTTGCACCAGCTTCTGCCCACCCTCCCTTCCTTTCTCAGTGTGAAACAGCCTCCCTCCTCTTCCCATTTGTCTCTGCCATTCCTGACTGTACCAGCCTCTCTGGCCCGGTCATCACCCACCTCCCCATTCTGAGCTAGCCATTTTTCCCTTCCATTTTCTACATCAGCCTCTCTATTTTACACTTCCCCAATCTGAGTCAGCACTCTACCCTTCACCTGTCTGTCTCAGCCTCTGCCCTTCATAACTGCACCAGTCTCTGCTCATCCCCGCCTGCTGCAGTCACTGTCCCTCCCATCTCTGGATTGCCCTGTCTGCAACAGCATCTGTCCATCCCATATGTGGCCACCACTCTGCACCAGCGATTTTCCAGTCTGTTTTTCCATTTGTGTGTGTGCCCCTGTTTTCTCTGTGTCTGTTTATCTCTTTCCCTCCATTTGTGTCTGTCTCAGATTTTGTATGATCACATGTCTCTGTCCTCCCTTTGTGTGTCTTTCCATTGTGGATGTCTGAGCTTTGTTTGTCTCCTTTACAACTATCCTCCACCACATTCTACCATTAGCCCCCCCAGCCACCAGCACTACCAATATTTCCTTTAGCCCAACACCTACCTTTCTTTTTTGTGCATCTCCCCTACTGTATGTACCCATTATCTTTTCTTCTGCTGATGGGGAAGAGAAAGACCAGGGAGTGGGAGGTTGCAATCGCTCAGACAATAGATAATATATTGTCAAAAACAATTAATTAAAAAAACAAAATATTCATATTATTTATTTATTTATTTATTTTAAAGTCTAAAAAAAAATCCATGTTTCCATGATAGTTATTTCTCCATAAGAAAGAACAGTTATCATGGTTTATTACACGACTGCTATGTTTTACATGACATCTTGGATACGTTATACTGTATAGAACTCCATGTTGCCAAGAAACCAACGTTTTACCTTTTATATGCATCATCCCTTTCTTATATTTACACAGTATTGTCCATAATAAGATGTTTATGCTTTCAATGTTGGTGTCAGCTTTGGGAATGTGCATACAGTATATTATAGGTCGCTGTATTTCTCGATGGGTTTTTATTTAATCGGATTAGCTGTACTGTACACAAACAGCTGTCTATACTGTACACAAACCGCCATCTATACTGTACACAGTTAGCTAAACTGTACACAGCTATACTGTATACAAACAGCTATACTGTACACAAACATGTATACTGTACACAAACAGCTATCTATACTGTACACAAACAGCTATACTGTACACAAACAGCTATCTATACTGTACACAAACATGTATACTGTACACAAACAGCTATCTATACTGTACACAAACAGCTATACTGTACACAGCCAGCTATCTATACTGTACACAAACAGCTCTACTGTATGCAAACAGCTATCTACTGTACACAGCTAGCTATACTGTACACAAACATCTATACTGTGCACAAACAGCTAGCTATACTGTACACAAACATCTATACTGTACACAAACAGCTAGCTATACTGTACACAAACATCTATACTGTACACAAACAGCTAGCTATACTGTACACAAACAGCTAGCTATACTGTACACAAACAGCTACCTATTCTGTACACAAACAGCTATACTGTACACAAACAGCTACCTATTCTGTACACAAACAGCTATACTGTACACAAACATGTATACTGTACACAAACAGCTATCTATACTGTACACAAACAGCTATACTGTACGCAAACAGTTATCTATACTGTACACAAACAGCTAGCTATACTGTACACAAACATCTATACTGTCCACAAACAGCTAGCTATACTGTACACAAACAGCTCTACTGTATGCAAACAGCTATCTACTGTACACAGCTAGCTATACTGTACACAAACATCTATACTGTGCACAAACAGCTAGCTATACTGTACACAAACATCTATACTGTGCACAAACAGCTAGCTATACTGTACACAAACATCTATACTGTACACAAACAGCTAGCTATACTGTACACAAACATCTATGCTGTACACAAACAGCTAGCTATACTGTACACAAACAGCTAGCTATACTGTACACAAACAGCTAGCTATACTGTACACAAACAGCTATACTGTACACAAACAGCTAGCTATACTGTACACAAACATCTATACTGTACACAAACAGCTAGCTATACTGTACACAAACATCTATACTGTACACAAACAGCTAGCTATACTGTACACAAACAGCTAGCTATACTGTACACAAACAGCTAGCTATACTGTACACAAACATCTATACTGTACACAAACAGCTAGCTATACTGTACACAAACATCTATACTGTACACAAACATCTATACTGTACACAAACAGCTAGCTATACTGTACACAAACATCTATACTGTACACAAACAGCTAGCTATACTGTACACAAACAGCTAGCTATACTGTACACAAACAGCTACCTATTCTGTACACAAACAGCTATACTGTACACAAACAGCTACCTATTCTGTACACAAACAGCTATACTGTACACAAACATGTATACTGTACACAAACAGCTATCTATACTGTACACAAACAGCTATACTGTACGCAAACAGTTATCTATACTGTACACAAACAGCTAGCTATACTGTACACAAACATCTATACTGTCCACAAACAGCTAGCTATACTGTACACAAACAGCTATCTACTGTACACAGCTAGCTATACTGTACACAAACATCTATACTGTGCACAAACAGCTAGCTATACTGTACACAAACATCTATACTGTGCACAAACAGCTAGCTATACTGTACACAAACATCTATACTGTACACAAACAGCTAGCTATACTGTACACAAACATCTATGCTGTACACAAACAGCTAGCTATACTGTACACAAACATCTATACTGTACACAAACAGCTAGCTATACTGTACACAAACAGCTAGCTATACTGTACACAAACAGCTAGCTATACTGTACACAAACAGCTATACTGTACACAAACAGCTAGCTATACTGTACACAAACATCTATACTGTACACAAACAGCTAGCTATACTGTACACAAACATCTATACTGTACACAAACAGCTAGCTATACTGTACACAAACATCTATACTGTGCACAAACAGCTAGCTATACTGTACACAAACAGCTATACTGTACGCAAACAGTTATCTATACTGTACACAAACAGCTAGCTATACTGTACACAAACATCTATACTGTCCACAAACAGCTAGCTATACTGTACACAAACAGCTCTACTGTATGCAAACAGCTATCTACTGTACACAGCTAGCTATACTGTACGCAAACATCTATACTGTGCACAAACAGCTAGCTATACTGTACACAAACATCTATACTGTGCACAAACAGCTAGCTATACTGTACACAAACATCTATACTGTACACAAACAGCTAGCTATACTGTACACAAACATCTATGCTGTACACAAACAGCTAGCTATACTGTACACAAACATCTATACTGTACACAAACAGCTAGCTATACTGTACACAAACAGCTAGCTATACTGTACACAAACAGCTAGCTATACTGTACACAAACATCTATACTGTACACAAACAGCTAGCTATACTGTACACAAACATCTATACTGTACACAAACAGCTAGCTATACTGTACACAAACAGCTAGCTATACTGTACACAAACAGCTAGCTATACTGTACACAAACATCTATACTGTACACAAACAGCTAGCTATACTGTACACAAACATCTATACTGTACACAAACAGCTATACTGTACACAAACAGCTAGCTATACTGTACACAAACAGCTACATATTCTGTACACAAACAGCTATACTGTACACAAACAGCTACCTATTCTGTACACAAACAGCTATACTGTACACAAACATGTATACTGTACACAAACAGCTATCTATACTGTACACAAACAGCTATACTGTACGCAAACAGTTATCTATACTGTACACAAACAGCTAGCTATACTGTACACAAACATCTATACTGTCCACAAACAGCTAGCTATACTGTACACAAACAGCTCTACTGTATGCAAACAGCTATCTACTGTACACAGCTAGCTATACTGTACACAAACATCTATACTGTGCACAAACAGCTAGCTATACTGTACACAAACATCTATACTGTGCACAAACAGCTAGCTATACTGTACACAAACATCTATACTGTACACAAACAGCTAGCTATACTGTACACAAACATCTATGCTGTACACAAACAGCTAGCTATACTGTACACAAACATCTATGCTGTACACAAACAGCTAGCTATACTGTACACAAACATCTATACTGTACACAAACAGCTAGCTATACTGTACACAAACAGCTAGCTATACTGTACACAAACAGCTAGCTATACTGTACACAAACAGCTACCTATTCTGTACACAAACAGCTATACTGTACACAAACATGTATACTGTACACAAACAGCTATCTATACTGTACACAAACAGCTATACTGTACGCAAACAGTTATCTATACTGTACACAAACAGCTAGCTATACTGTACACAAACAGCTATCTATACTGTACACAAACTGCTAGCTATACTGTACACAAACATCTATACTGTACACAAACAGCTATACTGTACACAAACATCTATACTGTACACAAACATCTATACTGTACACAAACAGCTATACTGTAAACAAACATCTATACTGTACACAAACAGCTATACTGTACACAGCCAGCTATCTATACTGTACACAAACAGCTCTACTGTATGCAAACAGCTATCTACTGTACACAGCTAGCTATACTGTACACAAACATCTATACTGTGCACAAACAGCTAGCTATACTGTACACAAACATCTATACTGTGCACAAACAGCTAGCTATACTGTACACAAACATCTATACTGTACACAAACAGCTATACTGTACGCAAACAGTTATCTATACTGTACACAAACAGCTAGCTATACTGTACACAAACAGCTATCTATACTGTACACAAACTGCTAGCTATACTGTACACAAACATCTATACTGTACACAAACAGCTATACTGTACACAAACATCTATACTGTACACAAACATCTATACTGTACACAAACAGCTATACTGTAAACAAACATCTATACTGTACACAAACAGCTATACTGTACACAGCCAGCTATCTATACTGTACACAAACAGCTCTACTGTATGCAAACAGCTATCTACTGTACACAGCTAGCTATACTGTACACAAACATCTATACTGTGCACAAACAGCTAGCTATACTGTACACAAACATCTATACTGTGCACAAACAGCTAGCTATACTGTACACAAACATCTATACTGTACACAAACAGCTAGCTATACTGTACACAAACATCTATACTGTACACAAACAGCTAGCTATACTGTACACAAACAGCTAGCTATACTGTACACAAACAGCTACCTATTCTGTACAGAAACAGCTATACTGTACACAAACAGCTACCTATTCTGTACACAAACAGCTATACTGTACACAAACATGTATACTGTACACAAACAGCTATCTATACTGTACACAAACAGCTATACTGTACGCAAACAGTTATCTATACTGTACACAAACAGCTAGCTATACTGTACACAAACATCTATACTGTCCACAAACAGCTAGCTATACTGTACACAAACAGCTCTACTGTATGCAAACAGCTATCTACTGTACACAGCTAGCTATACTGTACACAAACATCTATACTGTGCACAAACAGCTAGCTATACTGTACACAAACATCTATACTGTGCACAAACAGCTAGCTATACTGTACACAAACAGCTATCTATACTCACAGCAGATTTAACGCTCGACAGCCCATTGAAGCAATGAGGTTGGGTATGTGTTGCCGGCAGTTGGGATCCCGGCAGGCAGAATCCAGATCCCAGGATCTCGACAGGGTTAACATACCGACACTTGTTGGTCAGTATGCTAACCCTCCCTTTTTGGTGCCTAACCCTATCCTCCCCCCTCACTGCACCCTCACTAAACCCTTTAGTGCCTAACCCAGATACTTACCTTCAGGATGCTGATGGTCGGTTTTCCGGAGCCGGGATTCCGGTACCGGTATTTAGACAGTCCACATCCTGTCAGCCAGGATGCTGACTACATCCCGAGGCAATGTGCGCACTGTCCATCTTGTAGTTAGCGCTCTGTGAATAGAACTATAATGATTGTCATTGTGTTATCAGTAGAGCGATTTATGTAACGGTTTAACCGGTGCATAAGTTTGGAGAACACAACATGGGTGGATCGTAAACCTGTGAGAATATACCCTGATGGATAATTTAACCTTTTTATGGAAATTCTTAAAATGAGGAACATATCTTAATGGGGATGGGGAGAGATGGATGGGTACCTGAACCGGGACCATTGAGCCACTCATTACCCTCAAACTATCATGTGGATAGTTACTTGCGCTGGATCTGTGAACCGCACCGGCTTAAAATTATGCAAACACTGCTTGAGGCCTATGTGCTAATCAGACAGTTACTGACGGAAGCTTCAGGACAATGAGAATTTTATTTTAAAAGCAATACCCCCGATTCAGGCAAGAGGGATAGGGAACATCCGCAAAATGGTGAAAGTGCCAATGAAAATGTCAGTGCTTTAGTGGCCAGCTACCAATGCTCCATAGCGGGTAACTTGCTGCTTGCATGACAGCTGAAGTAAGTTTTGACTGAAACCAATTTGGGGAGGTTCATTAGTCTGTTCAAACTACTCCATTGAATGCAACAAGCATTCTATGACCACATAGAAGAGGGTCAGAGTCAGACTGGCCCACAGGGGTGCAGGGGAAATCCCCAGTGGGTGGGCCCCATCCCCTCCTCTAGTGGTCAGGTTCCAGACTGCACGCTTAAATGATATATTGTTACTCTATTAGAGAGCCAGTTGCCTGGTGATATAGGACCACTGATGAACATGGGTGCTTAGGTCGCTTCTATAGAACCAACACAAACCTCCTCTTGGCTGTGTTCCTTTAACATAATGAACACATTTCCTGCCAGCGATTGGAACAGCATTGTACCGCTGCATCCATACACTAACCTACAATAGTCATCTCAGTGGTAATATTTTTTATTTTATTTACAATGACTTCTACTAGACCTTTACTAGACCAGTTTTCAATGAGTTTTAGACACTGCATTCCCGTGACCATGGTGTATTGGGTTGGGTATTGGTCACCGGCAGTCGGGATGCCGGCTGTGGCCCTAACCCTCGCGGTACCTAAACCTAATCCTAACTCCACCCCCCCTGGTGCTGCCTAACCCTAACCCTCCCCGTCCACATCTTAACCCTAATCTCCCACCTCCCGCAGCCTAACCCTAACCCCCTGTGGTGCCTAAACCAAACCCTTCTCCCTGCCCGGCTAACAGCGCCCGCTATACTTATGATTGGGATGCCGGCTATACCACTGATGTCGGGATTCCGGCGCCGGTCTTCTGGCCGCGGTTTGGGATTTCAGCAGCCGGCATACCGATAGTAGGTATAATAACTACATCCCGGTGTATTCACTACAGTGCATTGCTGTTAACAATCTGAGAATATCATGTGTGCATTATCAATATTTACTATACTTATAAAGACCATGCACTCTCTAATGGTTACCCAAGCTTCTGCGGTGGCTGACCGCCCCTCCTTAAGCATGGGTCCCCATCACTGCATCCCCCAGTGGGCTCTTCATGCCCAATACCGAAGAGGGTATAATCAGTGTATAAATAGAAGTCAACTCCAATTGTGGTACAGGAAAACCAATTTATATATCTAAACAATCTGATAACAAAACAGCATAAAATAACAGTGTCACAGAATGTTACATTTTGAAATGTATTAGACAATTCCAGGTATAAAATGTGATGTGAGTCCGCAATATCTGACAAGTGGAGAGTAATCCTGAGCCGATCCTCCCTCTGCCATCTACTGCACGGTACAACCCATCTCAGCTTCGCACTGGCAGTATTATGTACAAGCACTGACTTCAGCAGTAACTGGCCAAAGTGTACGGTAACTGGTGATGTAACAACAGCGGAGAGGACGCTGAGCGTTATAGATGCAGATGATAATAGGGAACAAATACTTGGTTGTGTAGGGAAACATATTCGTAGGAAGGAAGGTGGAGGAAATATTCAAACTTTATACTTAAGGTCACTGGTATGATCTCACCTTGTGGACTGTGCACAGTCCTGGAGCGCCTATCTCCAAAAGCATATAATAAAACAAGATAAGCCAGAGATGGCTACTAGTACTAAGAAAACTTACCAGAGAGATATGCATAGCAGAATGGGACAGAGTCTATGTGATTGACACACTCAACTATTCATTAGTTATCAGAGTTGAAAAACTCAGGGCCTAATTCAGACCCGCTCGCGAGCGTAGGATGCTCGCAAGCGGGTCGATGGTGCCCTAATGCGCATGCGCACGACGGAGGGAGCTCCGTCGTGCATGCTCGAGACCCGCATAGCGACAGCCAAGCTGCCGCTCTGGGTCTCGCACCAAAGGGGACGTGCTGTCGATGGTGACTGTCAGCACGCCCCCTTTGGAGGGCGTGGCTGCCATACGGAGGCGTTCCCATGGGAATGCCTACCGTCTGGGTCCGGCCCCAGTGACATCACTAGTGATGTCAGTGGGAGTGATTTTGGCCCTGATAGAGCCAAAATCACTCCAGGGCTTGCGGCCATGAGACCCTACCGCAGGGTCTCGTCGCAAGCCCAATGGTCGCGATGGTCATGACCATCGCGACCATCATCATGGACGCTCGCATAAGCTGTCGGTGGTAACCCACAGCTTTGCGAGCATCCAAGAGGCCGCTCCATTTTTAGGTAGGAGGGCCCTGATTCAGAGCGTCCGGCTCTGAATCAGGCCCTCAGTCTTTTCGTTGCAGTTTGAAAATGTGTCCCTTGCATTACATATCCTCTTATTTTTTTCTTTAAACAAATACTGAGAACCCCCCTCCCCCACCCCCAAAATAAAAAATGTGCATAAAATAGGCATACTAGTTACAGTCCATGGTTTTATGTTTGTTATTCTCCTGCTAACTAAATGACACATTCTATAAACCATATAAAAGTTATTAGGATTATTAACTATTTCAAAAAAAATCTGAGTTTTGGGGATCTGTGAATTTTTTGAAATTACCCATAAACTATGGCAACCCCGATGGGCGAACAGAAAGCGATCATGTTCCTAGGCATTCAAGTGCTATTGCTATACTGGCATGAAGTCACAGGGGTAGGCAGGGAGGAGATAGACCTCATACACAGATTCATTCATTGGTCACTAACCCACTGTTATGACACCAATCAATCAATGTGGCTTTTACTACAGATTCCATGTGTCTTCTGGATTCTCAATTACCCATGCTCGGGTTCTTTGGCACAGCGGCACATGTGTGGTGGTCCGTTAGTAGGCAAACCTCCTGTCCTCGGGGTAGCTTAGCTTGGTCAGGTTGTCCTGACATGCAAACTGGATCATTGGAGGAGGTCCGCACATCAGCACCAGGGGACTATCTGACGGGGCCGGCAAGTGCTTCTTAATCATGTCTGCGGTGACAAAGCCGGATCCATACTTCCACCCTGGATAGAGCGTGCAACATAAGTAATGTAATCTAATCAACTTCAAAAGGCTATGTGCTGCCAAACTTCGCAAGACAACAGGGAATTAACAGAGATCTCCTACGCAGTACTCTCATAATATTATGTTACATAAATTATATTGTTATTATCAGGGAGCAGTGGTGTTATACATTGTAGTGACATCATTACATTGGGAAAAGCAATTCACACGTTATACAGAGTGGTATCAATGTAATTGTCTTAAAGAACTCTATACAGTGGGAAGTGTATATCTTTCCAAACACACGTATTAATATTTCTACCAGGGATAGTATCATAGCTCCCAGTCCCACCATCATCTCATTCTACACGTTACAAGTCATCCCACCAACAGTACTAGCTCCACTCTAAAGACACGGGACATGCAGTTTACATGACATAAGCGTGCCCATATATCACTCTCTGACCTCTGTTCTGCGCATACAATTACATACCCAACTACTTACATTTATTTCAATTACATTTTAATTCCTGAAATATATGATGGCTGTTATATTTTTTTGCAATTACTGAGGTTCCTTGCCACTACTTATGCCACATACAGACTTTGGCCCGTATTCAATTTGAAGCGAAAAGTCCAGACTTTTCACCTGCTGGATTTTTCGCCTCCTTCGCCTGTATTCCAGGCGGAAAAGTATTGCGCGCGTGCCCGATATTTCCCGTATTCAATTCCAAAGTAGGTGAAAACGGGAACCGAAGGAACTTGGATTGGCGAAAAAAACGGGAATTTTTGGGAAATCATCCTAGGACCCCCCTGAAGATGTCCAGACATGGGGGATCACTATGGGTCCCCCCGTTTTTGCCTGCAGAGGGGAGTCGGGTTTTTAAATAGCCGCGGCATGCACATAAATGCGGCTATGAAGAAGTGGTGAAGAATAGCACTTTTTTTTTTTTTTTTTGAGGGGGGGAAATAACTATGGCCATCAAATTTGGGGTACATGAATTTGGGTGCAAGCATATTTTTAAGTCCCTAAAATGATTTTTAAAAATTCTTCAAAAATGCACCTGCCGCTACTACCTGCAATGAAGAAAACACCTGCCGCATGCCTGGGAACCTGGGAACCCCTCTGGAATCTATTACGGTAATTTAGGGTTTGTTCCCACTTTTTTTTTAACCCCAAAATTGAAATTAATTGTTTTGGGTGTCCTGATTTTATTTTTCAACTTTTTTTTTAACATACATCTTTTTTAGGGGCCATTCCCAGGGGTGCAGGCTATTTTTTTTTAAGTCTGCACCCCTAAACCTCAATTCTGCACTTTTTTTTGCCTGCTAAAGTCAAGCAAAAACTTATCCCCGTTTTTTTACATCGACTTTTCGCAGCGGCGTAATTGAATACGGGGAAAAAGCCAATAGGCTTTTCACCTCAAATTGAATACTGCCCTTTACAGTAAAGACGGACGGTTCAGTTTTGGTTTGGACCCTCCCACCAAGAAGGTAAAAAGTTGCACGAAAGACGCTTGTCGCTACCGAGGCACACGGAGCTCCAGCATTATGTGTGGCACGACTTGTAGTGTGACGTGCACTTTAAAGCAGAGATGAACGGTTTGGCATTGGCTTCAGTATTCCCACCAAGTTCGGATCTCGGAACAAGGCAAATTTCATCTTTCATGGACATCTGTGCCAATATGTCCGTGAAAGATGACGTTTTGTCTCATTCTGAGATGCGAACTTGGTGGGAGAATCCAAGCCAAAACTGAAACGCTCATCTTTACTTTAAAGTGCACGTCACAGTATATATAGGCGCTGTATGTGCCTGGAATGGGGGGTGGAGCTATAAGGCAGTTTGCAGAAGATTGATGGTCAATAGGAGAACTGCTTCTACTGTACCTCCCGCTCACCGAGTCTACTGACTATGGGGTCTATTTAGCAAGCAGTGTTAGGAGACAGAGTGAAAAGTGATAAGGTGCCAGCCAATCAGCTCCTAATTGTAATTTTTCAAACACAACCTGTGAGATGGCAGTTAGGAGCTGATTGACCCTATGTAATCTAACCAGGTGAAGCTGAGCACAGCGAGGCAACATGCCACTTATGGGGCTTTGTTTCAGTTATGGTGTATGTGCATCCAGTTATAGCTCTGCCCGCACTGTGAATGGTGAACATGGACTGGCTAGAACCACTTCCCAACACTGATATATAGATAAAGCCACCAGAGATCTGCATTTTACAATTTAAAGTTACATGGTAGAGGTCACAAGGATGCTCTCTGCATTGTATGTTTGTCACTGGAATGTTCTCTGTATTGTAAACTGGTCAGTAGAATGCCCTCTGTACTGTATAGAGGTCACTAGTATTCTATCTGTATTGTATACTGGTAATTAGAACCAACTCTGCCTCAAATACTGGTCAGATCGTGGCTGTATCCATTATGTAGTCTGAACCCGAATTACTGACATCATCATGGGACATTGGGGTAGATTTACTCAAGCTTCTAAAAATGTATATTGGTAGTGTTGCTGATATTATTAAACAATAATCCTTAAACAATGTCCTTATACAGTGCTTCTAATTTACAAAGCTCCCCATGACTGCTGAAAAGGCCATACTGGTAATTGTGCAGTTGGACCCCTTGTATTGTGCTGGGATTACAGCAGGACTCAGGTTAGTTACCACCACTGCAGCCTTTATCCTTTCTAGTAATAAAATAAAGTAACTCTTCTTTGTCCAGGTATAACAGGGTTATGACCTTAAGGAACAAAATCATGTTAAATTAATACTTTTTAATAGCAAAGATTCAGATTTTTTACTCAAAAAAAAAAAAAAAAAGGAGATACCTAAGTTACCCTAACATTAAAGAGGAGTGGGCTCAGGGGAACCCGCTGACTTCGTAGTTAGTAGGGGGTGGCTGGCAAGCTGCTTTGGTGTGTTCAGCACACAAATTATATCGCCATGGATAATAACAGATCAATACAGGAACATGTAGGACAATTCCTTAGACATCATTACCTTGAGAAGGTCGGTCCAGGGTGTACCACAGCTTAAACTGGTCAGGATGCTCCTTCGCTACGATATCCAGTTCGGAGCGCAGCAGGATGTCCTCTTCTGTCTAAGAATTACGTTTCAGTCAGTTAGTTAATGAATCTGGGCACAAGACAATTCCACCTTCTGATCACTTTAATGCAATGGGTTTATACAGGTCCACCGAAACGTTTATCATCTGACGCAATTTCTTTTCCCAAGGGTTTTAAGTCACCCGGTTATAGTGGCTTATAATCACTGCCCTTATGTATTACACCGATCAGGTTGTACATTGGGTGTTCAAGGACAAAATAATAAAAAACAGAGGTTCCCAAACGCGGCCCCCAACGCTCCCTCGTTCAGATATTAGAGATATCCCTGGTTGACCACATGTGACTTAATTAGTACCTCAGTCAATTTGAGTTATCCACCTGTGCTCAACCATGGATATCTCTAAAGCCTGACCTGTTGGGCATACTTACTTACTCTCTCCGAAGTTGCGAGATTTTCGTGTAGCTCCTCTGCACCGCTGAAAGAGTGGGCAGATTTCCCGCATCCCGTTCGCTTTCTAGTGAAGAGGGCAGATTTTACGGGGAATTCAATGGTCCGCGAGGAGGTGGCAGGGCTAAACTTATCTGAATCACGTCATTTAGCCCCGCCCCCTCCTTGCGGACCCGCAAATAGCGGTCTTTTCCTGTGGTGGGGCAGGGCCTAATGACGTCTACAGTCCGGCCCCGCCCCCCCCCCTCAAAGATAGCAGCAGAATCTCCTCTTCGGGCTTCTCCCGGGCAGGAGTTCTGTAAAGTCTGCAAGTATGGTGTTGGGGTGCCTGGAGGACCGCGTTTGGGAACCTCTGAAATAAACTCTTTTGGGAACCTGTATAAAAAACCTTTTGCATAGTAAAAGAAATAAACAATATACAGCAATGTAAAAGTTGCAGGAGGACTTGCCAATAAATAAAAAAGCTGTAGAAGGAATGTATTTGGCTTATTAGGAATAGGGATGTGCAGGCTCGGATAGGTTCGAGTTTGCACGCCGAGTTCGGATTTTTCCCTCCAAAAAACGGGACTCAGAAAGAGGCAAAACGTCATCTTGCATGGACAATCATCATCATTCCTGAACTTTTGTGCAGGAATGATGATGTTTGTCCATGCAAGATGACATTTTGCTTCTTTCTGAGTCCCGTTTTTTGGAGGGAAAAATCTGAACTCGGCGTGCAAACTCGAACCTATCCGAGCCTACACATCCCTAATTAGGAACAGTCAGGAAAATTCTCTACATTAGTTTTAGTGACATATTACTCTGAATTATGATATTATTCTGCTATATTTTGTTCCTATGGAACTGAACATACGTGTTGTCACTACTAAGGTTGCCACAGAAGCGCCATGGTTATTACTCAAGGAGAAATAGGTTTTGTTCCGTGTTACCTGATTAGCAAAGATGAGGTAACATTTTGTGTTGTCGTTTGGATCCTTTGTAATGTGGCGGATCAGCTGCAGCATTGGGGTTATACCTACAGCGGGGAGGAGGAAGATCATGATTTCATTCTGTGAGGTTTCCAACACAAAACCACATTCAATCCAGGCAGCGGGGTAGATTTACTAAAGTGCAGGTTTTCAGAAGTGGAGATGTTGCCCATAGCAACCAATCAGATTCTACTTAACATTTATTTAGCACCATCTAGAAGATAACAGCTAGAATATGATTGGTTACTATGGGCAACATCTCCACTTCTAAAAACTGGCACTTTAGTAAAAATACCCCAAACAGTTGTCATTTCACAAGTAATATCTACCAACTGGGAAATAAACCAGAAGAATGCAATAGGTATATGTGGCTCCCCAGCCGAACTACAAGTCCCAATATACGCTAATATACATTACTGGGACTTGTGGTGTGACAACAGATTGTGAGCCACCAGGAGCCTAAGGGGTCTATTTACTAAGCAGTATTAAGAGACGGAGTGAAAAGTGATAAGAAAGTCATAAGGTGCCAGCCAATCAGCTCCCAACTGTCATCTCTCTGGCTGTTCTTGAAAAATGATAGTTGGGAGCTGATTGGCTGGCACCTTATCACTTTCTTATCACTTCTCACTCCGTCTCTTTATACTGCTTAGTAAATAGATTCCTAAGCCTGATGTAGATCACTAGATTAGTGGCTATTAAATAATAAAGCTTATAGACTACATTCCTATTGCCTTTTCAATGGACCAAGCAATAGGAATAGGAACGATATAATTCTAAACAGCAAAAAGTATACACATTATGACAGCAAACATAATACATATATAGAGGAAGTACAATGAAAGTTTCAGTAAGAATCATCATATAACATCATGGATGATGGTTTTAGGAACTAAAGTCCCATTATAAGGAATGGGTATGTAATGCTGGCTGTCAGGATGCATCCTGTCAAAATTCCGACAGTGGCGTTCCGATGGTTGGTATCCCTACGCTACCTAAACCTAACACTTCCCCTCCCCGGCTAACACTAAGGGGCATATTCAATTCCATGGGAAAAGTCCCGTACATTTCGCATTCCGGACTTTTGGCCGACATCGCTGGTTTTCAATGTGAAAAAGTATCGTGCGCGTCCCCGCTTATCCCCGTATTCAATTAGAAATCTGTGAAAACTGGACCCGGCGAAACTGTAACATGCGAAAAGTACTGTCTGATTTGGGGAAATCAGCCTGACACCCCCCAAAAGATGCTCTGACATTGGGGATCACTATAGATACCCCCGAATAGCCCTGCTGAAGGTATTTGGGGTCCTTAAATGAGCTCAATAGCTGCTACTTAGCGTCTTTACATAAGTGGTGAAGAATAGCATTTAGCAGGTTTTTTTTATGAAAATAAGTAGTCCCTGCAAATTTGGGGTACACGAAAATGGGGGCTAGCATGGTTAAAAATCGCAAAAATTAGGTTTTAAATAACGTGAAAAATCCACCTGACGCAACCACCTGCAAACGTAAAAACACCTGGGGCATACTTGGGGACCCCTGGAGTCTATTTCGCTCGTTTTTTTTAGTTTCTCCCGGAACTTTGAACTTTTTCGCCCCCAGAATGAAAGTACCTTTTTTGGGGTGTTCTAAAGTATTTTTTAAACTTTTTTGGATGCAGTTTACCTTTGGGGTACTATCCCAAGGGTGCAGGAGGATTTTTCGAGGTTTGCACCCCAATTCTGCATTTTTTTTCGACACCTATTCATAGGCGAAACTTTTTCGCATGTTCCAATGCATTGAGTTTCCACACCGGCGAAAAGTCTCCGGAATTGAATACGGAGGAAACTTTTCGCATGGTGAAATGACGTCACTTGCGCAAGTTTTTTGCAGAAAACAGCTTTTCGCACCTAATTGAATACAGCCCTAAGGGTGCCCCGGACTTACCGCGTTTGGGCTGCTGTCCTTCTGGATTCTGGCATCGGGATTAAGATAGGCGTCGGTATTTCAACGCCTACCTTAAGTCCCGCGTCGGATTTTCAGCGTCGGGATTCAGACCGGCGGCACGCCGTCTGCCAGTCTGAGAACTACATCTCCTTAGTAACAGTAGTTACAAATTTCTGCTTTTGTAAATAAAGTATTAAGATTTTTGATGCATTTTTTGTTTTCAAAAAGTCATTCTCGTTATTTAGTCAACGTCGACAGTATTAACATGTCGACCGAACAGGTCAACATTGCAGTGTCGGCATTCTGAATGTCGGCACAGCAACTACATACCCGTCAAGAGAAAAACCCAAAATCCAATGAGGAAGTGCAGTCATTGTACTGTCGTTCCTGATTATTTCCCTGCCACACCTGACTGAATATTGATTTTTGTAATGAACAAGATAGGCCACGCTGCTGTGTGCTGTATGTTCATATACTGTCTATACAGTGATTACGGGCACGGAGTAGGTGTCACTGTTGATAGGATCAGGACAAGGTCAATTTCACAGGATTACGTGCGATGTTGCATAGAGCAGGAACCTGCTGAACAGGACCTTTGGTCTTCTATAAACATCAAAGCGTTTGGCCCTTGCCTCTACTTCTCTTTGTGTAAAGCTTCTGCCCTTTATGAACCAGTAATCATTTGGCTTTTATACTGTGGGTGTACTACTCCAGAGACAGTGTGGTTTTAGTGTCTAAACCTCGCCATAGACAGTAATAGCAAAAAGTGACGGATTCTACTCAACATGTATTAAACAACAATCCATATTCTATTTATAATTCTCTCTTTAAATATTATGTGCAACAAAGCTAATATGGGTCTAAAAGCTGTACTGGCTTTTTCTTGTCCATATGCAGCTTTAATGGTAGAAGGGCAGCGTGACGTGATATCACAGAACGGTGTACAACGATTGTGACAGCAAATGCAACGCTCATTATTCATTGCGAACATAAATAGCCGCAGTAAACAGAGCAGCAGAAATAACTAGCTACCACACAGCGCGGTTTTCATGCCGGATAACCTTCCTCATAGAGGTGCGAGCAAAAACAGGCAGTGTTTTCCCTCCTGTAATTACCCGCAATGTACACTTAATGCAATCTGCCCCTCTCTGTCTCTCCCCTGTCACCTCGACACCAAGCTGTTTGTAGACTGATGGTCTCAGCCAGTAACTGAATTAATCACGGAGCCAACGCCTGCAGAGCAGGTTACAAAAAATCAACAGGAAAGAGTCACGTCAGTATGTACAGTATTAATCAACAGGAGGCCATCCAGTTCCGAATTTTTCAAACCACTGGGACCTTGATGTAATGGGATCTAACTATATTTGGACCTATATGTATAGATATTTGAAACTACAATTATTTAAAAAAAAAACAATCCCTCCAGAAATGTGTCACCCGCTGGTCATGTAGCATTTCAGAAGCAAACCACCTTTTTTTGGGTTCTAGAATATTAAAAACGTGCCACTTAATTGTTGTGTGCTGCACATCAAACCTGACTACTGTATATCGCATGAGGTGCCATTCGTGTTAATGAAGGCAACCTGACACATTAGGATTCCAGAACGATGGAACACTGACACTTGGTATTCCAGAACAATGGAACACTGACACATTAGGATTCTAGAACAACGGAACACTGCCACATTAGGATTCCAGAACAATGGAACACTGACACATTAGGATTCCAGAACAACGGAACACTGACACTTGGTGTTCCATTGATCTGGAATACCGACACAATAGGTTTCCTGAACAATGAATCACTGACACATAAGCATTCCAGAGCAATGGAACACTGACACATTAGGATTGCAGCACAATGGAACACTGACACAATAGGATTCTAGAACAACGGAACACTGTCACATTAGGATTACAGAACAATGGAACACTGACACAATAGGATTCTAGAACAACGGAACACTGCCACATTAGGATTCCAGGACAACGGAACACTGACACATTAGGATTCCAGAACAACTAATCAGAACCAATCAGACTGATCTAACATCAGTGTGTCTTCTAAAACCAGTTCCTGTAGCTGAACTTTATACATATTATTGCTTAGCAACTGGCTGTCCAAATAATAAATGTATTGATGTTAGTCACTGTTTTATATGTTAGTGAAATGTATGTAAACAGGTTTTATTAGGAGTGTTACCCGTCATACAGCAGAAAGCAGCTTTGTGTTATCTGTACTTACCGGTTCCCCCGGCAATCATCCCAATGTGTTTTGTGGACTTCATCTGAGGCTCTGACTTTTTATCAGGCCTGATGGCAAATTTACCTACAATATAAAAGCAGTAATTACTGAGAGATATAGGGACCTATTTATCAAGTTATATTTGTTGGATATTCCCAGAAAACTACAGTTTTTGGGAGCTATCTACCAATATTAAAGTATCCCCCGAATGTACCATTGTGGGACCAAGTATCTCCGATATCTGCGATATCTGCTGTGGTCCCTCTGGTTCCGACAGCAGCCGCAGCCCCCAGCTGTAAAGCTGTCAGATTCACCAATCACTCCGGAGCTTGGCCCCGATAGGATAACGCCATCTCCAGATGGCATTATGCTATAGTAGTCTATGGGCTACTATTTTGCAAAAATCACTGAGAGAGGGAAATGTAGCTATATTTCTTTGCCTGTGATACTGATATTTATTAGCAGTTTAGCACACACATGAGATAATGAAAATAATAAGTTGTCATAATAGGGAGAGTCCTGCATGGAGTCACGGGATCAGCAGCAAAGGGCCCCCGGAAGCAATACAGAGGAGGTGGCCATACAAATCATGCCCCATTCATTTAGGAAATGCAACAGCACCATTATGCAGTAGCAGTGAATTCTATGGTTGTTTCCATTCCTGTGACATGGGGGGGGGAACAATTATTTTAGCTGGAGGTGGGGCACTATGTTAGAAAATAATGCAGCAGTAGGTTAAAGTGGGGAGGAGCTGCTGCAGCAGTTTGGTCCATTGAGTCCCCCACTCTAGAAATCAGAGCTTACAGGTTTGCAAGGGCTGGATACACAGTATACAGGTGCTTGGTGTGAACCCCTTCCATGGCCAGCAGGTTATGCTAAAACTAGTAGCGTCAGGTTGTCTACCACTGCGTAATAAATAATGGGATATTGGTATTGTTAAACTTACCCTTTCCTTTATAGACTAGAAGACCATTTGGACCCCGGAAGTCAACTGTATCCCCTATTTTCAAGGAGTCCAGATACTGGGACATTTTTCCTCCATCGGGGAATTTAGGATGCACCTTTTTGTAGTACACCTGTATAGTAAGGTAGACCATTAGTAATGAGGGCCTTTAGAGCCAGCTGTGATATTAGATGAAAAAGGCCTGTATTGCCTAGGTTTGTATGGCGATGTCCATGGTAGACTAGCTGAGAGCCAGTGTATGTAATGGTGGGATTACAGACAACTTCTATCCTAACCCAATGTAAGCAGGTCACACACAATGTGTCACAAGAGATCAGGAGCAATATACCATTTGGTACAAATACCATTTTTAGGATCAGAAATTTTATTTTTACTTTTCAAGAACTGTAAAATAAAGATAAAGAAAAATCAGATTTTGCTATTTTGACTTCCTCTGCCACAGAGCAATACATATAGATTGTCCTGAGGAAGAGAGTTCATCTCAAAACGCGTTGACTACTATGTGACTTATTTTTAAAATTGAGGTGCCCATATCCAGTGATTCCAGAGGAAGTGGTGATTCATCGAGGTATCCGAATCTGCTACGTAATTACTACATGTCTAATATTTCTGGACATCTGCAGATTGAGCGCAGCATGGGACACCGGTGGACCAGCAACACAGCAGCAAGATTCGGTGAGTACACAGAACATATACTGCATATTGCATTATAGTGTCCTACGTTCCCTGATGCTGTGCTATCTGTAATTTTGAGGTGGAGAGGAGGAGCAGATGTGTACAGCATTATCCAACTAAGTGAAGCAAGAGACATATATATCTATATATATCTATATATATATATATATATATATATGTGGAACATTATTGGGACATACTGTATATAAAGACTATCCTTAATAGGACGAACACCCAGCCTACAGATATTGCACCCAGTGTTAGTCTATCTATATAATTAAGAACACCCTCCCTACAGATTATTTTTCGGGACTGAAATTCTCTGTTGAGGTCATTTCACATATATTGGGCCAATACATTATTGTAACAACTGCACGTTCAAATATACAGACACACAAATACTAATCCCCATTAACACGATTCTCATTACCCTGGAGCGCTTGGACACATATTTTATTCATAAATTTGTAACAGAGGGGTGGGGATACCCCTAATGTGACCAGCAGCTAGGGGCTAAACCTAGTACCTTAGTATAGCTTATCTGTATATTTATCTACATATAGATTACCTAACTTCCTCTGCCACAGAGCAATACATATAGATTACCTGACTGAGGCTGAGATAGTTCGGTCAGTTTTCAATAGCGAGGGCCTGACTCACAGTTGAAAATAAATCTGTGGGCCTGATTCAGACCCGGTCGCAAGCGCTGAGCGCTCGCAACCGGGTCGATGGTGGCCCAGAGCGCATGCGCACGACAGAGCTGGCTCCGTCGTGCGCTTTCGTGTGACCCGGATAGCGACAGGCAATCCCTCGCTCCGGGTCTCGCACCAAAGAGGGCGTGCTGTTGATGTAGAGTGACAGCACGCCCCCTTTGGTGGGTGGGCCGGGAGGTGGCTGCCCAAACGGAGGCATTCCCATGAGAACGCCTACCGTTTGGGGCCGGCCCCACTGACATCACAAGTGATGTCAGTGGAGAGATTCCGGCACTGTTACCACAAGGGTCTCGTCGCAAGCCCGATGGTCGCGATGGTCTTGACCATTGCGACCATCATCATGGCCGCTCACTATAGCTGTGGGTGGTCGCAGCTAAAAAAAAAAAAAAAAAAAAGACCGGCCCTGATTCAGAGCGAGCCGCTCTGAATCAGGGCCTCTGTCCGTACAGCAGCTGTGGAACTACACATACAAGGATGCCCTGACACAGTTTTGCTATTAGGGCATGGTAAAATTGTGTCAGGGCATACTGGGATGTGTAGCTCCAAAGCAGCTGGAGAGCCACATGTTGATTACCTCCTGGTCCAGGGCAATCACCAACGCAGAGCAAAACATTTCACACAAGTCATATTACTAAGTGACGCAAATGGACTTTCATCCAACTCAAAATCCAAATGATTTCATGTTTATAAATAATGCTTTAATTACACTTAAACATAAGCCTAGCAAGTCTTCGTCAATGGCACCCGGAACTCTTAAGAATGTGATCCACAGAGGCAAAGCCGTAACTAGACTTTTTGATGCCCTGTGCCAGAGAGAGCATTGGCACCACCCCCCATTTTTTAAATAGGGACATAAGATAGTGCATCTGAAAAACGGCCATGGCCCCATGGGGAGGGGCCAGGGAAGAGATAGGGGAGGCCAGGAGATGATGGGGATTAAAGAAGAGGAAGCTACAAGTGAGAGTGATAACAGGAAAATTGACAGGCCCAAACTGCGCCCACCCTGCAGTGCCCTGTGCCATGGTACAGGTCACACCACTCTAGTTACGGCCCTGAACAGGAGGCATAAGAGCAGGGCAGCCATCATTTGTACTAGATAAACGATTAAGGAATTCCTGCATGCACAACTTTAAAGCGCTTTAGAGAGGAAATCAATTGGGCTGGCCGGGCGCGATGTACTATTCCGGAATGGCACATCGCATCCACCTGCATCGCAACCTCAGAGGCGCGCAGGAAAACATATAAAGTCAGCACTTCCATAACTGGCCTATATTTGTGCAGCCGAGAGCGGCACATAGCCAGCAATGGAATTCTACCCTTTGGGCAGATTCAATTTGTCACAATAAAGGGAACTTTCCACGTGAACATGCGTCATGACCATCATTGGCACTTACACCTACCCCATGCTAGCTGCAGGAGATCGTCTCAATCTGGCGACCATTTTGTATACTGTATGTACAACATGAAAACACCAGAGGAGGCCGCATGTGGCTGAGAATTAGGACCAATGTATCCATATGTATTAAGAGTAGAACGGTCACTATCCTAAGTAATTGGGGCTGTGGGTAGTTTGGATAATCAGTTTGAGTATATAATCGGACATGCATTAACCACTTACTGTAACTGACTATTTTGTTTCCACAAGTGACCTATATATTTTTGTTTATTTAATAAAAAAAAAATCAAACATTTAATAATTTAGTACAAAAAACAAACATTTGAAATAACTCTAGGGGGTCAATTTACTAAGATGGGAGTTCTATTAAGAAGTGATGTTGCCCATAGCAACCAATCAGATTTTACTTCTCATTTATCTAACACCTTCTAGAAAATACTATCTAGAATCTGATTGGTTGCTATGAGCAACATAACTTCTTCTTAATAGAACTCCCATCTTAGTAAATTTACCCCTAGGAGTGTCTAGAACCACCCCTCAAGTGTCAATCGGTCCCCATTGTAGTATTACCCCCCACCACTGCAACGATGGCTACTTCTTGTAATTTCATGATGCAATTTGGTTTTTATGGGTTAATATACCATCAAATGGATTATTTCATCAGTGAATCAAACAGAAAATAAGGTTACAAAATATTCAACTGTACAACACAATCAAAGCATATTTTACAGTATAAGTGAAATGTATTTTTGGTTACCAAAGATGGTGCTGGATAATTGGTGCCCCGGATAACGATCTTCTGCGGTATGTGATCTGTTGTCGCATTTAATACAATTGAATGAATTCTGAACTGCAGAAATATATTTTACCTTCACAACCAGGTCAACATAACCTTTTACTTCATCGCTAGACACCGGAGTGTATGCCCGAACCACCAAGCTGCCATTAACTTTTGCCGAGAGGTAAACATGTTGCCCTATAGATACAAATACAGAGTTTTATAATTAGTGAAGGCCAAGTGTCCACTTAGTACAGTATCTGCACAACATTCTGTAGGGGAGACACTTCTGTAATGTACTGTAGGCTACAAGGATATTAGTAGTTACCAAGACTTCCTAAGATCGTATAAAGTTCAGAGAAGCTAAACAGGTTATCCTTCACTAACTTAATTGATAATAACATTGGCTGAAAAAAAAAGGATTTTTTTTCATAAGGTGTCAGAAGTGACTTCGGGTGAAAGTGACCTCGGGTGACCTCAGGTGAAGGTGACCTCAGTTGACGGAAGGAGGGAGTGACCTCGGGTGACGGAAGGAGGGAGTGACCTCGGGTGACCTCAGGTGAAGGTGACCTCAGTTGACGGAAGGAGGGAGTGGCCTCGGGTGACGGAAGGAGGGAATGACCTCGGGTGACGGAAGGAGGGAGTGACCTCGGGTGACGGAAGGAGGGAGTGACCTCGGGTGATGTAGAGTAAATTACCTCCTTTGATGGAAGAGGAAGTGTGTGCAAAATTTAGGGGCACAAGTTAAGATGGTGGAGAGTGATACACAATGGGCCTGAGGCAGATATGGCCACAAAGCATCATGTAGTATTCAAATCTTATTGCTGGTCTTTTGTAGTGCGCTGGGGGGAACATTTTTTTCTAGTCTAGATTAAACCCTGCCGCCCCTTTTCAAGCATCTGTGAAGGATCATTAAGTTTTATATTACTGTTCTGAGAGGCATGGATGGGACCAGCATTGGGAGGGTGTGCTGGTTGCTGTAGTGCTATATGGAAGATTCTGGGGTACCTCCAGGTGAGTCGGCTCCCAACATAGATATGTATGTGCTATTATCATATGGCTTAACAGTATATAATTATATGACCCAAAGTGGGTACTATTATAATGTAGCGTTACGGACACCAGTACAGAGATGCCTTGACGTGGCCCAATGCTTAAACATATATTTGCAAATATATGCAACAAAGATCTCTGGATTTCTATTATCATGTAGTATTCATATCTTATTGCTGGTGTTTTGCAGGGTGCTGGGGGGAATTTTGTTCTGTTTTCTAGTCTAGATTAAGCCCCTCCCTTTCCAAGCACCTGTGAAAGAACATATTAAGCTGATTTGAGTGTCCACTATTTTATATTAGTGTAATTTATGTTTATAAAAAAATAAATAAATAACATATTCATAGCCATACGCAGAGGCATACACATTAGAAGAGGCACGCAGGTTGGTACCAGTAGAATATTCGCCCAGTTTATGCCCTCCCCTGTTCTCAAGCACTGTAAGGGTTATATTTACTAAAGTGCGGGTTTTCAGAAGTGGAGATGTTGCCCATAGCAACCAATCAGATCTACTTATCATTTATCTAGCACCTTCTAGAAGATAATAGCTAGAATCTGATTGGTTGCTATGGGCAACATCTCCACTCCTGAAAGCCCGCACTTTAATAGCTCTGCAGAGATGTACCTTGTACTAATTTAGGGGGTCTACAAGGGAAGTGGACATACCCTCCACTCCCGAAGGTGGAAAACCTTGTTATATTATGAAACATGATCGCAGACAATTGCAAGGTGGACTGGTATTAGTTACAGTCATTTTCTTACCATAGACGGTGCAGAAAGGTATAGCAAAGAACATGGAAGATAACTAAAGACAGGCAGAGATACAGTAGTGGGGAGCTACAATTATAAAAACACGCTGGCAGCACGGTTTACAAAAACTTTATTTGACCAAGAATCTTTGAATCCTGCATGCCGGACTCATAAAACCCAACGCGCTCATCAGAGTCATCTCATATAGTGACACCAATGGTACCATGATGAGTAGAAGAATAATTAAAATAGACTTTACCTATAGGAAGTCCCAGAATTGTTTCTGATGAAGGAAGGCCAAATCTGAACTTTTTGGTGTCATGGCTGATTTCCTGGAAACAGGGATTAAAATCATTTATGTCAAAAGTCATAAACAGAGAATGGCCTGCTGAGAAATGAATGGGTGGAGATGAATAAAGAACACACATAATTCTGCTATGATACAATGTAAAGAACTCAAGTAAAACCCAGAGAGTTCAGGAGATACTCAGCTGATGAAATGCCAGAACTTAGAACACCACTGAATGTAAGCGGTGTGCAGTGGGAGGTTGTAGCTGCAGCTGATTGGACAAGTCCTGACAGCCGTCCAATCAGCTGCAGAGATGATTTTCTACTATACACAGTTTACATTTACAAAGTCTTACATTACTAGTCTATTATATGAGAGCCCTTATTATATAGGGGTTCCGGACTATAGATAGACAGTAATTAGATAGACAATGTCTAGATAGACACCAGATGTTAGACAGTCAAAAGTTAGACAGGGACAAAAGGTCGACAAGGATAAAAGTCAGACACACTAAAGTTAGACACGTAAAAAGATCGACAGGTACAAAAGGTCGACAGGGTTAAAAGTTCAACATGAAAATGGTCAATACAAAAATGGTCGACAATTTGTAAAATTTATTTTTTAGGGTTAGGCACTTACTGGAGAGTTAGGGTTAGGCACTTACCCCCACGGTTAAGGTTAAGCACTTACCCAGACGGTTAGGCACCAGGAGGGAGGGTTAGGGTTAGGCACGAAGGGGAGGGTTAGGGTGAAGATTAGTGCTAAAATAAAAAGTAAAAAAATTGTTGACCATTTTGGTGTCGACCATTTGCACCTGTCGATCTTTTTATATGTCCAACTTTAGTGCGTCTGACTTTTGTCCCTGTCAACCTTTTGTCCGTCTAACTATTGACTGTCTAACATCTGGAGAATATCTAGACATTGGGCGGGTTCTAAACCCCGGCGGTTTGACGGCAGGTTCTATTCTGTTCTAAACCCTGGGGGTTTGGTGGCGGTTTTGTAGCGGTTTCTAAATGACAGCCCTGTTCTATTCTAAAATGTGTTTTGACGGCAGTTTTGCAGTACATGAACCCCCTGACTTACCCTCTACATAAGCCCCAGTACATGAACCCCCTGACTTACCCTCTCCATAAGCCCCAGTACATGAACCCCCTGACTTACCCTCTACATAAGCCCCAGTACATGAACCCCCTGACTTACCCTCTACATAAGCCCCAGTACATGAACCCCCTGACTTACCCTCTACATAAGCCCCAGTACATGAACCCCCTGACTTACCCTCTACATAAGCCCCAGTACATGAACCCCCTGACTTACCCTCTACATAAGCCCCAGTACATGAACCCCCTGACTTATCCTCTACATAAGCCCCAGTACATGAACCCCCTGACTTACCCTCTACATAAGCCCCAGTTCATGAACCCCCTGATTTACCCTCTACATAAGCCCCAGTACATGAACCCCCTGACTTACCCTCTACATAAGCCCCAGTACATGAACCCCCTGACTTACCCTCTACATAAGCCCCAGTACATGAACCTCCTGACTTACCCTCTACATAAGCCCCAGTACATGAACCCCCTGACTTACCCTCTACATAAGCCCCAGTACATGAACCCCCTGACTTACCCTCTACATAAGCCCCAGTACATGAACCCCCTGACTTACCCTCTACATAAGCCCCAGTACATGAACCCCCTGACTTACCCTCTACATAAGCCCCAGTACATGAACCCCCTGACTTACCCTCTACATAAGCCCCAGTACATGAACCCCCTGACTTACCCTCTCCATAAGCCCCAGTACATGAACCCCCTGACTTACCCTCTACATAAGCCCCAGTACATGAACCCCCTGACTTACCCTCTACATAAGCCCCAGTACATGAACCCCCTGACTTACCCTCTACATAAGCCCCAGTACATGAACCCCCTAACTTACCCTCTACATAAGCCCCAGTACATGAACCCCCTGACTTACCCTCTACATAAGCCCCAGTACATGAACCCCCTGACTTACCCTCTACATAAGCCCCAGTACATGAACCCCCTGACTTACCCTCTACATAAGCCCCAGTACATGAATCCCCTGACTTACCCTCTACATAAGCCCCAGTACATGAACCCCCTGACTTACCCTCTACATAAGCCCCAGTACATGAACCCCCTGACTTACCCTCTACTCTTCATTAATAAAACAAAATCAAGGGAAAACGTTTTGGCTCAGAGGTACCTGTTTTTCGATGAGAGGTAGTGGGTATTTTGTGTCAGGATCCTGGAGGGTAACTGGCGCTTTCTTTGCCTGAGACCCCAAAGATTTAATCAGGAATAATAAGATGGTCGCTCCGACTATAGCCAGCGCTATTATCACGTTGGTATCCTAAAAAAAGATTAGAGAGAGTTCAACAGGTGCTCACTGTATTTCATAAAGTTCAAGTAAAGGAGTCTAATTAGAGGGATCAATTCAATCCAAAGATAGACAGAGATATATAGATAGATATGAGTGCAAGCAATATATCCATATAAGAGCTAGCGAAATATAGAACAATCTACTAGCGCAAAATAATCATTAACAGCGATCAATCAGCAATTTACTTTTATTGATCTAGGATCAGTTGAATAAAGGTAATAAAATGTTTCTGATTTTGAAACAAAAGCCATATAAACAGTAATACACCATTGGGTGCACATGTGAGGAACACTTAAGGTGCGTACACACGGACAGATATATCGTTCATTTTTATTCAGTGAACGACCAAAGATGCGCATTCCTGCATGAACGATAACGATATCTATGATCATCCGTACATACAGGCCAATCTGGATGGTATACAATCGGGAAAGCGGCTGCCTTAATACAGACAGCCGGCTTCCCGACTGTCATATCCCAGCGAGGGTGAAATGCCGGGCATCTAGATGTAGACGCCTGACATTTCCTCGACGCCGGGAGACCGGCGCCCGGCATCCTGATCAAAGGGATGCCGGGCGCCGCGAGTGGACAGCCGCGGGGGGGGGGGAGGGTTAGGTTTAGGGCACCCGGGGGGGACTTAGGGTTAGCCACCCCTAAGGAGAGTTAGGGTAGGTTAGTTTATACTTACCTTAGCGACGATCGGGATTTCCAGCGCTGTTGGGCTTCCACTGCCGGGAACTCTGCTTTTGTCGGCCAGGCGCTGCCGGGGTATTTCATACCGATTCCATCTGGACGATGTCGTCACCTTTGCATGTTCAGAGATGTGGCAGTATAGGAGCGTACACACTAGACGATATGCTCCCTGAGCGATATCGTCTAGTGTGTCCCCGGCAGGGTGTGCTCAATGTCGTTCATGACATTGAGCACACCCGCTGAACGATATCATTAACGATATCGTTCAGCGCCGGGCTCTCTCCCTCATTCCCCAACATGCAGCAACCTGACGACATCGTCAGGTTGACCTGCATGTTTACTTGATGAACGATAATGACGAACGACCCACGGGTACGCGCGTCGTGGTTATCGTTCATCGTTTTGATGTTAAAAATGGACGATAAAGTGGACGACTGAACGATAACGATATCGTTATCATTCAGTCGTCCACTTTAATCGCCCAGTGTGTACGTATGACTCACTGAAAGATATCTTTCATGTCGTTGGTGGCACAGATCGTCCCGTGTGTATGCACCTTTAATCCTCAAAGTACTAATCCTGTAGTGTAATGCTGACAAATGCAGGGAGTGCACATCCACTAGCAGACATAGAAATGACTGCACGATTACGACATTGTAATCGTGCTGTCGTTTCACAGTCTGGTGCTGTGCCTACACTGTACAAGCAGTCGTTCAGTGTAGGTACATCAATCATCCCCTAACATGCTCAACCTGACGTTATCGTCAGGTTGACCAGCATGTTCGAGTGATGATTGATTTCGGAAACGACCAGCGGGAGAGCGCATCGCTGGTCGTTTCCGACATTTACATCCCCGATGTGTGCCCGATTACTGAACGATTGCACGATTACGATGTCGTAATCGTGCAATCGCTCTATGTTATCGGGTAGTGGATACGCGCCATTAGTATTGTGTGCAACAATGTCACTAGGATTTCCCTAGACACTATCCCCAGTGCCTACCGTCACCATATCGACCCCTCCCAGCATGGTGTGACACCACCTCACTGCCTTGGTAGGGCCAATGGGAGATCAGCTCTCCCTCCCCATACATCAGACTATGTATACCGTGGTAATGGTATGCAATGCATGGCTGAAACGTGACTTGTAGCACTAATCATTAACAAACAATGATAATACTACACACTGACAGACACTGAGCAAGGAGTCCAATCTGCACATGGATTTACTGACAGGCAGCTCGTGTGTAAAATGATAGCCTTACAATCTCTCTCTCTCTATATAGCTATATTTCATATTTGCTTAGCTACATTAAAGGCACCCATACATCAGCAAATTGATTGCAGCAATACTGCAATTTGCAATCGATTGTGTATAAAAATCTTTCCGTTTTTCAATCGATTGTGGCAATTCTGCAATCGATTGCAAAAGGTAAAGATTTTATACACAATCGATTGCAAATTGCAGGGTTGCAGCAATCAATTGCTGATGTATGGGGGCCTTTATGCTGCCACCCATGAATGTATTAGATCAGTTACTGCCGCACATTACATTGCAGCACTAATGATCAGATCCCAGCTGTGTTATGTTCCTTGTTCCTCTCCTGCAGTGAAGGAGTAAATCAGCAGAGAGGCTGGAAGTCTATGTACAGTTACTAATGCAGATTTATTAGAGAGAGGCAGGAAGTAATTCATTGATACACCAAGCAAAGCACTTACCATGGCGTGTCCCTGCAGATCTGATTGCTGCTTCTTGCATCAAGACACCACTACCAGGCACATCCTGCAAGAGAGACTCCTGATATTACCCCTAAGCCTGCTCCCACGCCCCTATAGTGCAGGCACCTCCTCCCATGCTGGGGCTACAGTACCTGCAGGTTACAGTGTGACAGGGTGGAGCTAGGCATGGTGCAGGTACTACTGCGTTACCTGGGGCTAGGACGGGTCACATACAGAGGAAGCTCTATTTCAGAAATGACTACTCTGTAATAACTCTAGTACTAGCTATTGCATTATAGCAGAGAATTGGATGCTGTTAATATGCTGGGACTTGTAGTTCCCCAGCAGCTGCATTGCTACAGGCTGCCAGAATGTGGTGTTGTGTCATTTTGCAGTAATTTGATTTATACCTGAACAACGCATTGTCAGGACATGATGTATCGTATGATGTTGTACTGAATCCTCTACATCGCATAATTATTTTCTCTATGTCATTGTTAATTTTACAAACTTGTGGCACAGATGCGTCCCGAGAAACATCTGACTCAACACACTGTACACACCTAAGTGCGCTTTTTTGTGCTCATCTCTATTTTTTCTGTATGCAGATGCGTCCAACTCTGAAGGTGGTCGGTGGTGGTTCCGTATGGAATTGAGCAAATTCTAAACACTGACTGAAGCAAGGCTATCTTAACGTTTAGGCATACTGGGCAGCTGCCCAGGGCCCCAGGATTATAGGGGCCTTTGAGCAAGGACAGACTGGGCAGGGGGCATCTAAATGGAGTGTGCGGCAGCTCGCTTCGTGCACAGGGCAGAAGGCTGAGAGGTAGGCTCCTCGCAGCATTCTCTACCTGCCTTCCTGCCTGCAGCCACAGAGCCGGATTAAGGAACTGCACTGCGAGCTGGAGAAGAGAATAGGGAGGTGGAGTCCGTAATCCTTGCTTTACATCATGTTTTTGTTAAAAATACCAATATATGATTTCATTATATTGACCGTTTACATTTTTATTCCTGTGAATGGGGAGTGCTTTGTCCAGGGCCTTGCCCTGGTCTGAAGTAGCCATTGGTGAATTCATAATGCTTTAGCTTTTTCAGATAACAATGGAATTGTCAGAAATATTTGTTTTGATTACAAACTAGCTAAAGTACCTGGCGTTGCCCAGGTTTAAATCTTTAAGTTGAGTTTTATTATGTGATGTCATCCAAATCACAAAAAGGCCCAGAACAAGATCCCTGGGTCAAAGTTCTGTCTGGCCCAGTGGCGTAACTAGGGCAGGGTGAGCCGGGTTCGTGCCCTGGGCGCCGTTGGACCGGCGGCGCGGGGGGGCGCCACCGGCCATGGTACCGGCCCGCCCGCCCTAGATAGCCAGTGTAGCGCCGACCGCAATGAGTGCGGTCAGCGCTACACATTTGCACAGGACCAGCGCTAGGCTTCCAGCGCCGGTCCTGTGCTGCACGCCTGAGCCCGTTCCCTCCCCCTGAGCGCTTGCCCAATAGCGCCAGGAGGCGGGCTCAGGCTGTGCATAACACACGCATCGCCGCCAGCGCTGGCGGCGATGCGTGTGTTAAACAGCAGCCAATGAGAGTCAGATAGACTCTCATTGACTGCTGCAGCACCCACTGCAAGAGCCGGACTTCCGTCCGGCTCCTGCAGTGGGTAATGGGACTGACGTCATGACGTCAGTCCCATAATGCTGAGCGCGCCAGCCCGGGCGGACTGGAGGGCGGGAGCGGCATCGCGGACAGGAGCAGCGTGGAATCAGGTAAGTATATTTTTATATATATTTATTTATTTTTAAACCTATCTGCACAACGGGGGAGGGGTTGGCTACTACTGGGGGGGACATCTACTGGGGGTGCCATTGGGAGGACCTCTACTGGGGGGGGGGCTACTCTACTGGGGACTACTACTTGGGGGGGGGGGACTACCACTGGGGGCATTCTAAAAGGGGCCTAGTATTACTAGAGGCACAGCACTCGGGGGACCACTACTGGGGGCAATAATAGGAAGGGCCACTACAGGGACCACTGGATAGGGCGGGGGGGGTCACTACTGGGAGCCTGCATCAGGGGGACCACTACTGGGGGCACTGCATGGGAGGGGGGGACACTACTGTTGGGGGCACTATATAAGGGGCTTACTGCTAGGGGCACTGCGGGGACCACTACAGGGGGCACTAGATAGGGGGGATCACTACAGGGTGCCTGCATAAGGGGACCACTACTGGGAAAACTGCATGGGGGGGACTACTGCTGGGGGCACTGTATAAAAGGGCACTGCATAAGGGGATACCGCTACTGGGCGCACTGCATTGTGGGGACTGCTACTGGGGGCACTGCATAAGGGGGAACACTACGTGGGGCACTGCATTTGGGGGGGCCACTACTGGGGGTACTGAGTAAGGGGAACTAATTGGGGGCTGTATAAGAGGGACCACTACTGGGGATACTGTATAAGGGGCACTACTATGGGCCTGCATGAGAGGGACCACAACTGCATACTGGGGGTACTGTATAAGGGGTACTACTGGGGTTAAGGTGCATATGGATAGGAATGTTCAGTTTGAAAATAAATGGGTGTGTCATGTTGACACGCCCCATTTTTAAGTGACCACGCCCATTTTTGCTGCGTGTGCACATGGGGGGGGGGGGCTCCCTTTTCAAATTTGCCCTGGGCTCCAAATACCCTAGTTACGCCACTGGTCTGGCCCACTCCGCTGTGAGGTCGGACCGGGTCCCCAACCACTTGATTAAGGATTCCCAGACCAGTTGCCACCCTTCTGTGACGTTTTCATCCAAATCCATCCAGTGGAAGGCCCAGAACAGGCTCCCCGGGTTAAAGTTTTGCCCAGCGTACACTAACGGGTGGTCCGACCAGGACCTCAACTCCCCTAGTATGTCTTCTGGGATCCAGTGTTACTACTCTGTGAAGTTTTCAGCCAAATTATGAGATGTTGTCCAAATCCATCTAGTGGAAGGCCCAGAACAAGCTCCCTGGGTCAAAATTCTGCCTGGCGCACCCTGCTGTGAGGTCCACCAGGGACCCCAACCACTTCATTAAGCATCCCAGACCAGTTGCCACCCCTCTCTGAAGTTTTCATCCAATTCCATCCAGTGGAAAGCCCGGGTCACAGTTCTGCCCAGCGTACACCAACGGGAGGTCCGACCTCAACCCCCTACATATGTGTCACATACATCTTACCTCCGTGTGCTACAAGTCGTGTTAAACATAAAATATGAGTGATATGTGACTTGGTAGTGCCAAGTGTTTTTTCGTGTAACTTTGTACCTTCAAATGCATCTTATGCGCAGAATGATGTGAGTAGGACTCACAAGCAGCTTCTGCTGATTAAAATGATATGCAGCATACTGTTCTGTGTGTGTCTGTGCATGTGAAATGCTATGTTATAGTGTCAGCAGCTGCAACACTGTAACGTAGGTAATTTACCCATAATTGATTGTATTTTTCAAACTTTTCTATATTTATTGATGATTATGGTTTTATTCGTTATAATGTTTTTTTTTTTAAATAGGTCAGAAAGAAAAATATGTAGTCATGTGACACCTTGTCAGCTGGTGCGTCACAGCAAGCGATATGACTATCCTGAACGTACAGAGTAACGGTAAGTGGAATTGCTGTTTATAGAGTATCTTTGTCTTTGAGCACAGATTGTGTATCCTGGCAGTTGGAGCTGTCTGTGTTTACATGACACAAATACACAGCAACAGACAATTTGTGGTTTACACTAGCGCCGCGTGCAGTAAACAGCATCGTCCCCAGTGGTCATGCCTGACAGATACAATAACAGACAAGTGGAGCTTAATGCTCATAGACTTTATTTGTAGCCTCTACGCTCATTTCTTGCAATACCCTCCTGTTTTTTGTGTGCGTCCCATTCTATACATTAAAGAAGAACTCCATGAATAAATACGATTTTCTCCCTAAATACTATAGAAGGACAACACTTCTCTATTCGACCTAACACATCCTATGTTACCTCTCACCTAGGTGACCAAATGGGATGGTTCCGCTTCACTCAGTATTAAATCAGACGGGGGCCTATTGGCAGTAGCATAACTAGGGTGTTTGGAGCCCAGGGCAAATGCAAACATAGCGTGGGCACTTAAAAATGGTGCGTGTCAACATGACACACCCCTTTGTCGTTACTCTGAACATTCCTACGGTGCCCCCTGTAGTTTTCCTCCCTATTTAGTGCCCCTAGTGGTCCCCCCAATGCAGTGCCCCTACTAGTAAGCCCCTTATATAGTGCCCCCAGCAGTAGACCCCCCCCAATTATGCAGTGCCTCCAGTAGTGGTCTCCCTTATGCAGGCGCCGAGCAGTAATCCCCCCTATCCAGTGCCCCTTATACAGTGCCCCTGTAGTTTTCCTCCCTATTTAGTGACCCCAGCAGTAGACCCCCCCTTACGCAGTGCCCCCAGTAGTAGTCCCCCTTATGCAGGCGCCGAGCAGTGATCCCCCCTATCCAGTGCTCCTTATACAGTTCCCCCTGTAGTTTTCCTCCCTATTTAGTGCCCCCAGTAGTAGTCCCCTAGTAGTAAGCCCCTTATATAGTGCCCCAGTAGTAGTTCCCCCCCGATGCAGTTCCCCCAATAGTAGTCCCCCCCCCCCAGTTGTAGTCCCCAGTAGTGCCCCACTCCCAGTAGTGGTCCCCCTCAGTAATGGTGCCCCCCAGTAATGGTCCCCCCCTGTAATGGTTCCCCCCTGTAATGGTGCCCCCAGTAGTGCTCCCCCCTGTAATGGTGCCCCCCCCCCCCCCGAATGTGCAGACACACAACACAAGTAAAGAAAAATAAAAAAAAATACACTTACCTGAATCCACGCTCCGGCTCCAGCCACTGCTCCCGGCGCCGCACGTCAGTCCTCCCGGGCTGGCGCGCTCTGCATTATGGGAGAGACGTCATGACGACATGACGTCTCTCCCATTACCCACTGCAGGAGCCGGCTCTTGCAGTGGAAGCTTAGCAGTCAATGAGAGTCTGTCTGACTCTCATTGGCTGCTGGTTAACACAGACATTGCTGCCGCACTGGCAGCGATGTCTATGTTACTGCACAGTCTGAGACCACCCGCCTCCTACCCTCCTCCTGGCGCTATTGGGTAAGCGCTCAGGGGGAGGGAAGGTCTCGGCTGTGCAGCAAAGGACCGGCACTGGGCGCACTGGGCGCAGGGAAACCTAGCGCCGGTCCTTTGCAAATGTGTAGCGCTGACCGCACACACTGCGCTCGGCGCTACACTGCCTAACTAGGGCGGATCGGTACCGTGGCTGGCGGTGCCCCCCCCACGCCGCCGGTCCTACGGCTCGATCCCCCTTAGTTGCGCCACTGCCTATTGGTATTGTTGGTTGATGACTGCACATACTGCAAATATCAGAAATACTCCTTTTCCACTGCTGCTAAAATCCTGGTTATTGCTGTGTCAACCCGGGTCACGGCATTCCTTCCCTGGTCTCAAGCAGGGTTTTACACGGGTAAATCTATCCAGTGGAAGGCCCAGAACAGGCACCCCGGGGCAAAGTTTTGCCCAGCGTAAACCGGGAGGTCCGACCGGGACCTCGACCCCCTAGTATGTCTTCTGGGATCCAGTGTCACTACTCTGAAGTTTCCGTCCAAATTATGAGATGTTGTCCAAAAATCCATCCAGTGGACGGCCCAGAACAAGCTTCCTGGGTCAAACCCGGGTCCCGTTCACAGCATTAGGGAGAGCTGCATTTCTCGGCGCTTGGAGATGATGTAATCTCCAAGCACCAGCAGAGATATAGCCCCGGCAATACAATATCACGGGTCCAGCCTGCGGTGTAAACAAGGTTCAAGCCGCTGTGATGTGGCTTGAAACTAGGGATGTGCAGGCTCGGAAAAGTTCGAATTTGCACGCCGAGTTCGGATTTTTCCATCCAAAAAACGGGACTCAGAAAGAGGCAAAACGTCATCTTGCATGGACAAACTCGGCGTGCAAATTCGAACCTTTCCGAGCCTGCACATCCCTACTTGAAACCCGTGTTCAGGGTTAGCGCTTAATATATAGTTGGATTTTCCTGTGATATAGATCTTGAGATATATATGTATGCATATAGAAATATATTTATATGCAGAAAAAGTGAGTGGGTACGGCGCCCACAAGTGTGTGTAATCAGGTGTATTGATTTGTGACCTAATGGTTAATACACTATAGCAACAATTCCCAACATATAAGGGCGTCAGCCCAGTGTCAAAGAGGAAATACTGGTAAGAGTATTATTAGTAAATAAAGAAAATAGATTGACTAGCGGGCGACTAGGTTGCTAAAATGTGCTCATAACAGTGCATATAGATGTATAGATAAATAATAAACAATTTATTGATAGACACAATTCATAAAAAGGGGAGGGGAAGGGCTATGGGGATATGGAAATGGGGAATACACAGGTTATACAAGCAAGCAATAAAACAGAGTAAAAGAGGATCAGAATAAAAAATATATTTCTTGCCACTTAAAAAAGGAAACATTCCTTTCTTAAAAAAAATAATAAATTAGCAGCTTATCTGAGTGGAAATAAGTGGAGACAGATTATTTCATATGTCCAAGAGGCAAAGTGTGGTCACACCCAACGCGTTTCGTCCAAGGAACTTCATCAAGGGGATGTTTATTATTTATCTATACATCTATATGCACTGGCACTTTATTTTTATGAATTTGATCATGGGTATATATATGTATTAATTGGTTTACACCCATGTTATGAGCACATTTTAGCAACCTAGTCGCCCACTAGTCAATCTATTTTCTTTATATATATATATGTATATATATATATATATATATATATATATATATATATATATATATTGTAGAAGGTGTATAGACCGGCGCACTGGTTAAAGTCCTTAAAACCATATTGCACTGTTTGTGCAATAAATGTGTTTCAGTGCAAAGTGAAATCCATATAGTGCTACCACGTGTGACACTTTGTTCCCTCTGGTGGAGGTGGCAGCAGTCTTCCCAGGTTCCTGAACGGCGATCAGGATAAATAGGATCTGGAAGTGGAATTGGGAAAAGGAATGCGCCTAATAGTGTAGTATTTCAAACGACAATGTACGTGCTCAAAATATAATATGCGTACCAAATAATAAATCTTTAAGGCTTATCTGTGATTCTTTCACTGGGATTCCATAGGTGGGGTAGGTATGGTCCTCCAAAAGATCAGGAAAACCTTTAATAGAAGAGGCTCAAACAGAGCCAAATAGAACACAAATATAGTGTAGTATTTTGTTTGTAAGCAGCGCATATAATTCAATGTATAATGCGTACCAGAAAGATACTTGAACAATTGCATATAGTATTATGTACCCTGATAACTCCTCTAGGATCCCATGGAGTCCCCCATAGGCCGCATACAGGCGGATAGAGTTAGCCTCAAATAAGCAGAAAATGACCCTTGTCACAGGTGTGCTTTTTCACAAAAGGGGGTTTTTAATCACATTTACAGGGATACAGAGTATACAGGGATACAGAGTATACAGGGGTTAACAAAACATAAAAGTTAGAGATAGTAAAAAAATGCTTATCTGCAATGTATTCAGCAGAGTGGAGACTCTGCTCCAGTCTCTCTATAGCTATATACTTAAGTCTGTCAGCAGTTGCACTCATGTTCCATATACAGTATATGTGGTGAGTGCTCCTCCTTTTGAAATGTATATAGCTATATAGACAAAAGTGATTGGACACTGACAGCAAATAGATCAACGAGATTTAATTGACGTCAGTACTTTGTAGGTCCCCCACATGCAGTGATTACAGCAGACACTCTTCTTGGCAAACTGTCCACAAGTTCCTGGACAACAGCAGGCGGTGTGTATAGCCATTCCACCTTATGTACAGTCACCAACTGTGACACTGAAGAAGGTCGAGTCGGCCTAGAACACACCTGTTGCTCTAATTCCTCCCAGAGGCTCTCAGTGGGGTAAGATCTGTACTCTGAACTGGCCAGTCCATCCGGGCTACCAAATTTTCTGTATACCAGTCCAGCGTCGCCATGGAAACATGACAGGTGGCATTGCCGTCCTGATAAAACATTTGTTGCTTCTGTAGAACAACAAGTGCATGGGCCTCCCTACCAAGCGTTCTTGTCGAAACCACCACAGTAGCGGCCATTTGGAAGTAACGTGCAATGGTATGCATGGTACGCATTTAGCTTGTGCTGTCGTGTCCAATCGCTTTTGTCTACACAGTGTATATGCACTGCAACTAATAACTGACTTCACAGCAATAAGATTTGGGAAAGGTGAAATGACATCAGCACAGGAGCTCTGTCCAATACTTGTCTGCACCCCCCTTCCTCCATGCCACTTAGTGCCAACACAATAAGTTTTTTGTATGTGTAGCTATAAAAACCAGCACAGATAATTTAGGAAATTCATTGATTTTATTTAGTTTACTATATAATATGTATATGAAACATTATATATCCATGTTTAACACTGTGAACCTAATATAGGACTATCCACGCTAAGAAACTGGTGGGCTAATAGAGGCAGGCGAACAGGTCTAGGCAACAAGCAATACAACACTCATTACTAGTCTGTGTTCTGCTATACAACTGTGCAGTGACAAGTAACAGTTTATGAAATCAGCCCATAAAAGAAAAGAAAATACATAATAGTTAAACATTGAGTACAGTATATTGTAGAGAAATAAAAAAGTTGATCTAAACAGCAAGTGGCTAATTTGATCTACACCTCTTCCCATTACTAACATAACCTTTCATACTAAAATATGCCTATACAATATTTGCCTTATTTTGTTTTACAACTATAAATATTAACATATGAATACATCAAAATATTCGTCATTAGAGGAGATTATCATTTAGTAAGCCATTGTATCTCATAACAGGTCTCCTCCCAGTATCCTCCTGTCATTCACATGCAATAATAACATTACAACGCAGCGGTTTATGTGATAGGGGTGGATAGAACAATACTTGTAGTAGCATGAAAGCATTGGGGTGAGGGTCAAAGGTACAGTGTACACAGGACTAGAGTGGAGCTACATGCAGCATATGTTTTCCATCTGGCATAGGTTAAGGAGACATGTCACCACATTATTCAAAGTGCTGCTTATATGCTGTACTCGCTCCTTGGCAGGTTACGTATCATGATCATATCCGGTGGTCATGTAGCACCGGGGGGGGGGGGTGATTTCATAGGTCTACCTGGATAGTGCTACATACTTGGTAACTACTGTATATATTACTGTACATATATTTTACCAATAACTGTCAAAGTAATGAGACCTCTTACTGTCGGGTTGTAGTCAACAGGTCGATAGTTATGATGTCAACATTGACAATATGTCAACAGATAATGTGTCAACATTTTCAGAATGTCGACATTAGGGTTAGGCTGCAGGCGGGAGGATTAGGCATAGGCTACAGGGGAGGTTACAGGAGGGAGGGTTAGACTGTGTGGGTGGGGGGTTTAGGGATAGGCTCTAGAAGGAGGGTTAAGAATAGGGTTAAGGATAGGGGAGCAATGCTCACCCGAATGCCAGAAGATCAGTGGTCTAACATGGACGTCACAGTCACATGACCACCAGTACCTGGAAGATGCCGCTGCAGCCATCAGGAGCAGCTAAGTCACCCCTGGGCCTCCAGGGCCAATATATTTCGACACTGTCTACATGATGAATATTGACTTGGTAAACATTAACATTATGCCCATGTTGACATATCATACTCAACCCCTTACTACCCTGTAAAATGGATTTATAAATATGTTAGCTAATCTTAACTCTATTTATCTTTTCTCTCTTGACCAACGAGGTGGGGTGGTAAGGTGGTCTACAGGATCCTACCTTCAGCAGGGTGAGCTCATGTAACCATGTATAAATACTTACTGGGCCATCAGATGTCCATACATGAGCACATCCGCTCCCTGTTTATTTTACCTCCCACCTGGGTGACTAAATCTGATGGTCCCACTCCACTCAGTATTAAAGCGATGGGGCCTATTGGTACTGTTGATGACCGCTCAGACTGCAAATATCATACTAGATGGGGAATGAAGGGCGAAAAAGCTAGATGGGGGAATGGAGAGAAAAAGCTAGATGGGGAAATGTTTGGGCAGAAGATAATAGATGGGGGAATGTGGGGGATCAAGAGTAGATGGGGAGAAGAGTTTAGGAGGATAACTGGGGGAATAGAGGATTGTTGGTGGATGGAGGATAAATGGAGGAATGGTTCGGGGAAGAGGATTTTGAACTGGAGGGAGGGAAAGAATAGATGGGGGATGGAGGGGGAATAGGATAGATGGGAGAATGAAGGGGAAATGGAGGATAGATGGGAGTAGAGAGGGAGATAATAAAGAGTACTTGCTGGCTTCTTGATACATCACTGCATGTACTTGTTTGTGAGCATGTTACCAATTGTACAGATCTACAGAATATATTGTCACATTCGTAGTAGTTGATAATAACAACAACAACAGGTTGAGGACTATATACTGGTAATATATTAAGAAAGTTTTAATTATATAATATACAAACTGCATAGTTAAGATTATATTTAACTTTTGCTATGATCTTTTTCACCATAAAATAGTACACCAATACATATTATAGATATACCTAAAAGTCTATGGGCCTGATTCAGCAAGGATCGCTATTCAGCCAATACGCACACACTGCAGTTACTAATATCAGCGGTGTTATCAGGGGGTCTGGCGCTGTAAAACGACTGGAAAATGGCTTCAGCGGCCATTTTCCCATCGTTTGCGCATGCCATTTTCCCGGTGACCTGTGCAGACACTATAGACTCTGGGAACACTCTAGTGCCCAGAGTCTATAACTCCGTCGCTGGCCGAGCACAGCTCAGTGCGCTTCCGGCCGCCGGGCGGAGAGGAGGGGGCCTGTGTCGGAGACTGCACATGGGCCCCCTCCTCTCTAGAAAGGCCCCTGGGTGTTATGCAAATGTTTGCATATCGCAATGCGATCACATCCTAACAGAAGGACGCCCACTTCCCCTTACACACATCCGTATACTTGGGCGATATAGCGAAATAATCGGTAACATCAGACCCATACACACAGGTAAGGCAGGTCAGACCTCACTCAGGAATTGCTAACTTCAGGTCACGCTATGAGGCCTCAGGCCGCGTATGGTATTGCAGTCAATAAATTATGCATGCCCATGCAACGCCGTCCCAACGTACAGGCACGCCTGTGTTTGCCCGACCACCCCCCTCGTTACCACCCACAAACAGCACTTCCTGTCAATCACTGTGCTCTGGGTCTGTGTAGTCTCTGCAAACGCAGTTCCCATCGCAATAGCTAGTTCGGCCATGCGCAGTGCGATGCATGCGCAGAGCTAAAACATAGTCAGAGTGCGTGCGTTCTCTCCTGTGCGTTCTTTGTTGAATCAGGCCCCGTGTTTATTACATAGCAACAGCTCAGAGCTATAAGTGTGTAGCTGCGCTTTCAGACTCGTGATGTGGGGGCAATTTTTTGCAGTCCTCAATTTTTTGAACATTTCCTAAATGGATCCCTGCTGAGGAATCGCTTAAGAGCTGCGGGTTGCAACAGGAAAATGATTAATCCCACGACATTAATAGCAGAACATTTAAAATATTTATTTTAAACTTGTTTAAGAACATGTATACATATTTGTATAAAAATAAAATAATTACAGGAGTAATATAGTATTTTAGATGTCGTTTTTCGCCCAGGGCTTAATGCTGGTCGTGGAAAGTGTAAGAGAACCACAGTCGAAAATCGGAATGGGCGGCAGCAGTGGTGGCTTCTATGGTAAGAGATGGCCCCACAGACGTCACAGTGCTGGGGATATTGTCCTCTGTGAGTTGAGCTGCAGGGGAAAGTTACAGCAGAGGAGTTTGCAAATGACTTATAATACACTTTAGTAAAGCAGAACAAAGGTGAAGTTTTTTGTTTATCTATAGGACATAGGGCAGGGACACTGGCTTTATGTATTACGCGCTGCACACTCGTCCTTCAAATAAATCCATACTCATCTAATATGATACTTATTGAGCTATTAAAGTAATAGTATGAAAGAAACAATTTATATCTCCATAATTCATCATCACAACGATTTTAAATGAAAATAAAAGGGAGGAATTCAATTGCACACGATCATTTTTTGTGCGGATAAAAACGGGAATTTCCCGCAATTTTTTTTTTTTTTTTGGGGGGGGGGGGCAATTCGATTACTCCCCCCATTTTCGGGTGAAAACACACAGGTTCCATGATAAGTTCCTGCATCCATGTGTTTTCACGATCAAAGCCGGGAACAAACGGCACCTATCGGGGATTTTGTTTTTTGTCTGCCTCCAGGCAGGTGAAAAAAAAAACCCGACAGTGCCGGCTATCAGGGACACTTGGATAACCCCAGCGGGATTAATTAGCCACGGTAATTCATTTACAGTGGCTAATTAAATTACCCCTAAGTATTATGTTTAATATAGTGAAAATAACTTATTACATACCGTAACCCTCTGTTCCAGGAATTATTACTGTTTTAGATTTATTATCGGTCACTCTTCTCTAGCTGATGCCCTAACACCAGCGGCTTTCTATGGAGACATATTCATCAGACAATCTACTCTCCTCCCTCAGTTTCAATAAAAAAGCTTTTATTTTTTTCATTCATTGATTTTCTTTTTCTTAATCTGTATTTCTATCTATCTATCTATCTATCTATCTATCTATCTATCTATCTATCTATCTATCTATCTCAATGTATCTATCTTTCCATCCTCTGTGTAGGACTATTGCCTGTTTATGGTGTTCTTTGTACTTCTTTGATTCCATCAATAAATTCTCTTTAGAACTTAAAAATAAAAAGATGGCCATCCACTACTGTACATTTGGGTTAAATATTTAAAAATTCCTTTTTTCCCCCTTAGACAAAGTCTTACTCTCAATGGATATTTCTATATCCTATTGTTGGATGTACTGTTGGAGAGCCTTGAGGACCACGTTTGGGAACCTCTGATCTAGAGCACTGGTTCCCAAACTTTCTAGAATCACGGTACTCTAGAGAAAATGTTTCATGGCACTCCTAGGCCAAATGTTTCTTATTGAGAAATTCAGAAAACAAATATTAACTTTAGTAAAATGTGCTTACATGGCATCCTTAGGGTTAGTTATGTGGTGGTGGTGGACAGGGTTATACTTCTGTTTATCCATATATTTTATGATTGGCAGCCAGCAGCTCTGGTTTTTCCTATCACATTGCCCATAAATAATTTGTTTTGGACCTGGACCACCAGCCCGTGGCACCCCTGCAAGTACGTAGTGGCACCCAGTTTGGGAACCACTGATCTGAAGGATATCTCCCAAATGCTATTCCTCAATAACTCACAGCAGGAAAGCTTTGATGTATGGAAGAAGCCGGCCTGGGAGAGAGCATCGAATATGCCAACAGCCCAACTCATCGCTCAAGTTCAGCTACCAACTTTATAGTGTGCTACATTAGGTCTTGTTTCTCAGTATAATGGCAATAGCTGATTTGTTTTTGCTTATTACATAGTGCATAAACTGCTATGTAGTAAAACAAAAAAATTATAGAACCTAGTGGTATTATACATTTTTTTTTTTTTCAGAATAAATATGTATAGAAATTACATTTCCAGAGAAATGGAGGTGGTTGCCTCTGGGCACCAGCCCTGAAGGGGGCACCTCTCCTCCATTGTCCCAGCCAGCTTCTGCCATCCCTTAACAATAAGCATTTGCAGCTACCCCTGCAGCCTGAGTTGGACTGGCCCGTCGGGCACAGTATAGCGGCTTGCACAGAAGCTGTTGACTGACCCAGCAGCAGGGGCTGCAGGATCCATCTGGGTGCATCTGCTGCACCACTGATTCCGTTTTATGGAATCAGTGGTGACCTCAGTGGGGGAGAGGAGCCTAGGTTGCTGCAGGAGCTTCCTGTACTGAGGAGCCAGGTCCGTTAGTCTGAGAGACAGATCCTCCTTCTGGACAGGTAAGTGGCAATGGAGGTGTGGAAAATGTTTTTTATGTTGCCTAATGTTGATGCAATGAGGGGGGAGTGTATTTGTTGTTGTTTTTTTTTTGGGGGGGGGTTTAATACGGTCTGTGTTGAGGGTTGTGTACTAGTGTGTGGGGGGTGTATTAATATTGTGTGTGGGGGTATGCATATTATCTGTGTTATATGTGGTCTCTGCTATATAGGCAGTCACTGTAACATTCTTTTTATAATATGGTGGCACTGCAACACTCTCTGTATAATATGGCGGTCACTGTGATGCTCCCTAAATTATATGGCTATTACTGCAACACTCTCTGAAATATATGGCAGTTATTACGACACTCTCTGCATTATATGGCGGTCACTGCAATGCTCTCAATATTATATGGCGGACAATACAACCCTCTCTGCATTACATGATAGGCACTGCAACACTCTGCATTATATGGCGAACACTCTTCATTGTATGGCGGGCACTGCGACACACTCTGTAATATATGGTGGGCACTGCAACACACTCTGCATTGTATTGCAGGCACTGCAACACTCTCTGCAATGTATGGCGGGCACTACGACACTCTCTGCAATGTATGGCGAGCACTGCGACACTCTGCAATGTATGGCGGGCACTGCAACACACTCTGCAATGTAGGGTGGGCACTGCAACACTGCAATGTAGGGCGGGCACTGCAACACACTACAATGTAGGGCGGGCACTACAACACACTAATGTAGGGCGGGCACTGCGACACTCTGCAATGTAGGGCGGGCACTGCGACACACTCTGCAATGTAGGGCGGGCACTGCGACACACTCTGCAATGTAGGGCGGGCACTGCGACACACTCTGCAATGTAGGGCGGGCACTGCGACACACTCTGCAATGTAGGGCGGGCACTGAGACACTCTGCAATGTAGGGCGGGCACTGAGACACTCTCTGCAATGTAGGGCGGGCACTGCGACACTCTCTGCAATGTATGGCAGGCACTGCGACACTCTCTGCAATGTATGGCAGGCACTGTGACACTCTCTGCAATGTATGGCAGGCACTGCAACACTCTGTATTATATGGCGATCATTGCGATGCTCTTTGCATTATAAGACAGCCACTGCAATGTGGGGAGGCACCAGCATCTATATTGCTTCGGGGCGACTGGGATGAAGTTACGCCAGTGGCTCAGAGGGCTAGCATTAGGCTAGATTTACCATATGCTTTCTTGATTAACCAATACAAGAGAGGCCCGCAGATCCTAAGCTGCTGCCCTGTAGGTCTGTGCCACCTCCTGGAGTACTGTATATAATTTGCTCTTCGAGTGAGTTTCTTTTGGAGACTCGATGAATGATAAACAGTAGTGTGGACTTTTCTCCATTTGCATTTCCCACTATCTCACTAACTTTGCATTATCAGAGGCCAAAGTCTTTTGCAGTAGTTACGTAACCCTTTCAGTCCTGTAAGCATCGATGCTGCTTTGCTCGGGCACCTCAGTAATGTGGTGATGGTCAGTCTGGAATGGTCAGAACGAACGATGCTGGCATTTTCCTTACACAGTAAAAGATCATTGAAGGTCACACAGAGAGAATGGTGGTTACCCATCAACCTTGGTATAATATCTACACGTTCTGCATCGCTGCAAAACGTTGTGGTGCCTTATACATGAATGCTAATAATAAATGCTAATAAATACTTGTGCCAGCAAGGGTATCAAAGGATTTAATATACACGAGTAATGCTGGGTACACACTAGACGATATGTCGTCCGAGCCCGCGGATCGGAACGACGTATCGGGTACATCGTCTAGTGCGTACCAATGATATGTGCGTTCCCGTTGGTCATTAGCGACTTCGACGGTCGGCCCTACTGCAGGGCTGATGGAGGAGGTCGCTAACGATATCATGCTGCAAAATGCAGCATGACACTTAACTCCCCCGTCTGACCCGGCATTGGCAAGCGTGTATGCACTTGCCGCATGCCGGGTCCCGGCGCTGGCGATGTCGCTCTGGGTACACATCGTCTAATGTGTACCCAGCTTAAGTTGGTTAATCAAATTGTCTTCAGTGATAACATTTCAAATGAATGGAAGTTTCCCAAAACAACACAGTAAATGGTATTATACTTTAACTTTCCCAAGCAGCGTGTGTTAGCCGTCTTCTCTAAGCAGATTCTGATCAGATATTGCACAGCAGTCCCAATGTTATGGGCCCCATTTAAAGTTGTTTAGACGTAAATCCATTTGCCGCATGTAATAATATCGTGTGTGTCTGCATCGTGCATATATGACATAATGCTCTGCCCCATTAAGAGTTGTGGTCCTTTGCGCTGGGGGAGGTGTGTCAGGGATTACACACGGGAAGTACACGTGTATAGTCTCCACAATGCGCCGTAAAGTTCTGTGCTGATAATGATGACAGCCACATCTTTGTAATGGACGTACTGTATTCCTATGCTAGCCTACAGTACATGGCGCCATTAAGTGTCCGCAGTGCTGTACAGAAAAGACTTACATTACAGTGAAACACAACCAATTCAATATAAAAGAGGTAAAAACAGGCCAAATAAATGAAATAGTGAAAGAAGATAAAATGAATGACAGATAAAACCAGTATCACTCAGTGACCCAGTGCCCTGGGCAGACAAAGGAACACTGAAACATTGACTGTGAATTGTAGCACACTGGAGCAGTGTCGTATCTGTATTGGAGAGTGTGCACACAGGTCCACACCGTACAACATGCACCCATTATTAATACTTACTTCACCGAAGTCCTGTGTTGGAGCTGCACGAGCAGCGCAAATCACCTGGAAAATGGCGCCACAGTCATTTTCCTGGGGATTTGTGCATGCGCAATAGAGGCGTCTCGAGGATCACGGCGCAGGGCCGGTTCAAGGTTTCTGGGTGCCCTAGGCAACATTTCATCCAACGCCCTTGCCCCTCCAATTAATACTATGCCACACGTTAGTGACCCCAATTTATAATATGCCACACAGCAGTGTCCCAAATGCATAATATACTATAAAGAAATGACACACGTGTGCCCCAAATTCTTATGCCATGCAACTTTAACCCAATACATTATGCCACACATCCGTGCCCCAATACATATTTATGCCACAAATCTGTGCCCCAACATATTTCAAAATCCATTAACCTCTCCACACACTCACCCTGCCAGCACTCATTAACCCCCCCACACACATACACACCCTGCCAGCACTCATTAACCCCCCCATACACATACACACACACCCCCAAGCCTTTTCAAAAGGATGCTGGAAGACTGGCAGTTCTAATCTCGACAGGTAAGTATTTTCCTATTCACTAACCTAACCCCCCCCTAACCCTCCCTTAGGGGTACCTAACCCTAACCTCCCCCCCCCAAGTGCCTAACCCTAACCCCCCTGTAAGTACCTAAACCTAACCCTCCCTTCCCCGCAGCCTAAACCTAAGGCTCCTGGGGGGGTGCCTAACCCGGTATGCAATCGGGAAGCCGACTGCCTAAATACCGGCAGCCGGCTTCCCGACTGTCATATCCCGGCAAGGGTGAAATGCCGGGCATCTAGATGTAGACGCCTGCATTTCCCCGACGCCGGGAGACCGGCGCCCGGCATCCCGATTCGTAGTGATGCCGGGCGCCGCGAGCGGACAGCCGCGGGGGGGAGGGTTAGGTTTAGGGCTCCCGGGGGGGACTTATGGTTAGGCCCCCCCCCGGGTGGGTTGGGGTTAGGCTAGGGGGAGGGAGGGTTAGGGTTAGGCACCCCCGGGGGGGACTTAGGGTTAGGCACCCCCCCGGGGGACTTAGGTTTAGGCAGCGGGGAAGGGGGTGGTAAGGGTTAGGCACTTAGAGGGTGGATTAGGGTTAGGCACTTGGGGGGGAAGTTAGGGTTAGGCACCCCTAAGGAGGGTTAGGGTTAGGGGGGTTAGGTTAGGTTAGAGAATACTTACCTAGCCACGATCGGGTTTTCCAGCGCTGTCGGGCTTCCGCTGCTCGGAACTCTGCTGATGTCGGGCTGCCGCTGACGGGAATCGAACCATGCGGCCGGCGGTATTTCATACCAATTCCCCTAACCCTAACCTCCCCCCCGGGGGTGTCTAACCCTAAGTCCCCCCCCCGGGAGCCCCTAACCTAACCCACCCCACCCCGCGGCTGTCCGCGCCCGGCTTACCTTCGATCAGGGCGTCGGGCTCCCGGCAAGGGTCTAATGATGTCTGTCATTAGACCCTTGTCGGCATTAGACAGTCGGGATGCAGACGGTCAGCATTTAGACCGTCGGCATCCCGACTGCATTAACAAACACACACATAGCCACCCTGCCAGCACTCGTTAAACACACACATTTCCAGTGCTCATTAACCCGCCACATGCTCATTCTTCCAGGACTCATTAAACACCCCCCCTCCCACATACAGAAACATTCACTCTGCCAGCACTCAAGAAACCCCTCCTCACACACATATTCATCCTGCCAGCACTCAGGGGTGACCACCACTGCTGCTATCTCTACTGCACTGACAGTTGACGGTGCCAGTGGTGGGGGCTGGTTTCTGCGTCAGCCCTGGTTATCAGTAGTCCTGGCCAGGATTGAAAGAGACACCATTCATTTTTTATTTTTTTTTATTTTGTGGACTCAGTGGTGCCCTCCAATGACTGGCACCCTTAGGCAGCCTCCTAAAGCTACCTAATGGTAGCACTGTCCCTGCGCAGACGCCATGTTTCCGGAGACCTGTGCATGCGCAGTCCACTTCACTAGAGAGGATGGGGCCATCAAGGAGTAGTCTGCACTTGGGCCCCCACCTCTCTTAAACCATTCCTGCAGTGGAGACAGGGATAGTGCAGGGAGAGAAAAAGGGTGGAGGGCCCTGCACGGGAGCGCTAACAGACCATGGTACAGCCACAATTTTGCAGCACAGTTTTTTATGCGTATGTTTCATATATTATGTTCTGTGTGTTAATTATCAAGATCTTTTTACATTCCTGCAACAATCAAAAGTCATAGGGATAAATTTACTACATTGAAAGTTTTTAGAAGTGAATTTTAAAGTGATGTTGCCCATAGTAACCAATCAGATTCTAGCTATTATCTTCTATACGGTGCTAATTAAATGTTAAGTAGAATCTGATTGGTTGCTATGGGCAACATCACTTTTAAAACTCACTTCTAAAAACTCTCCCTTTAGTAAATTTACCCCCTAGTGTAATATGCATGTGTCCAAACAATATTGTATAAAGAGTGTTAAATGGAAGGATTGGGGCATGTTGTGCGAGTCACCACATTGTGACATAATTTGTCCAGATTTCCAGATGGGGAGTGCTGGAAAGTGTGACTTTACCCATTATTAGATTAGGTTACAATCAATACAAGATAGACAACTAGAAGGTACACAAACCCTCTCTCACCAGTGTATACATTTGTTTCTTTTCTATAAAAATAGCGTAAACTTCAGTGAGCAGAACTCTATAATCTCCTTTTGTATATTCCACTACTAGATGTTGCCCGCAGCTTCGCCCATAGTGAACTTGCTTCTGACAAATTTTTTATTTGAGGTGCTCGTTATATTGCTTTCCGTAGGGGCCCTGTGGCGGGAGTGGCCCATGTGACCAGCAGTGCTATACAGACTGGTGACAGCAGCGTCTTCACCCACCACTCACACCAATGTCACTGTGTGTCCTGTGCACAGGCTGCTATGTAGCCTATCCTATTCACCCACCACTCACACCAATGTCACTGTGTGCCCTGTGCACATACTGCTATGTAGCCTCTCCTATTCACCCACCACTCACACCAATGTCACTGTGTGCCCTGTGCACAGGCTGCTATGTAGCCTATCCTATTCACCCACCACTCACACCAATGTCACTGTGTGCCCTGTGAACAGGCTGCTATGTAACCTATCCTATTCACCCACCACTCACACCAATGTCACTGTGTGCCCTCTGCACAGGCTGCTATGTAGCCTATCCTATTCACCCACCACTCACACCAATGTCACCGTGTGCCCTGTGCACAGACTGCTATGTAGCCTATCCTATTCCCCCACCACTCACACCAATGTCACCGTGTGCCCTGTGCACAGACTGCTATGTAGCCTATCCTATTCACCCACCACTCACACCAATGTCACTGTGTGTCCTGTGCACAGACTGCTATGTAGCCTTATCCTATTCAGCCACCACTCACACCAATGTCACTGTGTGCCCGGTGCACAGACTGCTATGTAGCCTATCCTATTCACCCACCACTCACACCAATGTCATCGTGTGCCCTGTGCACAGACTGCTATGTAGCCTATCCTATTCACCCACCACTCACACCAATGTCACCGTGTGCCCTGTGCACAGACTGCTATGTAGCCTATCCTATTCACCCACCACTCACACCAATGTCACTGTGTGTCCTGTACACAGACTGCTATGTAGCCTATCCTATTCACCCACCACTCACACCTATGTCACTGTGTGCCCTGTGCACAGACTGCTATGTAGCCTATCCTATTCAGCCACCACTCACACCTATGTGACCTGTGCACATACTGCTATGTAGCCTATCCTATTCACCCACCACTCACACCAATCTCACTGTGTGCCCTCTGCACAGGCTGCTATGTAGCCTATCCTATTCACCCATCACTCACACCTATGTCACCATGTGACCTGTGCACAGACTATGTACCCTATCCTATTCACCCACCACTCACACCAATGTCACTGTGTGCCCTCTGCACAGGCTGCTATGTAGCCTACCCTATTCACCCACCACTCACACCAATGTCACAGTGTGCCCTGTGCACAGACTGCTATGTAACCTATCCTATTCACCCACCACTCACACCAATGTCACTGTGTGCCCTCTGCACAGACTGCTATGTAACCTATCTATATTCACCCACCACTCACACCAATGTCACTGTGTGCCCTGTGCACAGGCTGCTATGTAGCCTATTATATTCACCCACCACTCACACCAATGTCACTGTGTGCCCTGTGCACAGACTGCTATGTAGCCTATCCTATTCACCCACCACTCACACCAATGTCACTGTGTGCCCTGTGCACAGGCTGCTATGTAACCTATCCTATTCACCCACCACTCACACCAATGTCACTGTGTGCCCTCTGCACAGGCTGCTATGTAGCCTCTCCTATTCACCCACCACTCACACCAATGTTACTGTGTGCCCTGTGCACAGACTGCTATGTAGCCTATCCTATTCACCCACCACTCACACCAATGTCACTGTGTGCCCTGTGCACAGGCTGCTATGTAGCCTATCCTATTCACCCACCACTCACACCAATGTCACTGTGTGCCCTGTGCACAGGCTGCTATGTAGCCTCTCCTATTCACCCACCACTCACACCAATGTCACCGTGTGCCCTGTGCACAGACTGCTATGTAGCCTCTCCTATTCACCCACCACTCACACCAATGTCACCGTGTGCCCTGTGCACAGACTGCTATGTAGCCTATCCTATTTACCCACCACTCACACCAATGTCACCGTGTGCCCTGTGCACATACTGCTATGTAGCCTATCCTATTCACCCACCACTCACACCTATGTCACTGTGTGCCCTGTGCACAGACTGCTATGTAGCCTATCCTATTCACCCACCACTCACACCAATGTCACCATGTGACCTGTGCACATACTGCTATGTAGCCTATCCTATTCACCCACCACTCACACCAATCTCACTGTGTGCCCTGTGCACAGGCTGCTATGTAGCCCTCCTATTCACCCACCACTCACACCAATGTCACCATGTGCCCTGTGCACAGACTGCTATGTAGCCTCTCCTATTCACCCACCACTCACACCAATGTCACTGTGTGCCCTGTGCACATACTGCTATGTAGCCTATCCTATTAACCCACCACTCACACCTATGTCACTGTGTGCCCTGTGCACAGACTGCTATGTAGCCTATCCTATTCACCCACCACTCACACCAATGTCACCATGTGACCTGTGCACATACTGCTATGTAGCCTATCCTATTCACCCGCCACTCACACCAATGTCACTGTGTGCCCTGTGCACAGGCTGCTATGTAGCCTCTCCTATTCACCCACCACTCACACCAATGTCACCGTGTGCCCTGTGCACAGACTGCTATGTAGCCTCTCCTATTCACCCACCACTCACACCAATGTCACCGTGTGCCCTGTGCACAGACTGCTATGTAAAGTATCCTATTCACCCACCACTCACACCAATGTCACCGTGTGCCCTGTGCACAGACTGCTATGTAACCTATCTATATTCACCCACCACTCACACCAATGTCGCTGTGTGCCCTGTGCACAGGCTGCTATGTAGCCTATCCTATTCACCCACCACTCACACCAATGTCACTGTGTGCCCTGTGCACAGACTGCTATGTAGCCTATCCTATTCACCCACCTCTCACACCAATGTCACTGTGTGCCCTGTGCACAGACTGCTATGTAACCTATCCTATTCACCCACCACTCACACCAATGTCACCGTGTGACCTGTGCATAGACTGCTATGTAGCCTATCCTATTCACCCACCACTCACACCAATGTCACCGTGTGCCCTTTGCACAGACTGCTATGTAGCCTATCCTACTCACCCACCACTCACACCAATGTCACTGTGTGCCCTGTGTACAGATTGCTATGTAGCCTAGCCTATTCACCCACCGCTCACACCAATGTCACCGTGTGCCCTGTGCACAGACTGCTATGTAGCCTATCCTACTCACCCACCGCTCACACCAATGTCACTGTGTGCCCTGTGCACAGACTGCTATGTAGCCTATACTATTCACCCACCACTCACACCAATGTCACTGTGTGCCCTGTGCACAGACTGCTATGTAGCCTTTCCTATTCACCCACCACTCACACCAATGTCACTGTGTGTCCTGTGCACAGACTGCTATGTAGCCTATCCTATTCACCCACCGCTCACACCAATGTCACTGTGTGCCCTGAGCACAGACTGCTATGTAGCCTATCCTATTCACCCACCACTCACACCAATGTCACTGTGTGCCCTGTGCACAGACTGCTATGTAGCCTATACTATTCACCCACCACTCACACCAATGTCACTGTGTGCCCTGTGCACAGACTGCTATGTAGCCTTTCCTATTCACCCACCACTCACACCAATGTCACTGTGTGTCCTGTGCACAGACTGCTATGTAGCCTATCCTATTCACCCACCACTCACACCAATGTCATCGTGTGCCCTGTGCAAAGACTGCTATGTAGCCTATCCTATTCACCCACCACTCACACCAATGTCACCGTGTGCCCTGTGCATAGACTGCTATGTAGCCTATCCTATTCACCCACCACTCACACCAATGTCACCGTGTGCCCTGTGCATAGACTGCTATGTAGCCTATCCTATTCACCCACCACTCACACCAATGTCACTGTGTGTCCTGTACACAGACTGCTATGTAGCCTATCCTATTCACCCACCACTCACACCAATGTCACTGTGTGTCCTGTGCACAGAGTGCTATGTAGCCTATCCTATTCACCCACCACTCACACCTATGTCACCATGTGACCTGTGCACATACTGCTATGTAGCCTCTCCTATTCACCCACCACTCACACCAATGTCACCGTGTGCCCTGTGCACAGGCTGCTATGTAGCCTATCCTATTCACCCACCACTCACACCAATGTCACTGTGTGCCCTGTGCACAGGCTGCTATGTAACCTATCCTATTCACCCACCACTCACACCAATGTCACTGTGTGCCCTCTGCACAGACTGCTATGTAACCTATCCTATTCACCCACCACTCACACCAATGTCACTGTGTGCCCTGTGCACAGACTGCTATGTAACCTATCCTATTCACCCACCACTCACACCAATGTCACTGTGTGCCCTGTGCACAGACTGCTATGTAACCTATCTATATTCACCCACCACTCACACCAATGTCACTGTGTGTCCTGTGCACAGACTGCTATGTAGCCTATCCTATTCACCCACCACTCACACCAATGTCATCGTGTGCCCTGTGCAAAGACTGCTATGTAGCCTATCCTATTCACCCACCACTCACACCAATGTCACCGTGTGCCCTGTGCATAGACTGCTATGTAGCCTATCCTATTCACCCACCACTCACACCAATGTCACCGTGTGCCCTGTGCACAGACTGCTATGTAGCCTATCCTATTCACCCACCACTCACACCAATGTCACCGTGTGCCCTGTACACAGACTGCTATGTAGCCTATCCTATTCACCCACCACTCACACCAATGTCACCGTGTGTCCTGTGCACAGAGTGCTATGTAGCCTATCCTATTCACCCACCACTCACACCTATGTCACCATGTGACCTGTGCACATACTGCTATGTAGCCTATCCTATTCACCCACCACTCACACCAATCTCACTGTGTGTCCTCTGCACAGGCTGCTATGTAGCCTATCCTATTCACCCACCACTCACACCAATGTCACCGTGTGCCCTGTGCACAGACTGCTATGTAGCCTATCCTATTCACCCACCACTCACACCAATGTCACTGTGTGCCCTGTGCACAGACTGCTATGTAGCCTACCCTATTCACCCACCACTCACACCAATGTCACAGTGTGCCCTGTGCACAGACTGCTATGTAACCTATCCTATTCACCCACCACTCACACCAATGTCACTGTGTGCCCTGTGCACAGACTGCTATGTACCCTATCTATATTCACCCACCACTCACACCTATGTCACTGTGTGCCCTGTGCACAGGCTGCTATGTAGCCTATTATATTCACCCACCACTCACACCAATGTCACTGTGTGCCCTGTGCACAGACTGCTATGTAGTCTATCCTCTTCACCCACCACTCACACCAATCTCACTGTGTGCCCTGTGCACAGGCTGCTATGTAGCCTCTCCTATTCACCCACCACTCACACCAATGTTACTGTGTGCCCTGTGCACAGACTGCTATGTAGCCTATCCTATTCACCCACCACTCACACCAATGTCACTGTGTGCCCTGTGCACAGGCTGCTATGTAGCCTATCCTATTCACCCACCACTCACACCAATGTCACTGTGTGCCCTGTGCACAGACTGCTATGTAGCCTATCCTATTCACCCACCACTCACACCAATGTCACTGTGTGCCCTGTGCACAGGCTGCTATGTAGCCTATCCTATTCACCCACCACTCACACCAATGTCACTGTGTGCCCTGTGCACAGGCTGCTATGTAGCCTCTCCTATTCACCCACCACTCAAACCAATGTCACCGTGTGCCCTGTGCACAGACTGCTATGTAGCCTCTCCTATTCACCCACCACTCACACCAATGTCACCGTGTGCCCTGTGCACAGACTGCTATGTAGCCTATCCTATTCACCCACCACTCACACCAATGTCACTGTGTGCCCTGTGCACATACTGCTATGTAGCCTATCCTATTCACCCACCACTCACACCTATGTCACTGTGTGCCCTGTGCACAGACTGCTATGTAGCCTATCCTATTCACCCACCACTCACACCAATGTCACCATGTGTCCTGTGCACATACTGCTATGTAGCCTATCCTATTCACCCACTACTCACACCAATCTCACTGTGTGCCCTGTGCACAGGCTGCTATGTAGCCCTCCTATTCACCCACCACTCACACCAATGTCACCATGTGCCCTGTGCACAGACTGCTATGTAGCCTCTCCTATTCACCCACCACTCACACCAATGTCACTGTGTGCCCTGTGCACATACTGCTATGTAGCCTATCCTATTCACCCACCACTCACACCAATGTCACTGTGTGCCCTGTGCACAGGCTGCTATGTAGCCTCTCCTATTCACCCACCACTCACACCAATGTCACCGTGTGCCCTGTACACAGACTGCTATGTAGCCTATCCTATTCACCCACCACTCACACCAATGTCACCGTGTGCCCTGTGCACAGACTGCTATGTAAAGTATCCTATTCACCCACCACTCACACCAATGTCACCGTGTGCCCTGTGCACAGACTGCTATGTAACCTATCTATATTCACCCACCACTCACACCAATGTCACCGTGTGCCCTGTGCACAGACTGCTATGTAAAGTATCCTATTCACCCACCACTCACACCAATGTCACCGTGTGCCCTGTGCACAGACTGCTATGTAACCTATCTATATTCACCCACCACTCACACCAATGTCGCTGTGTGCCCTGTGCACAGACTGCTATGTAGCCTATCCTATTTACCCACCTCTCACACCAATGTCACTGTGTGCCCTGTGCACAGACTGCTATGTAACCTATCCTATTCACCCACCACTCACACCAATGTCACCGTGTGACCTGTGCATAGTCTGCTATGTAGCCTATCCTATTCACCCACCACTCACACCAATGTCACCGTGTGCCCTTTGCACAGACTGCTATGTAGCCTATCCTACTCACCCACCACTCACACCTATGTCACTGTGTGCCCTGTGTACAGATTGCTATGTAGCCTAGCCTATTCACCCACCACTCACACCAATGTCACCGTGTGCCCTGTGCACAGACTGCTATGTAGCCTATCCTACTCACCCACCGCTCACACCAATGTCACTGTGTGCCCTGAGCACAGACTGCTATGTAGCCTATCCTACTCACCACCACTCACACCAATGTCACTGTGTGCCCTGTGCACAGACTGCTATGTAGCCTATCCTATTCACCCACCACTCACACCAATGTCACTGTGAGCCCTGTGCACAGACTGCTATGTAGCCTATCCTACTCACCACCACTCACACCAATGTCACTGTGTGCCCTGTGCACAGACTGCTATGTAGCCTATCCTATTCACCCACCTCTCACACCAATGTCACTGTGTGCCCTGTGCACAGACTGCTATGTAACCTATCCTATTCATCCACCACTCACACCAATGTCACTGTGTGCCCTGTGCACAGACTGCTGTGTAGCCTATCCTACTCACCACCACTCACACCAATGTCACTGTGTGCCCTGTGCACAGGCTGCTATGTAGCCTATCCTATTCACCCACCACTCACACCAATGTCACTGTGAGCCCTGTGCACAGACTGCTGTGTAGCCTATCCTACTCACCACCACTCACACCAATGTCACTGTGTGCCCTGTGCACAGACTGCTATGTAGCCTATCCTATTCACCCACCTCTCACACCAATGTCACTGTGTGCCCTGTGCACAGACTGCTATGTAACCTATCCTATTCACCCACCACTCACACCAATGTCACCGTGTGACCTGTGCATAGACTGCTATGTAGCCTATCCTATTCACCCACCACTCACACCAATGTCACCGTGTGCCCTTTGCACAGACTGCTATGTAGCCTATCCTACTCACCCACCACTCACACCAATGTCACTGTGTGCCCTGTGTACAGATTGCTATGTAGCCTAGCCTATTCACCCACCACTCACACCAATGTCACCGTGTGCCCTGTGCACAGACTGCTATGTAGCCTATCCTACTCACCCACCGCTCACACCAATGTCACTGTGTGCCCTGAGCACAGACTGCTATGTAGCCTATCCTACTCACCACCACTCACACCAATGTCACTGTGTGTCCTGTGCACAGACTGCTATGTAGCCTATTCTATTCACCCACCACTCACACCAATGTCACTGTGAGCCCTGTGCACAGACTGCTATGTAGCCTATCCTACTCACCACCACTCACACCAATGTCACTGTGTGCCCTGTGCACAGACTGCTATGTAGCCTATCCTATTCACCCACCTCTCACACCAATGTCACTGTGTGCCCTGTGCACAGACTGCTGTGTAGCCTATCCTACTCACCACCACTCACACCAATGTCACTGTGTGCCCTGTGCACAGGCTGCTATGTAGCCTATCCTATTCACCCACCACTCATACCAATGTCACTGTGTGCCCTGTGCACAGACTGCTATGTAGCCTATCCTCTTCAAGTGACCACGGGCCCAAAGGAGCTCTCACCCCCCCCCTTTACCGGCCACGCACATGGTGCCACATCTATCTCTTGCATCGATGATGTCAATAAATGTTTTTGTTATTGCTCAGCTTTAACGTGACAGATAGAGATAAAACAAAGTGCAGGTTATTTCTAGGAGTTTCCACGACAAAAGATGCAGTTTTAATGAAAATCGTTTCATCAGTCTTTGCGCCAACTTTGAACAAACAGACAGACACAACGGTCATATTACATCAGTATAGATGGTCTCTGTATGACTGTTTTGTTTAAAGCACTAGGAAAATATGGTGACACATAATGAAAATGTAAGTACATGCCATAAGATTTGCGAATTACAGCTCCTACCTTTGACAGTCTTACTGCTAGGTGCTCCTTCATAGATTACCAGGGAATTATGTTCAGAAGACATATTCACGTGTTTAAAATGTATCATTATGAAGTGGTCTTTTGGAGCTTGGAATATCAGTTGGCACCTGAAATGAAAGATGTAAAGGACTTTATAGCATCCATACACATGCAGAGAGGGATTACTGCACAGAATACTATACATCACTATGCAATTTCACTGCTGAGAAAAGGAGTCGCTACAATTGCCTAGGACTTATGTAGATGTGTAGTATGGTACATCTCGCTGGCTCTAAGCCTCCTGTAGGTTGTATCACCTGCTTAGAAAGAAGGTGGTGATCATTTCCAGGTGCGTGTTACTCTCAGTGTTTACATTTAGCCATTTTAGTTTTTTAAATAGTCGATTTAAAAATGGCTTTTTTTTTCTTTTATTGTAAATGGAACTGAGGCGCGAGGGCCTAATTCTGACTATGCCATAAGTGGGAAAAGGAGACGGATCTTGCGCATAATGCACGTGCTGGAAAAAAATAATCGGCAACTGCGCATGTGCTGGATCAGACTTACACTATCTGACGGAGATCGCTCCTGCAAACAGACAACACTTTCCGGGAAATTGGTGTTTTCGGGTGGTAATTGGCCGGCGACCATTTGATCGCAAAGAACAGCCTGGGAGTGTCATAGACGGGCTCTCCAACTCCCTGTGTGATCGTAGTGTTCAGACGGAGATAGGACGTCGGATTCTGGCGCATCTTTTGCCCTAGCAAGGGGCTGCTGCAAGTCTCACAGCCTGCACACCAAACTCACAAAGCTAGAGTTTCAGTTTTCAGGTAAAGATCCCTATTGTCTGCTACATGAGGGAGAACAACAGGGAAGATCATAGGGACTGAAATGTAGATTACCCCAATAATGGTCGCTAAAAAGGTCCCTATTTTTAAGGTTGCCCAAACTGCACAGTTCATATTCTGTTGGTATTTACATTATCAACAAATAATAGCTGTTCTGATGCCCTGCCTTAATGCAGGGCTTGACGAATCCCAGGGGCCAGGTTGCCATGGCTACCAGATTTTGCTGCCTGGCTACCATATTTTGCAGTGAGGGAGGAAGCAGATCCTCATCAGCCCCCCGCGGAGATTCGTGCCTATAGTATTGCGGCGTTCATTTCATGCACAGGAGTGCATGTGCTGAGTGTCGTCTGCGGTGACTGCTGTGCCTGTGTCCGTCCTGGCCTGCACTGACTCCTCCTGGCCTGCTCTGATCCCTGCTTTCTGTCTCAGTCTACGCTGATCCTCCTGAACGTCCCGGCTGTCTACTATCTTTGGCTGCATAGAGCTCCCTGGTAATAGGGTCTTGGCGTGGCCAGGGATTGTGGAACGGCTTCAGAGGGATAGTGATGTGACCACGAGGGGAGGGGGGTTCTGTTGTACTTTCTGGCACCATTGCTTGTTTTATATGAAATGTGGTCCGTTATTACTGGAGGGTGGGTGGTGGAGCAGGGGAGCTGTGCAGAGCAGTGAGGGGGCCTCCATGCTATAGTATCCATTCAACAGCAACCATTTGTGGACTAGTATAATGTATATATCAGTTGCATAACACACAGAGCTGTGCTCCTCAATCACTCCTGCAATTTTTGAATGGGATTATTTAAAAAAACAAAAAAAGAATTAGTGTAGATATTACGATGGGTTGCATAATGCCCCAAGGGCCACCAGATAAAAGGCTCTGCAGAGCTTGATAAATATGTCCCTAACTATTATTATTATCCTTTATTTATATGGCGTCACAAGTGTTCCGCACATAGGCCCTCATTCAGAGCCGCTCGCTAGCGGCAGTACGCTCGTTCCGAGCGATGTTCGCACATCTGCGCATGCGTACGGTTTTTAGTACGCATGCGCGAACCAGTCAGTGCGGCCGAAAATCGTTTGTACGCTATATAGCGAGTGCCTGCTATTTTGAGTGACAGAATGAGGCGTATGTGGGTGGTAACAGGGGAAAGTGCTTGAAAACGGGGGAGTGGAATTCGAAAAAAAGGCGTGCTTAAAGGTCAAAATGGGCGTTTTAAGGGAGTGCATAATTAATACAGCAGCGTCATTGACCACGTCACTTGGTTTTTTTAACTCAGAACTGCTCGCAAAATAGCGGTTGAAAAAACCAACCACAAGAATAGCGAGCAGTTCATACGCTGTACGATGTACTCGATTAATATAATAAATAGCGGACATGACGTATGGTGCGAGCGGCCAGGGGGCGTTTTTATCAAATAAACGAGCGTATGTTTTGCTCGCTCGTTCAGACTTAGAGGTGTGTACAGACTGCAATGTGCGAACGGATCATTTGAATAGCCACCCCTTGTTTTTGAATGAACGACCGCAAATAGCGAACGGCTCTGAATGAGGGCCATAGTACATAAACAAATAAATATAACAAGTGACTTACAATACAATACAATATAGGACAAGGACATGGATAATATACATTGCTACATAAGTGACCATAACACCTAGATATGCAACTTTGCAGAAGCAACCAAGTGTTAGGTGCCCTGGTGGGGGGTAAGAAGTAGATGAAAGTAAAGTAAGGAGAAGCACAAGAGGGTACATTATACAGTAGATCTCATACGTTTACCAACCTGCTTGCAATGATCCTTAACTGGCCTAACAGAATTAATTTACCATTGCCAAAAATAGCCACTTCCTTACATTTGCTGCAAAACAAAAATAAACCTTCTACAGCATAAAACAAATGCTGTGCAGTCACTGAGAACACTGTATGTGAACCTTACTGCCATCTAATGGTTAAGATAGAAATTAACAGCACTCACCCATTATACCAATCCCCTAATATTAGCTAAAGTGGGATTTTATTTAATTGCCAATAGTGCTCGTTATCACATTGCCCTAATGGGGATACTGCCGGTGCTACCCCATCAGGTGTTCATGCCGGTAGTGAAGGTACCACAATGCTTTTCTAACTAATGGAACTGAAAACCCAAATCTGGCTCAGCATGCTTAAGAATGGTGGAGTCTGGCAGTGAGTTAATTATTAATACTGCAGGCCCATATTGGTGGGACGGAATGTTAAGGATTCCGATGGTCAGGATGCCGACAGTCAGTATACTGAGAGATTGAGGAGGTAAGTATTACAACCCTTACCCTAACCCTCCCATCACGCAGCCTAACTCTAACCCTCCCGCAGCCTAACCCCTGTTCCACAGCCTAACCCTCCCCTAACTTCACGTAGCCTAACCCTCCCGTCCCACAGCCTAACCCTCCCCTCCCGCAGCCTAACTCAAACCATCCCGTCCTGCAGCCTAACCATAACCCTCCTTTATCCTAACTCTAACCCTCCTGTCCCACAGCCTAACCCTACCCTCCCGCAGCCTAACCCTAACGCTCCCACCCCACAGCCTAACCCTCCCCTCCTGCAGCCTAACTCAAACCCTCCCGTCCTGCAGCCTAACCATAACCCTCCCGCAGCCTAACCTTAACCTTCCCACAGCCTAACCCTCCCCTAGTGCCTAACCCTCCTCTCCTGCAGCCTAACTCTAACCCTCCTGCCCCGCAGCCTAACCCTAACCCTCCCCTCCTGCAGCCTAACTCTAACTCTCCTGCCCCGCAGCCTAACCCTAACCTTCCCACAACCTAACTCTCCCCCTAGCGCCTAACCCTAACCCGCCCTTCCCACAGCCTAACCCTCCCCCTAGTGCCTAATCCTTCCTTCCTGCACCTTAACCCTCCTGCCCCGCAGCCTAACCCTAACCCGCCCCTCATGCAGCCTAACCCTCCCCTCCCCGCAGCCTAACCCCAGCCTAACCCTCCCCTCCCCACAGCCTAACCCTAACCCACCCCTCCTGCAGCCTAACACTAAGCCTCCTGTCCTGCAGCCTAACCCTCCCCATAACCCTCATACTTACCTCCGAAATCTGTAGGTATTCGGACAGTCAGAATGCCGCTGTCGGTATTGTGACCGTCGGCAATCTGACTGTCGGGATGCTGACTACATCTCGGTGCGACGAGTGAGCACTACTTTTTTTTTTCTTAGAATATGGGAGAAACAAATAATTTTTAATTCTAAATTTCAACAATTGGGAGAGTTTTCGTAAATAGAAAAATAGGCACCACAGTACTTTATATGCTATGAGGCTAATATAAGTGGAAACGCACAATGCAAATCCATGACGCTACTATTGTGGATAAACACATGCATCATAAAACGTCCCGATTCCTCCCCCAAACTATATTATGTTTAATATAGGCAATGAGGAAATGAACTCATATTCACACTTACCTGAAACCCTTGTCCTGACTGTAGACAACCAGTTTCAGCTCCCCTGGTGACTGCAGGGACATCCCGTCTCTACAGGCAACATAGCTGTCTTGAGAAGGACTGGGGTTATTGGAGGGAGCACCGTCTGTAAATAAAGACACCTATGATGTGAATTAGGCACCATTTTACCAGTGTCCTAGCTCTATGCTGATCACTGACAGTCATTAATAAAATGACAGTACTGCAGGTGCATAGTGCATGCGATATCATGTGACGCCATATACCTTTAATTGGCACGGGATGCGGTAAGGATCCAGACAAGCGGGATGCCATCTGCTGGAACCCTGGCATTGGAATCCCGGACGATGAGGCAACACCGGCGACGAAATCCTGACACGACTCGGTATGCCGACGTTGGGATCCCGGACATGCGGCATCCCGATCGTAAGGACACCTTGGATAGGGGAGTATCAGCTGTGGGGGGGGGGACTTAGGTTTAGGCGCCCCGGGGGGAGTTAACATTAGGCTCTGAGCAGGAGGGAGGTTAGGGTTAGGCTCCGGGCAGGGTCTGGTTAGGTTCTGGGGGTCATGGTTAAGCACTAAGGGGGGAGTGTTAGGCACTAAGGGGGGGAAGGTTAGTCTGCGGGATAGCGAGGGTTAGTATTAGGGTACAGGAAAGGAGGGTTACGGGGTAAATAGGACAGGGGAACATTACCTACCGTTCCCCTGTCGGGATTCGAACCGTCGGGATGCCGCTGTCAGCGTACAGACAGCCGCCATCCCGTCCATCGGTATTTCATACCGAAGTCATTGGCACAAGTGGAAGCACAGAGGTTTGCATGACAAAATGGTGGCATCTGAGAGAAATTAAATATTGCACGTTGTGAAGGAATGAGTGGGGTGCATTGAGTGTTTCTTGTTGCTACTTGATTAACTGGGGACCTCAGACAGTTTTGTATCGTTCCAATGTACTAATAGCACAATGCAGGAGATTTCACAGAAATCTCAGGCAAAGTGATAATTAGCACATAATCAATGGGGGGGCTGCGATCTGATCCCTATGTACTAAACTCCAAAAATCAAAGCTTTTCTGCATTTAGCCCCGGTAGTTTACAACATCTGAAGCCTATGGAGGCTCCAGGTGCAGGAGAGAGATCTTTTGATCTCTGCCCTGTAGCCCCCGGCCGACTCCGGAATCTGACGCTGTGCGCAGCCTCCCCTGGAGAAGTTTTTCACTTCTGCAGAAGACTTCTCCTAAATGCCGGGGATATAACTTGCAGGGACAGAGGTTTTTTACCGCAACCACTGTCCTTGCGAGTTCCCCTTTGTACATAGCAGGGATATTTTCATTAAAAATTAAAATATACAATGCGAGTTAGATACATAATAATTGCGACAGTACTGCGATTATTAGGTCATAGACTCCTAAAAACTTAATTATATTGTTACAGCAAACATTTTTACAGCAATGTGCCCTGCAGACAGCTATGTTAAATATATAGGGGAAGATTGAGGGTAATTACAGGAGGAAACCTTAGGAAGTGTAATTATGCAGTAGTCAGACAGAAGACTCTCCCACATCAATCATCTGCAAATCAGGTAAAGCTGGGTACACAATGATAGATATTTTACCCATTCGATGGAACGGGCGATATATCTATAGTGCATCGCCGGGTGTGTACAGCGGATATGTCTGTGAACAACGTCATTTACAGACATATCCAATCTGCTGTGCAGCACAGCAGATATATCGGTCATCTGCTATTGTGAAAGATATATCGGTCATCTACTGGTGTGTACAGGTGACCTGCCAATCGCCAGTACACATGCTGCGGGACCCGGCGGTGACTGATAGCTCAACTGGGAGGGCGATTTAAATGCCCGCCCATTTGAGCTGTCAAACCTGGCATATCTGACAGACGAATTGGTAAATGTGTTTACACTAGGGGTGAGCGGGTTCGGTTGTACTCGGTTTTACTCGGATCTTTTTATTGGCTATCGCCGAACATGTGTTTTGGATAGCGAATGAATTCGAGCCGAAATTGCGGTAAAGTGGCGAAAAGAACCAAGTAAAACCGAGTAAAACCGAACCCGCTCACCCCTAGTTTACACTTAGCAATCGTCAGTGTAGACCTAGTGTGTACCCAGCTTAAGTGTGGCGGCGGGGTACAATGTAATGCAGGGGTGGGTAAAACGTTGATGGACCGGTGGACAGCGGACAAACAACCAGTTGATCGCGGTGGATGTCCACGAGCAGCCAGCAGCAGCCAATAAGAGTCAGGCAGATTCTTACTGGCTGCTGCACCCAGGGCCAGCGCAATACTCTTAGCCGACGCCAACCTGGAGAGGTGCCGCCGCTGCCTACTCCATTTGCTGGGCGCCCGCTGAGATTTTGTTACCAGCAGGAACCCAGCAGCTCCTTCCCTGCAGAAGCTGCTGGAGGCTGGAGCTTACTCCTGAGCTCCGCCTTCCGGCTCCCGCAGTGGGTACTATGGGAGAGACGTCATGACATCTCTCCCATAGGGCCGAGCGGGAGGAGCAGTAGGACGGCGGCAGGCGCAGGAGCGGGGATTCAGTGTTGTTTGTGTGTGTGTCTTTTATGTGTTTGGGGCACTACTACTGGGGGCACTGTATAAGGGGCACTACTACAATGGGCATTGCATAAGGGGCACTACTCTGGGCATTGCCTATAAGGGACACTACTGTGTGTCATCCCTTGCTGTGAGGTCACGTCCCTTTTTGCATGCCACTCTCCCTTTTTAGGGCTCGGTAGATCATGATGAGTTTTTAGCTTTAAAAGTAGATCACAGAGTCAAAGTCTGGCCACCTCTGATGTAATGTGTATGTGTGGAGGCTATTAATGTAATGTGGGAAATGGTGGTCTCTATTACTATAATGTGGATAATGGTGGTCACTATTAATGTAATGTGGGAGATGGTGGTCACTATTACTGTAATGTAGTGGAGCTATTAGTGTAATATAGTGTAGTGAGAGTGTTAATACAATATGTGTGAGGGAAGATACTAATGAAATGTAATGTGTTTGTGTGGAGGCTATGATATTAATGTTCTGTGTTTGTGGGGGCTATTAATGTAATATGGGAGATGGTTACTGTGAATGTAATGTAGTGTGAGGGAAGGTACTAATGTAATGTTGTAGTGTGTATTAATGAAATGTATTAGGACTAATATAGGGGCTGGTGGGTACTATTAATGCAATGTGGGAGTATTAATGTAGCGGAGCTATTACTTGTGGGGCAGTTCAGGAATATATTGTGAGTTATTTAATTGGAGTCTCCATTAAATGTGTGAAATATTCATATAAAGTAAGGTTGATGGGGCTATTAATAGATTGTAGGGGTTAGTAATGCAATGTGGGGTCTATATATTTATATATGGGATCAAATTATTGAAATGCTGTTGCAGGGCTATTTATTAAATGGTTTAATGTCAGGTTTGCTTGGGTTTGGAGAGGTCTATAGTGTTCATTCATAGTTTGACCCATTTAGAAAGCTGTCAGTGGACATACAGTACGTACATGAGTGTCAAATGGCTGATTTTCACAGTTTTTATTACTGGTGGAAAAATGATAGCAAGCAAGTGTTTTTCAGCAAAGTAGAGTTCTTCCGGCATTTTTCAGTATTTTTATACAAGTTTGTAAAAAGTTGGAATAAACACTTTTATCTCTCATGTGCAAGTTCTAAAACCCCTAGACTATATTAATGCAACACCTCCACATACCTGTCCCACATTCCACATAATTTACACCTCCACATACCTGTCCCTCATCATTTACACCTCCACATACCTGTCCTACATCATTTACACCTCCACATACCTGTCCCACATCATTTACACCTCCACATACCTGTCCCACATCATTTACACCCCCACATACCTGTCCCACATCATTTACACCTCCACATACCTGTCCCACATCATTTACACCTCCACATACCTGTCCCTCATCATTTACACCTCCACATACCTGTCCCTCATCATTTACACCTCCACACACCTGTCCCACATCATTTACACCCCCACATACCTGTCCTACATCATTTACACCTCCACATACCTGTCCCTCATCATTTACACCTCCACATACCTGTCCCTCATCATTTACACCTCCACACACCTGTCCCTCATAATTTACACCTGCACATACCTGACCCTCATAATTTACACCTCCACATACCAGTCCCACATCATTGAAACCTCCACATACCAGTCCCACATCATTGAAACCTCCACATACCAGTCCCACATCATTGAAACCTCCACATACCAGTCCCACATCATTGAAACCTCCACATACCAGTCCCACATAATTGAAACCTCCACATACAAGTCCCATATCAATTAACTTATTAAGCTTTTTAGCAAAATTCATTGAAAACTGACATACCTTTATGGTCCTCATAATTTACACCTCTACGTACCTGTCCCACATCATTTACACCTCCACATACCTGTTTCACGCATGCACGAGACCCGGATAGCGACGGGCAAGCCGTCGCTTCGGGTCTTGTACCAAAGGGCGTGGCTGCCCAGACGGAGGCGCTCCCATGGGAATGCCTACCGTCTGGGGCCGGCCCCACTGACATCACAAGTGATGTCAGTGGGAGTGCTCTCGGCTCTGATAGAGCCGAAAGCACTCCAGGGCTTGCGGCAATGAGACCCTACCACAAGGGTCTCGTCGCAAGCCCGATGGTCGCGATGGTCTTGACCATCGCGACCATCTTCCTGGCCGCTCGCTATAGCTGTGGGTGGTCACCCACAGCTATACGAGCGGCCAGGAGGCTGCTTTAAAAATTAAGAAGGACGGCCCTGATTCAGAGCGAGCGCTCTGTCAGAGCATCCGGCTCTGAATCAGGGCCTGTGTCCCCATATTTTTACCTTAAAATAAAGATTTTCCTTAACCTTTCACCTGCTCAGGAAGGTGCACACAAGAAAACGTAAAAAGCAAAGCAAGTTTGGAATAGAATTGCAAATGCTATTTGCAGTGCAAATTCGCCCTGAGGCCCTGATTCAGAGCCGGACGCTCTGACAGAGCGCTCGCTCTGAATCAGGGCTGGTCTTTTGTTTTTTTTTTAGAACGGCCTCCTGGCCGCTCGCATAGCTGTGGGTGACCACCCACCACTATAGCGAGCGGCCATGATGATGGTCGCGATGGTCAAGACCATCGCAACCATCGGGCTTGCGACGAGACCCTTGTGGTAGGGTCTCGTGGCCGCAAGCCCCAGAGAGTTTTCGGCTCGAACAGAGCCGAAAGCTCTCCCACTGACATCACTTGTGATGTCAGTGGGGCCTCTCCGCGTTCTCATGGGAACGCCTCCGTCTGGGCTGCCACCCCCGTCGCTATCCGGGTCTCGCGCATGCGCACGACGGAGCCGGCTCCATCGTGCGCATGCGCTCTGGGCCACCATCGACCCGGTTGCGAGCGCTCAGCGCTTGCGACCGGGTCTGAATCAGGCCCACAGAGCGGCTTGCAGGATCCAAATGGCACCTAATTGAATTGACCCCATAGCCTTACTTTCCAGGATCTGGCTAAGCAGCAAATGATCTTAAGACGCCATCAGCATCAGGTAGCCAAAAATGCAACAATAGAAGCATATCATAAACTGACAATTAATAACTCCTTATTGTAAAAAGATGAAATTGCAGTTTTCCTTTGAAAAATGTAAATAAAGAATTTATAAGAAAAGAAAAAAAAAAGATAGTTATCAATCTGATACACTGCACCAACTATTGATATATTGTGTATTGTTAGTTTCTTAGATTCAAACAACATAAGATCTAATTAATAAATTTTTTAAAGGGGGGGGGGGTACATTTATTATTTCCCAGATATACTGGCGAGAGATTGCTCTAAGCACAGGTCTGATGAATCCCTGATTAAAGTGATGAGTAAAAATAGAATTCAACTCCTACGGGGAATGCAAAACAGTACAATAAATAAAAGTGGGGAATAGTAAAAAGGGACCATTATTTTTGTTCCCGGGCAACTCGGCCATGCCGAGCGTCTCTCTTGCTCAAGATGTGCGTCTTATTCGCATAAATAAAATAACTAGGAGCAAGAAAACTACTTTCATAGATTACACTGATCAACTTGATGTGCGACATTTGTATATCTGCGTGTGACTGAGTCTAAATCTGTGGGCCTGATTCAGACCCGGCCGCAAGGCTGCATTCGCACGCGGCCTGTCGATGTTTGCATTCTTCTAATGCATCGCAGTGCAAGTGCGCGATTCAGCGACCACAGCGAGCACGCAGATGCTTTATACAGTGATTGACAGGAAGTGACCGTTTGAGGGTGGTGACGGGGGGTGGTCAAAGAAACACATGCGTGCCTGGGCGTCTAGACGCCGTTTCAGGGGCGTGCATAATTAGGCCCCAGCGACGGCATACGCATCCTAACGTCTAGTTACACACACAAACATTAGCAATGTCTGTTGTAGGGTCAGGTCAACCACAACTTATTCGTGTGGGTCCGATGGTTCCCGATGTTACCGATGTTTTCGCTGTATTGCGAGAACGTAAGTGAAGGGAAGTAGGCGGCATTATGTAGTGTTGGGTGTCTACTTATTGGGCTGCGGTTACAGTGCGTATGTGGTCATTACCATATTTTTGCATCAACAGGCTGTGTGTGAACGCAGCCTTGCAACCGGGTCTGAATCAGGCCCTGTGTACGAAGTCCTACGATCCAGCGTCCGCGGCTTTATCTCAGTTTCCGTTGCGCTTCATCTGCGACTTTGTGCGTGTTTTAAAACTAATTCATGTGCAGTTAAGGTCGCAGCCCAGAGTCTCTAGTACACTGGGAGGGGTGTTTCTCCGCATCTGTGATGCAAATAAAACATAATATTGAAAACAAAAATGACAGTACGCTACTCCTCTCAGGGTGCCGGGTGTCTCGCCCTGTATGGAGTAAGTTAGGTGTAAGTGGACACATCCGTAGTTCAATTCTCATTTCTTTCTTAGACATTGGAATAGACAGTGTTCCATAAAAGCAGTTCGGGTTCCAATAATATAAATAAATGAAGCGTTTCGCGAGTCGCAGCATGCTTCATCAGATAGGAAACTTCCAAATGTTGTTTCAGGAGCACTAGTAGATGACATGGAATGGTCTTAGTAGAAATTGACATGCAGTCTGCGTTCTAGTATAGTGTGCGGCTGCAAGGCCCGTCCGTGAAGGCTCTATTAGGCTCATGTTTTACATATTTATTATTTCGTCTGTAAGCACAGCATCAATAGAGGACAAGCATTGTGGCATCCCATGATAATGACATGCATCAATGTACACACTTAACACCAGTAACTAGATCAGATACTGTACACATCTGTAACTAATACAAAAATATAAATAACTTGTAGCCATATTTAAAATTAATTGTACCTGGCAGCAAAGCCTCTGAACTGGCAAGTTGATTATGCTGGTCTTCAGTATCAGCAAATGAGTTTTCGGTTTCCTTCAGGTCTTCAACGAATGATTTAAAATAATTAAAATGAATAAATACAAAACTTTAAATAAGGTTAACAAACTTTTCCTATGGCTTCCATATTACTTGGATAACCAGGTAGGTCATTTAAGTTGAGTCTAAAGTTGATCAACTGTCTCGCAGTCAGAGTGCTGAGTGACCAGATCACTGCCCAGTTGTGGATGGCTATATTGGACACGTTGCAGCTCTGCAGAGCTTGTGTCTATCAGCCGGGTAACTTCTGCTTTTAATTCAGGGATTAGGTTGGTTGGAAGGTGACCACATGGACAGGCTTGATGTGGTCATCTACAGACTGCCATTTCCAGCATGCTCAGTATACACTGTTGGTGCTTACTTTTTATTACACACATTATATCAATGCCCAATATGAACCCAGCTGATTTATACTTATAGGGCATTGCATTTGTTGTGCTGCAATATCCGTAGCAATATTGCTTTGTATGTCAGCACCATTAGTCTCTAGAATGGTTTCATGTAAGGTTAATATAAAGTAGCTGATTTTTTGGATGAATGATCATATTATGTATGTATATATACAGCATGTATATATATATATATATGCAGTAGCGGCTTCAGGCACTGGGCAAGCCGGTCTGCGGCCTGCCTCCTGGAGCGCCAATGGGATCCGGCGGGCGCAGGAAAAGCCATCCTTCCCACCTGGCGCTATTTTCATGATAAACGCTCAGGGGGAGGGAGCGGAGGAGGGAAGGGGCGGCAACACAGGATGGCGCTGGGCGCAGTAAAGCCTAGCGTCGGCCCTGTATATATGTACTGAAATTGACCTATGAATTTGCAACTGGAGCAAATATAGTGCAATTGCAGTTGGGAGCAAATTGATCACCTAAAGTGTATGTCCAAACCTTGTCCTCGGCTGCTCACCCAGTTGTTCTCACAAACAGTACTGCCCCCTATTTAAATGCAGTTCTGCAACAAACAGTTCATTGGGGACTCGTACATCTTCCTGCCCTTGAATATATTTCATTGTTTTCCACTTGGAGCAGACAGGGAGAAGAATGTGGTGCGCATGAGTAGTATTGATAGTGCTGATCTTATATAAAATAATGTAACTTATATCCAATTATATGTAAGCCCAGAAGCAGGCTTAGGGCAAGGGGTGTGTGGCAACACCCCCACTAATTTGGGGCATGCTCGCTTATCTATACACCCCCACACCAGGACATAGGCTACCTCTCCTAAACCCCGAACATCGGCTACCCTTGCCCTACCCTACTACTCACCTGGATGGCATACAATGGTTCTGTCTCATCCCCTCATCTCAGCCGGCTACCAGGGAAGAGGCAGCCTTGTTTTGAATCCAAAGTGGCCCATGTGAAACTTCTCCGTTTGGACCAGCAGTTTCACATCGGCCATCTTGGATTAAAAAAAAGAGAGGCATCTTCCCTGGTAGCCAGCTGAGATCCGGGATGGAGACGCTTTAGGTCAGGGTTGAGGCTGCCTTAGTGGTGAGTGGGCGCATATCTATGAGGACACCTTATATTGTCCTGTCTTTACAAAGACAAAATAAATTTGACAGTGAACAAAAGAAAAACACTTACCCGCCCAAATTATTTCCTCTATCCATTTAACAAATAAAGGAACTCTACTGTACACTCCAGGCATGGGATGTTCCTTACATCCAACACCCCAGCTTACAATACCAAGAATAAAGTAGATTGCTGGATCATCAGAAAGACAAACCAGGGGACCACCAGAATGCCCCTGTAACAGACAATATACAATTCACATTACTGCATGTATAGCAACAGGAGACAGGGCAGCATTTAGCTTCATTGTGTTATTTTGTAGAGCTCCCCCTACTGATAAATAAAGTAATAATTAGGAGATTTTCAAAGGATCCCCCTCTGACCTTCCCCGCGACTTGGGCATACGCAGTAGGACTTTCAGGTCATAACCCGGAAGTCCTCACAAGGCAATAGGAAGAGCTGTTCTTTCCATTCACATCTGCAATTATTCATGCATACGGTTTTCATAGAGTGGCGGGATGTAACGCAAGCAATATGCAATGCAGGATACATTCCACCCTATATGTTCTTCTACATTTTCATATACTATGTATGCTATATTATGCAACTACAGTGCAGGTCATACAGTCATGTTTATATGTTTATACAATGTGTATCTTCAGGCTTTTCTGCCACCCTAGCGCACCAAGGGGTAACATCCTGATGTGCGCTCAATGGGATGTAGTCAAAATACCAACGGCCGGGATGCAGTCTGTTGAATTCCCGGCGTCAGAATCCCGACCCGGGACTAGGCATAGGCGGCCAAACCCCGAATTCCAACCTACACACCGACACCGGAAACCCAACAGACGGAATCACGATCGTAGGTAAGCGGGGTGCCCTTATCTGTTAACAGCGTGGGGGGGGTTAGCATTAGACACCATGGGGGGTTAGGGTTAGGCACCATCGTGGCGGGGGGTTAGGGTTAGGAACAAAGGGGGGTTGGTTAGGTTTAGGAACCAAGAGGGGATGGTTAGGTTTAGGAACCAAGAGGGGATGGTTAGGTTTAGGAACCAAGGGGGGGAGGGTTAGGGTTAGGTACTAATGGGGAGGGATAGAGTGCAGGGTGGGGAGGGTTAGGGTGCAAGAAGGGATGGTTAGGAAGAGAAGGGGGGAGGGTTAGTATACTTACCCGACCCGTGTCGGGATTCCTAACATCGGGATGTGCTGTCGGCATTTTGACAGCAGGCATCCGGACTGCCGGGATATCATACCCCACCCACGCTTTATAGACCATCAAGGTACACAGGTACAAAAACAAAATGTTCTGCGTTTCGTATCTTGCGCATTTCATAAATGATCACCAATGACTTTCTACTGATCTATTCTGACAAATAATTCTAAAATTCCAAACCTGGAACGTACCCAAATGTTCTGGATATTTCCCTCCCACTCCATTAATTTATATAATAAATTAAAAACTTGTCTGGCTAAGTGTCTCCCATGTACCCCAATGAGAGACCGAGAGAGCGTAAGAAGAAACATAATCGTTATCTCATTCCATCCTTCAAAAAAAGTAGTTATTCATCAGCAAACCGGATGTGCAATGTTACAGGCAGTTTTTCTTGTGACCAAGCTCTAGGCGAAACGCGCGTCAAGCAAAGCAAAGCTTTCCTGGCTGGGTCAGCTGACCTTCATAGCAGCTTTCAGCAATACGCTGACACCTCTACTACAAGGTGAGACGGAGGGGATTTCCCTGCAACGCTAGCCGGACGGCTCACTGCTGGGCAGACCAGCTGATTGCGGTGCTTGCTCTCAGCTACATGCTGACTGATCACTGTGTTACAGTACCGTTACTGTACCCAGCCGCAAGGCCTAAGTGCCTCTCCAGCTCCTGACACACTCTCTCTAAATACATGCTGTGTCCATATGAAGTGTATGATATGGGTGACACCTTAGTCTAATTAGGAATCCCCACTCTCAGCACAGCACAATAACCTGTCTGTTACTAGGACGAACTTCATGAAGGCAATACATTAACAGGTATATTTTCTTTTATTTCTGGCGTTAAGTCTGACTGATTTGGGCGCATTTTATCTCTGCAATGCCTGTGGCAACAGAGTTAATCTAACACCCCTGAAATCCTTAACAGTCTTGACACTCTACTGTTGTTTCATGAGAACTAGTCCCTCTCACTCTCTCATCACTCATTTTTATGAGTGACAGCAGAAGTGGAGTGACACTTATGTGACTAACTTTATTCTATCCACTTCACTACAGAGAAACACATTATATACCAGCACCATAAATCGTATTTGCAACAGGGAAATTATGTTTTAAGTTCTGTTGGGGAACATTACTGCAATCTTAAAAAAAATTACAATACCAGCCATAATAACAAATAAACGGCTGTATAATGAACATAGCTCTGGTTAAGATCACAGCTTAAATGATTATATGTTTCCATTTTCCTGTTACCATGGGGATAACTGTCTTTACTCACCAGACATTGGGGCAGATGTATGAAGCTCTGGAAAGTGATAAAGTGCAGAGTGATAAACGACCAGCCAATCAGCTCCCAACTGTCATTTTTGAAACACAGCCTGTAACATGACAGTCAGGAGCTTATTGGCTGGTCGTTTATCACTATCCACTTAATCACTTTCCAGAGCTTCATACATCTGCCCCATTGACTGTTATATGTGAATTTGCAATTGTAGTATATTTTATTATATATAGTCTTATTTTCCATCTGTTATTGTTTCCATGATTTTATCTTATTGTGACACTATCTTGCAACTCATTTATCCAACTGTTATATGATTGAGAATGGCAACATTATCGGCTTTGTCTGGTTTTTCCTAACGATGATTACACACACACACACACACACACACACACACACACACACACACACACACATATATATATATATATATATATCTTTAAAAATACTGTGGAATGTCGCATGAACTTTGTTTTGTTTAGAGTTAAACATTTGCTCTGCCTAACATGACATATTTTTCGTTTTGAGGGTAATATTGTACACTCTCAAACAAGGATTATATTTTGTGTTTCACCCACCTTTATACTGTTGTATCTCAATAGAAGTGTCTAATCCCAGAATTAAATACCTAGTAAATGTCTGTGACTGAGAGATACTTACTCCTTACACATCCCACTGGGGAAATATGTTTCTTTTCTAACTAAGGAGTATTTTACCAGTATATATTCGACTCAATTATCAGTGATTAGGGGTCAATTGTGGACTCACTGATATCTAATATTTAATCATATCCAGGAAATAACTCATTACGTTACAATTATTTCCTTTTATATTTTAATGAGTATACAAATAACATTTTATATTTTAATATAAATCATAATTTCTTACTGTATTACCTTATCTGATAATAAGAGTACCTCACAAAGGAGTTATCTTTACTTGCTCAGGCAAGGATTTTTTGTATGTTATTGCAACCTGAAGGGCTTAAGTACATGGGAATGTAGAATACAATAGAACCATAAAGCACATGTAGACAGACGGTCATATGAGCCAGGTCAGTGTGTCTTTGGAATCGAGTCCACAGAACAGAACAGCCTGGCACAGGCTGGAGAAACGCTCACCTGCCACACAAGCAGATTCTCACAGTCTGTGGGAATTCGCTTTAAGCAAATATATATAATTTTTTTTTAACTGCTTTATTTAAAAGGATTGTTAGATTTTGGGAAACCTCTTCTCATACACTTGTACTCTCCTCCCCAGCAGTACTTCTGCCAACTCTCTACCTGTTTCCAGTTGTCTCCTCCTAGGTCAAATATATCTAGGCGGGTGATGAGTGTAACCAATGTAGCACCTGCCAATCTCATCAGATACCAGATGAATTATACCTTCCATCCATAGCACTGAATACTGTACTATAGTCAATTGTGATATTTAGTGCATGGGCCTAGTTCTAAGAGGTCATTTACAAACTTCTACTGGAAACCATCGCTGCAGTTGGTGGATCTTCTAACCACTTACACTATGTCATTTTTTTTTATCTTGCTCTCCACCCCCTTCCTCCAATGAGTTGTACTTACTGGGCAAGTAACACTGGATTTGTTTGTCGCAGTCCCAGCACAAAACATCCTGTCGGTAATAAAACCGTAGTAATAATCCTTGCAGACATCATCCGTAAGTACCGGCACCTCCAGCTGCTGAAGCTTTGCGGGCTTCTCATCTGTAGATTACACAACACTGGTCAGATTTTTTCATTAACGATAAGATTCCATTGGGACACTGAACGTTGTAAATGCCTTAACATACGAAAACAGTCTAGACGATTAGACAGACATCAGTGGTCTGACTGTGGGCTTGATTCAGAGATGGACGCTAATGCGAATGTATGCAAACGTCGCAGACACCGAGGATTGTATTGAGATGCCCAACCTGCGGCTTTTTTAAATCGAAGCATCTGCATTCAAAGACGTAGTAACAGCAGCAGATCATTCGATTATCACAGTTATGAATTACTCTATGGCTATGTAGAATGGCTGTGGGAACCGAGATGCTGCCTGAAGCCACTTTTCCTGCATAGGAGATCCCAGACGCAGGCTGTGACACAACTGGAAAATGTTTGCGACACTCCCCAATTAAGCCTCTGACGAAGCTGTGGACAACAGAGAAACGCGTTAGGCGGACCCTGTATACGATCATGGACCATTTATGCACAAGAACACATTGGTCTAATAGAGTGAGCTTCTATTCCGGTCCTATTTATTTCAACCCTTCAAAAAGCACAGGTCTATAGAAATTACCCCACTGGGACCGCACTGAGCTGCACACAAGAGTTGGACACCTGGGGAATCCACCTGCGAAAGGGCATGGACTGTCGCATTTGGATACGGTAAAATACCAGATTATACCTGCCTGTAGGTCAGGCTTATTAACTCATCCTTCCAGTGAAGTTCACTATATATATTTCCAGTACTGGGACTTGTGTATATAGTATACCTTTGTTCATTGAACACCAGATTCTACCAAATACTCTACCAAATTGAGTGCCGGGACTTCTGTTTTCCATATACCTCCTTGAATGTCAGATTTTATATTGATCTAATCTTTTCTTTTATTGTGAGTTTTCTGTTGATTTATGTTATGTGAATACATTTTATGTTTTTTATATATATCCACCGTTATGCAACAGTTTTATACACACAATGATTTGAGCTGTTTTATCTTTATTGTTCTAGATTTCTAACTCTCAGGTGACCTCTGATTTTTTTTGGACAGCAGCATCAATATATTGTGTGTAGTTTCGTATATACATATCTATATATATTTATATTCCCCTAAATTGTTACAACATAAACTGTATTATTCTGCAACATTCTTAGGTGAAGATGTTTGCGCAGTCCTTTTTGTTGGTTTTATTTGGCGACACTCCCCATGACCTACCGCTCCCTGGCTGTCAATCACACGGCATATAAAAGTCGCTGCAAGCATCTACGGTAATGTACCTTGACGCATGCGCAGTGCGACTTAGACACTTATGCAGGGTACCAATAATCGCTCAACTGCGTAACTATCGGCATAGGGTACATTTCTGAATCAGGACCTGTATCAGTAGAGAGCTATATATAAAAACGAAAAATAATAAGGAAATAGTAACTGGGAAAACAGAACAGAAGTGTACGTATTTCAAAATAGAACCTAAGAACCAGATCCAACAAAATGTCCAAATATTAGTAATATAAGTTCTATGTATTTAATGACATGGGGGGATACATGGGGTGACTGTGTTAGGCTAGCCACACACTTGTTTACTTGCTGAGCCTGCAGGTTGGTATCCAAATTTGTGACCACTGAGCCTGATCCTGAGGCTCCATCGGTGCAGCCACCAGATGACCTCAGGCACAGGGCACTCACAGATTAAGTATGTTTTTAGGTTGGGAACATCCGGAATAAGGGCGGATATTAATCAGTACTTGTTAGAGCCGCCAAACTGACTAAAGGGGCATCACAATCGGCACAGGTGCAACCTGCATTAGAGGAATGGATCAGATAGGATATATACTGTATGTAACCTACACAAAAGTTGTTGGAGATCTGGTTTTGACCAAAGTATCCTGAACTCCGATGAGATCCTCCATACGGACCAGTATCTTTATAAGCAGCATCTCTGTTAATACATGCAATCCCTTACCCTAAAATTTGGGGTTAGCTTTGTATATCCATTAGCAAAGAGGTTAAAGAAATATAGGACACGCACTGGATTTTTCACGTGGGGTTCTCTTTTGCCTGTCGCCAGCAATAACATTGGAGGGGTTCTGCAGGGCTACCAATGGTCGTGCAGCAATGCTCTTCTTCACTGTATTTTTAAACAACTCATGGAGTATTTGTAGTTTTGTTAGGAATTAAGGAGATCTTTCATTCTCCAAAAGTCCATTGATTGGCTCTGGACCGGAGCTGCTGTGAGTTGCAGGTGATTTCTGCACCACCGTTTGCAATTTAAAAAAAAAAAAAATGTTCTAACTTTATCAAACCTAGCCAGAGATAATAACGTGAACAAAGTTACCGTTGCTCTTGAGTTCCCAACCAGACACCACACAGAGGACGGATGGTTCCACCATGATGTTTGCCTCTGGGAGACATACGGGCTGTATATAAAGGTTGAACTGGAACCGCTCTTCTAGTTGGATCAAGGCGATGTCATAGTCCATTGACAGTGGGGAAAAATTGGGATGCACAATAACTCGCTTCACGAAACGTTTCTGGAGAAAAACAACAACAAAGGATGCCGCTATAAGTCCCATAAGCTGCAAAGTTGTAGGACACATATGGAAGTTCCTTAATCTCCTCATCTCTCCTCAAGCGATTCCAGAAGAGTGGTGTGACTGTGCGGACCAATAGGGAACTATTGTTCTCTTGCATTCACTACCCCCAGCCCACAATCCAGCTCAGATGGGGCCATAAGTCAGGCCTAGGTCACGTAGCTGGTGATCTGTTCCTGCCCACCCATCCACTCTCTGACGATGCCTCTGTAACCCACATACGTGCCTAGATGTGTGAAGATACAGAAAAATATAAAAAGCCCCACTGTGTAAAACTTTAAGGGGTCGATGTAAAATTACCTGTGAATTTGCATGTGCGATGTACCGTGATGCAGCGGTGCCTTTTATAGTACCCTCTACAACGGTGCTACGTTGCCGATTTTTGTCCATAACATTGCATCCGCAGTTCACTGGTAATTGAATTGACCCTTAATAGTTGTCATTAGGAAAACTTAGGCAGTTGCCTTGGGCGCCAATGGTGTTGTAGGGAACCTAAACACCTTGTGTAGCAGAATTTCAGGATGGGACCGAGATACCCTACACAGCGCACCAGCATCTGGCATGATGGAGAGGCAGCCAGCAGCTTCTTACATGTGAAGCAACTGGCTGCTGCATCTGTATATTAGTGTTAAGCTGGGGGTGTGGAGCTTGGCTATGAGGTCACAGGCAAAAGAGTGACACTCCTACCTCTTGCCTGCTGCTAAGGGAACGTCGAGAGAAGAGGAGAGGTGCTGCATCCTAGGTGGGTAAGGGTCACTTAGGTTGCCCCCAAGGCTTGCACCAATCCTGGGCACATCATGACAGTCTTTAATCTGGCAAATTACATCTAGTGTCGACAACCGTTCACTCTTCTACAGATAACACGAAAATGACTTGAGCCAATAGTGTGAGAAAACAGTCAAACCTGAGTATTCTCTGACCGCTCCAGGTCATGCAGCCCAGCAACAACTAACCACACATCATGAATCTCTTCTCTGCAACAAAAATGCACAAATTGACTAAAATAATAATTATGATGCAATTCCCAGGATTAAACACATTGATGTTCCAACATTCAGTATAAGATGGGACTGTCCCATTAACACTCCACTGTAATATACTGGATCAGTATTTTCTTTTAATTATATTACGTTTTAATTTTTTTCTACCGATCCCGACACAGGACCTGTTTCATTACGGATCGCAGTTGCGATTACGCATGCAGGTCTGTTGCGAAAAACATGGTAATGACTGCAATCGCAAAGCAATTGTAGAGACGCCCAAAGCCAGCATAGAGACGCCCACTACCGCTTTCGCACATCCGTAATACCTTGCGTATACATCGGATACATCGAGTAACATCGGCCCCTCACGCAGAATCACAACAGGTCTGACCTTACGAAGAAATTGCTAACCTCGTCGCACACAGTGAGTACTCAAGCTACGTAAGCCATCGCAGTGGCTAATTTATGCACGCCCATGGAACAGCGTTCAAACGAACTGGCATGCCTGAGTTTCTCCAACCACTTCCTCGTCATTTCCCCCAAACGATGACGTCCCATCCCTCTGTCTGCGATGGCTTTGTAGATGCGTAGGTGAACGCAGAGCGATTGCAATGCTAACTCGGGTATGCACACTGCGATACATGAGCAGTACGCAACAATTGTCCGTCTGCATATGCTATCACAATAGCGATCCATGCTGAATCAGGCCCAAAATTAGGTAAGTGTCCTAACCCTTACCCTCCCCCTAGCCCACCTTTCCCACAGCCCAATCCTCTCCTCCCGCAGCCTAATCCTCCCCCTAGTGCCTAACCCTCCGCCTGGACCTAATACTACCATCGGGATGCTAGCGGTCAGGATTCTGGAGCTGAGATTCTGAATGCTATTGGGATTTCAGGCACTGGTATTGTGACCACTGGCATCCCAACCGCTGGGATGCTGACTACATCCTGTACTGACTACTTCCCGTACTGACCAACTAGAGGGCAGTACAGACGGCCATTAGGAAAGATTCCATGCATGTACCTTTAGCAGCTGTGAAATAATCACCTACCTTTCTGTGGCACAATTGGCAGATGTAAGGACAAACGTTTCTGAAATAATTGCCCCATTGCACACGTGTGTACTGCCAAAGTTTATACTGACATGCCAGGGCCAGGAATTGGGTATAGCATCTTCTGCTTCAGTTATGCTGCGATGGATGAATCTGGGGGGCACTGGGGGGGCTCCACAACCCTTGTCTGAGGCCAAACAAGAAAACACTGATGAAGCAGCAAAATCACATGGAAGGTTTAGGTTTTATTTTTGTTTTTGGTACCTAGCATGGGGGCTATATGCTGCACTTACGGTACTGCCGGACTTGTGGATTTTTGTTTGCAGCCGCCCCCCCCCCCATTTATTGAATTAACCCCTAAATGTGCATCTGATTTTTTGGGACAAATGTAATAGGGTGAGAGTTTAGCAGTAAACTCTCACACTAATACATTGGTCGAGTTGTATCTTCAACAATGCGAGTTTGCATGTTCTCGGACTCTATTACATTGGCCGAGTGTGAGAGTTTACTCTCACATTTTCTAAACTCTCACCCTATTACATTTGGCCCTTTATGTTTTTTTTAGTTGTCCTGAGTGGACATACCGCCACTTCCCGGCCCCACATCATTTTCGCCACAGAAGAGAATGTACCAGCGCTGGGATCCAGTATGGATTCCAGCACTGGAACAGCGATGGCAATGTGTAGAGATGTGTCCCGACACATCTCGATCGTCGGAGGTGGAGGCGCTGGCACGCAGCCGGGACAGAGCATCGGGTCCCGGCTGCACTGCAGCCAATCGCAGGGCTCGCTGGCCGCCAGCCAATCACGGAGCTTGCCGGCCACCAGCCAATCGCGGAGCTCGCTGGCCGCCAGCCAATGAGAAGCTGCCAAGTGTCAGCTTCTCATTGGCTTGCAGTGGCGCCGGTTTAGTGTAAACTGGAGTGCACTACTGCAGCAGCCAGCAACTAAGAAGACCCTATGCTCCCGACGGCTCCATTCCAGCAGTGCAGGTCAGAAGCAATTAGAGAGAGAGAAGGGTGTGAGAGAGGGAATAGAGAGAGGGGCAGACAGATGGAAGCAGGCAGTTAGTATTGTAGGGGGCGAGAGGGATTCAGGGCCTGATTCAGACCCGCTCACGAGCGCTCGCAAGCGGGTCGATGCTGGCCCAGTGCAGATGCGCACGAGGGAGCCAGCTCCGTCATGCGCATGCGCGAGACCCGGATAGCGACGGCCAAGCCGTCGCTATGGGTCTCGCTACAAAGGGGGCGTGCTGTCGATGGTGAGTGACAGCACGCCCCCTTTGGTGGGCGTGCCGGGGGCGTGGCTGGCCAGACAGAGGCGTTCCCATGGGAACACCTACCATCTGGGGCTGGCCCCACTGACATCACAAGTGATGTCAGTGGGAGTGCTCTCGGCTCTGATAGAGCCGAAAGCACTCCAGGGCTTGCGGCAGATGAGACCCTACCACAAGGGTCTCGTCGCAAGCCCGATGGTCGCGATGGTCTTGACCATCGCGACCATCTTTTTGGCCGCTCGCTATAGCTGTGGGTGGTCACCCACAGCTATGCGAGTGGCCAGGAGGCCGCTCTAAAATTAGGAAGGACGGCCCTGATTCAGAGTGAGCGCTCTGTCAGAGCGTCCTGCTCTGAATCAGTTCCTCAGGTGTGCGAGAGGAGAGCAGGCAGGGAAAAGTGTGGTGAGTTAGAAGTACAATGGGGTGATATGGAAGCAGGGGCCGAAGGGGGGGGACGGGGATGGGGAGTCAATCTCCATACCCCCACCACTAAATTCCCACTTCGAGCACTGGCTGTTCTACAAGTAATTTTAAGTCAGCCAAGCTTCCATATAATTTGGGAGGTATCAAAGAACCCCAGAGCTAGGGATCTGCACATCTCTCCAATAGAAAATACTGGGCAAGTGTGGCCACCATGGGGAGATACCAAAGAGGAAGCCAAGACAATTACTGCCTATAGTATGTTTTCCAAAGACAGAATGGATGATCTGGAAGGTTATAGGAGTACTGGATGAATGTTCTGTATGGAAGTGCAAGTTTTTAGAATACATTAGACCGGGTATGTTTAATGGACCTGGATATCTCACAATAATATGGTGACTATTGAAGCAGAACGTTGGGTCATGTTTTGTGAGCTGAACAGTGGTGAATTTCCCACTAGGCGTGGGGTGGTCGCAAGCGGTGGATTGTGGCGAGGGAGGTTGGGGCTGCCGGAACCGTCCCTGACATAAAGGGGGCGGAGCCGGCAGTGACGTGCTGTATATGTGACAGGCATGAAACAAGTAAAGTTTATTTTTTTTGTTACACATATTTGTAAAATCCCTGTGTATAGCAGAGCAAATGTATATTAAGGGCTAGCTGAAGGGTACACAGAGTATTTGGCCTAGTTATTGTATAACGTTGATCGATGGGGCAAATTACATAGACAACTTATTTTTACATATACATGTGTTCTAAAATATACAGTACATGCCTTGTTATAGAACCAACTTTCAGTGTCTTACACAGGTATCATCCATGATCCGCAGTTACTGCATTGAAGGATATAGGATTCAATAAGCGTGGAAGACCAGATTGTGCCAGATCAATGATGGGAAATACAGCCAGGCAGCACATTTGGCGTACTGGTTAGTATTACTGCCTCATAGCTCTGAAGTCATGAGTTCAATTCCTGACCAAGGCCCTATCTGGCTGGAGTTTGTATGTACTCCCTGTGTTTTGGTGGCTATTCCCTAAATGTTTCGGTCTCCTCCCACACTCCAAAAACATACTGGAAAATTAATTGGCTTCTGACAAAAATAAAATAACCTTATGTCTTAATGTCTGTAAGCCGCATACACACTAGAAGATGTGTGTATGTGGCGATATCGTCAGCGACTGGAACAAAGGCGGGGGGGAGGGAGTAGCGGGGCCATGCTGCTTTCGGCAGCATAGCGTCGTTAACTATATCCCCAGATCGAGCTGCATGTTCAGCCAACTGGGGGTATGGTTGACGACCCACGGGAGCGCACATCTCTGGTCATTCAGTTCATACAGACTGGACTATATTAACCAGTTTTCATGCACAAAATAGTCTAGTGTGTATGAGCCTACTGTGTGTCCATGTGATAGGGCATATAGGTTGTAACCCCCACTCGTACAGATATACAAGTGTCGCAAATCAAACAAATCAGCACAATCTCCATTGCGACTAAGTCTCGTTTTCGGGCAAAAAAGACATCCGACCCTAGCAGACTCACACAGGACGTGGGGCGCTGTTAGGCGCAACTGCAGCAATGAAGTTTGAGGACACATCAGTAGCTGTGTATTGCTACCCTAAGTGTAATGGGTAGAGAAGAACAAACACTTCTATCACAGACTAGGACATTACATACCAAAGGGTTCCATTGCAGCCTGGCTTTTTCGTGGTCGACTATACCATTTCCTATGTGTCGTCTTCCTAGTATAAGCTATGATATAGGAATAAAACTTTGGTAATTATTTGAGAAACAAAATATTTTTTGATGTCTAAATAGATGACATATGAATGACATTTTTCACATTTCCAGTGAGTACTGTATTAGCAGCAAATCTATTTATTTTTCTATAGGAAATCTGATGCTAAATGAATAAATGATAGGCAGATTCTCCATAGAGTGAAAGCAAAGTCATGTCACCAGCAGGAATGGGAGCAGTCACTGGGGAAGGGAGGGAGGTATATGGTGGAAGTATAGAGAGGGAGGAGAGAGGGAGATGGTGGAAGAATAGAAAGGGAAAAAGATTAGAAGGAAGGGGTGGGAAGTACAGAGATGGAGGAAGAGGAAGATGTTGGGTGAATGAGTGAAGGAAATGGTGGAAGTATAGAGAGGGAGATGGTGGAAGTATCGAGAGGGAGAAGTAGAGAGGGAGATGGTGGAAGTGGAGGGGAGAAGAAGAGAGGGATATGGTGGAAATATAGGGAGGGAGCTTGTCGAAGAATAGATAGGGAGAAGCAGAGAGGGAGATGGAATATAGCAAGGGGAAAGGGGAAAGAGAGAGGGTGGAAGTATCAAGGGGGAGAAGGAGAGAGGGAGATAGTAGAAGTATAGAGAGGGAGAAGGAGAGAGGGAGATGGTGTAAGTGAAGAGAGGGAGATGATGGAAGTGAAGAGAGGGAGAAGGAGAGAGGGAGATGGAAGTGAAGAGAGGGAGAAGGAGAGAGGGAGATGGAAGTGAAGAGAGGGAGAAGGAGAGAGGGAGATGATGGAAGTGAAGAGAGGGAGAAGGAGAGAGGGAGATGATGGAAGTGAAGAGAGGGAGAAGGAGAGAGGGAGATGATGGAAGTGAAGAGAGGGAGAAGGAGAGAGGGAGATGATGGAAGTGAAGAGAGGGAGATGGTGGAAGTATAGAGAGAGGAAGAAGGGGATAGATGGTGGAAGTATAGAGAAGAAGAAGAAGGGAGATGGTAGAAGTATAAAGAGGGAGAAGGGGAGAGGTGGTGGAAGTATCCAGAGGGAGAAGGAGAGAGGTAGATGGTGGAAGTATAGCGAGGGAGAAGGAGAGAAGGAGAAGGTGGAAGTGAAGAGAGGGAAAAGGGGACAGGGAGATGGTGGAAATATAGAGAGAGAGATGGTCGAAGAATAGAGAGGAAGAAGAAGAGAGGGAGATGGTGGAATATAGTGAGGGAAAAGAGAAAAAGGAGATAGTGGAAGAATAGAGAGGGAGAAGGAGAGAGGGAAATGGTGGAAATAAAGAGAGGAGAAGGAGAGAGGGAGATGGTGGATGTATAGAGAGGGAGAAGGTGAAATGGAAATGGTGGAAGAATAGAGAGGAGAAGGAGAGAGGGAGATGGTGGAAGTATAGAGAGGGAGCACGAGAGGGAGATGGAGGGAGTATAGAGAGGGAGAAGGAGAGGGGGAGATGGAAAAACAGAGATGGAGAAGATAGGGAAATGGTGGAAATGAATAGAGGGAGAAGGAAAGAGGGAGATGGTGGAAGTATAGAGAGGGAGATGCTGGAAGTATAGAGAATAAAAGGGGGAGATGGTGGTAGTATAGAAAGGAAGGAGGAAAGGGGAAGATGATGGAAGTATAAAGAGGGAGAAGGAGATGGTGTAAGTATAGAGAGGGAGGAGAGAGGGAGATGGTGTAAATATAGAAAGAGAGAAGGAGAGAGGGAGATTGAATATAGGGAAAAGGTGAAAGGGAGATGGTGGAAGAATAGAGAGGAAGAGAGAGGTAAATAGTGGAAGTGAAGAGAGGGAGACTAGAGAGGGATATGATGAAGAATGAAGAGGAGAAGGGAAGAGGGAGATGGTGTAAATATAGAGAGGGACAAGGAGAGAGGGAACTGGTGGAAGTATAGAGAGGGACAAGGAGAGAGGGAGATGGTGGAAGTGAAGAGAGGGAGGAGAAGGTAAGATGGTGGAAGTGAAGAGAGGGAGAAGGAGAGAGGGATATGGTGGAATAATAGAGAGGGAGATGGTGAAAGTATAGTGAGGGAGAAAGAGGGAGATGGTGGAAGAATAGAAAGGGGAAAATATTATAGGGAGATGGTGGAAGTATAGATAGGGAGGAGAGAGGGAGATGGTGGAAGTATATAGAAGGAGAATGAGAGAGGGAAATGGTGGAAGTGAAGAGAGGGAGTAGGGGAGAGGGAGATGGTGGAAATGTAGGGAGGAAGCTGGTCGAAGAATAGAGAGGGAGAAGCAAAGAGGGAGATGGAATATAGCAAGGGAAAAAGGAGAGGGTGGAAGATTAGAGGGAGAAGGAGAGAGGGAGATAGTAGAAGTATAGAGAGGGTGAAGGAGATAGAGAGAGGGTGTAAGTGAAGAGAAGGAGAAGGAGAGAGGGAGATAGTGGAAGTATAGAGAGGGAAGAGAGAGGGAGATTGTGTAAGTGAAGGGAGGGAAAAGGAGAGAGGGAGATGGTGGAAGTATCGAGAGGGAGAAGTAGAGAGGGAGATGGTGGAAGTGAAGAGAGGGAGAAGGAGAGAGGGAGATGGAAGTGAAGAGAGGGAGAAGGAGAGAGGGAGATGGAAGTGAAGAGAGGGAGAAGGAGAGAGGGAGATGATGGAAGTGAAGAGAGGGAGAAGGAGAGAGGGAGATGATGGAAGTGAAGAGAGGGAGAAGGAGAGAGGGAGATGATGGAAGTGAAGAGAGGGAGAAGGAGAGAGGGAGATGATGGAAGTGAAGAGAGGGAGATGGTGGAAGTATAGAGAGAGGAAGAAGGGAGATGGTAGAAGTATAAAGAGAGAGAAGGGGGGAGGTGGTGGAAGTATCCAGAGGGAGGAGGAGAGAGGTAGATGGTGGAAGTATAGCGAGGGAGCTTGTCGAAGAATAGATAGGGAGAAGTAGAGAGGGAGATGGAATATAGCAAGGGGAAAGGGGAAAGAGAGAGGGTGGAAGTATCAAGAGGGAGAAGGAGAGAGGGAGATAGTAGAAGTATAGAGAGGGAGAAGGAGAGAGGGAGATGGTGTAAGTCAAGAGAGGGGGAAGGAGAGAGGGAGGTGGTGGAAGTGAAGAGAGGGAGAAGGAGAGGGAGCTGATGGAAGTGAAGAGAGGGAGAAGGAGAGAGGTAGATGATGGAAGTGAAGAGAGGGAGAAGGAGAGAGGGAGATGATGGAAGTGAAGAGAGGGAGATGGTGGAAGTATAGAGAGGGAGAGGGAGAGCGGGAGATGGTGGAAGTATAGAGAGAAGAAGAAGTGGGGAGGTGGTTGAAGTATAGAGAGGAAGAAGGGGGTAGATGGTGGAAGTATAGAGAAGAAGAAGAAGGGAGATGGTAGAAGTATAAAGAGGGAGAAGGGGGGAGGTGGTGGAAGTATACAGAGGGAGAAGGAGAGAGGTAGATGGTGGAAGTATAGCGAGGGGGAAGGAGAGAAGGAGAAGGTGGAAGTGATGAGAGGGAGAAGGGGACAGGGAGATGGTGGAAATATAGAGAGGGAGATGGTCGAAGAAGAAGAGAGGGAGATGGCGGAATATAGTGAGGGAAAAAAGAAAAGGGAGATGGTGGAAGTATAGAGAGGGAGAAGGAGAGAGGGAAATGGTGGAAGTATAGAGGAGAAGAAAAGGGGGAGGAGGATAGAGGGAGAAGGAGATGGAACTATATAGAGGGAGAAGGTGGGAATGCAGAGAGAGAGAGAGAGAGAGAGAGAGAGAGGGTGAAATGGTGTTAGTAAAGGGGGAAAGGAGAGAGTGAGATCATGGAAGCCAAGATAGGGAGATGGTGGAAGAATAGAGAGGGAGATGGTGCAAGTGAAGAGGAGAATTGAGAGTATGAATAATGTGGAGAAGAGGGTGGAAGGAAAGAGGGTGACAGAGTGCATTAGGGTGGCCTGGAAGAAGGGAGGAATTACAGTGGGATTCAAATTACACTCACTTCCTTGTTTCTGCTAATTTGTCTACTGTTTGAAACATCACTTTATTCTTTGTTAATAAGCCAACTGTAAGAACCATCAGAGAGACTCGCAAAGTAAGATACAAGTCCAAAACAAAACCACATCCTTTTCTTTTAGCATATAGGAAGAGCATTACAAGGTAACCACCAGACCTGCTGCACTGCAAGACACATAGGCACAGCAAGGTATGTCTCTCTTTGAATGGAAATTCTACACAATATTTTTCAAAATGTATATGTCGTACATCACCTACATAAAGAGAGCAACCAGCTCAGAGATCAGTGGAAAATTCACGAAAAACCTCAAGATATCGCCAGACAAAAGCCTGCCCCAACACGATAGCAAATCACCAAATCAGTTTATCCGGAAAAAGAAATACACCGTAGCCAAATAAGAGACAGAATCTGGGAATTACAATTCTGGGAGCAGAATGTCATCCTCACAACGTCTGTACAAACACAACACTGTAATCGATCAGCACAATCACCAAACAATTCAAATAACGACGCAGAAAATGAGAGAAAGCAATGCTTACAATGTATAGCCATTTTACAATACATAGACATCATCTTTATTAGGAACTTAAATGTGAAATGACACAACAAATACCATTCTCCAAGAAAACGCGTAACTGAAATCCCCTGCACATCTATGGGGGGAGTAACAGATGTCCTAAATAAACCCTGCATTGGGCACAGGCACAAGTTACCTCCACAATCATCAAAATGCTCTAGTAGAAAAATGGTCACATCTGCCAAAGAGAGCACAACAGCAATTCTCCAGATGTAAGATAATATTATCTTCTCTGCTCTGTTTCCAAGGAATGATGTATCACGGTTATTATACATGACACATACTATTGAGTGTCAACCAAAATTAGCTAAATATTCAATACAAACTACCACAACAGGACTTAATAACAATTGGTAGCCTCTACAACCACATAAACCAACAAGGTGTCACAAATCCAATCAGCTGTGGGTTGATTTGCTTGGTTTCTTCTCCAGGGTAAGGTAAGGTGCCTGAAGTTATCCAATCAGGGAGCTGCAATCAAACTGTAAACAGCCCCGAGGCAGCAGTTAATGCTCATTTCTGATGGCACCCTATGGCACATTACCTGGAAAAGCAGACCGTGCAACACAACCCGCGGACAATTGTAACCTGTGGCATTAAAAAAATATATATATATACTATTCGTGCACTTTAAAGGCCATGGGGTATACTTACTAAAGTGCAGGTTTATAGAAGTGGAGATGTTGCCCATAGTAACCCATAAGATTCAACTATGTCAACATCATAACTGTCGACATTGTGGAGTAATCTACTGACTGCATCCACTAAATACTAGATTATACAAGATAAAGGGGGAGATATGTGAAAGCTTGAGAGAGATAAAGTACCAGCCAATGAGCTCCTATTATATTTCAAACACATCCTGTAACATGACAGTTAGGAGCTGATTGGTTGGTACTTTCTTTCTCTTCAAGGTTTGATACATATGCCCCAAAGTGAGATTTGCACTGGGAATTTAACAAAGTTAAATGAAAAGCGATTTGAAGGAAGAGAAGGTGAGAGAGAGAGAGAGAGAGAGAGAGAGAGAGAGAGAGAGACAGACAGGGAGGGAGATGGATGGATTTTCTAATGGTTTTATTAATACATTAGGGAGTTTGTGGGAGATATAATAAGATATATAAAATCATAGACCTATACCTAAGGCACAGTATACATCACAATTTCTGCAAGCATTCACTTTTTTATCGATATTTGCAGTGGGATCCGGTCAATATACCAACAGTCGGGGTGCCGGCGCTTAGAATGCCTGCGCCAGGAAAGCCGACACCAGTCAGAATCCCGGCGCTGGCATCCCGGGACGGTAAGTACTGCGGTTAGGGGGAGGGTTAGGAGTTAGGTACTAGGGGGAGGTTTAGGGTGTGGGGAGGTTAGGTTTAGGTCTAGGGGGGGAGGTTAGGTACAGGCACCAGGGAGAGAGGGTTAGAGTAGGGAGAGGGGGAGGGTTAAGATACTAACCGTCAAGTGTCTGTATCCTAACCCTGTCGGGACTCCGGCATCTGGATTCTGACCGCCGACATCCCGTCCCCAACCCATTTGCAGTTTTCAGTAACATACAATGAAGTTCTACGTGAATCAACCTAATATTAAATTATCCTACTACCTACCTCTCTAGCTAGTTTATTTTTTTTTTTAAATAACACTGTCATACCCCAGGTCTGGAGGTTAGCAAATTCCCTTAAGTGACATAATAAAAACAGTAATTTTTAAATTGTAAAATTTTGAATAAGTTGCCTCGAATTTGTTGGTAGATCTAAAATAAAGAGAATTCTTACTTAATACTGGAACAAACGAAATAGCCGCTCGAAACCCAATGTAGTTGCCAGCTGTGTCTGAGGTAAACTTGATCTGCATGACATTGGAGGTACTCAGGACCGGGTCGGGTAGTGAGAAGCCACAGAACTTTCCTGCCAAAATAGAGAGGTAACACTTGCATACAGAATCTAGCCATCAGTATTCCTGGGACCTAACTAGAACATCATGGAGCATTGCACAATACAATAACTACAACAAATACATTTCCATACAGAAGGTCACTACAGAGATGTGTCCTTTCTTACGCTTAAATCGGTCGCCCCAAACAGCCCCACTTGGCGCACAGGTCCCGGGCAACTCAGCCGCTCCGAATGTCCTTCACTCAAAATGTCCACCTTATTGGCATGATTGAAACACATTGACCAAACTACATTCCTAACGTCCACTGATCAATCCGGTCTGCAACATTTGTACATCTATGCGCGACTGAGGCTGAATGTGTGTAACAAGGGCTCCAGTGTGCGAGTGGCCGCGGCTTTCAATCACGCCAAGTTCCGTGGTGCTTCACCTGTAACTTTGTACCTGTCTGAAACCAATTCTTGTTCCATTAAAGTAGCAGCCCATTGTCTCTGGTACACTGTACGGGGCTTATCGCTGCGTCTGCGATGCAACTGAAGCCAGGCATACAATTACTGGTGGATCGGGATAATTGCATAGTGCATGGCCACGACCGATCAGCGATTATCGGACAGTCGGGCATGAACAATCTATTTATCATATAAATATTATTATAAATATTATAGCCCTTTGGGCCATATTCAATTTGAGGCAAAAAGTCCGTTTCCGCATGTTTTTGGCGGAAACTTTTCGCCGATGACGTCATTTTCGCCTGTTTGACTTATACCCTGTATTCAATTTTAAAGATTTTCCGCCTAGGCGGAAAGTCAATGTAATGTAATAGGCGGAAAAGTTTCGCCTATGAATGGGAGGCAGAAAAAAGTGCAGAATTGGGGTTTTGGGGTGCAGTGTTGCGGCAGCCTTTAGACAGTCCCCCAAAGGTAATCTGTGTTAAAAAAATAAAATAAAAAAACACTTAAGGACACCCTAAAAAATGACACTGAAAAAGAGGGCAAAAAAAAATGTTGGGGTACAAACTTAAAAACTAGTGAACTTGACTCTGCAGGTGCTTGCGGAAGGTGGATTTTTCACGATTTTTTCAACTTCACTTTAGCAACTTTTAAATATGCTGACCCCCATTTTCAAGTACCCCAAATTTGCTGGGATAACTTATTTTCTGGAAAAAAACCTCCAAAATACTATTCTTCATGACATATAGAAAAACGCTATTTAGCAGCTATTGAGCCCGTTTAAAATCACCAAATACCTTCAGCAAGCCAAATCGGGAGGTACCATAGGGAACCCCTATGCCGGAGCATTATTTGGGGGGTGTCAGGCTGATTTCCCCAAAACTGACAGTACTTTCCGCTTGTTTAAGTTTCGGCGGGTCCCGTTTTCGCGTACTTCCATACTGAATATGGGGTAAAGCCGGGACGGCCGCGATACTTTTCCGCTTACAAAAGAGGCAAAGTAGGCGGAAAGTCCGGGCCGCGTAAAAGTATCACGGCTCGGCTCATATTGAATATGGCTCATAGATTGGTATGAGATATGTGTCATTCAAATGTTATCTGTGGATGGCATATATTAAACTAAAAACAGATATTTCAACAATGTGTATATGTATAAGTATTAGATGTGTGGAATTCAAGTCTTATATTAGTATTTAATTAAAAAAATATCTTTACATATACAACATATCATATCAAGTTCAAAATACACACTTTATAAAGTTGATACATAGAGCATTGTATTAAATAAAAAAAATCTTGTTTCAAATATCTGTCTTCTAATCACTGTTCCACAGGTGGGTCTGTAGCATAAGAGTAGGCAGTGTATGAATTGCCCGGCCGACCGCCCAGCATTTCCCCTGTTCCTTCACAGGGGATGAATGGGGAAATTGTGGCTTTATATCGTGACATATCTCACATGTATGGCCACAATATCTGATGGGTTTTAGCTTGTGTCTTGTCGGTCTGACAGCCATTTTATCTCACAGTGTATGCCCAGTATAAGACGCAAAATTTAGAGAAAAATATGTTACGCTACTCCTCTTGGAGTGTCTCAGCCGCACCGGACGCCTCGCACCATATGGCGTACGGACAACCAGTAAGCGAGAACACATCTGTAACTGACAGCACCCACATGAGTCTATTATGATTTGTCATATCCCTTTCAGACATAAGAAAAAATGTTTTTTGCTGGCAACTCGCATCGACCCAGGTCCTGCTTACGTCTGAAAGGAATAAGCTGGAGTAGACAGTCCCGGGTCCGCGACCCTGCAACCGACCAGGGTTTTTCCCGTAACTTGCTATACGGGTTAGTGCCCCGGCTCATGTCTGAAAGGTATGACCCGGGTCTTGATAACCCGGGTCATGCTTAACAGGACTTGATTGCAGGATACAGTGGGTGCTTTCAGAGGACATCATCTCCAAGTGCCTACTGAGAGATGGAAGGCCTGGGTCCTAACCCAGATGTGAATGGGAGTAAGTACTTAAAAACCCTGGCTTCAACCCGTGTTCTGTGACCCGGGTCAAAGCCGAGGTTTAGATCTGAAAGGGGTATGATACTCATGAATATTCAGTCACATGAGGCAATTCAGTGGGTAAATTATTGGTTGATATTTTTTTTACCAATCTACTGTTCCAGACCTCCCAATAGTCCAATTGAGCTGGGCTTGTTCTACATTCCGGACCCCAAAAACTGTGTTATACTACAGTTACTATAAAACGTAACTTACAAACCTGCCACCATGGTTCCTGCCAGATCATGGTACACGACAACATTATCAAAAATGCATCCATTACTCGGCTCAACTTCGAACGCGAAAAAAGTGATCTGGAAAAACAAAGGGTGGCGAGAGAAGAGTGCCAATTTATAAACATAAAGAATGATAAACTCTTCCTATGTAATCTAACACATGCTGTATAGGAACGACTGTTTAAGTAGAAGGAAGCCCAAAAACATGAAATGCTGTCCATCACATAGGGGACACTTGGCAAGGGTGATTAATGTTATATGCTTGGTAATAGACAACCACATTCAAGAACGGTTACAAGTTTTTTTTTTAGTATATATAGTATAGTATACTATACAGTGCCTTAGAAAAGTATTCAGCCCCCATCTTCATCACACTTTCTAAACAATCTCACAGCCAGAAATTTTACATTATTTCATTGGGATTTCTTCTTTGCGCGTCACATATTGAGGGGGCGAGCAGAGATGTATGAAAAGCCGGGCTTATCGCGCATTTTACGTGTCGCGCCTAGTAGTTTAGACGGGTTTAGCCATTTTGCGCGGCTAAACCAGGTCATTAGGGGGCGACCAGTGCGAAAAATGAATGGGTGCCTAGAGCCGGAACAAATATTGAATATTGCCCGGTCTAAAGTGATGGGCGATCAGGCGTGACGGGGCTTGCAAAAACAAGTGAATCGCCCCCATTAAGTATGCATCACTTTTAGTCTATACTTACTTGAGACCATTCTGGAGACTATTGCAGCTACTAGCCTAGTTGAGCAAGTCCCCAACTTTGAACGCCAAGATAGAGCAATAGCTGCCTCTCAATTGTCTGAGCTGGGTTGGGCTACTTGGGGGCCAGCAATTGAGAGCATCTTCCTACCCCAGAATATTAATGGATTTAATGTCTGTTGTAGATGTGTCCACGTACACCTATCCTGAAATTGCACTAAATAGCCCCATTTGTCACACCGCGGGCTTTGCCACTTATACTTAGATAATATATACTGTACATCTTATTAGCATCAATAATGCGGCAAAGGTACAATGCAAGGGTACACTGACTAGTGACGCTGGGATTTCACGTAGCTTCTGTGGGCGAATTATTCTGGATAAAAAGGCAGAAAACAGAGATCTGATATGAGTGACCCACGCCATGCTTGGCACCACGTATCGTTATGCTTAATCTGCAACTTATACCAACATTTACTTATTGTGTGCACTGGGTGTTTAACATTAGTATTTGTGTCACAACAAGTAGGGATATCACAGGAGTAACAGCTCTATGCAGATTATATATAGGCAGACTAGAGTTCAGGGTGTTGCTGAGCCTTGCAGTGCACCATGCTCCAGAGTAGTAAACACAACGGCGGGAGGTAGCGCCACACTCCTTTAGTATATTGGTGGTGATACAGTGTGAATGTGGCACTCTATAAGCATTTGGGGGTTTGGCATTCTTGAAAGTCTTTCCTCACGGGCGTTCAGCGTTGATGGACGCACCTCAGGGACTCGCAAATATAACAAGCCCCAAAGTTGTTATAGAGTGCCACATTTGAACTGTATGGCCACCGATATATTAAGGGAGCATGATGCTACCACCCGCCAGTGCAGTTACTACTCTTTAGCTCGGTGCACTACAATGCCCAGCAATACCCTAAGCGCCAGACTGCTCTCATCTATATATTTTGCATACCGCTGTTACACCTGTCATATAATTCTGGCCAGATATATCGTACCCTGGTATATCAACCCATTTGGAGGACTACTGCACCCAGCACATCCATTTGTGCATTACTGTGACAGTTTACTCTTTGACAAAAGTCCTACTTTACAGTACTTTGAATTCAGAATCTGCAGCAACAATATATGCAAATATATTAAGTACTATATATATATATATATATATATATATATATATATATATAGTACTTATACATTAAAATGTGTTTTTCACCTAATAATCACTTTTATTTATTGTCCTATACCAGTGGTTCCCAATCTCGCCCAGTTCGCGGCACACTTACAGTAGGGTGTTAAAAAAATTTCAAGGCACCCCTAAGCCAAAATAATTACTGAGCAATCCTGTTTTTTTTAAGTAGTTGGGTCAAAATAATGTAATAAGTATTTAAAAAAGAAAGAGAATAAAGAAAGAGAAAAACTACGCTATTCTTACCCACTGTCCCATCTGTGTCTCTCTCCCTTTGCCCCCTCCGTGTCTCTCCATTTGACCCCCTCCGTGTCTCTCCATTTGACACTATCCGTATCTCTCCATTTGCACCTCTCCATGTCCCCCCTTACACTTCCTGTTTGATCTCCCACAATGCACTGCATAGTAGTACCCCATTCAGCAACAGGCAACCTTAGGATTCATTGCCTGTTGCTTTACAGTGACAGCTCTCCTCTGCTGTACATGCACCCAGTCTTAGCATGGTTCCCCTGTCCTTTATACACCTTATCCACATCATAAGTAAGCCTATTAGACATGGGGTGAACTCTGATAAGTTGTTTAGCAGATAGTGCACCACCACCTGCATAAAGAAACAACGTTGGAAAGGGTGGAGATAAAACACGTTGGGGGGAGATAGGGGAGGGTATAAAAAACATTGGGGGGGTTTAAAATACATTGAAGAGTGATTGATAGATAGGAGGATGTAAAACATGTTGGGTGGGACTAAAACACAGGCAAGATGATAAGGGTTAAGCAGCATTGCAACATCCTGCATAAGCATTGGGGAGGGCCCAGGGAGGTCAGACATCTACAGTTAATGATTTAAGTATTATGAGCTGGAGCCGTTGATGAGCTAATAGCGAATCAGACGCCGTTAGGCAGAGCTGCTGATAATCAGCATTCTAACTACATGTCAATGTCCCAGTCCTTCAGATACACCTCCTACAAAGGCCTATTTGCTGATCCATTGAAATCTAACTGTGGGGCAATTTCGGCAATGCTGGGCTATGTCTAAGCTTGCCCGCCTCTGTTTTTGCCTATCCTGGTATAAGGGCACGCAAGCCAATGATACACCCAAAAATATCAATATAGGAATATACTGTTTGTATATATATTTTCGTGTGCATGCACATTGTGAAATCTTACAAAGAAGACAAACACCAAAAAAAAGCATTGACTTCTAAATGAGCCCCACAGTACTGTGTCTATTTGTAACAGGAAATACATTTTGAACAAATCTGGGAACTGTAAACAGAGCTCTAGATATAGAAGTTATCACTGTGATAAATTGAGGCCAATACCTTTACGATGTGATTCTTTGGACCATAGACAAGCCAATGACAATTAGCAAGACTACTGTACTTCTCAGGGTGTCCCATAGTTTGAATTTCTCCTTCCCCAAAGATAACGGCAACTGATCCACAGTCAGAATCTGGAAGTACAGGGATGTGTATTCATATAATTGGCGAGCTATAGCTCTGTTCCTTTACTGTATATATTTATTTAGCTTTATACACTAGAACAGGCATGTCAAACTCAAAATACCAACCGGGCCGAATATTCAAGGTCTAAGAGTGAGTGAGCCGCGACAAAAAAAGTCTTATATGCAATTTTGAAAGGTTTATTATTAATAAAAACCAATGCAGTGCCCCCTGTAGTAGTGCCCCTTATGCAATTCCCCCCTGTATTAGATCCCCTTATGTAATGCCCCCTGAATTTGTGCCCATTATGCAATGCCCCTTATGCAGTGCCCTAGTAGTGCCCATTATGCAGTGTCCAGTAATGCCCCTTATGTTGTGCCCCAGTAATGTCCCTAGTAGTGCCTCAGTAATGCAGTGCCGCCAGTAATGCCCCTAGAAGTGCACCTTATGCAGTGCCACCAGCAATGCCCCTTATGCAGAGCCCCCAGTAATGTCCCTAGTAGTGCCATTTATGCGCTGCCCCCAGTAATGCCAGCTTTAAAAGAAGTAAACACTGCCGATCATGGCAGGGGTGTGGGCCGCATATTATATTTATGTGCGCCCACACTCTAAGGCCGCATAAAATATTTATTCGGGCCGTATGTTTGACATGCTTCCACTAAAAAATGGCAACTTGCTATAACCAGCCAAGAAATAAACCAGACAAACACATTATATAGTGTTCATTCTAGTACCCTGCACCTGTCACAACTCGTGCAGTTCCTCTTTCCTGCCTGAGGTGCCGCTCTCTGCTCTGGTGCTTCTAGCACACTCAGCTAATGCAACAAACTGCTGAGCTACATATCAGAGTGTGCTAGAAGCACCAGAGCAGAGAGTGACACCTCACGCAGGGAAGAGGAACTGCACAGGTTGTGACAGGGGCAGGGTGCTAGAATGAACACTATTATAGAACACTGGAAGTTCAATTACATTGAAATTTTATATCCTCCATTACATGATATGATAATCAATGCTTTGATGGGAGCATTACCCTTATAGAAGCCTCCACCAGGTAAATTGATATAAAAACTTCCAGTCACTAAAGCAATTACCTTGACATACTTATAAAAGACCTCACAGCAGTGTTGAGGTTAAGCCCTGAATACACCCCCCCCCCCCAACACAAACACACACACTTCTAATGTTAACTCCAAGCCTTCTCTAAGTCCAAAATGAAAGACATCCAACCAATTTCTGCAAGATGCACCAATACAGAGGCACCATTGCCACACAGAGCTTCTCATCCGGTAGCCTGAAAAATGTAGACCCTGCTTTTTAAAAAAAAAAATCTTAATAGTAATCTTTTTCAACACATATAGCTGGCGGGATGTAATCATATTTATGTGCGCCCACACTCTCAGGCCGCATAAAATATTTATTCGGGCCGTATGTTTGACATGCGTGCACTAGAAAATGGCAACTTGCTATAACCAGCCAAGAAATAAACCAGACAAACACATTATATAGTGGTCATTCTAGTACCCTGCACCTGTCACAACTCGTGCAGTTCCTCTTTCCTGCCTGAGGTGTCGCTCTATGCTCTGGTGCTTCTAGCACACTCAGCTAATGCAACAAACTGCTGAGCTACATACCAGAGTGTGCTAGAAGCACCAGAGCAGAGAGTGACACCTCAGGCAGGGAAGAGGAACTGCACAGGTGTGACAGGGGCAGGGTGCTAGAATGAACACTATTATAGAACACTGGAAGTTCAATTACATAACCACAGAATTTTAATAAAGTGTATACCCTGCTTTTTAAAAAAAAAATCTTAATAATAATCTTTTTCAACACATACAGCTGCCGGGATGTAGTCACAATCTTGACAGCGGAATGCCAGCTAGCGATTTATGATAGGCGTCGAAATACCACCGCCTATCATAATTCCGATGCTGGAATGCTTAGGACGCCATCCCGAACGAAGGTAAGTCCGGGGCGCCGGCATTTCAATCCCATTCCATAGCTGGCTGCCACAACAGCAATCAAGGTGGGCCACATAAAAACATCAATCTCCACACCGTTGGCACAACCTGATCTTGTGTTAGAGCTACGAAAACTATCCTCAAATTCATTATATGAAAACTGAAATACATACCATTATCACATATTCCTACCCATAGTACTGTATGTTCTGCAAGAGTGACCTACAACCAAGACCACAGAATGATTCTCATCACCCTATCCTCATAATTGTTGCATGTCTAGCACCCAGTTTGCAGCTTCATAATTCTTAAAGGAATGTGAGCAGTAATCAGCTGTAGTCAGCCTAAGGAATCAATCAAATTACCCGCGAAGGGTTCAAGTTGCCATTGCAACGGCATTAAATCCCCGGCACTGCATCTCTCACTCCTTGCGACCTGCTCTCAGCCCGAATTCTCTCATTTCTGCTCGCAGACCTATGTGGCTATGTGACCAGTACCATGACACAGGGCACCGCAGGGCAGGGGGCACTGATTGAGCCTGTCAAATTTCCGGTTTACTATCATCACTTGTATCTTCCTCTTTTTTTATCCCCAGCATCTCCTGGCCTCCACCATTTTCTCTTCCCAGGCCCTTTCCCATGAGGCCATGACCCTTTTCAGGTGCACTATCTTATGTCTCTGTTTAAAAACTGTGGGGGGTGGGGGGGGGCAATGCTCTCTCTGGCACAGGGCACCAAAAAGTCTAGTTACGGCTCTGCCCTCATCCACCTACCACCCCATCCTCCAATATCTGTCCGCAGTGTGCTTATTACATCATTACTGCATTGAAATTCTGGTGTTAGCCAAAAAATGCCTTCAAACACTCCTGGCACGGTCAGACCGGGATTTGGCGTGCTGGATAAGCTACCTCCTTCCCGACCTCCCAGTCCTATTAAGGAGATCTGAAGGAAGGGCACACTGAGCTAGAGATTGCTTAGTGTCTATGGGTGCACACCCATCCGATAATCACTGTGTAGGATCGGAGCATTTATCGGATAGTTTGTACCCAGCTTAAAGGATCTAAGGGAATTTCTTCCTAGTGTGAGGCTAAATTGTACAACACAATTAGAATTTATGAACAATTCAATGTAGCAGTATCTTTTTTTTTAGTCTCACTGCATTTCAGACTGATAGAGGACCACATAATATCTATTCTTCAGCAGAAAGTCTGCTGTGCACAAGAATAAATCTTCCCCATGATAACAACACTGACTTCACACAAGCCAACTCTTACTGGTTTATTTGTTGTTTTATCAGTCAGACATAAACCCTTCCTTTACACACATACAGATTAAAGTGGAAAAGGAGATGTCCCACTACCATCACCTGGATATAAGTTTGGTTCTACTGCCATATAAGTCAGAGCAAAGCCGGTCCTGTATTCCTGAAAATCAGAGATGAATTTCAGGGAGATGTTCGTGCCAGAGATGAGAATGGGGCGAGGGGAAACGTCACCACAGAATTTTCCTGAAATGAAGATAGAATCTCATGACAATGTGTAAATAAATGGCACTCATTTGCTGGTGAATGATGCAGTGCTAGTGATATTTCAATATGTATGAGATTATTATAAATAACTTTTTAGACTCTTAAAATGCCTTTTAGGAAACTTTTTTTTATAGTATGAAGTAGCAATAGCAGAACTCCCACATCCCATGTAGTGACCGCAATGGGGTACACTTGCTCAACCACTGTAGATACAACTGCTGCTATTATTGGACGATAGAGCTCTATTACCCGTCGTGTACTGAACCCTCCCAGTGGCAAACGCAGGATTTCTAAAGGGGGGTTTCCAAATGCTTGATTTTAGAGTGAGTGTGGCCAGTCCATGAAGAGGGCAGAATTAGTACTTATCCAGCTTTAATATACGTCATACAATGTGTATTGTGTCTCATAATTCCAGCATACACAGGACCAGCGATCACAATAAGCCATTAGATGCGGCAGTAGGGCCATTCTTCCTGAGCTGGATGTTTTTATATTAGATATGGGCACCATTCCAGACCATTGGTGCAAGTCTGGGAGCCTGGAGGAGCAGCAGAAGAACCTAGCACTGCCCTGTACATATATGTACATATTGGGCTCTATAGCAGTGCATCCCTAATAGTGCATGTTTTCCAGATTTCCTAGTTGGTGCACAGGTTATTCATTACTGGCTGATACATGATAAAAGATCCACAGGTGGTGCTAATTATTTCATTTGTGATACTGAGAAGAACATTCAACACTAGTAAAACTCTATTATGTTACTATTTCTATTGTGGTCATGTGTGTGCTGGAGAGGGAGGTTTCCAGGCAGACTGAAACCCTCGTGTTTGCCTATGCCTCCAACTAGAGTTCAAAGGCAGAAATAGGGCTCTGTCAATGGTTTAACAACCACTAGAGCAGCCCATGTAGCTGATATAGAACCCAGCAATACCAAGTTCATCCACTACGGAAGACCCCACTATACTCTTGGTAACATGGATGGGGTTGACATAGGCAGTGAATCCCTATTTGGGCTTAACATTCCATTACTGAAAGCTTCATGGCCAGCTACAGTGTTTGTCAAACCATTGATAGAGATACATTTCTAGTACTGGCTTGAGGTGTGATTGTTTAGAAGAAGCATCTCTGGGGCATGCTAAATGTATGGTACGCTCCTGAACTTTATCATGACATAATGGCACTGTAATGGAAGCCTCATTTTCTGATAGACACCCATCTTCCTCACCTCTGCAGGAGGGATGGTATTGTTTGCCCCTCATCACCCTACTGTGAATCAGAAATGTCATATTAATTTGTTGAAAGCAGATCTAGTAGCCAAACATATTGAGTTGTTCTGGAATGTAAACCGTGGTGTGCTCACTCCTTCCTAGTATAGTAATTACAGGTTGAGTCTCCCATATCCAAATATTCCGAAATACGGAATTTTTTTGGCTTGACTGAGATAATGAAACCTTTGATTTTTGGTGGTTCAATGTACACAAACTTTGTCTAAGGCACAAATTATTACAAATATTGTATAAAATTACCTTCAGGCTGTGTGTATAAGGTGTATATAACACATAAATGCATTCTGTGTGTATATTTGGGTCCCATTCCCAAGTTATTTCATTATGATATGCAAATATTCCAAAATACGGAATATTCCGTTATCCAAAATACCCCTGGTCCCAAGCATTTTGGATATCGGAGACTCAACCTGTATATTAGTTTCCTCCACATGGAAATAGAGAAAACATGGCTTGTGATGAGTACTTAAGGACAACATTGAGAAACAATGTTTTACACTAGGCTTGGTCAGCTTTCGGCTCCAGAGCTAGAACCCCAGCATACTTTGCAATCCTTATGCTTTTAGATGGCAAGGCACAAAAGCCACATTGCCTACCTGTGGTTTAGTCACTGAGGCACATTACTTGCATTTAACATTACAGAACAATAGCTCTCTAATTTGACACGTACAGTATATGACTCACCAATGAGATGGTTTTCCGTGGAATATATCGCCAGGTAATCAAGGTCACAAGAGTAATCCCACTCCACATTGAAGTGAGTGAAAGTCAGCAGAATCTGCTTTCCTTCAGGGACAAGAATCGTCCATTTACAGTACCTGGGACAAAGAGTATTTCATAGCATTACAACGTATTGAGCAAACAGAATGATGAAATGGTTCATTGCTTAGCTGGGAAGACTTTTCTCTAAGGTGAACCCACGTGTATGTCTCCCTACAGAAGCTACAGGTAAAATGGTACAAGAGTTATAGCTAACAAAATCTTCTGTATATCTTTCACCCATCTCTGTGTTTATAGTTCAATACATTTATTTTCTACCACCTTAATACAGGCTCAGCCAGCAATGAGTGTCCGCAGCTGTTTTGGATCTACAACTATAGAGCAACAAGTTGCTGTCCTGTGACCTACAATAGTACATCTGGAAGACTTGCATATTTCGAGGGATACTCCCAGTCTCCCAGGTGATTAGGTCACTCCCCAAGATCCAACTTCTGTTTCTTGTGAAGTGGATGGAGCCTTGAGAGGATTTAAGACCCAAGAAGTGTGCTTGTTGCCCCGCTCCAATGCGAATACCAGGCTCCCTATTGAGATCTCAAATTGTGTTGCTGAGAATTGCATGGCCATACCAAATTAGGGACGTGGCAGCACCTCCTTGGAGGGACCCATCCTCACCCTCTTGGCACCCCATTAGGTCACCATGGCCCCGGCCCCCCCCTGTCTGATGATAAACGTTGCATCATTGCCCTCCGGACTTGTCCCTCATTGAATTATGGGGGCAGCTGAACGTCGCTCAGATGCCCTGTAGATACTGGCACAGAGCAGTTAAGGGTTCAATTACAGTTTTACAGGTCAGTCTTTATGGTTTGTGCGCATCATGTGTGGGTTGTGTTACTAGCTCGAACAGTGGAACAGAAAGCCCAGATTCAACCTCAGTTCCACTAATGAAAAAAACAAGATTGTCTAAAATTTATTTTACCCCCTTTGCCCAGGAGGGCGAATGTGGCTCGTCCTCCACATGTACCTTTTTATCATCCTTGTAACCAATAAAGGGTGTAAAAGAAAATATCCTGTCTCTCCAATGGTCCTGAAGACAGACTGGGAATGTGTGCATTAACTGGAGAGTATTGGAAGTATAAAAACTATAAAAAAGGAGAATAATGGGGGGAGAGACTTTATGTCCTTCTACCTCCCCCACCATACAACTTAGAAAGATGGGACACCCTCATTTTAAAGAGTCCCTCTTTCAGACTATATACCCTTAGAGGTTACTGCCTGGTGATTACTGGTCAAAAACCCCTGCGATAGCCCCCTGCACTACAGAAAAATCATGGAGTCCCAGGTTCGTGAAATTACAAGCCCTAAACTCTATCCCAATTAGAAGGGTCCCAATTAGAAGGATGGTCTTACAGAACACATTTTATACTGCTTTATACAAGTATTTCTCATTTTAAATAATCTAGAAAGTATAAACATGAATACAACATAATGGTTATGGATTTAGGCAAAGTAACTTGTAGTCTTAAAATCTTAAAATTAGCATTGAGCAAATAGTTTAGGCAAGGGGAAAAAAAATTAAATATACTCACTCGTTATTTGAATAATAATTTTTGGGGGCGGCTGGAAGTAGTATCTCTCCTGCAGTTCCCCGCAGAAATCCACTATTCCCACTGCACTGCACTGTGTGATAGAAATCTCTTGTAATCACAAAGGGTTGATGAGGTCAGTCAGTACCATGTGCAAGGAGTGTGTATTTACCTTGATATGAGGTCAAAGCCGGTTGTTCTGGTTAATTAAAAACAAAGAAAAGAAGTAGAAAAAAATATGGTGTCACACTGACCATGAGTAAGTCAATAGAGGACTTTGGAGCTAGATTGCCATAGATCTAAGTCCTTTGAAAGAAAGTATCACATCCGATACAATGACCAAAACATTCCCATATATTTATTATTGTCATCTAACAAAGTCCAGGTTCTTCATGTGTCCTCACATTAGCACCTGTGAACCAACACAAGTAAAGCCAGGTGTCTCATGTTACCGGTGGCTGAATGAGCTAGGAAAAGTCTTCAGCACAAATGACCTGGCCCTCTCCTCTCAGGGTTATTGGGAATGTTAGGTACGCTGGTGGTTTGTGATAGGAAAGTAGGGGTAAAGGGTACTATTAAGTGTCAAACAAGTGCAGACTACTATAGCACTCCTTATTGTCAATAAAGTGTGACTACAGGAACCCAGTTCCACCCTGAAGACCGGATTTGGTGAGTTATATATACAGAAAAACACGAATACTGACTTTTCACAGAAGCTGGTGTGAAGCTTTTTTTGGCAGATCAATATGATACGAATGATTTTGCATAACCTAGAGTAAATATATTTTCTTGATGCATTATATGCAGCAACTGCAGCGTACATAGGCAAGGATTCATTTGTGGCTCATTCGCAATCTGCTGTTCCAGGATGGCACACCATGACCAGCAATATCCCTAGTTTTACCTCGCATCCCATAGAGGTGCACAGAAGGAATATTAATTACAGATGTGTCCTGCTACATCTTTGCTCCATATGCCATGTAGCGCTCCATGCTAGTTGCACCCTGCCTGGTTGGCGTTCTATATCGCATCATGCTGCAGTAAGGTGCAACGTAACCTACTGAAGCGCTGGAAAAGCCGAAGCGTGTAATACAACTTTCTGTCCACCAGATGTCGCTTTTCCTAAACTGCACAGCACATGTGGCAAATGGCCAACAAAGCTTTTGTAGTGTCGTCTGCTGATTGGCAGACGGAACCTGCCATTCATTACACTATACAGTAGTACTGAACTGCGTTTTGCCATGAATGCAGGATTAAATTAAGAGTTACCAGTGTTGGCCAGAAGACACACACCCAGACAAAGACAGAGCAATTCAACTTTAATATTCTTAAGGAACTCTGCTGAACTCAATACATAGCTCCAAACTACCCACCACCTGTCAGTTCTATGCTACTGTATGCCACCCAGCTGCATGTTACGCTAAACCGCTAAATACATTGTATTGTACATGTTACCATACTGTACACAACAGGTGTGACTGCTGATATGGCTGGCGTCTGTGGGCGAGTGGGTAGGGTGAGCGCCTTACAGATCGGGCACCTCAGGTTCGAGGCCCTGAAAGGGACAATATCATTTTGTACATCAGTATTTTTTTTTTTAATCTTCAATACAGGATTAAAATTAAATCATTTGTGTGTTAGTTCTGTCATTTATAAAAAATACATATCTGCGTTGGCCAGAAGATGCACACCCAGAATTAAATAAAGACAGAGCAATTCAAGTTCAATAGTCTTAAAGAACTCTGCTGAACTCAATACTCCAAACTTCCCACCACCTGTCATTTCTATGCTACTGTTTGCCACCCAGCTGCATTTTACGCTAAACTGCTATAGACATTGTATTGTACACTTTGCCTGGTGTAAAGTCGCACACTTAATATCACACACTGTACACAGCAGGTGTGACTGCTGATACTGCTGGCGTGTGTAGGTGAGTGGGTAACGTGGGCACCTTACAGAGTGGGCGCCTCGGGTTCGAGGCCCAGAAAGGGACTAGGTCACTTTGTATATCAGTAGTTTTTATTCAATACAGGATTAAATAAAGAATTAAATTATTTGGTGTGTGAGTTCTGTCATTAATAAAAAATACATATCTGCGTTGGCCAGAAGACACACACCCAGCATTAAAGACAGAGCAATTCAAGTTGAATTTTCTTAAGGAACTCTGCCGAACTCAAAACATTGCTCCAAACTTCCCACCACCTGTCAGTTCTATGCTACTGTATGCCACCTAGCTGCATGTTACGTTAAACCGCTAAAGACATTGTATTGTACACGTTATGGGGCATCCTGAGTCCTAATGTGCATACTCATTCCTATGCCAGATGGTGGCATGTTGGGAGCAATTTATTGAGTTTGTCAGAGTTCCTTAAGAATATTGAACTTGAATTGCTTTGCCTTTATTTAATGCTGGGTGCACATCATCTGGCCAATGCATATACTGTATGTATTTTTAAAACTCACAGGACTCACACACCAAATGATTTAATCCTGTATGTCATCCTGTATTTTACATACTGCAAGGACCATGGCACAAATCACAGTGTGTAACATACTGTAGGCAGCTTCCCCATCCCCACCCCCCTGTGAGATTTGTTATGAATGACTTATGATGGCTTGGGTTTTGGGGGTAAGGGCCCCATCCAGCAATACATTGCCTATAGCAGTCTAGAGTGTAATGTAGCTTGTGGCATAACATAGAGATGAAGTGATGAGGAAAGTGCAGAGCAATGCACAAAGTTGAGCAAAGTACTTTAAAAAATATTGAACCTGAAATGATCTCGCTTTATGAAGAACTGCCTGTGCGTCTTTAGGCCAGGCATCTTTACACCATGTAGTGACAGTATACAGTACGGATGACCCGTAATGAGTACAATACAATGTATATAGCAGTTTACAGTAAAATGCAGCTGGGTGGCATAACATAGAAATGAAAGATTGCTCGGTCTTTAAGAAATGATGCGTCTTTACACCAATGCAGATATGTATTTTTGTAAAACAAAGGACTCACACACCAAATGATTTAATCCTTTATTTATACCTGTACAGTAGAATAAAAAGAAACAGATAATTAAAGAATACTGATTTACAAATCAATTTTGTCCCTTTCCGGGCCTCGAACCCAAAGCGCCGGCTCTGTAAGGTGCTCACCTTAATCACTCACCCAAACACGCCAGCCATATCAACAGTTGCACCTGTTGTGCAAGTGATGTTAAATGTGCAACTTTACACCAGGTAAAGTGTACAATACTATGTCAATAGCGGTATATAGTCTAATGAAGTTGGATGTCATAAAATGGAGATGAAGGAATGAGGAAAGTGCGGAGCAATGCATAGAGTACTTTAAAAATATTAAACCTGAAATGCTCTTTTCATGAAAAACTGCCTGTGCGTCTTTAGGCCAGGCGTCTTTACACCCTGTAGCGATAGTATACAGTACGGATGGCCCGGAATGAGTACAATATAATGTCTATACCAGTATAGCCTTGACACAAAGTGATCAATTCTAGTACCTGGAGGAGTGATTGTTTACACTGCCTGAACATGATTGGCCAGCCTCTCACGGATCACCGTACACTGCTACAGTATTGTATTCAGTACTGTCATTTTTATCAGTGGAGCATTCGTCACCCAGTGGTTAAACTGTGTACTGCATGGGGTGTAATCTTCTGCGGCATACAGTATGCCACGCCACAACACGTATTAACATATCGCAGCAGGGAAGCCAGAATGCCGCGCTATGAGCAAAGATGTAGCAGGACACATCTGTATGTTGAGCCCATCGTAATAGGTGTATATATGTGTGCAGCCGAACATTGCGGGACAATCCACAATATATCGCTGCGAATGGGATCAGCCCCATAGAATGTAAATATTTTAGTAAAGACATCATTGGAATTTTTCCAATAAAATCCTGCAGAAAGTGTTGTAGTCAAATTAGTTGTTTGATTACAGACATCACCAAAGTAGACAGAAAGGCCAGGGATTCCAGCACTTACACTGGGGAAAGACAGGACCATGGGCCTGATTCAGAAATGGACACAATGACAATGTAACACAGTTTAGTAATTATTGGTAATCTGCGTATGCGTCTGAATCGCACCACGCATGCTTCAAATTTAATTTTTGTTGTTGCTTGCAGAAAAGATTTATTTGCAAAGTGATTTGCAGGAATGGACCCTTTGCGGGCGGTAATGAGGAGGTGGCAACTCAAACACAGGCGTGTCGCGACCATTTTTGGGGCGTGTCTTTGCCTGCAAGCGTGATCCCGTACGCAGTAAAAATGGCTCTGGCATCTCAGTTAATGCGGCCATTCTGCACAATCGAGCTGCGTTGTCATATGCAGTCGCTTACAAATCCCGGCTGCTGTGACACTTACACATTTTTGCACAGCCGCTGAGTACAAACTCGTAGCTGGGGTGGAATTAGCGCCCATCTCTGAATCAGGCCTATGATGTAGTCGGGTTTGTTACTGTGTGATATGCGCGGAATTCCTGCTACATCAATCAGTGTCAGTGATGACAGAGAATGCTAGCTAAATACAGTATAAAATAGTACAGAGCATTAATACATGCAATAACAAATACAGATCTCATATGCCATATAAAAGTACAATAACCAGACTGTATGGGCACACTGACCATGTTTGAGGTTTGCATTGACCCAGTTGAGAAGTCTCTGAATATCCGTGAAGACAGCCGGCGACCCTCTGTTTCCTGGCACCTGCATCATATTGTTGTCCCATTTACGGGCACAGCCCATACCCCAGGAGGTCACGCCAATTAGAACCCACCTCCCATGACTCCGCTGGCACAGAAACGGACCTCCTGAGTCACCCTGCAATATAACAGACATCTGGGAAGGGAAAGACTTTATTGGGTCTAAACTTTCCATTTCCTTGTGTTAACCTCAATCTCACTACTCTGGTACACTAGGGGGTATATTTACTAGGGGTGTGCACCGGCCACTTTTCGTGTTTTGTGTTTTGGTTTTGGATCTGGATCTTTCTTCGTGTTTTGGATCTGGATTGGTTTTGCCAAAACCACCCTTCCGTGTTTTGGGTTCTGGGTTTTGTGTTTTGGATCTGTATTTTTTTTTTAAAAAGCATAAAAACAGCTAAAATCACAGAATTTGTTGGTTTCTCTGCTCCTATGCTATTATTAACCTCAATAACCTTAATTTCCACTCATTTCCAGTCTATTCTGAACACCTCACACCTCACAATAGTGTTTTCATGTCCAAAAGGTTGCACCGAGGTAGCTGGATGACTATGCTAAGCGACACGAGTGGGCGGCACAAACACGTGACCCATCTAGGAGTGACACTGCAGTGGCAGACAGGATGGCAGTTAGAAAAACTAGGCCCCAAACTGTACATAATGCAAAGAAAAAAAAGAAGTGCAAGATGGAATTGTCCTTGGGCCCTCCCACCCACCCTTATGTTGTATAAACAGGACATGCACACTTTAACAAATCAATCATTTCAGCGCCAGGGTCTGCCACACAACTGTGGCTGAAATGATTGGTTCGTTTGGGCCCCCACAAAACAAGCTGGCAATTAATGTGTCCCTGCACAAACTGGCTCTACGGAGGCAAGATGTCATCCTCATCCTCCTCATCCACCGATTCCTCACCCTCTTCAGTGTGTACATCCTCATCCTCACAAAGTATTAACTCGTCCCCACTTGAATCCACCACCACAGGTCCCTCTGTACCTTCTGGAGGCTGGTCTCCCTGGAAGAGCTGATAATTCATTTTGATGAACATCATCTTCTCCACATTCTGTGGAAGCAACCTCCTACGCCTTTCGCTGACAAGGTTCCCGGCTGCACTAAACACTCTTTCGGAGTACACACTGGAGGGGGGGCAACTCAGGTAAAATAGAGCCAGCTTGTACAGGGGCCTCCAAATTGCCTCTTTTTCCTGCCAGTACAGGTATGGACTGTCTGACATGCCTACTTGGATGCTGTCACCGATGTAATCCTCCACCATTCTGTCAATGGTGACAGTATCATATGCAGTGACAGTAGACATGTCAGAAATTGTTGCCAGGTCCTTCAGTCCGGACCAGATGTCCAAACTTGGTCCTGCCTGCCCTGCATCACCGCCAGCGGGTTGCTTAGGATACCTAAGTTTTTTCCTGGCAGCCCCAGTTGCGGGAGAAAATGAAGAAGGAGCCGTTGACGTGTCACGTTCCGCTTCAGTTGACAGTGTGTTCACCAGCAGGTCTTTGCACCTCTGCAGGCTTGTGTCGGCCGGAAAGAGAGACACCACATAGGCTTTAAACCTAGGATCAAGCACGGTGGCCAAAATGTAGTGGTCTGATTTCAACAGATTGACCACCCTGGAATCCTGGCAAAGCGAATGAAGGGCTTCATCCACAAGTCCCACATGCCGAGCGGAATCGCTCCGTCTTAGCTCCTCCTTCACTTTCTCCAGCTGCTTCTGCAAAAGCCTGATGAGGGGAATGACCTGACTCAAGCTGGCTGTGTCTGAACTGACTTCACGTGTGGCAAGTTCGAAGGGCTGGAGAACCTTGCACAACACGGAAATCATTCTCCACTGCGCTTGAGTCAGGTGCATACCCCCTCCTTTGCCTATGTCATAGGTGGATGTATAGGCTTGTATGGCCTTTTGCTGCTCCTCCATCCTCTGAAGCATATAGAGGGTTGAGTTCCACCGCGTCACAACCTCTTGCTTCAGGTGATGGCGGGGCAGGTTCAAGAGTGTTTGCTGGCGCTCCAGTCTTCGGCACGCAGTCGCTGAATGGCAAAAGTGGCCAGAAATTTTTCGGGCCACCCAAAGCGTCTCCTGCATGCCCCTGTCGCTTTTCAGAAAATTCTGCACCACCAAGTTTATTGTGTGAGCAAAACATGGGACGTGCTGGAATTTGCCCAGATGTAATGCCCGCACAATATTGGTGGCGTTGTCAGATATCACAAATCCCCAGGAGAGTCTAAGTGGGGTAAGCCACTGGGCGATGATTTCCCTCAGTTTCTCTAAGAGGTTGTCGGCGGTGTGCCTCTTACTGAAACCGGTGATACACAGCGTAGCCTGCCTTGTAACGAGCTGGCGTTTCTGAGATGCTGCTACTGGTGACGCTGCTGCTGTTGCTGCGTAAGGTGATACATCTACCCAGTGGGCTGTCACAGTCATATAGTCCTTAGTCTGCCCTGTTCCACTTGTCCACATGTCCGTGGTTAAGTGGACATTGTGTACAACGGCATTTTTCAGGACACTGAGGACACTTTTTCTGACGTTTCTGTACAGTCTCGGTATCGCCTGCCTAGTGAAGTGGAATCTAGACGGGATTTGGAACCGGGGACACACTACCTCCATCAATTGTCTAAATCCCACTGCACTAATGGCGGATACCGGACGCACGTCTAACACCAACATAGCAGTCAAGGCCTCAGTTATACGTTTTGCTTCAGGATGACTGCTGTCGTACTTCATCCTCCTCGCTAAGGACTGTTGGAGGGTCAATTGTTTAGTAAAAGTAGTGGTGTTCCTACTTCCTCTCTGGGATGATGAACGACTCCCAGCAGCAGCAACAGCAGCAGCGGCAGCAGTAGGCGTAGCAATGCAGGATCCTCCAGAGGAATCCCGGATAGGAGAGTCAGTCATGCCAGTGACATGGCCTGCAGGACTACTTCCGATCCTGACTAAGGAGGAAATTGATGAGGAGGGAGTTGACGGTGTGGTTTGCAGGCGCTTGGATACAACAGGACAACGGGATTTAGGTGTCCCTGGACTGCTTACGGTCTTAGCCAAAGTTTCTGAACTTGACAGTAACTTTTTATGAACGCGCTGCAGGTGCCGTATAAGGGAGGATGTTCCTAGGTGGTTGACGTCCCTACCCCTACTTATTTCACCTTTACATATGGTACATATGGCAAGACAGTTGTTGTCCGGATTTGGATAGAAATATTGCCAGACCAAAGAGGTGGAATGTTTGGTCTTCTGCCCAGGCATGACCGTGATGGGCTTTTTCATCCCACGGACAACAACTGTCTCCCCCGGAGCCTGATTTAAACAAACCACATCACCATCAGAATCCTCCTCGCCAACTTCCTCCTCAGCGCCAGCTACACCAGTATCCTCATCCTGTTGTACTTCAACAGTGACATCTTCAATTTGCATATCAGCAAGTGGACTGTGGGTGCTCCTTTCAGCACTTGCAGGGGGCGTGCAAATGGTGGAAAGAGCCACCTCTTCCCGTCCAGTGCTGGGAAGGTCAGGCATCGCAACCACCACCACACTTGGACTCTCCTTGGGGATTTGTGATATCTTCTTAGAAAGCACAGTTCTTCGCTGTGCTTTTGCCAGCTTAACTCTTTTGATTTTTTTAGTGGGAGGAGGGCTTCCATCGTCATGTGAAGCTGAACCACTAGTCATGAACATACTAGGGATCGACCTTAGCCGTTCCTTGCCACTCCGTGTCGTAAATGGCATATTGGCAAGTTTACGTTTCTCTTCAGCTGATTTAAATGTCTTTTTCAAGGTCATTTTCCTGAACTTTGCCATTTGGGATTGTATGTGCCCTCTACTATGACATTGGGCATCGGCCTTGGCAGACGACGTTGATGGCATGTTATCGTCTATGTCATGACTAGTGGCAGCAGCTTCAGCACTAGGAGGAAGTGGTTCTTGATCTTTCTCTATTTTATTTTTATCGGAGAAAGTTTGGTCCTCCATTTATGTTATATCGATTTGATATATACGTGCGGCTAAACACAGAAAATAATTTTTTTTTTGGTTTGGACTGGAGTGTACTCTCGGGGGTTACAGCACCCTTTAACGGTCAAGCCAGCCGGCCCTTTACTTATGACACAGGCGCACGCTTGGCACTACTTTGTTGATGCACGTGCGGCTACTGCGCACACAATTCACAAACACAGAAAATAATTTTTTTTTTGGTTTGGACTGGAGTGTACTCTCGGGGGTTACAGCACCCTTAACGGTCAAGCCAGCCGGCCCTTTACTTATGACACAGGCGCACGCTTGGCACTACTTTGTTGATGCACGTGCGGCTACTGCGCACACAATTCACAAACACAGAAAATAATTTTTTTTTGGTTTGGACTGGAGTGTACTTTCGGGGGTTACAGCACCCTTTAATGGTCAAGCCAGCCGGCCCTTTACTTATGACACAGGCGCACGCTTGGCACTACTTTGTTGATGCACGTGCGGCTACTGCGCACACAATTCACAAACACAGAAAATAATTTTTTTTTTGGTTTGGACTGGAGTGTACTCTCGGGGGTTACAGCACCCTTAACGGTCAAGCCAGCCGGCCCTTTACTTATGACACAGGCGCACGCTTGGCACTACTTTGTTGATGCACGTGCGGCTACTGCGCACACAATTCACAAACACAGAAAATAATTTTTTTTTGGTTTGGACTGGAGTGTACTTTCGGGGGTTACAGCACCCTTTAACGGTCAAGCCAGCCGGCCCTTTACTTATGACACAGGCGCACGCTTGGCACTACTTTGTTGATACACGTGCGGCTACTGCGCACACAATTCACAAACACAGAAAATAATTTTTTTTTTGGTTTGGACTGGAGTGTACTTTGGGGGTTACAGCACCCTTTAACGGTCAAGCCAGCCGGCCCTTTACTTATGACACAGGCGCACGCTTGGCACTACTTTGTTGATGCACGTGCGGCTACTGCGCACACAATTCACAAACACAGAAAATAATTTTTTTTTTGGTTTGGACTGGAGTGTACTTTCGGGGGTTACAGCACCCTTAACGGTCAAGCCAGCCGGCCCTTTACTTATGACACAGGTGCACGCTTGGCACTACTTTGTTGATGCACGTGCGGCTACTGCGCACACAATTCACAAACACAGAAAATAAATTTTTTTTTGGTTTGGACTGGAGTGTACTTTCGGGGGTTACAGCACCCTTAACGGTCAAGCCAGCCGGCCCTTTACTTATGACACAGGCGCACGCTTGGCACTACTTTGTTGATGCACGTGCGGCTACTGCGCACACAATTCACAAACACAGAAAATAATTTTTTTTTGGTTTAGACTGGAGTGTACTTTCGGGGGTTACAGCACCCTTTAACGGTCAAGCCAGCCGGCCCTTTACTTATGACACAGGCGCACGCTTGGCACTACTTTGTTGATGCACGTGCGGCTACTGCGCACACAATTCACAAACACAGAAAATATATTATTTTTTTAGCACTTGGGGGGAGCACCCCTGATGGACAGAGCACCCCCTGGACAACACTACAGCACTCCTTTAGGACTGGGACACTGCACAGGACTTTGGAGTGGACACAGCCCCTATGGAGAACTGACTGCACAACACAGTCCAGCCAGCCCCTATGGACTTTGAAGTAGTGGACACAGCCCCTATTAACAACAGCAGCACAGCACAACACAGCCAGCCCCTATGGACTTTGAAGTAGTGGACAACAGCAGCACTACACTACACTACACTACACTACACTACACAGCCCTAACTCCCACCCTCCCTCTTCACTGTCCACAGCCGAGTGAGAAAATGGCGCCAACGCGGGTACCTTATATAGGATCCAAAACCCGCGAGACTCGGAAGGCGGGATGATGACGTTTTGCCTCGATTTCAGATCCGAGTCAGGCGGGAAAAGTCGAGCCTGATTCGGATCGGACTCGGATCGGGGGGGCTCGGGGGGGTTCGGATTTCAGAAATCCGAACCCGCTCACCCCTAATATTTACTAAAGTGTGGATTTTTAAAAGTGGAGATATTGCCCATAGCAACCAATCAGATTGTAGTTATTATCTTCCAGAAGGTGCTAGATGCATTTTAAGTAGAATCTAATTGGTTGCTATGGGCAACATCTCCACTTTTAAAAACCCGCACCTTAGTAAATATACCCCTAGGTCTAGAAAACCAGCTACTGCACACGTTACCTTTTAAACTAAGTCTCCCTCTACCTGATTCACCGTAAGGTAATGTGGCCAAGTCAAATATATCCATACTGTGTGCAAAATAGAGAGTATAGAACAGGTATACATTCAGCCGTCAGGTGAACTTACACACATGAACATAACATACATTCAACCATCCATAAAATTATTCAACATTGCTGCTCTAAAATTATTAAGAAAAACGGAAATAAAGGTCATAGTTTAAATAGAATTACCAGGACTTTAAAGACAATTGCCGATGGTCACCACTAGCCAGGTTATAGTCAGCATCTCAACAGTCAGGATGACAACGGTCACAATACCGACAGCTGCATCCCAGCTGTCAGAATCCCTGCAGATTGCGGAGGTAAGTATTACGGTAAGCGGAAGACTTAGGGTTAATGGGAGGGTTAGGCTGCGGGAGGGGAGGGTTAGGGTAAAGGTAATAATACTTACAGAAATCTGTCGGGATTCTGACTGTTGGGATGCCGCTGTTGGTATTCTGACCGTCGAGATTCCGTACCCAACCCATCTAACCATCAGCAGCTGGGTGAATTCCCTGCTTTTCCATGGGTTAGATTCATTTTGGCCCAACAGAGTTTGAAAGCACCAATTATCCCTGTAATATTGCTACGTATTGGCCATGCGGTTTATGCACAGAGGAAGATTATTGCAGTATCTTTACCTTATCTACCAACACAGATCATCTTGCCCCTACTGTACTTATATAGGAGGTTACCTTTCAGTGGTAATCAGTGGCATGAGAGAAGTCATTGCCAACCAAAAAACAAACAGAGGAATACAGAGAATGTACCTGACATGCATCCCTTCCACCTTCTGGAAATCCTGCACAAACCACAGTGTCAAACACTAAGCGTCCATCCAGCGTTTCCATGGTGCTTAAACACTTCTTGTATTCAATGAGAGGTAATGCCACCTGTTGGAGCCTGGTAGGCAGCTGGCCATCTGAAACACCAAGCAGTAACATTTATGTGATTTTAGTTACATTCTGCTAATGAGGTATCTGGCATCTCAGACTGGCTGAAGCTTCTTACTTTCTTGCAGACGTCCCCACCCAAGGGCAATACACAGAGAACCTGATACAAAGATGTCATCTGGATTTGGTAGGCAAGCTGGTTGGATGGTCTCACCTGTAAGGGCAGAAATATGCAATTAATAATACTTCAGAGTGCTATTAAATTGTGTTTGTTGTTTTTTTTTCTAGGTAAAAATGGTATAGACCAATAAAGGTGTACCGGGTTGGGTACGGGATGCCAGCACTTTGGATCCCGGCAGTCAGAATACCGATGCCGGGATCCCGATAGGGTTAGGATACAGACACCTGTTGGTAGTTATGTGTTTATTGACAAACAGCATGGTGTTTGTCATGTTCTTGGATTTTCTGTGAGGATTGGCAAGTTCAATGTTGGTCATGTTGAGAACCTTCTGTTTGACATACTCCAGGTCTTTAAGTATCCTCTCTGTAAAAATTTGTGCAACATGAGATCAATTTAATCTTCAGCCGTGACATAATCCTTAGTTATTCTCCTCATCCTGAGAAACTGGGTGTAAGGAAGTCCCTTCTTCATGGAGATGGGGTGGTGGCTATGTACATGTAAAAGGTTATTGCTATCTGTAGGTTTATGGTAAATGCTAGTAGTCAAATCCTTTCCGTTCCATCCCATGAGAACATCAAGGAAATGTTCTTGTGAGTTGTACTCATACGTGAACTTGATATGTTCGTGTGTCTGGTTGATGTGTTCCATGTTCATGATAGGACCCTCTGTTCGAACCATAGGACAAAAATGTCATCAATATATTGCGTTAAAAAAATGATGTTTTTCTTAAAGTCAGGATTATCAACAAACAATAACTTTTCAATGTAAAACATAAATGTTAGTGAAGGACGATGTTACGCGAGAGCCCATAGCACAGCCTTTAAATTGTAAGAAAAACTGGTTGTCAAAGAAAAAGTAATTCCACCTCACTGCCTCTTTCAGGTGGTTCATGTACAGTGCAATGCTGGGGCCATTATATTCCTAATTTGAATGTAAAAAGTCACAAAGTCTTCCAGATGCTGTAGGCCTTGTTGATGTGGGATATTGGTGTATAGGGAAACCACATCAAGGGTGCACATAATGAGATCAGTGGGTAGATTTTTCAAACCATAAAGGGTGTTCGTGTCTTTTATGTACTTGCTTTGTTGCATAATCAATGGTTCAACAAAAAAATCCAAATATTAAGAAATGGTACTGTATAAAGTACCCCTGGCAGGAAATAATAGGCTTGCCAGGTGGTGCTTGCAAGGATCTATGGCTCTTGGGCAGAGTGTAGATTATAAGGACAACCTCTTTGTTGACTTGCAAGTTTTGTCTGGTGGATTCGATAATCAAGTGTTCCATTTCAGCTTCCAATAGAAGGCCATCAAGCTCTTTTTTGTAACGTTGAGTTGGATCCGCTTCCAATTTGCAGTAGACTGCTGAATTGGCCAGCTGTTTATATATCTCAGTTTTGTATGTTGTGGTGTCCTAAAAAACCAATACTCCACCTTAGTCTGCTGATCAAATGGCAATGCTTCTATCTTTGCTGAGTGTTTTGAGAACTTGATTCTTCTTTAGTGAGGTTAAACTGAATCCATTGTGGTTTTTTACTCTCGGACATAACCTTATGATTCAGGAGTCTTACAAAACTTTTGACGGAAGCATTGTTCGACTGAGGCTCAAAGAGGGATTTTTTTGTGTACTGTACCCTCTATGAAAGACATGTAAGTGGTGGATGAATTGGGTGGATGAATTGGAAAAAAACTTCTCCAGCTTCAAACCTCTATTGAAGTGTCACAGCTCTTTTTTCCAAGTGAATTCATCAAAAGGTGCAAGTGGGTACTCTTGACTGTTTACAAAATTGGTCTACTGGATAAATTGACAATTATATTTTCTTCTTGCTGCCTCTAGTGCCTCTCACTCTGGCCACCACATTGCATGCGGGCTCTATGTCTCTTTGTGGATACCCCTAAAGGGTGTTTCTGTGCGGGTCTCGATGGTGAATCACAGGCACTGAGTGAGGAGTTTGCTTCACTTGAAATGTCTGTGTCCAAATTTCTTCTGTAGTTTCTTTGTCTTTGTTTAGTGAATCTTGGTGTTGTCGTTCTCCGGTGTGTGGCAGGAACGGGCTGATGGCGCGGTATATGGTCTAAAGATCTACAGTAAAAAGGTAGACAATGTCTAGATAGACACCAGATGTTAGACAGGTAATAGGTCGACAGGGACAAAAAGTTGACATGAACAAAAGGTCGACACACTAAAGGTCGATATGTAAGAAGGTCGACAGGTACAAATTGTCGACAGGGTCAAAAGGTCAACATACAAACATGAAAATTGTCGACACATGATTTTTTTATTTTTTTAGGGTTAGGCACTTACCGGAGGGTTAGGGTTAGGCACTTACCCCAACGGTTAGGGTTAGGCACCAGGAGGGAGGTTTAGGCACTAGAAAGGACGGTTAGGGTCAGGCACCTACACCGACGGTTAGGATTAGGCACCAGGAGGGAGGTTTAGGGTGAAGATTCGAGTTAGAAAAAAACATATGTCAACAATTTTCATGTCGACAATACGCATGTCGACCTTTTGACATTGTCGACCATTTGTAACTGTCGACCTTCTTACACGTCGACCTTTAGTGTGTCGACCTTTTGTCCCTGTCGACCTATTGCCTGTCTAACATCTGGTGTCTATCGAGACATTGTCTACCTTTTTACTGTATATCTTTCAATCCATAACCGATGACGCAATTCCAGCTGCACACTCCAGCCCATGTGGATGTGCTTGGTCTCACTTTTGATGTACAGCTATATAAGGTATGTTTCTACATGATTGCAGTGTTCGTGATAAAGGTCAGTAGAAACGAGACAAAAAAAGAAGACTGTTTGATGGGGCCACTCTTAAAGTAAGTAGTTATAAAGTTAAAATATAACGGTTATTCAAATTTTCTAAAATGTAGGTGGACATGCAACATATTAAGGGACAAGATAAAAATGTATATAAATTAAATACACAAATAGTCTGCTGTGACTATATATTATTAATCAACATAACATTTCCTCAAGGTCCCAAATTGTTATCGCCAAATTTATTTAATAATAGCAGCTATATATAATACAAAAATATAGTAAAGAGGTATAGTACCAAGATGCTGGGTATTAAATAAATAATATAGCACCACACAAATAATTAGAGAAAGCGTAAATTGGCAAGATATAAGCACCTCCACTATAATATAGGTAATAGAACCACAAAATAGGGTAATGTCATTAGGTTATTATCACATCCGAGTAAATATACCTACTCATTAGATGCATCATCTGCTAAAAATATTTTTGTTCATACAGTTTCTGTTTATGTACTTTGTAAGGTGCTGCGCACCCCTTGTGGCACTATATAAAGGATAATAATAATAATCATAATAATGATAAGAATATACATAAGCGCCCATCACCTATAATGAAAACCTTGCTCTATGATTATTCCTATCATATTGCCATTCCTACTACCTGTTTAGATCCCCGTCCCCGAAATCATGTGCTTGCCCCAGGTCTGAGAAGGAGTATTGGGGCTGTAAGTGGAGGCAGAGCTATTAGGGGGGATGTGTGTGTCACTCAGTGATAAAGTCTCTTATTGGTGAATGTAATTTACCAAACTTGATGCTCCCCACCAGCTCCAGCACTGCAATATCATAGTTGATCGGCCGGCTTGGGTTGAAGTCGGGGTGCTTGGTGACCGTTTTTATGTAGAAGATACGTTCAGTGGATTCTTCAACAGAGAAGTCGTGGTCTCCAATGCACACTGATACACTAGATTCAACATTCCTGTGAAAGACATGGAACAGAGAGGGAGTTTCCACCTAAGAAATTCAGAACCTGTCTGCAAATGAAACTACCATGATTACATGTTTGCAGTGCACCAACATGTGCCATCGCATTGTACAATAATAAGGTACATTATAGGATGTCACACAAAAAACAGGCCAAAACAAAAAGGTAGAGGGAGCACGTTGCAGTCAGGAGTCTGCTATCGGTCTAAAATGTGGTCTAGATTTATACAATACCAGCATACAGGACCTGTCTCTCAGGGCCGTAACTAGGCTAGTGCGACCAGTGCCATGGCACAGGGCACCGCAGGGCAGGGGGCACTGTTTGGGCCTGTGAATTTTCCTGTTTATTATCATTCTCACTTGTAGCTTCCTCTTATTTTATCCCCAGCATCTCCTGGCCTCCCCTATCTCTTCCCCTTGAGAACATGGCCCATTTTCAGGTGCACTATCTTATGTTCCTATTTAAAAAATGGGGGGGGGAGCCAATGTTCTCTCTGGCACAGAGCACCAAAAAGTCTAGTTACGGCTCTGCTGCCTCTTCCCCTAGGTCCGTCCCTACACTTACCCTGCGCTCACTTTTCCCCGGTCCCTTCTCTTCATCGCCTGCTGCGCGAGCTCCTGTTCCTACTGCGTATGTCAGACTCGGGACAGTCCATCAGTGATTATATAGATTTAGAATGCTACGCAAAATATAAACTGAGGAAGGTGTGTGCCTTTGAGGGACTGACATTCCAATAATGTTTAGAGGGATGTATAAAATATCTGTGGTTTAGTGAAACAAAAAATGTTTATTCAATATACAGATTTGTCCTCATACACTGCCGCGATGGGCATCTTTTTCGCTCAAAATGTGCGTTTTATCCCAATATAAAATAAACACGTGTATCCGATTTTTGGGCATAAATAGATGATCCTTGCAGGAAATTAAAAAATAAGTTTAATTTAAAAAAAAAAAAGGAAGAAAAGAAGATGATGTTTACAAAAAGAGCCTTTGCTGCCACGTTGAATCCTCTTCTCGAACGTCCCCGATATATTGCCCAGATTAGTTTATTACTTGGTTTATTCTGTTTGTTTCTTGTGCCATGCATGACACTGCAGGTGTTTGTGGCGCTTTCTAAATAATAATACACTAATAATATTTTCAAACATTCTACGTATAAATGTTCTTCCGCTCTTACCTGTCAGACACGCAGTGAGCAGCCGTAATTACGTATTTGTCGCTAACGATGGTTCCTCCACAGAAGTGTTTCCCATCCCGCTTTAGAGACACCTAAGCAAGGTTAGTCATAAAATATCATTTTAACTGTGTCAGCACAGATGTACTTATATTTGATAGATACTTTCAGACTTATAAAGGAAGCAGAGTATAAGAATACCATAGCCACATTCGGCACGACTTGGCAAGCAAGTATGGTCATGTTGGGCCATTGATCTGTACGTGTACCAACAATGATTGTTCCTCAGTCTAGATCAAATTGTGATACAATTTTGATCGTTTGGAAACCAGGTTCCGGGTAGATTGATAACCAGATTATATGGGGTACGTTGCCAAGTACTTCATAAGCCTCATAAATGATCAATCGGAGCTAATACATCTGGCACAAGTCAGAAGGTGGACATGGCCATAAGGTCCACAAACAAAAATGTCGACACAAACAAATGCCGACCTGTTTAAAATGACATTATGCGCATGATGTTGACATTTAACATGTCGACACCAGAATGGCAACAGTACATTTTTTGTGTTATTTTTAAGATAAACTATGTAAAAATAAAATAATGTATGTCGACATTAAATGAACATGTCGACATTTTAACCAATATCAACATATTGCTTGTCGACCTAATGCCCATGCTGACATTCTGAATGTTGACTATTCATACCACACCTCTGTAAGGTGCACTTACCATGCACAGATAATTAAGAGTAGAAACATATAAACATAAATTTAATGTCTTTTAAACATAATTTTTTTAAGTGACTGACCAATAAAAGTTTAAATAAACTTTTGTAATTAATCTGTCCAATATGTATTGGTGTTTGCAGATTATTAGTTAAAATATTAAACCCAGATAACACCAATTGTATCATATTTGATACATGAGTTTCTGGGATTGTCAAACTCCTTGTCCTGTTTCCCGTAAGGAGGAAATAAAACAACCTTTCTTCTTTCATCCACGTGAACATCTAAACAGACGAGGCACACAGGGGGAGATGTATCAAATATTCTATAAAAATAAAGTGAAGTTGCCCATAGCAACCAATTCGCTTCTAACTGAAATTTTATAGAACAGTGATCAGCCCCGAAACTGTATTAGGTTGCCTCACTGGGCAGCCCTCTAACCTTCAAAGGGGCTGCACATTAATTTTAATCTCAGTAGCAAGTTAAATTAATATATTTTGGGCCTGATTTATAGTTGGGCGCTAGTATCATCGCTTCTTTGGACACAGCAGGGGTACTGTAATAAGCTAATGCAGCAGGAGGTGTCTAAGGAGAAAAGATGCCTCCCGACAGCATCACAGATCCAAGCTCTGCATCCAAAGACACAGCATGGGATCCCGACGCGATGGTTGCAGCATCAGCTCCAAAGGTTACTTAGAATGGCCGAGGCAGACCCTGGCTTTCTGCAATCCCAGAAAACGGGGACCTTGCGCCTCCAGGTTTGCATACTACTCTAAATTAGGCCGTTAATCAATGAAACAGACACCTATCTGTAATTACTATATTGCTAGATCTGATCACTAAGGCGACTCACCACCACCTTGGGAAGAGTGAATTGGAAAGACATTGTACTTGAATCGCATGGAAATTTCAATGTTTCCTGTGTCTATGGTTACCAAGTAATCTAGGTTTCCAATTATTAAAGACAAGGCCCTAAAATCACACCTATGTTTCTATGTATTTGTACCTTTGTAAAGCAGGAATCCTAGCAGCTTATATGTAAAAGGTCATCAATTTTCACTGTGGCCACTTACCAGTCACTGTATCAGGGCTGAATTTACAGAACATTAAATATTGATATTTAACCTATAATCACTCATGTTCCCTAATTCACCAAGCCTTAACAGTGCATAATGCACATTTTTCCATAAGACTTCTAACCTGATATAGCATATGGGATGCAGTCATAACATCGACATTGAACATAATTGCATCTGCAGAATGTCGACATGTGAAATGTCGACATTCTGCAGGGATCAGAGTGTTAGGCTGCAGCAACGGAGAGTTAGGTTTAGGCTATAGGAGGGGAGAGTCAGTCACTGGGGCAAAGGTGACAAAACTCGGTCCTCAAGGCACCCTAACGGTCCAGGTTTTATGGATATCCATAATTGAGCACAGATGGTTAAATCAAAAGACTGGAGGTACTAATAAAGTCACCTGTGCCCAAGCATGGTTATCCATAAAACCTGGATGTTAGGGTGCCTTGAGGACCGAGTTGGGGAACCTCTGCACTAGGGGGAGGGTTACGATTAGGCTAAGGGAGGGGAGATTAGGGTTAGGCTCCTAGTGGGAGGGTTAGCATTAGGGGTTAGGAATACTCACTGCCGCAAGCACAGCAGGGTGAGCCGGAAGTCCTCATCAGCTGACTGCCACATCCGGAAGACATCGCTGGAGCTGACGTACCAGGTAAGTCACCACTGGACCACCAGGAACGTTTTGTCAACATTCTAATCTTGTGGATTGGCATCAGTGTTGGCATGATGGATGTTGTCCTGCTGCATATTGACATTACGACCATGTCAACATTATGAATGTTAACAAAATATACCATGCGCTATTATATTACATTCTATAAAACTCCAAAGAAATGGTCTTGAATAATCATGATGGGCACTACGGCTTATAATCCACCCACTGAAAACAGAAACTTCCATTTGACAAACCATGAATAGCTGGACCTTCTCTAGTAACATCTGTCCGACGTGATTTGTGCAAGAGCACCGAGATTTCCGGGAAAGCGCATAGGCTTGCAGAGAGCGATATTTGTGTTTGCAGGGGAGAGTTGTCCTGTGTTCGGGAGTTCCTTGTAAAACAGGTGATGTTATGGGGGCAAGATAAAGGGGTGGAAGGGGGTGCAATTTTAGAGCCATTGCAGTGGGAGAAACACAGCCATTTTCATTCCATAATGGGACTCAGGGTCTCATTCAGACTCGGTCGCAAGCACCGATGTGCTCGCAACCAGGTCGATAAGATAGCCCTGCGCATGCGCAGCGGCCGCACTGCGCGTGCGCAAGCCCAGGAGCTAGAGAGAAACTCTCTTGCTCCGGAGCACTCTACAAAAGGGGCGGCTGTCGATGTTGATCGACAGCTTGCCCCGTTTTGTAGGCGGCCGGGGGGGTGGTTTCCAAAACGGAGGCGTTCCTTAAGGAAAGCCTACCTTTTGTGGGTGGCCGAACTGACATCATCAGTGATGTCAGTGGGGAGCTTCCTGCTCGATCAGAGCAGGAAGCTCCCTGGGGCTTGCGGCTGCCGAGACCCAACCTTAGGGTCTTGTCGCAAGCCCCGATGGTCGCGATGGTGTTCACCATCGCGACCATCAACCTGGTCGGTCGTTAAGCTGAGTGTGGTAACCCACAGCTTAACTAACGACCAGGAGGCCGCACTTCAAAAATGAAGCGATCGTCCTCATTCAGAGAGAGCGATCGCTTCTTACGACCGCCTCTGAATGAGGGCCTCAGTCCTTAAAGTTGGCGGTGGTTTTGTCTCACCCTCACCTAATTTGCGCCTACCTGTTACTGCAGAGAAGCGTTTATTGGGCGCACTTCATGCAATACAATGGAAAGGTTCATACACAAGAAAAAAGGTCAGTGTAATAAAAACAGTCCCGATGTCTCCTCCTCACACTCATGATTCATTTTAGCCATAAATGAGACCAAACCGCAGAAATGGTTCAGGAGAAAAATATCTATCAGGAAGAATGGTTAGAAAGTGGCAGCTGGCTGGATTTTAAGCTGTTTACACTTTTGCACAATGAGCCCCTTCAGATGTTTAAACCAATCTGCACATCTAACACCCTGTTGAGGAGTCTACGACCTAGGACATTAGGAATGCACCTTGACCCTCCAGGTACACTGGGGCAAAATGGAGGCATTTTGTGTTACAGAAATGAAGCCCAGAGTATGTTGAGTGTATAAACAGGCCTGGCCAACCTGTGGCTCTCCAGACTGTTGTGAAACTATAAGTCCCAGGATGCCCCGTCACAGTTTTGCTATTAGGGGATGTTAAAACTGTGGCAGGGCATGCTGGGACTTGTAGATTCACAACAGCTGCAGAGCCTACTGGTTGGCCAGGCTGGCAGGTCATAAAAGGACGAAGTTATATGTGAAATATCAGTAGATATTCAGGTAAGCTGCAGAACACAGCATAACGTTTTCATGAGACAAAAACACATATGAGCGGAGTAACCACTTGCCAGATTCTTATATTGAATTGTAGACCTGCGTTGCATTATCTTACCAGTCCTGACCTAAGACCTCTCTATTTATCAATGTATTTTATCATATGCAACGAGTGATAAAACTTCTGGTGCTCCAGCCAATCAGCTCCTGTCATCTGTTTGAAAAATGACAGTTGGAAGCTGATTGGCTTCAGCACCATTTATCATACACAACGAGTTTTATCGCTCATCGCTAAATGGTCCCCCAGCTCCTGTCATCTGTTTGAAAATGAAAGTTGGGAGCTGATTGGCTTCAGCACCATTTATCATACACAATGAGTTTTATCGCTCCTCGATAAATGGTCCCCTAATGATGACCATGGCATTTATGTTTTTCGGTTTTTAGCCTTAACTTACTATCCATGGGTGAGCCTCCTTTTTTGCCGCTGTACCACCAACAATTCGAGAGAGGAGACCATAGTTGTCCGTTTCACTGGCCAAAGGGCTTTCTCCGCACCTAGAAACTAAATCGACAGTTGAAAGATGTGCTGCAATGGAATACAGACGGGCTTTAGAAGGCTGAAGCGGAGAGCTGAGCACTTAACATGTAATAATAATTACTACTGGAATATGAAGGGAGTGCATCACGATAGACTGTAAATGATGTGTGATTGATGTGTGAGGTGTGCTGGAGCTGTAGTAGTTACAGTGTCGCCATGGCAGCTGTACAATGTATGGCCCCACTGCGCCCTCGTGCCTTTTGTAGACAGTCCAGATGTCAAAAAGATCTATTTTTATGGCAAAAGTGATAGAAAATATAATCAACTGTCTCATTTTTGCGCAAAGGTCCCATGCTTCTTTCTTCCTGACCATCGCCCTTTTTGTCCATTCTTTTACAGCTTTTTGGGTAGATTCCTATTACGATGTGACAATGTACCTGACATGCAGATACAGACAGGGAGTTCAGGGGCAGAAGTGGACAGTAGGGCTCTTGTAGCATCTTAAATGCCACCCAAAACACTAAATAAAAATGATAAACACAATCAAACAAAAATCAGTGCAGAGCACATTGGTCTGATTATATTAGGGGTCACAAAGCCTGTAAGCATGTACAGTCACACTAAGTCCGGCTCATTAGAAAGGAGTGTGGCACAATAGATCGGCAATGTAAAGGTCGACACCAGATGGCCGACATGCAATAGATCCAACAGGGGCAAAAGGTTGACAGGTACAAACTGTTGACTGATAAAAGGTCGACACACAAAAATGATCAACACAAAAATGGTTGGCAAATTCTGTTTTGTAATTTAACCCATATCCTTCATCTAGTGCCTAACCCTATCCCTCCACCAAGTACCTAAACCTATCTCTCCCCCTCCCTGGTGCCTAACCCAAACCCTAGCCCCTAGTGACCTAACCCTCCCCCTGGTGCCTAACCCTAATCGTCCCCCTGGTGCCTAACCATAACCCTCCCCTATAACCCTAACCGGTATACAGGCGCGATGCCGACGGTCTAAATGCCGACCGTCGGCATCCCGGCAAGGGTCTAATGACAGGCATCGAAATCCCGAATGCCTGTCAATTTATCTACGCAGGGAGCCCAACGCCCGGCATCCTGGTCGAAGGTAAGCCAGGCGCGGACAGCCGCGGGGGGGAAGGTTAGGGGTTCCCAGGAGGGACTTAGGGTTAGGCACCCCCCCGTGATGGTTAGGGTTAGGCTAGGGGAAGGGGGGGTTAGGCACCACCGGGGGGAGGTTAGGGTTAGGCACCCCCCGGGAGACTTGGGTTTAGGCTGCAGGGAAGCGGGGGTTAGGCACTTGGGGGGGCGGTTAGAGTTAGGCACCCATAAAGAGGGTTAGGTAAGTTAGTACTTACCTTAGCTGCTGTCGAGATCTTCACTGCGTCCGGCGGTATTTCATACCGATCCCCCCTCACCTAACCCTAAAAATGTTGAAAAACCATAAAAAGTGTTGACCATTTGAGCCTGTCGACCCATTGCATGTCAAACAGGTGTTGTCGACCCATTAACTGTTAATCTTTACATTGTCAATTTTATATCTGGATACCATTCTAAATTATCATTATTTTCTATGTTTAATGCTATAACCCTTTCATGAGTGGTAAAATCACCAAGTCTTGTTTATTATTATGATTCACATAGCAGGCTCAAGGATCAGTCTTGACTAAGATCTGTGACCTTTCTTAGCACATTAATGTCTTATCAATGTGCATAGGCAGGGCGGCCCTCCACAGGCAGGAGGCGCTGGGCTGGAGAGGCAGCGCCACGTTTTCTTTTTTCCAGGCGCCCACTGAGATTTTGTTACCAGCGAACGCCTGGCAGCTCCTTCCCTGCAGCCGGAGACGGGAGCTCACTGCTGAGCTTCGCCTTCTGGCTCCCTTACTGTGGGCATTATGTGTAATGGGCACTACTACTGTGGGCATTGTATAAAGGGCACTACTACTATGGCACTACTTCTATAAGGGCACTACTGTGTGACAAGTGTATAAGGGGCACAACTGTGGGCATTATGTGTATAAGGGGCACTACTGTGTGACATGTGTATAAGGGGCACTACTGTGGGCATTATGTGTATAAGTGTAATACTGTGGACATTATGTGTATAAGGGGCACTACTGTGTGACATTATGTGCATAAGGGGCACTACTGAGGATATTGGAGCTCATTCAGACCAGCTCACAAGATGCGATCACTCGCTGGCAAAAAGGGGCCGGATATTTAAATTAAGCGCTCGCACTGCATCACGTAAGGACGCCCACTATATGTTAGCGAACTACGGCAAAGTACGCTCGCAAGTGTCTGAAGACGCCTCCTTGCCACTCGCAACACACATCATCTCTGGGAAATGTATGATTAATCGGGACCATAGTGAGCCATCGGAGCTGCTCGCAGCCCTTGGGGTTGCCTTTCCCCGCCGCAAGCACTGCGATCAGTGTGGGCTGAAATACATGCAGGTGACGTGTACAATGATGCTACATTGCTAATTATGCATGCCCTTTAAACAGCGTTTTGGCGGCTTGACACGCCTGCGTTCGCAACACCCCTCCCCTGTTCACAAGCACCTTCCCCTGTTACCACCCACAAACGGCACTATCTGTCACTCAAACTAGCAGCCTGGCTTACGGGCTACCAAAATCATATCGCAACGAATGGCTTGTGCACGCGCACTGCAAATTATACGCATGCGCAGATGGGTTGAAAATCGCTCACAGCGAGTGAGCCCAGCTTAGCGAGCGGGTCTGAATCAGGTCCATTGTGTATGAGGGACACTACTTAAGCATTATGCATATAAGGGGCACTACCACTGTGGCATTATGTGTATAAGGGGCACTACCACTGTGGCATTATGTGTATAAGGGGCACTACCACTGTGGCATTATGTGTATAAGGGGCAGTGACGTGCGGTGAGGTAAATGGCTGGGGAGGCACTGGCTTGTATCAGAGCTAGATATACACATACTGTACATATAGGAACCCGAGGGTACATGTGGGCAATATACAAAGGTGTAGCAGTATATTGTGCTGGAAATTTGGTGAGTTTTGATCAGGGATGTGCGGAAGAGGTATACAGGGGAGGCAGTGCCTCACCTGCCATTCACTTTTTACTCCAGAGTTTTGACTATAAAAATTATTAAAATAATTCAAAGAAGATTATATAATATAATATTTTCTCCGAAATGTTGATGATAAAAAATTAGAGTATACCTAAGTAAAGGATCTGCTAATCTGCCTCACCTCACCGCACATCACTTATAAGGGGCACTACTACTGTGTGGCGTGACGTGAATAAGGGGCAGTACTGTGTCGTAAAGTGAATAAGGGACACTACTATGTGGTGTAATGTGAATAAGATTGTGCTACTGTGTGGCGTAATTTGAATTGGGGGTACTATTGTGTGGCCAAGCCCCTTCCTTGCGAGACCATACCACAATGCCTCTGTATACGCAATTGTGCGACTATCGCACTGCGCATGTGTCAATTTCCATTAACGTCATCGCAACTGTTTTCGGGGTGCGTCTCTACCTGCGATTGCGATACAGTACGCAGAAAAAATTTCTTCGATGTCTCCATTACGGCAGCCATTCTGCGTGACCATAGGGTTACTTAGCAGTTGAATAATCGACTGATGTACGACCGTCTTCGTACACAGTCATTTGGATTTGCAAAGCTGCCAGTGGGCGTCTCAGTACAAATCCCGGCTGCTGCGACATTTGCATATTTTTGCACAGGCCCTTTATTGAGAACCAAATTATTTGAAAAGAAAATGAACTCTAAAAGCGTAAGTCAAATATAAGAGCTACTAATAACACTCACAAAGACAGTGCTTTGTAAACGCATTCAGCCTTTCTAATAGATTAAAGTAGGACTTCTGGCACAGATCCACAAAGTAAGGAGTATTGTGCCAAATCAAATGCATATTTCAAAACCATTAGACAGATTACAAATATGAACAATAGAAATTATAAACCAGGACAACTTCTCATATCCTATTTTATATGTTGCACAGGTGCAATGAATTGCAAAAAAGTCACGTTTGATGATTGACTTCACCTCTGTACGATATTAGTGGATCACTTGTTGTCAGGTGTTTTGTGCCAGCATAGTACAGTAGTGACTCCTACTTTTTGTTTTTTAAAAAAAAAACGACAACTTGCAACTTACTGGAGAACGGCAGTTTTAACAAAACCAGAGACAATTACATGACATTAATAGAGACTTAGCCAAAAATACTACTTATTGTAAAAATATCTTATATATAAAATTAATTGGTCTGTTTGTCTGTCTGGTTATACATTCAGACACCCCTGCACCGATTGGGATGAAACCAACACAAGGTGGTTTAGTTGGATCCTGGCCAGGTTTTAGGGGGTTTAGGTTCCCGGTCAGACCTCCTGTTGGTGTATGCTGGGCAGAACTTTGACCCGGGGAGCCTGTTCTGGGCCTTCCACTGAATGGATTTGGATGAAAACTTCACAGAGTGATAACATTGGATCCCAGAAGACATACTAAGGGGTCGAGGTCCCGGTCGGACCTCCCGTTGGTGTACGCTGAACAGAACTTTGACCCGGGGAGTCTGTTCTGAGCCTTCCACTGGATGGATTTGGACGAAAACTTCACAGAGGGGTGGCAATTGGTCTGGGATGTCTAACTTAATAACTTGAAAATTTAAATCCGGGCAATTCCGGGTACTTCAGGTACTGTAGTACTTAATATGATTTGGAGGGGGGAAATGCGTTGTGGATTGTTGTAGATTAACTTCCTTTCTCAAAAATAAAAATTACAGGTTGTGAGATTCATAAACATTAAAATAAGGTAATGGTGCTTAATACTTTTTCAAGTCACTACATATGTAAAACTTAGCATACCTTGACAGAACATAAGATACTAACATTCTGACAATCTATTTATATTTTCAGTGAAGCTGGGGGCAAACTCTTGTTGCTGTTTATTGACCATTTTATGTAAAATGTGAGTAAAATGGCTAATTGTCCTTCACATCCATGTAATTGCTTATGGGAAGTTTACAAAATGTCTCCCATCTAATATTATCATCTTTTAGTTTTATGGTGCCACAAAGTTTCTGCAGCGCTGTACTAGGAACACACATAGTGTAACCAGGCATGCAATAAGTACAATGCAATGTCATACAACAATAAAATAACAGACATGGGGGTATATTTACTAAACTGCAGGTTTTTAGAAGGGGAAATGTTGCCCATAGCAACCAATCAAATTCTGCTTAACATTCATCTAGCACCTTCTAGGAGATAATAGCTAGAATCTGATTGGTTGCTATGGGCAAAATCTCCACTTCTAAAAACCCGCACTTTAGTAAATATACCCCCTAGGTCAGTGGTTCTCAACTCTGGTCCTCAAGTACCACCAACAGGTCATGTTTTCTTGATTCCTTTCATCATGCAGAGGTGAGTTAATCTATTTTGCAGAGTCAGTAATTATCCCACCTGGTTCCACAGATAGAATCCCTGAAAACATGACCAGTTGGGGGTAGTTGAGGACTGAAGTTGAAAACCACTGAACTTGGTAAGACAATTGCTCGGGGTGAGGTAGGGCAATTCGATCTGGTAGGACAAGTGGTGGAAAGTCACAGAGAGGGGAGACAGTGCAGCACTTGAGGAGCTTGTACACAAGGTAAGGGTGAGCATACATTATCAGAGTCTTTGAATGGACTTTGAAAGGAGCACTGGTGCCATGGATAGTGCTAATGGAGGAACAAGAAGATAGAAAGTCCTGTCCGTCATAGAAGACATACTTAGGGTAATAATACCTATGATAACAACTTCAGCTCAGACATCTTCAGTCCTTCTAATTTTCTGTAACTTGCACGTGTATCTTTGTGAATGGTATTAATAGCTCTAATGCAGTGGTTCTCAAACTCGCTCCTCAGGACCCCACACAGGTCACGTTTTCCAGGTCACCCAGCGGGTGCACAGGTGTAGTCATTACTTACTGACACATTTTAAAAGATCCACAGGTATAGCTAATTATTTCACTGATTTTGTGAGGAGACCTGGAAAACATAAACTGTTTGGGGTCCTGAGGACAGAGTTTGAAAACCTTTTAGACGACTATGCATCACACGTACCTGGATTGTGTTTAACGCTAATTTGGTACCTGGATGCAAAGTTCGTAAAAAAGCCCTTATAAGCACCTCGCAGACACAGTTTAATTAACTAGGGACACCAAACCATTGCACCTGCTGATGTTTAAACTGGGTACACACTGGATGATATATCGGCTGTTCAAGCAAATGGCCGATATATGGTGAGAGCATCGGCGGGTGTGTACCCCCAATATGTCTGAACGACATCGTTCACAGACATTTCGGAACGGCTGTGCAGCACAGCAGATGGGCGATATATCTGCAGATATATATCGGTGCATTTGCTGGTGTGTGTACGGGCAACTTGCCGATCGCCTGCATATATGCTGCAGGGACCCGGCGGTGAGTGACAGCTCAACTGGGCGGGCAAATTTAAATGCCCGTCCAGTTGTGATGTCATGTCTGACACATGGGGTGGGCGATTGGAAAGTGTATATGCACTTACCAGTTTGCCAGATAGGCCGGCGGGTCTGCCAAATGGCCGACACATCGACCTAGTGTGTCCGTCCGCATTAGTCTGATTGTGACCCTCAATGGGTGAGGGTGAGCTTCGCAGAAGACTGTCCCCAAGGTGAACTAACACTTCTTAAGAGGAATAAAACCATTTTCTGATAACAGCCCGTCTTCTGGGAGAATAGTCGACTATAAAGGTCACAGACGCTGAACCTCACACATACTTGCTCATCAATCAGTGATGAAAATATATACGTACCCTGGCCGGGATTGCTGGAAGCAAACGCTCCTCTGTTTATGTGGCACAACACTGTCAGCATTAGAACAGAGAGCTTTACAGGAGCTACCATGTTGTCGCAATGAATTAAGCAGACAGAGGCTGGAGGAAGCTTTAAAAGAGCATCTGTTCCGCTGTGGGAGAGCTGGCGTTGATGAATGAGGACCTAGTGGATCATTGACTTTGCCGAAGCACATCCTGAATTTTTGGGTGTAGCCAACCATTGTATTTTCTGCAGAGTACAGTCTCACTTTCTCACCAGCAATTGCTTTTCATTTGGAAGTGTATTCAAGCGTGAGCCGAAATTAAGATAAAGAGGGAGAATCATTTCACATAAGAGTAATACAGTACATACCCCCAGATAAACAGGACTGAAAGAAACAAAGCACAGGCTGATAAGAGCATAATTTCTTAAGTGGAAATTAATTGTCCACTTAGTTCCTACAGGGAATGACGGATGTTTAAAAGTTTCTGGCACAGAAAGTAACTACACCTATTTGGTAAGGCTAAACAGACTTGCTGTTACATGTTATACACTCATCGCTAAGAGACACCGTTCATAAATGTTATTCGTGAAACCGTAAAGGTTTTCCAAAAATAAAATTATTAGACTACAGCAGAGGTTCCCAAACTCGGTCCTCAAGGCACCCTAACAGTCCAGGTTTTAAGGATATCTATGCTTGCGCATAGATAACATAATTATAGTGACTGATGTACAAATGAAGTCACCTGTGCTTAAGTATGGATATCCTGAAACCTGGACTGTAAGGGAGCCTTGAGGACCAAGATTGGGAACCACTGGACTCCAGTAAAATATATACTTCAGCTTAGGACGGAATTGCAGAGCTGCATGCAAGCAGCTTTGCAATACCGTCCTTGCGAATGTGCGCAGCAAGAGGTGTATGACACCCCCTGCTGCATTTGTGATCCCGGCACTGAGGTCGCAGGCTGAGATCACCATCGGTCGTGATGGTGGACGGCGTCAGGCTGTCAGCCAGCTGAGTAAGCCTCAGCTTACGCAGGCTTGCTGGCCGGGAAATTGCGCCCGTGGGCGCAGCCCCTGGCATTGATTCTCCTGGAATACGGGGCCGACACGCCCCATTTCTGGGAACGTTGGCCGCCCCCGCACCGCCCCTTAAATGCCTCTGCCTGTCAATCAGGCAGAGGCATAGCGGCAGCTGTGTACACAGATATACAAGTGTCGCATTTGAAATTAGTCAGTGCAGTCCCGTGAAGCGGTTTTGTCACATCGTGTTGCGAATAAGACGCACATCGAATGAAAAATACACTACACCGCACAGAGTAACTTGTCCCAGCCATCTCGCTCTGCATGGCGTATTGAGGCTAGGTGCATGAAGACACATCTGTATTAAAAATAGCAATTGAATGATAAAATAACATATAGGAGCAAATTATTCAATTGTTATGCTGAGTGGCAGGACTGCAGAGGGCACTACTTATCACGTTTGTTGCACCCAATTGCACTGGTTTTAGCTGCGTAAAGCGTCTAAACCCATCTAAAGTACTGGGCGCAGGACTTTGACAATTTGTGCTCAACACCTCAAAAGCATGTGAGCAGAAATAATGGGTGCCCGCAGCACTCGCACACAATGAGAGCACCTATTGAATTGCTCCGTCAGGCGCCCATTAGTTACAGCCACACTAAAAACAATTGAATTCCCCCCATAGACTTAAAACAAAAATGAAACTTAAAAATAAAAGAATTTTAAATCATAATAATCTCACTGTGTTGTGTCCAAAAGCGACGGGTTTCGTGGATCACGGTCTGCTTCCTCAGACAGTCACATTTTGTGTGTGTGTGTGTATATATATATATATATATACATACATACATACATATACATACACACACTGTATATAGTGACAAGCACTGGAAAGGTTGTCAAGGGGAGATATATATGCCCCACATTTTACACTAATGCAAGTAAGGCTCCAAATAAAAAGCTGACTAGCAGCCTTGATTGCAAAATGGGATAATTTCTAGATACTAATTGCTTAGCATCCAGTATCCTTGCGCTTCACTTAAAGAGGAGTAGAGTAATAGGTGGATAGTAAAGAATTCCCCCTTTATGCAGCTAGTTCATCTACCAGTACCATCTGGCCACAAAAGCACACACTAACAAATATTGAACTGCGCTTATAAGGAATGTAAACATATTAAAAACACTTGTTGCAATATGGTAGCACCTGTCTGAATAATGTACCAAGGACAAGGCTTCTCTTAAAAAAAATGTTCACAATTTATTACACCCAATACATAAACTCTTTAACTAGACTCACAACACTAAAAACATGTAATATACACAAGCTGACTCTATAGCGCCCAGTTCTTACGCTGATCATAAACTGTTGTTTGGTATATACTATATATGTTTCACGCTGGAATATATGAGAGAATGTCCAAAATCCACAGTAATTTGTTTAGTTCTTAGTGGATAAATATCTCTCCACCAGAGATTTGTGCAATATAAGTGCTTGTACAGCCCGTATCAAAGTGTCCTTACCCTTCTGCAGATATCTCGGGACCTCATTCAGAGCCTCTCACAAAATGCGAGCGCTCGCTCTGAATGAGGGCGGCCGCATCTAAAAAATGATCAGGCCTCCTGGCCACTCACTAGGCTATGGGTTACCACCCACAGCTTTAACGAGCAGCCAGGACGATGACCATTGCAACCATCAGGGCTTGCGACAAGACTCTTGTGGTAGGGTCTCGTCTGCCGCAAGCCCCAGAGAACTTCCGGCTCTAATAGAGCCGGAAGTTCTCCCACTGACATCACTGGTGATGTCAGTGGGGCCGCCCACAAATGGCAGGCGTTCGCTTGGGAACGTCTCCGTTTGTGAAACCACCCCCCCGCCATGCCTACAAAACGGGACGAGCTGTTGATCAACATCGACAGCCGCCCCTTTTGTAGTGAGCCCCAGAGCGAGAGAATTTCTCTCTCGCTCCGGGGCTTGCGAGTGCGCAGAGCCAAACATTGACCCGCTTGCGAGCGGGTCTGAATGAGACCCTCAGTCTTAGTTGCCACAGATGGTAATAGTATATAGCTGTTACTCCACTGCGGCTGTAGCTCCGGAATAATACCAAGAAAAAAAGCTCACAATGTGGAGCGAAACTAGTCAACGAAAGGGTTACTATCGCTGGAATAGAGGAAGATACCCACGCCCGTCACTTTGCATCTTTGGATATTGAAGTGAGCCCTGCAGACCGGACAAACATACAGCCACGGAGGGATTGACCGGGCGCTAGCAAGCCGCCGCATCATCTGCACCCTGGTCTCCCTGATGTACAGACCTACTACACATCAGTGTGCCGGTACAGGACCGTGGTATTATTCCGGAGCTACAGCCGCAGAGGATTAACAGCCATATACTATTACCATCTGTGGCAACTAAGACTGAGATATCTGCAGAAGGGTAAGGACACTTTGATACGGGCTGTGCAAGCACTTATATTGCACAAATCTCTGGTGGAGAGATATTTATCCACTAAGAACTAAACAAATGACTGTGGATTTTGGATATTCTCTCATATATTCCAGCGTGAAACATATATACCAAACAACAGTTTTTGATCAGTGTAACAACTGGGCGCTATAGAGCCAGCTTGTGCATATTACATGTTTTTAGTGTTCTGAGTGAAGTTAAAGAGTTTATGTATTGAGTGTAATAAAATGTGAACTTTTTTTTAAGAGAAGCCTTGTCCTTGGTACATTATTCAGACAGGTGCTACCATATTGCAACAAGTTTTTTAATATGTTTACATTCCTTATAAGCGCAGTTCAATAATTTGTTAGCAGCCTTGATTGCCAGAAGCTTCTATTTGGTGGCTTTCCTGAAGGGTGGCATTGGACTCTGAAGGTGGTAGTGTAGGACTCTGAAGGCGGAGGTGTAGGACTCTGAAGGCGGAGGTGTAGGACTCTGAAGGTGGTGGTGTAGGACTCTGAAGGCGGTGTTGTAGGACTCTGAAGGCGGTGGTGTAGGACAGAACTGGGGAGAATCCTGGGATTCATACAACATAGTTTTTGGAACCGATAATTAACAGTTCTGAAAGCACTGCCGGTAATCGTTTCAATTGTATGAGGTGTAGATGGATGATTGATTAATTCGGGATGTGACTATATGAAGGTCATTGCTTTATTATTTTAAAATTGGTTGATTGAGCACCAGTGGGAAACATTACCCTCACTTTTTTGTGGGACTATAGAACTCCTCCCACCAGACACTGCCCACTGACGCTCTTCCAGGCAACGCAGTCAGTGTGTCCCAGGAAACAAGCGGCTTTAGTTCCACAGCCGCTGTCAGGTCGGCTGATGCACAGGGGGAGTGTCTATAATCACAAAGAACAAAGTAGTGCATAAAATACATTAAATCCATAGTACTACAGAAACCCAGTATAAAAGTAGCTGCCACATAGCAAAACACGTCAACATAGAAGAGAAACTAATGCAATGAAAAAGATAAATATACAGCATAGGGCAGTCTATACCTGTTAAGGCTATATTCTATTGCACCTAGAGGTTTAATTGATAATATAAATTGGAACAGCATAGCGTAAACTGGGATGTAAAGTCTGTGCTGTAATATTTATATAATTCCAGATAATTATATCAAATGTATTTTCCCCATCAATGGCGCCTTCTATAGAGGGCTTTTCTACGTGTCGTATCGCAATTGTCCTTCTAATGTTTTAAGTGCCTGATCTACCACACTGAATCCTGCTGGATCAGATGTGATAGATGTACCTGAAGCCTGCACACTATGGTTTTGGATAACATTCATTAAAGAGATTGATCCCGTTTTAATAAAAAAAAAAAAAAACATAAAAAAAAGTTTATTTCAAATTTGGAACTCAGAACAAGACAAAACACTGAGATCCGATCTCGGTGTAAAGATCAAAGTTAAAACCGAATCGCTCATCCCTTATTTCCAATGATCGTCATATGGTCTATTGGAAAAGAGGAAATAGTTCTCGCTGTTTCCTCAATAAAAATGTAACCGTTGAGATAATCTGAACTAGTGATATACAGGGGCGTATCTATAATGGGTGCAGGGTGTGCGGGGCACAAGGGCCCCTCACCGCACACCCTGCATCCATATTATTTAAAACTCACCTGTCCGTGGTCCCGCGTCGGGTGTCAGCGCTGCACAGAACACTGGTAAATGGCTGCCCAGAGTTTACTGCTTCTGCGGTGGTCGGCCAGCCACGTCAGTTGGCTGCCGGGGAGAGAGGAGGGGGCCCTGCACGGGGAATGCACACAGGCCCCCTCCTCTCTTAAATCGTCCCTGGTGATGTACGTGGAAGGAAGTCAATGTCTAAATTGGGATCACCTTATTACAGGTTTGTATAATAACATCTGCTTTTCTATCCAAAGCATGAAACACAGGGCCTGATTCAGACCCGGACGCTATCAGCAGTGTGCTCGCAATTGCCGGTGGTTGCTAATCTGTGTATGCGCGAACTACACTGTGCGATCACAGATCCCTCAGTCGCCCAGCAGAGCCAGCCCAGCAGAGTGAGTGGCAGGAGAGGCTGTTTGTGGGTGGTGACAGCGGCAGTCCAGTAAAAACGGGGGGGTTGAAGATGCGAACGCAGGCGTGCCCAAGTGTTTCAACGCCGTTTTAGGAGCGTGCATAATTAACAGGCAGCGTCATAGTACACGTCACCAGCCATTTTTTTCCTCTGTTTTTCTCGCAATGTTTGCGGTAAAAAAAAGCTACCACAAGCACTGCGTTCACATCCGATAGTGGTCGATGTACCAATGTTTTCATAAACTTGACATGGGGCAGTGGGCGTCTCTGCATACGCTAAGGGAAGTCTGCATACACAAAGTGAACGCTCGTACAGGTACGATGGGCGTGCTTATGCCTTGGCAAGCGATCGCTCCCCGCCGCATGACTTTCAAATATTTGCATACGCATCATGCGAGCGTACGCTCATAGCGACCGGGTCTGAATCAGGACCATATTGCCATCATCCTTTCTTACATTTACGATTTGATTACAAATGGAAAATCCTCTTGATAGATTAAAGGCCGGAGTTAATTATCCTCGTTAATTTATAGAGTGGGAAAATGGGTGATCGCATCGGACTTTTACATCTGAGGCTATTCAATTAAAAGCCCCTTTTCTTTGCGCGGTAAATCTGCCACTAATGAGCGTTAATCCATAGATTCCAGGATAAGTACCCGAAAATATGGGATAATGTGTTGGTGGCTGCTGGGAAAAAGGGCATAAAGCCCCATTTATCGCAGATTTCTGTTTGATAGGAGGTGAACGGAAATCAGCACCAAGTGGTTGTCGCAGGCTGTAATTGAACAGCCCCCGGGCACAGCATGGTGTGTAAATAGACATTCTAGGCTAATTGAATTTGGCCCGAATTTATTTGTGAATTAAAATAATCAAAAACAATGGGGACTTTGAAAAGCATAATACACTCTTTTCTGTAAGGTTATAAAGCAATATGTTAATGAGGATTTTGAATATATTTATTGGTATGTATTTGGTTAGAAGCATTCATGTATTCTCTCTCTCATACTAGAAGTTACTAATTCTAATGTTGATCGTTTTTGCAATACGCAATGATTATTGCACAATCTGAGCTACTGAAACTGAACATTTACCTAGTAAAACAATGTTTTGTCTTAGTCGATGTAATGTCATTTGATCATCTGATTCATTGAAACTACTGAATACTGTAAATCAGTTGCATAACAGGAGCACGTTGCCCCTTCCCTAAATCACTTACTTTACACTTCAGTATTGTATCAGACCTGATGGGAGCTAATTGACCTACACCGCTTCTGTATTGCCCCATAAATCATAAATCCAAGGACATTTGACAATGTGTGGCAAATTAATGTGTAACTGGTGATGTGGAATATTCCCAGAGTGGTGGATTCCACATTTTGCTTTAAAAATTATTTTATATATAATTACAATCACAATTTCCTAAAAACACTTAGGAGCCGACTCAGAGCCACTTCCTAGATGCGAATGTTCGCACGATGTGTATGCAAATTGCGTAGGCAGTGCAATCGCACAGCAATGCATTAGCATGCCCGGTATTTCTTAGAGAGCGATCACATAGTTTATGCAGACACCCACCAGCCTGTCTTAAGACGTCCACTTGTGCACGTCATCTCCAGGAAGTGTATGCAACCATCGGTACATCCGGTAACATCGCATGCGATCGCAGTGCTTGAGGTTGACCATACCCTGCTGCAAGCACTGCGAGCACTTCAGTGTAAAAACAAGCCAGGTGACGTGTACTATGATGCTGTCTTATAATTATAAACACCTCTAAAATGCTGTTAAGATGCTCAGGTACGCCTGCGTTTGCACCTCCACTCCCCCGTTTTTAATGGCCAGCCCCTGTTACCACCTACACACGGCTTCCCCTGTCACTCACTCTGCTGGGATGTCTATGCGCAGCGAGCGAGTGCATTGTGAACTTGCGCTAAGGTATGCGCACTGCGATGCATAGGCATGGGCACAATGCATACACACAATGCATACCATCGGCAGCAGCGAGCGTTTGCATCTTAGCGAGTGGGTCTGAATGAGCTCCTTAGTTCCATATCCAGTCATTGGAGCCAGTGGACAATCCTTGCCAACCCAATAGAAGCAACCAACTGACATAAGCTGTCCACACACTAGACCAACTTTCATCCAACCATCCAACTAGTTGATTGGTTGGAATGAAAATCTGGTAACGTATGGGAGTAAATGATGATCAGCAATTTGCTCCTAAATGCAAGAAAAAAGATGAAAATGGTCGGTCAGACAAGTTTGTTAAAAGTTTGATCTAAACAATTTGTTCAAACAACAGTTTTTATCCATTTTCCGGCGTTTGGGAGCAAATTGCTGATTGTCATTTGCTTTCATCCCTTACCAGATTTTCATTCCAACCAATCAACTAGTTGGCTGGTTGGATGAAAGTTGGTCTAGTGTGTGGCCAGCTATAGACCAGAAAAGTCACTGTAACGGAAAGCTAGTTGGCATTATCTGATGTTCATGGCAACAGAAGACAAAATTTTGAGTCCAGCTTTCGGTCAATTCCTATAATTCAATAAAACTGTAGAAGGGCATGCTGGGATGTGTAGTTCCACAACTTCAAAATTGGTTGTGATCCAATTTCATAGGTCAAAACCAGGGGCGTGTAATGAGTGCACACAGATCCCACACCGCATTTATTCAATACTTACCTCTCCGGAGTCCCACGACGGCGGTAGCAGCGCTGTACAAATCACGGGCAAAAATGGAGTGTCGCCTATTTTTCCGGTGTCTTGTGCATGTGCAGTAGGGAAATTGCCGGTAAAATGGCTATTGTGCGATTTCCCCAGTGACCTGCTCATGCGCAGTAGACTCTAGAACAGCACCAGAGTCTACTGCCCGGCTCAGTATGCTGCCGGCCGGCGGGTAGGGTGTCCCTTATACAGTATAGAGCGATTCTGACATTTTATTAATTTGATATGGGACAATCCCTAATTTTTTTCCTTTTGGTATAATAAAAACGTATGCGAACAATCCAGACATTGGCCCTGATTCAGAGCCGGACGCTCTGACCAGAGCGCTCGCTCTGAATCAGGGCCCACCTCCATTAATATGGAGCGTCCTCCTGGACGCTCGTATAGCTGTGGGTCACCACCCACAGCATATACGAGCGTGCAGGATGATGGTCGCGATGGTCGTGACCATCGCGACCATCGAAACTGCGAGCAAAATCCTGCGGTTGAGTTTTTCAACCGCAAGGCCAGGAGTGATTTTGGCTCTATCAGAGCCAAAATCACTCCCACTGACATCACTAGTGATGTCAGTGGGGCCGGCTTCAGACGGTAGGCATTCCCATGGGAACGCCTCCGTCTGGCAGGCACGCCCCCGGCACGCCCACCAAAGGGGGCGTGCTGTCAGTCACCATCGACAGCACGCCCCCTTTGATGAGACACTCCGAGCGAAGGAAAGTCCTTCGCTCGTCGGGTCTCGCGCATGCGCACGACGGAGCTCCCTCCGTCGTGCGCATGCGCAGTGGGGACCATCGACCCACTTGCGAGCGGACAGCCACTCGCGAGTGAGTCTGAATGAGGGCCATTGTCGGTATAAAAGCTGGTTCCTCAGAGCATAAAATTGCATTATATGCGGATGTCATGATATGTCTTGGGAATCCGCCTCAATCGTTGTAACCTCGCCTCACTGAAGTTGACCTTTATTCCGGCTATTCAGGCTATAAAATTAATACGAGTAAAACAGAAGTGCTTGACTTCTATATTCCCGGGTCAACAAAACTCTCTATGGAAACAACTTTCCCATTTAATTGGCATAAACAAAAAATCAAATATCTAGGTATTTTCCTGACACATCGTCACCACCAACTATTCCAAGCAAATTTTCCCCATATCTTAGACCAGATAAAATCAGACTTGAATTCTTGGTCTAGCCACTTTATTTTATGGATAGGCAGAGTGAACTCTGTTAAAATGAATGTGCTCCCTCGGATACTTTACCTTTTTCAGACTTTCCCTATTTTCATCCCTCCCTATGTTTTCAAATATTTACAGTTCCATACCTCACGATTCATTTGGGCAAACAAACATCCTTTGGTGCGATTGAAATTATTGCAACGTCCCACACATTGTGGAGGGTTAGGTATACCTGACTTCAAACGATATTATTTAGCCACGCAACTTGCTCAATGTGTGCAGTGGTGTAATCCTGGCGCTGGGAAGGTCTGGGTTGCTATTGAGGCTGCTGAATTGGGTCTTTCCATGGTCTCCTCTGGCTCCCGAGGCCACGTAGACCAAAGAACGTCACTTCTCATCCGATTGTTTCCCGTTCGCTATTTGTTTGGGACTACGCTAATAGGAAATTTGGTCTGGCCCCAGTCCTTCTCCTATTATCCCAATTTTTCATAATCCCGATTTCTCTCTGGGTAAAAAACAAGAGATATGGTAAGAACTTACCTTTGTTATCTCTGTTTCTACGAAGTCCATAGGGTCCACAGGGTGACCTTGGGGTATAGCTGGATCCTCGGGCACCACGGAGTTAAAGCTTTTAGCTGCTCCCAGGATGCACTTGGGTCCATCCTCCTCTATACCCCACCCCCGAGCCACAGGCACCTCAGTTGGTAAGCAGCCAAGGCCAGAGGAGGAGACGAAACAGAGAGAAGGAAGACTGGAACACACAAGAACCATACTCACAGAAATGGGAGATGGAAAACCGGTGACCAGTCACAGAGCCCATATGAAGCCAGGTGCGTCAGGGCGGGTGATAACAAAGGTAAATTCTTACCATATCTCTTGTTTTCTACTTCAGGGTCCATAGGGGTCCACAGGGTGACCTTGGGGATGTCCCAAAGCAGTCCAACTAAGGGCGGGGACGCTCCTGTGCTGATAGGAGAACCCGGCACCCAAAGGATGCATCCTGAGAGGCAAAGGTGTTAAACACATAGAACCTCAAAAAGGTCGGAATGGAAGACCAGGTGGCCGCCTTACACAGCTGAACAGCAGAGGCGCCACGGCTAGCAACCCAAGAAGGGCCCACAGACCGGGTGGAATGAGCCTTAACAGAGGCTGGAACAGGTAAACCCTCCTGCATATAAGCCTCAATAATAACAGAACGAAGCCAACGGGCTAGAGTCTGTTTGTTGGCAGGCCAACCCCTCTTGTGAAAACCAAAGAGGATAAACAAAGAATCCGACTTCCTCACAGAACTAGTCCGGTCCACATAAACCTGGAGTGCACAGACAACATCTAAGAAAGCCTCCCCAGCCGAAAGATCAGGCGACTGAAAGGCTGGTACAACTATTTCCTGATTAATGTGGAACCTGGAAACCACCTTAGGCAGGAAATCAGGACGAGTGCGAAGCACCGCTCTGTCCTGATGAAAAACCAGAAAAGGGGGACGACAGGAAAGCGCCCCCAAATCCGAAACCCTCCTGGCAGAAGCAATTGCCAAGAGCAAAACAGTCTTAAAAGTAAGCCACTTGAGCTCCACTGACTCCAAGGGCTCAAAAGGAGGACCCTGTAAGGCCCGAAGAACCACCGCCAAATCCCACGGGGCCACAGGTGGCACAAAGGGAGGCTGGATTCTTAAAACACCCTGGAAAAAGGTGTGTACGTCCATGCCGCAGCAATCCTGCGCTGGAACCACACCGACAGAGCAGACACGTGCACCTTCAGTGAGGAAAGACGTAATCCTAAGTCCAAACCCGACTGAAGGAAAGCCAGAATACGCGAAACCCGGAACACCTGGTGATCATAGTTTCTGGCCTCGCACCACTGAAAGTAAGTGTGCCACACTCTGTGGTAGATCCTCGCGGAAGCAGGCTTGCGCGCCCTCAGCATGGTGGTAATAACGGAGCTAGAAAAGCCCCGAGACCTCAGGACAGCTGTCTCAAGAGCCACGCAGTCAAAGATAGTCGACCCAGATCCGGGTGAAGACAGGGCCCCTGAGACAACAGGTACCGCCGTTGAGGTAGGAGGTACGGAGCGTCGATGGACAGGCTCCGCAGATCGGAGTACCACGGCCTTCTGGGCCACGCTGGGGCCACCAGGATCAGTGTGCCTCCGTCCTGCTTGAACTTGCGCATTACCCGAGGCAGCAGAGATATCGGAGGGAACAAGTAAGCCAGGTGAAACAGCCATTTCACCGACAGCGCGTCTATCAGACTTGCGCCTGCGTCCCTTGTCCTTGACCCGTACACGGGCAGCTTGTGATTGTGACGGGACGCCATCAGGTCCAGCTCTGGCAGCCCCCACTTGTCCACGAGTAGTTGGAATACCTCTGGATGAAGCGACCATTCCCCGGGATGCACGTCGTAACGGCTGAGGTAGTCTGCCTCCCAATTGAGGACTCCCGGGATGAAGACTGCCGAGAGAGCTGGAAGATAGCGCTCTGCCCAAGCCAGGACGTGGGACACCTCCGACATCGCAGCTCGACTGTGAGTCCCTCCCTGGTGATTGATGTACGCCACCATGGTGGCGTTGTCTGACTGCACCTGAACGGCCCTTCCGTGAAGAGCGGTGCCGGACGACTGCAGGGCTCTGTACACTGCCCACAGTTCCAGGATGTTGATGGGAAGAATCGCTTCCTCTGCCGACCAACGACCCTGAAGTGACAAGGAGCCTGTCACCGCCCCCCAACCCCGGAGAATGGCATCTGTCGTGAGCAGAAGCCATTCCGGGATCCAAAAGGGGCGCCCCTAGAGGAGATGAGCCGTCTGTAGCCACCAGGCCAGGGACAGACGCACCTCCGAGGACTACACCAGCATCTGAGAGCGGATCCTGTGTGGCAATCCGTTCAATTCCGAAAGAATCAGCCTCTGCAGGGGCCTGGAATGGAACTGGGCAAACTCCACCATGTCTAATGCCGACACCATGGACCCCAAAACTCTCATCGCTGAGTGCACCGACACTCTGCCACTGCTCAGACAACTGTGAATCCGCAGCTGTAAGGAGGAGATCTTCTCTGGAGTCAGAAAAATCTGTTGCTGACGAGAGTCCAGCAGGGCCCCCAAATGAACCATCCGCTGTGATGGGATGAGGGAGGACTTCTCCCACTTGATCAACCACCCGTGCGCCTGTAGACAAGCGACCGTCAGGTGGAGATGCTGGATCAGTACCTCCGGGGAGCTTGCCAGCAAGAGGAGGTCGTCTAGATACGGTAGCAACCGTATCCCCTGGCTCCGAAGGTGAGCCGCCATGACCGCCATCACCTTGGTAAATACCCTTGGTGCCATGGAGAGGCCAAAGGGTAGAGCCCTGAATTGGTAGTGGTTGTGGAGAATAGCAAACCGCAGAAACCGTTGGTGCGATGTTGCTATAGGCACATGGAGGTAGGCGTCCTGGATATCCAGGGAGACCATATAATCCCCCAGTTCCATCGCCAGAATGATGGAACGCAAAGTTTCCATCCTGAATTTAGGAACCCTGAGAAAACTGTTCAGGGACTTCAAATTGAGGATGGGGCGATGAGAGCCATTGGGTTTCTGCACCAGAAACAGCGTAGAGTAATACCCATCCCACGTTGAGATTGTGGTAGGAGTATAATGACCCCCGCCATCAGCAAGGCCTCTATGGCTTCCTGAACCTGCAAGGCCTTGTTTTTTTCCTGAGAAGGACTCGTGCAAAAAAACTGGCAATGCGGCCTGTGCCGAAAAGACAGGGCGTACCCCTAGGAGACCACTTCTCGCACCCAGGCATCCGTGGTGGTATTGTGCCAGCACTGGGCGAACTGAAGAAGTCAGCCCCCCACTCTGGGGTCCCCCAGAGGGAGGCCCGTCCCATCATGCAGAAGGCTTATCTTCTTGCTTGGAAGAAGGGCGCCTAGGCTTGCTTCTTTGGCTTTGAGGCGGTCTTGGTTGCGGACTGCCTCGGGAAGGACTGACCCTTTGCCTTGCCCTGAACCCGAAAGGAGCGAAAGGCCGAGCTCCGGACCTTAGCAGGTGTCGTAGCTGAAGGGAGGAAGGCTGACTTGGATTTTGCCAGGGTATCTACTATTTTGTCCAGGTACGGACCAAATAGTAACTCTCCATTAAAAGGTAAGGCCTCCAAGCCTTTCTTTGAATCAGCGTCTGCTCTCCAAGACCTCAACCACAAGGATCTGCGAGCAGACACTGCTGCTGCCGAAACCCTAGAGGTCAGCAGGCTAGCATCCAAAGAAGCTTCTCCAATGTAGGAAGCGGCATCTCTCATCTGTCCTAACAACGCCCTCTGGACATCCGGAGCTTCATCCGTAAACGTATCTTCCAAGGCGTTGGCCCAACCCCCATTGGCCTTGGCCACCCAGGAGATGGCCATGGACGGCCGGGCTACAGCCCCTGAGAGAGAGTAAATAGACTTTAGACAAGTCTCCACCTTCCTGTCCGTAGGATCCTTCAGCGAGGATATAGACGGCAATGGCAAGTAGCACTCCTGATGAGGCGTGTTACATGGGAATCGACCACAGGCGGAGTTTCCCATTTCTTACAATGCGCCTCCGGAAACGGATAATTGGATGCTAACCGCTTCTGTGGCAGGAATCGCTTACTGGGCATCTGCCAGGCCACCGCCATGTGATCCGTCAACTGATCAGACAAGGGGAACGCTGCAGAAGTAACCTTAGCTTTTTTAAAACTAGGATACCTTGACTTGGGAGCGGGGGTGCCTCATCCTCAATCAGAAGAATGGCCTGCACCGCCCTAACCAGAGCCCGTACATTGATGGAAGACTTAGTGTCTACCTCCTGGACTGAGGCATCTGAGGCTGAGTCATCCTGCACCTCACCATCATCCGAGGACCCCTCAGAGTCCGAAAAATGCTCAGCCTGCGCCATAACTGTGCGTTTAGACGCCCTGGAGGGCACGTCACTGCGCAACATTGACTGAAAAGCCGAAGATGCTGCCGCCAAATCTTGGACAGTGTGGGAAAGCGCATCCACCCAGGGTGGAGGAGCTGCCACAGGAGCCTGAAACGGCACCACAGCCTGCTGCGCAACAGGGGTGGACTGTATATACATTGGCAACCCCGCATAGGGACCAACAGGCTAAGACCCCGGGGGAGTCTGCAATAATTGTGGGACACCCGGGGAATGGGAGATGGTAGGCTGGGGCAACGCCCTAGTAGGGACGGCAGTCGGGACCGACAGACGGTCCGCAATGGACACCAGCACCTGGGAAAACATCGCCCATGGGGGCTCCTGCGACATAGGAGGTTTAGACATACCAGGGACCGCCTGGCACCGTCCGCACAGGCCGTCCTGTGACAAATCCTCCCTATCCACTCCTGCAGAACAGCGCCTGCAGGAGAACAATACCGGAGCCACGGAGTGCTCAGTCTCCTCCTCAGACATGACAGACATAGGAAGAAAACGTGCGCACTCACCAGTGTGCTGGACAACAGCCCACAATATGGTACTGTGTAGCACACAACTGTATGTGACGGACCTCACAAATACGTGATTTATATAGGTGAGGTCTGTAGAAACGCCCCTCCCCCACACACCTGCGTGCCGTAGAAGGAAAGGGATAGGTATAGGCTGACAGTAAGTAGAAATTAGCACAGACAGGCAGCACTAGCAAAAGTCACATACCATGCAGGAAGATATACTCACTGCACCTTTCCACTACAATCAACCTGCCCAGATTCAGTGTCTGGGAGGGCTATAGTGCTGTGTACACTGGCCCTGATTCAGAGCCGGACGCTCTGACCAGAGCGCTCGCTCTGAATCAGGGCCCACCTCCATTAATATGGAGCGTCCTCCTGGACGCTCCTATAGCTGTGGGTCACCACCCACAGCATATACGAGCGTGCAGGATGGTCGCGATGGTATTGACCATCGCGACCATCGAAACTGCGAGCAAAATCCTGCGGTTGAGTTTTTCAACCGCAAGGCCAGGAGTGATTTTGGCTCTATCAGAGCCAAAATCACTCCCACTGACATCACTAGTGATGTCAGTGGGGCCGGCTTCAGACGGTAGGCGTTCCCTTGGGAACACCTCAGTCTGGCAGGCACGCCCCCGACATGCCCACCAAAGGGGGCGTGCTGTCAGTCAACATCGACAGCACGCCCCCTTTGATGAGACACTCCGAGCAAAGGAAAGTCCTTCGCTCGTCGGGTCTCGCGCATGCGCACGACGGAGCTCCCTCCGTCGTGCGCATGCGCAGTGCGGACCATCAACCCACTTGCGAGCGGACAGCCGCTCGCGAGTGGGTTTGAATGAGGGCCACTGTCCTTTTGCAGGGGAGAGGTACACAGGGGGACCGGTCCGCGTGCTCCCTGAGAGTATCTGCGCTGCCACTGGAGAAAATGGCTGCTGGAGACCTCAGAGGAGGAGTGGCCGAGTATCTGCAGCTCAGCGACGCCAGACTACTAGCTGAAAGGCGCGCTGAGCTGAGGGGAGGAGCCACTAGACAGGGAAGGCTTCCTCCCCTGGCTAGCATATTAACCCCCGGGTTCCCAGCATCCCGCTTGCCGCGTTATTCAGCCTGGTGGTCTAGTGGTCTGGCGGTGTATGCCTCCAATGGAGGGGGAGCCCGCCGCCACCACTAACGCCCCCGGTCTGTCCCCTAGACCGGGGGCATGGGACTGCGTTTAAAAGGAACCCGTGCACCGCCACTAATCAGCGGTGCGCGGCTTACCTTGATCTCCCCGGCGTCTCCGGCAGCAGTCCCGGGGGAAACCAGAGTCCGGCCAGTACAGACCCTGGCTTCCCCCGCCGCGTTCCTCAGTTCAGTACTGGCGTCGCGGCGCCAGCAGGGAGGAGCGGCAGTGTGGGCGTCTATACAGACAGCCCATCGCTGCCGCTCTGGAGAAAAAAACTGTAGTTAAAAAAAAAAATTAAATAAATTTAACTAAGTTAAAAAATAAAAAGCTTTAGGGGGCTGCCCCCCCCCCCCGCAGGGTGACCAGACTCCGGCCGGGCACCAGCTTAAACTGAGGTGCCTGAGGCTCGGGGGCGGGGTATAGAGGAGGATGGACCCAAGTGCACCCTGGGAGCAGCTAAAAGCTTTAACTCCGTGGTGCCCGAGGATCCAGCTGTACCCCAAGGTTACCCTGTGGACCCTGAAGTAGAAACAAGACTTTTTTTTATCCATGGAGGGAGGAACATCCTCTATTTAAATGACATCACAAAGGATTTTAGCTTTCCCCAATTTTCTCAGATTCAGGAGGATATGGCCCTTCCCTCCAATTTTTTTTTCCAATTTTTGCAACTTAGGCATTTCCACTCAAAGGTGAAACAACTTCTAATTAATAGACCCCTTTCCAACTTAAAGGTTCTATGTTTGGGATGCTCCTGAACTAGAGAGCTAACTTCCTCCCTATATACAATGCTTGTTGGGGAGCTGTCTCCACAACGTGATACTCATGAAAGGGCTTGGGAAGTGGACTTGGGTACCTCCTTAGATGATGAGGAATGGGTCGAGATCTGGGATAATGCTGCCTCTAGCTCCATATGTGTTAAAATTAAGAAGAATACGTACAAGCTATTATATAGATGGTATTATGTTCCCTCTCGATTGTGCAGAATGTATCCTGGTACGTCTATAGGTGCTGGAGAGGTTGTACCGCTGAGGGCACCTTTTTTCAGATCTGGTGGACTTGCCCTAAGATAGTAGGTCTTTGAAAGGAAGTCATTGGCCTTGTACATCGCTTGCTCAATATACCCATCCCTTATGACCCTAAGTATATTCTTCTCCCGTTAGATCTTCCCACGCTGACTAGGCACCAAAACAAATTGATGCGCCATATTGTTAATGCAACAAAATGTCAGCTAGCTGCAGATTGGAAAAAGCTTGATTCTCCTTCTATGCAGTCCATTTTATCCCGTATTTGGTATATTTATCATATGGAATATATGACTAGTATCATTAACCATTCCTCTAATTCTTTTGATAAGATTTGGGGCCCATGGTTAGCTTCTCATTCTGCTCCCTCCCCTTTTGCCCTGTGACAAGTTATTTATATTAGCATATGTATGAGTTTCTATATGTATTTATAAGATCTGTATATACATATATGTGTATGTTTATTTTCGGATTTTGGGTCCCACCCCAGGGATTTTTTCTATTTCTTTAAAAAAAATTTCATTTATTTTTATTTAACATTTTTTTTTGTTTTTTTCTCTTTTTATTCAATAATGTACGATTTATATATTTTTTGTTTTGGTTTTGTGTTAAATTGAAAAATGATCACAATTTCTAGTTCTATTTTATGAGACACGGATCTTTCATCAAGTGATAATTTTGAGATTACTGATTACTATGGTCTCTGTTATTTTTTTATGTGATCCTTCTAATAAATAATTGCGAAGTTTGAGCTCCACCGGACTACCCCAGCTCGTGTCTCAAAGGACTTGCAAATAAGAACATTTCGTTGGAATGCTATAAATCATTTATTTGGATCGCAATAACAAAATATTCACATTTATCTACGTGAAGTAATGTTCTGACTCTCAGTTTCTATTAGTCGAACAAATTAAGCGACAAATGTTCCTTTGTGCAGGAATTTACTGCCCTGTGTGTGTGCTGAGAAGCCAACAACAGGTTCTGAAAATTGTCCTCACTCTTAACTTGACCGAGGTACTCTTGGGTCAAAGCAACTCCCCGTTCAGCTGGATCATTCACAACAGAAAAATCGTTAAAAAGTTCACAGGCCTAAATCTGCACAATCATTCCACTCGGCAGGATCTTCATCTAAAAAAAATCAAATTGCAAAGCAAATCTCTTAAACATACATACAGATTCTGGAGAAACAAAGTACATAATTAAAGGTGCCTACACACTAGGCGATATTTTACACGATCCGCCCTATTCAGACGCATCGGAAAGAGAGATTGTGTAAAATATGTCCAAATCGTGAGTGTCCACTCACAATAACGATGCCGATGTGCGTACCCGCTGGTCGTACATCGCATCTTCAGATCCTGCCTGCAGCAGGCAAGATCTGACAATCTCAGTCACGATGCACTGGAATAGTTAGGATGCACGATAGATCGTGGGTCAATTTGGACAGTTTTTAACATCAAATCGTGCCCACGACTGCCGGGGTGGAAAAATCGGACACGATATCGCATCGTGACCACATCACCTAGTGTGTAGGCACCTTTAGGCGGAACAGCCAAGCGCATGTTCTTTTTCGTCTCATCCAGTTCCAAACCAGCAAGCATGGCTGTGACCATGCTGCGTTTTGTCTCCAAACAGACAGCATCATTCAACAGAGCAAACCCAGCTAATTCAGGTGTCAGATACCAAAGGTGAGCACAAAATGTTTTAACAGCATATTCTGAAACTCTTGTTGACATCGCCATAGACATGCAGGCGTTTCATGAAATTAAAATCATGGTATTGGGCAAGTACAGCACAGGAAGCTGTAAACCATGCTCTGACATACACAGTTGTTACAAACAAAGAGAAGTCACACAGTCCCACTTCCTCACGACGCAACAGTTTAAACTGGTTTTTAAAGAGCAAGACCTTCAAAGAATCTATTGCTCGAGCCATGAAACGGGCATCGTGAATGGCACCAGGTGGGGCAAATTTGATAACCTCTTTCAGGACTTCCACCCAAATATATATACAAACAAGCTCGAGAAAGTCTCTGTAATCGTCCCGGCAGTGTGTCTACTTTCACAAAGAAAAAATCATTGGCTAGTTAACATTTAGTAATCGGTAAGTATTAAAGTGTACTTTACTCTCCAATACCTGGAGCTTTTCCATGACAAAGAAGAGTACTTCCTTTGCATTCTGTTTCAGATGCGGTGACAAGTGTCTGTCATCGATCCCTGTGACATATGAGTTTTTGTCTACTTCTTCCAGAGAGTCTCGGAACCTCTTAAAAAAAGAGTTATAAGAATACGGACAGTGTCAACTCGAAAACAACCTTCAGAACCACCTCGAACATATGGTGTAGACAAGCTACTTACAGAAGGTCTCGGTCAAGCATTTTCTCCAACATAACACAGATGCCATTTATGGAACCTGCGAAACATGTTTGGACAAGTATAAGAAAATTACGAAATATATGGCATTCCTGAACAATAAACGCTATTCCTACCTGTGTTGCTGCTTGTAGTGTCTGTGCACATCGCTTGAACTTTATCTGACAGACCTCATTCATTGAGATTTGCAACAGCGTGGGCCTGCGCCTGACCCATTGCATGGTCTAGTTTTGGTGCACCCAATAGCTGCTCTTCCAAATTGTGACTGGTGACAAGGACAGGCAATCTTTCCTGGACAGGTGCTGTACTTGCACCTACCTTCATTCGCTTCCAGTCCCAGTGTGCTGTCAGTGATGGCGAGATAACTTTACTCTTAAAATGATCTTTCACTTTCTGGGCACTTTCTTCTTGCAAGCGCCCTAGAGCACGGTGCAGTGTACTCTTATTCACATTAACAGTTTTCTGGTCTACTGTTAAAGCACCTGCTGAAGCACCTAGTACACAGGCTGACCTTCTAGCACTCAATTTGTCAGTATCCAAGCTTGCTACTAGATGTGGTGTAATGACATTCAATCCTCCTATTTTCTTTTTAGGATCTGGCCCCACCAATTGCATACCCTGTGTTTGCTGTTGCTGCGTCGACAACTGGACCTTTTTTGTGGAGTGAACACCTCCTCCTCACCCGTGGAATCACAAATATCAATGACTGCCGACATGGATGAGCCCGCGGCTGTGTCTGCGTACACAAGAATTGATGTTTTATGATCTATTCATGGCCAATTTCTATTAAAATGAACTTTGTGGCGATTTCTCATCTTCTCCTCCATTTCCACCATCTTCCAACGCATCTCCTCCTTTTCATGCAGCTTTAAATCTATGGTAGTGAGCATTACTCCAGGTCTTCCCTTCATTCTTTGGTTTACCAGGAAGCCCTTGTCTGATTGAATCTTGATCAAATCAATTGCATTCTTGTGCGCGAGGTCAAAAAGATTATGCGCCCCTGCTTTGAGCCTACCACAAATAACAGTACGCATGGCACAAACTTACCCGGAGAACCATAAAGTTTGAGAAAGTCAAGCCTCTTGAGGCTATTCGGATCTTTGAATATAAAGTGACACCCTACCGCCAGGTAGAAAGGAAGGGGCATCAGACGGAGACTGCAGATGGGCCCCCTCCTCCCTTAATACACCTCTGGTCAAAACTAATCGTGATCTATGATACCTTCCCACTACCATTCCTATTCTTGTACAAAAAGTGTTCAGTAAACAAATTTAAATAAATGACTAGTTTATACAAAAAATATCTAATACATTGCATATTATAACCAGTTCACATTATGTCACATTGTAGTGCCCCCAGTTCACATTATGTCACATTGTAGTGCCCCCTTCACTTGCTTACATTTTTTCCCCAACCGCTTGTAGATTTTTTCCTCTAGCTCCTCTTCAGTATTCACAGGCTCTTCACTCACAGGGATGAGGCGCCATAAGTCTTGTGCGCTGAGAGAAAACAACTAAAATGATAGAGATGAGCACATGCACCACGGCGCTGCTATAGGACAAAGGTAGGGAGTACTGCCGCAATTACTACTCACTTCAATTGTGACCTACCAAATATAGAACAGCCAACAACCAGAAGTTCACGATGTCGGACATCCCTGATCTTGTACATTTTAGAAAATAATAGGTAAAGTCTAATTGGCTATAATGGGAAACACCTCCACTATTCCTTTTTAGAAGTTTTACTAAATGTAGCCCATGGTGATCAGGTTTGTGTGATTATACCAACAAACACCAGCAATAACTACTATTCAGTACTTTCTATATTGCAGGATTCTCTATGTACATGTTTATTAGGTTTATATTTTCATGTTGGGTTTGGAAGCAAAAAGAAATGACTCAGGAATGGTAAAATACACAGCACAGATGGTGTAATGGTTAGCGTTACTGCCTCACAGCACTGAGGTCATGGGTTCGATTCCCACTACGGCCCTAACTGTGTGGAGTTTGTATATTCTCCCTGTGCTTGCGTGGGTTTCCTCCGGGTGCTCCGGTTTCCTCCCACACTCCAAAAAATATACTGGTTGGTTAATTGACTCCCCACAAAATTGACCATAGTGTGTATGTGTGTGCGCATGTGGTAGGGAATATACAGTAGATTTTAAGCTCCACTGTGGCAGGGACAGATGTGAATGGTAAGATATTCTCTGTAAAGCGCTGCGGAATATGTCTGTGCTATATAAATAACTGGTAATAAATAAATAATAAATATATTGCGAGTATAGGGTATACTGTGAGTATATATAGTATATACTATAGTGTGAGGATGCCAGGCTAAGGTTTAGCTCCTTTTCATCACTCAGCACTGGAAGATGCACATTGTGCTGCTTAAGAGTTCAGAGTATATCTGTGAGTTCAAAATCATTTAGACAAGCAGCTGGGAAGGGTATACAGTCACATAATCAACAGTGACCATGTTGCCATTCTTAGAATGCCACCAGCTAGGTGCCACTGAGATTGTAGACTTTAGGACTGTATACTCCTTTATATTGTGTTTCTCTTAGTTCCTTCTTCTGAGATAGTTTGATTCTTTATCTCTCCTGTAATTCTTCCAGTATCAGGAGTTGAATAGATCAACCCACACTTTGATTTTCCAGTTTCTTATTCTTGGCATCTTTGAGGATACTATAAGGGGATCCAGGCTGGTATCAGTATTTTTTTTTTTTGCTGCAGTTAAGCAAGAATTAAGGATTGAACTATCTGCAGAGCTTTGATCCTAAGATACTAAATGTTGACGCCATAAATCACAACCTTCATTACATAATCATACTTTATACATGTTTCCTGAGGACCAACAAAATTAAAATATGTAAGTCCCTATGAAAAGATGACACAACCCCTTATCCCTCTGATGTTCTGGGGCTATGGCAACAGTATTCTTATAGTGGGCACACGCAGATTATATTTTACTTACATATGCATTGTACAATGAGGAGCTGGCTATTAAATTAAAACATAACTTTTATTAATGAAAAATAAAAGGCGAAATATGTAAGAAAATTATGTACAAGAAAATATAGTGATTAAAATGATGACAAAAACCTATGTTGTGTATAAATTAATAAAGATTGTTATCCTCTTTGTTTGTCCTTATATTGTCCGCATAATCCACTGAAAGTTAAAAAAAATATATTTACAGCCTTATTATGGCTTCTTAATAGAAAGTAATTGTCAGAAAAGAGAGTATCTTAATACAACTATTATGTTAATACCAAAACCCTGTGACAATATTATGTCACCTCATTCAAGGATTATATAAGTGGGATTCATCTCTTACTAATCAAATAACTTTCTCACATATCAATAGTATTGAACACTCTTCAATATCTATCTAGTATAAAATGTGTGGTAATGCTGCTGTGTAAAGCCTATCAGAAACGAGTGTCCAAATACTGGTTACATTGGACCTCAAGTAAATAGCCATGTACGTTTATGACAATGTCATTAACAGATTAATTTATGCAATATGTTCAGTAACACGTGTCAATTATTGGAGCAGTGTTTTTATAAAGTGGTATATCGTTCTATAACCATCATATTGCTTTTTCAGTTTGTCATTTCTGATAACTGTATCATGTTGCAACAGATCTCAATAGTATCTCATCTCAGAATTGGCCCCTATGACTAAGCCACTGGCGAAACGTGCGTCAGGGTAGGGAGGATACGTTGCTTGGCGTCTCCCCAGTTTTAAGAGACAATACCATATGTCATAATAGTACATGGCTATTTACTTGAGTTCCAATGTAACCAGTATTTGGACGCACGTTTCATGCGTGGTAATGCCGCTTTACACAGCGGCATTACCACGCATGTTATACTAGATAGATATTGAAGAATGTTCAATACTATTGATATGTGAAAAAGTTATTTGATTAGTAAGAGATGAATCCCACTTACATAATCCTTGAATGAGGTGACATAATATTGTCACAGGGTTTGTGGTATTAACATAATATTTGTATTAAGATACTCTCTTTTCTGACAATTACTTTCTATTAAGAAACCATAACGCCGTAAATATTTTTATTTACCTTTCAGTGGATTATGCAGACAATAAAAGGACAAAGAGGATAACAATCTTTATTTATTTATATACAACATAGGTTTTTGTCATAATTTTAATCACTTTATTTTCTTGTACACAATTTTCTTACATATTTCGCCTTTTATTTTTCATTAATAAAAGTTGTTTTAATTTAATAGCCAGCTCCTCATTGTACAATGCATATTTAAGTAAAATATAATCTGTGTGTGCCCACTATACGAATACTTTTTCTTGTTTTTGACCTGGATTATGAGGTCTATTCTTAGGTGCACCTCCCCAAACAATTGAAGAATGTGGAATTTATTAGGGGAACAGATTCATAGAAACATTAGTTCCTGTGCGGATATTCCATATAGCTATGGCAACAGTCCCAGTTTTTCTCTCCTGTTGATTATTCCAATATAAATTGCAGATATTGGCAATAGTCATCGTGATGTACCGTGGTTTTGCATTTCATTTTGTTCTTGAAGTTCCAAAAGGGGTTGTCTTTACTAAGATACCTATTCAGTCTGTTGTACTGCATCTAGGTTTGAGTTGGTGCACATGGTATGGCTTCATATCACAAAAAATCCCCAGATGTCTCATAAGCCCTCATGGGAAGAGGGGGAGAGGGTGACAAGAAATGGCAATAGCTACTGCTAATACATTATCTCCAACAGAAAAGAAAATATTTTATTCACATCAGTACATAACAAATAAAAAAATAATCAAAAAAAAAAGTTTTCCTACCATAGTGCATTGGTGTGTGTGTGTATATATATATATATATATATATATATATATGTGTGTGTGATATAGATGAAAAAAATCCCTGGGATACACCAAGACTATATGTACATAAACACTCAACAAGGACAGTGTTAATAGCAAGATGCCCAGCATATTGTATACAACCGACGCTTTTCAAAAATGTCTTGATAAAGTCTCATCTAGGTTTGGAGGTGGTGCACGTGGGGTTTTTGTCAAGGACATGTGCACCACCTCCAAACATAGATAAGCCAGTATCAATACATTTTTGCTGAATACTTCTACCATGAATTAATTTATTTTTATTGAATTGTTTGAAGATAAAACAGGTTTTCATTTTCCTGTATCCACATATTTATAGATTAGGAAACTTGAGGACGTCTGTACATGTAGACAAGTGTTATTTTTTTACATTTTCCTAGAGACATGTGAAGGATACATCTAAAAGGAAGAATTTCTGCTATTCCTGATATCCATAATTTGTTGGGACTTTGATTTCATAATTTCCCTGGGGAAACTCTCTGACTTACATATTGAACTAGTACTTACAGTATTATTTTCTCCTCACTATAGATTTTTGATGCATTAGCTTTGCTAATTGTGGTTTTAGCCAAAAGGTTTAAGTGGAGACTGCAAGAGTTGGAGTGCCTTCATTGAATGTTATTTGCTATTTTGTATTCCTGTATCATAGCATGTGGCTTTTCTCTGTAAAGAAGATTAGTCAAGTTGTTCTAATACTGAACCATAAAGCTACTTGCACTAGGGAAGAGGAACAGCGCCTCTATTTGCCATCAGGGCGCATGTTGAAAACAGTCTATCTCGTATGAAGCTCGTCACATTGTAATGGCTGCCAAAGAAAAATAGTTACATGCTGCACCTGTTGATAATGACATTTCCCCAGATCATAGAATAACAGACCCCAGTCATATCGCGTTGAGACCGAAGCAAACAATGTGTTCGTACAACAATAAAGTCACAAACATTGTCAGTTCGCTTCATAATAGGACATGCCATAAAGCCCTTTTGAAATAATTTTTGTTTCAAGAACACCTTATACATTACCTGGCCTTTTCTTAAGATATTGCTTGAAAATAAAAATTAAACGAAAGGTTCTTGTTGTTTTGCAAAAACACTTCATACAGACACATACCACTAGATGGCAGTGTAGCCTACATCTTGTCAGCTACAACTATCACAATCCACAATACGTTCTGTCAAAATAAATCAATTTTACATTTATAATGTATGGAAGTTAATTATAAACACCATCATTAATCCATACAGACACATGAACCATGAACTGAACTAACCTAAATTATCAAAATTGAAGGATTATCGTTTTCTAAATCCGGTGTTCAAGCCAATATTGTATTATAATACACAATATCATAAGTAACGAACAAATGTAGAACATTTTGTAACATGTAACACTGCAGCACCAAATTACAGGCGGAGCAACCGGAGTGATCCAACACCTTTGACCTCCAACACCTTTGACCTCGCCCCCCCTACCACCTATTTAAAAGGGCTCAGTTCCCATCTACACCCTAGCACCAAGATTATGGGCCATATTCAATAAAAGGCGAAAAGCCTTTTTCACCTGTTTTTTTTGAGAAAATTCACCTAAAATTTTTTTGCCAAATTCAATTCCAGGACAATTGAGCCTAAGTGGAAACTCGATGCATTGAATTCTCCAAAAAAGATTTTCCAATCAATAGCAAGTGAAAAGAAGTTTCAAAATCTTTATGTTGGGGTGCAAACACGTGGAAACAACTCAGAACCCTTGGGGAAGCCCCGCAAAAGACAAATCTGCAAAAAACCCAAAAATCTAAGAACACCCCAAAAAAGACGTCATTTTTGGGGTAAAAATGTAAAAAGTGGGGGGGGGGACAACCATAAAAACAAGCGAAATAGGCTTCTTGGGGGGCTGCAAGGACGGGTCAGGTGTTTTGGGGATTACAGGTGCATGCAGCAGGTGGATTTTTCACTTTTTTTAAAAGTTCACTTTAGAGATATATATGCTAACACTCATTTTCAAGTACCCCAAATTTGACTGGACTACTTATTTTCACCAAAAAATACTGCTTAATGCCATTCTTCATCACTTTTACATAGACGCTAATAGCAAGCAATTTACACAACTTAAGTACGCAAAATAGTTTTATTAGGGCTATTAGTAGACATCTATATTGATTTCCTATGATAGTGCATATTATTCTTATCTCTATAACCTACAGGATCACACCCCTATTGCTGATTATCTGTCATCCTGTGCCCTTCCCAAGATCGACTCCTCCACCTCCGAGTCACATTTCTATAACTGAGGAAGAGGTCTCTAACGCTTTTAAACTACAAAAACCCTCGAAGGCACCTGGTCCAGACGTCGTTCCTCCTTTCTCTTATTATAACACCTTTCACAGCTCGCTAATTTCCCATCTTACAAACGCTTTTAACTAAATTCTTGAGGGCAGCTTTTTCCCCCCCGGACACCACTCAATCCAAAATAACAATCATTCCGAAACAGAGTAAGGACCCTCAAGTGGTAACTACCAGCCAATTTCCCTCTTGAATACCAACCTCAAAATTTTTTTGCCAAATTGGCTAGATCCCATCCTTCCCTCTATTATCCATTCGGATCAGGTTGGCTTTGTACCTTCCCGCCAAGCCCTCGACAATACCAGATGCACAATAGACTTTATCCACCATGTAAATTCTCCTAGGCTCCCCTCCCTTCTTCTTGTCCTTGATGCTGAGAAGTCCTTTGATAGGGTCTCTTGGCCATTCATGAGCAATACTCTCCTTAATTTGGCTTCAGAGGCAAATTTTTTCAGGCCATCAAGGCTCTCTACCACAACCCCTCTACCAGAGTCCTTGCAGGAGGGCTTCTCTCGGAATCCTTCCCCATCTCTAATGGCACCAGGCAGGAGTGTCCTTTCTCCCCGCTAATCTTTGCTCTAACTATTGAACCCCTGGCTTGTAGGATACGAACGGGTCCGGACATATCTGGCGATGTTCCCTACAAACTCACCAACCCACTGATTTCCCTTCCAAACCTTTTTCAAGAGCTCTCTCTCTATGGACAACTCCCTGGTTATAAAATTAATAATGACAAATCAGAAGCTTTACCCGTACATATACCGAATTCATATTTAGACCTCCTCCGCCTCAACTTCAATTTTACTTGGCGTACAGAATCCATTAAATATTTAGGTATCCATATTACGAAATCTTACCACGGTCTCTACAAAGCAAATTATCCCCCCTTGTTCAGAGCTATAGAACAAGACCTCTCTCATTTACGGACATTGTTTATCTCCTGGTTTGGTTGCATTAATGCGATTAAAATGAATGTACTTCCTAAACGCCTTTACTTATTCCAGACTCTTCTGTAGCAATTCCCCCTCGTGTTCTTTCTTCTTTAGACAATTTATGGTAAACTTATTTTGAATTATAGAAGACCTCGTATTCGCAGAGAAATACTCTTCGAAAGTACTGCAGACGGTGGTTTCGGTCTCCCATCACTGTCCAAATATTACCAAGCCTGTAGACTTGGCCAACTAGTTGTCTAACTTTCTCCCAAAGGTACAAAACGCTGGGTTGAACTTGAGTCTGCTCTCCGTAAGGTCTCTTCTGCTTCTAACCTCCCATGGTTCTCCCAGAAACACAGACCTACCTCAATTTTGATGGTCCCTTCAGTTATACATACTCTCTCTACTTGGGACTCTCTCGATACTATGTTCGTCTTGTCTAATCACCCATCGCCTCAAACACCTATATGGTTTCATCCCTCTTTTCCCCTGGTAACTGACCCCCACATGGTCTCTACTTGGACGGCGGCTGGCATCACTCAGTTTCATCATATCCTGGGTGGATTTGCTCCACAGTATTACTACAGGAGAAACATTCTCTATCACAATCATGTTTTTATCAATATCTCCAGATTAGTCATTTCATCTCTCTTCTCCGGATTCTTTGTATTTATAGGTCCCTTAACAAGGGCATCATATCTCAAATATATCATTCTATTCTCGTTCAGGACTCTTCACCCTTGGTGGTCAACAAACAGACTTAGATACTTCTCTGGGTGAAGACACATAGGAGGCAATACGCCTCAACATTTCAAAATGCTCTATTAGTGTTTCTATCAAGAAAATCTCTTATAAAACGATATACACCCACTGGTACTTTGTTCCAGAACGTTTACATCAAATCTATCCAAACACCTCTAACCTCTGCTGTAGACAATGTGGACAAATCGGTTCCTTTTTCCACGTTTGGTGGACATGTCCATATATTTCCCTTTTTGGTGGATGGTCCAATCCCTTATATCCTCATTAGTCTCTCTCAATCCCCCTCTTACTCCAGCCTCATTGCTATTGTGTGCCCTAGACCACCAATTACCCAAATGTCTTGGAAGCAATGTCCTCCAACAGCTTCTTAACCGCATTTGGTTTGTGGCCAAAATGGAGTACATGTCTCCAAAACAACACTGTGGACAAATTTCTTGCAGTATGGTCTCCTTTGTATAGGTCTCAGGGTGTAACTCCTCCTGGCCTTTTCTAATCACTTGCTCTGTCTCCTCTTCTGTTCCTCTCCTACTTTTTTTTCTTCTTCTCTTTTTATTCCCCCCCCCTTCCCATATCCTATTTTTAGAATTTTCTATTTAAAAAAATATTTTATTTATATACTGTATACATTTTTTTTTAATCCTGGTAACATTCATTAATACTGTTAATAAGTTACTTTACGTCATGTTTTCTAGATAAGCATGTTATATTTGCTTGTTTATAGATTATTCATGAGATTACTTGTTATCTACTGTATATTTTCTCAGTGATTGGTCTGTGTTATTTCTGTCTGACTATTTTTGGTTTTTTCAGTAAAAATTCTAAGCTATATAAAAAAAAAAGTTGCTTCAAATTTTTTTTCAGTAGATACACAGAACAGTATAAGGTAGTACTGCATTCGGGTGACCAGCATTCATGTTTGATATAGTGCATAAGATTTCCCTTAATTTGAGCCCCTCAACATTAAATCAGATTTAGATCATGAATCACAGTCCAGTAATCCCCAGTAGTGAATCCTCGTCTCACTGCTTGATATCAGTAGAGCAGCAGTCTTAGAACTCAGAGGACAGTGAAATGTCACTTATGTTAAAAATGTGGTACAGTTAGACATACATAGTAAAGTATATTTGTTTTATTCAGTTTCCTTATTAGGTATGTAACAAAGGTTCCCACGTGGCTCTCTCCAAACACTTAAGATAGTAATTAACCATGAATTGTTACATTTCTATAGTCGTAGGCGATTGTATGAGTGCAGCCTTTATATGGGGGTGTACTTTATAACTGGTATTGATAGGATTGCGCTTAAGTAACAGATTCTATATGTGCCTCCCACTTAAAACGTGGGAGGCACATATAGAAACCATTGTAATTCCTACACCGTTCACCTGATTTGGATGTAATTATCCTCAAATTAAATCTGAAAGTCTGCAGTTAAAGCACATCTTGTTCGTTTCATTTCAAAGGCATTGTGGTGGTGAATAGAGGCCAAAATATGAAAATTCTGTCAATGTCCCAATATTTATGCACCTGACTGTATATACACACCCATACACAGAGACCCCCTGTGAACCAGGGATCAGGCTGCACTCGGCGGGCTTCAAAACATCAAGTTGCGATTTATTCCATTTATCAACATTTCAAGACAACACAAGTCTTCATCAGGATATACATTAAAAAAATGTTTAATGTATATCCTGATGAAAAGACTTGTGTTGTCTTGAAACGTCGATAAATGGAATAAATCACAACTTGATGTTTTGAAGCCCGCCGAGTGCCGTCTGATCCCTGGTTCACAGGAGGTCTCTGTCTGTACCATTATGATGGATGGCACACCGGCATAATATCCTCTATTACGAGTTCCCCTCTACATGGTGTGGTATGATAGAAATAGATATATATCTCTATCTCTATCAGTTGTATCCAATTAAACCACATTTTTAAAACTTGTGACATTTCACTGTGCAAACATATGAATGCTGATCATAAGACTCCATCGACATACAGTGTATACTGTTCCGTGTATATACAGGAAGAACACATCACTCTAATTTTTCAATTATCTTTTCGGTCTTTATTTTTCCCTATCATTTTATTTTGCGGACATGAACAAATGTATTACCAGTTACTTACATAGCACACACAATTTTCGCAGCGCATTACAGAATAATTAGCCATTCATCAGTCCCTGCCATAGTGTTTACAATCTACAAGGTGTGGCTATTAAATGAGACTAATGCTATAATTTATGTTTTATTACAGTAAGTGCTTTTTAACTCCATTCCCCTTCTATGTACTCCCCTTCTGCATCCTTATTTTGCATTGGTCAAAGTCATGCTGTAGCTCATTATCTGTCACCTGTCAACAGCTCTGTCAATTTCTTCTTTACCTTAGTAGCGGATGCAAAACAAGTACAGATTTGACTTTAGGGAAAAGAAAGAAGTCACACAGTGCTAGGTCTGGCGAGTATGGAGAATGTTCTAGCACTGCAATCTGTTTCTCTGCCAAAAAAATGTTATGGAACTTTGCGAGAGCGAGCGGGCTTGTGCGTTGTCCTGATAGAGGGTGAAACCTTTTTTCTCTGGCTCAGTCTTCTGATTCTTTCCCGCAAAGTTCCATAACATTTTTGTAGTAATGTTGCTTCACTGTTTCGCATTCTGGTACCCAGTCTTCCAAAATAACACCCTTGATATCAAAGAAAACAATTAACATGGCTTTGAATTTGGGATTTGCTTTGATGTACCTTCTTCATTCTTGGTGATGATTGTGTTTTCCTGTGCATGGAGTGGTGTTTTGTCTCAGGATTGTACTGGAAGATCAAGGCTTCATCACAGGTAATAAACTATCTACAAAATGTGAATGCGCTTGAATTTGTTCCGAAATGTCAGTACAAATTCACTTTTGATTTTCTTCTGCTCGGCTGTGAGAAGCCTTGGAATAATTTTAGCACAAACTTTTGTCACGTTAAGATCTTGATGTAAAACTGGTCTAACAGTTTCTTTGTCCATGTTTACCATTTTGGCTATCATTCGGATGCAGAGCCAACAGTCCTTTCAAACAGTTCTCAATTTTTTTTTTCCCACATTTTCATTCATTTTTGAGGTACAAGGCCTTCTGGGACGTTCGTCTTCGATATCCTCACATCTGCCAGTAACTCTCTTGTGCCACTTAAACACATATGCACTTGACATACAATCTTCACCGTAAGTTTCTGTTAGCATACCAAAAGATTTGGTGGGCGTTTTGTTGAATGCAACTAAAAATTTTCAGTTAACACTTTGCTCTACTTTTAAATTAAATTTTTTTATAACGCACGGGAAAAACAACTTCTTCCAATGCTGTGTGACAGCAAACTATCTGTGTAAGAGGGGTGAAACTTGCATAACCATTTTGGGAGAAGTCCAAGGTCATTGTGCCCCCACCCCCTTTTAAACCACGCAGTATGGTTTATTTAATATCCACAACATGTATGTTCCCTACCGAATGCACACATACTGTATATACACATCAGGGATCATTTTTATTGTTGAGCGTGGGGAGGGAATGAACCTACCAGTATATTTTTGAAGTGTGGGAGAATACCCAAGCAAGCACAGGCATAGATACAAACTCCACACTGTTAAGGCTGTAGTGGGAATCGAACCCAAGAACCCACAGTGAATTGTAATAGAATACAGTGCATTCCACACCAAATTACTGATGCCAGAACTGGAAGTGAGGTCTGAACTTTGTACCACATACTGTACTCACGAACTCTAACACCGTGTAAACAAAGCCCTTATACATGAAAGAAATATGTGTGCAATACCTTTATTCAAAAATGAACACATTAAGATCAATGTTTATAGTCTTTTTTGACTTTTGGTGGTGACTGGTTGTTTAAGAGATCCAAATATATGCCAGTGCTGGCGTTCTCCATGAGAATAAAATAGCCGGATAGTACAGGGAGGGTAAGATAACTAACAGTCCCTACCTCTCCCTCTACGTTAGTCTCCCGGATGGATAGCTCTTGTTCGGCAGTGTTCGTCTGGCTTGGTGCGCTATGTGATGACGTCACGCTTCTACTTCCTGGTTCCACGTTCAGTACTCTAACGCATTTTGGGTCTGTCGACACTTTGTCAAGGCTGAGGACACTCCCGGGTTGTTAGAATTTATACTAGAAAAACTTTATTTAAAATAGGAAGTTCCATTCCGGAAGTAGTTAAAAAAGAGCGGTAAGCTCATGTTAGAGTATCTACTCTCTTTTGATGGAATTTTTTAGGTATTGCATATTAAAAATAATTTTAGATGGTTGTGTGAATATATAAAAATTTATTTAGTGATTAAATTAATTCTATAAAAATGCTGGCGAGTTCTATATGCAAACAGGAACAGCGATGGGAACTCCAGTCACACCAAGCTATGCAAATCTTTTTTGAAGCAAAATGGGAGGACGAGAAAATATGGAATAACACATTCAAGGACATCATCAAATGCTGGCATCAATACATAAACTACTTGTTTTACATTTGGGACTGCCCAGAAAGTCATATGGAAGAATTCATTAAATATATAGGAAACAACATCGGACTAGAATTCACATCAACATCGAGTAGAGAAATGGTGGTCTTCCTGGATCTGGAAATTTACATACTATTATCTTTTATCTATACCAGAACACACACAAAAGGAAGTAAGTGGGAACAACATGTTATCAAGAAGAAATAACCATCATAAAAAGTGGCTAAGAATATCCCTGGAGGTCAATTTAGGAGAGTTAAAAGAAATTGCACTGAAAAAGAAACCTATCGGGAGCAGAGCCAGAGAATGAAAGAAAAGTTCCTGGAGAGAGAGTACAAGGAAGAATTCCTACAACAGCAGATTGAAAACAGACCAATTGGAGATAAAAGATCTGATTCAATATAAACAAAAAACAATAGAGGAGTTCCAAATGGCCTTCCTGACCCAGTACAAGAGCTAACATTACCTTTTTGATATATTCTAAGAAAGCATTGGCAGATACTCAGATTAGATGATCAATTAACATCTATACTTCCAGGCAAACCAAAAATTATATATAAGAAAACCAAAAACCTAAAGCAAGAACTACAAAAAGATTTATTCCCATAGATAACACCAATAATATAAACGAAACTAAAAGGATACTTCCACTGTTTAAACTGCATGGCCTGCAGAACTACAGGAATAAAGGGGACTAAACCAAAAATTTATTTTCAATATAATAATAAAAAAAAAAAAAAAAAAGAATAACCTGTGAAACAGAAGGGGCTATATACTTGCTAGAATGCCCCAGTGGCTATCAATGTTGATCAAACCAAACGTAAAATTAAGACCCATATTGCGGAACATATTTATAATATAAAAAGGGGACTCCAGACCCACAGTGCCCCCCAACATTTCATGGAAAGTCATAAGAAAAACCCCAATGAATTTAAATTTATTGGGAGAGAGAAGGTTTCCCTCCACTGGAGAGGAGGAGAAATCACTATAGATTTGAGAAAAAAAATTAGACAAAGGGGATTTACTAAAGACGTTGAAACCGCATGGTCTAAATATAGATATTGTGTTGAATGCATTGTCATAGAATTAATTTTATCATTACTAAATACATTTTTATATGTTCACACAACCATCTAACATTATCTTTGATATGCAATACCTAAAAAATTCCATCAAAAGAGAATAGATGCTCTAACATGAGTTTACCGGTCTTTTTAACTACTTTCGGAATGCAACTTCCTGTTTTCAACAAAGTTTTAAATAAAGTTTTTCTAGTATAAATTCTAACAACCTGAGAGAGTCCTCATCCATGACAAAGTGTTGACCGACACGAAATGCGATGTCCTTGAATGTGTTATTCCATATTTTCCCATCCTCCCATTTTGCTTCAAAAAAGATTTGCATAGCTTGGTGCGACTGGAGTTCCCATTGCTGTTCCTGTTTGCATATAGAACTCGCCAGCATTTTTATAGAATTAATTTAATCACTAAATAATTTTTATATATTCACACAACCATCTAAAATTATTTTTAATATGCAATACCTAAAAAATTCCATCAAAAGAGAGTAGATGCTCTAACATGAGCTTACCGCTCTTTTTAACTACTTCCGGAATGGAACTTCCTATTTTAAATAAAGTTTTTCTAGTATAAATTCTAACAACCCGGGAGTGTCCTCAGCCTTGACAAAGTGTCGACAGACCCAAAATGCGTTAGAGTACTGAACGTGGAACCAGGAAGCAGAAGCATGACGTCATCACATAGCGCACCAAGCCAGACGAACACTGCCGAACAAGAGCTATCCATCCGGGAGACTAACGTAGAGGGAGAGGTAGGGACTGTTAGTTATCTTATCCTCCCAGTACTATCCGGCTATTTTACCCTCATGGACAACGCCAGCACCGGAGAGTACTGAACGTGGAACCAGGAAGCAGAAGCGTGACATCACATAGCACACCAAGCCAGACAGACAATGCCGAACAAGAGCTATCCAGCCAGGGGATGAAGGTTGAGGGAGAGGTAGGACTGGGAGGGTGAGCTAACCATTGAGCTATTTTACCCTCACTGAGAACGCCAGCGTTGGCAATACATTTGGATCTCCTAAACAACCGGTCACCACCAAAAGTAAAAAAAAAAAAAAAAAAAAAGGACTATAAAACATTGATCTTGGGCCCTGATTCAGAGCCGGACGCTCTGACCAGAGCGCTCGCTCTGAATCAGGGCCCACCTCCATTAATATTGAGCGTCCTCCTGGACGCTCGTATAGCTATGGGTCACCACCCACAGCATATACGAGCGTGCAGGATGATGGTCGCGATGGTCTTGACCATCGCGACCATCGAAACTGCGAGCAAAAGCCTGCGGTTGAGTTTTTCAACCGCAAGGCCAGGAGTGATTTTGGCTCTATCAGAGCCAAAATCACTCCCACTGACATCACTAGTGATGTCAGTGGGGCCGGCTTCAGACGGTAAGCGTTCCCTTGGGAACGCCTCCGTCTGGCAGGCACGCCCCCGGCACGCCCACCAAAGGGGGCGTGCTGTCAGTCAACATCGACAGCACGCCCCCTTTGATGAGACACTGAGCGAAGGAAAGTCCTTCGCTCGTCGCGTCTCGCGCATGCGCACGACGGAGCTCCCTCCGTCGTGCGCATGCACAGTGCAGACCACGACCCACTTGCAAGCGGTCAGCCGCTCGCGAGTGGGTCTGAATGAGGGCCTTAATGTTTTTATTTTTAAATAAAGGTATTGCATACATGTTTCTTTCACGTATAAGCGCTTTGTTTACACATAGTACAGCATCCTAATTACAAAGCAGCTATTCAATTTACACATTTAGCGCGACACACTATTATCTGTACCCACAAACTCTGACTTCAGATGCACAAGAGAAAGCAATACATTAACATAATGAATGACAGACATATTGTAGTACCAGCTTGATCAGAACCACAGTGAGCTGCTTCATCTACCAGTCTGTGGCTTCCAGCTCTACTGTATTCCTCTCCTCACATCATATATGCTGCAACTATCACAAGGCGCTGTCCTCACTAACACACGTCATTGTCTCGCACAGAATCAGAACACTTCTCTCTTTAAAAAAACAAATCTGTGCTGGAGCATCAATTCTGATACTGGCTATAGGTGTTTCTATCCTTGGTGCCCAGATAGGCAAGATCAAGACTGAAAAAATGGCAAGGGCTTTAGTCAAACATACTAAGATAATAATAGTTAAATGGAGTAAAAAAACAAATAAACCCAGAACTAAGGCATTTGACTGTTGTGGTTGAAATATATTCAGCAATTTAGGCCTTAAGCTGGGTACACTAGAGCAATATCGGCCAGATTTGCCCAGTTCTGGCATATCGTGCAGTGTGTATGCCCAATTTGTGCACTCCCGAAATCGCATGAGAACGTGTGATTGGTTGTGCTGCACTGTTAAGCACACGATATCACATGCGGCACCGTGCATATTAATGAAGGGCGGAATGAGTGATAATTTCGTAGTTTATTAAATCGGGTAATGTGTACGGGCAATCGTGCAATGTCAAGGTTGAAAGTAAATCACCCTGAACATCGGCACAATTGCTGGTCACTCAAATGTGTACCACCCAGCTTTAATGTTTTAAAATTATAGTAAATTGAATAAACATTACACATAGGGGTCAACATATAGGAGAGATATGGCTTGTGCAAGCCGTTTTCACTCAATCCAAAGCGGCATTTTTTTCTTTTTTTCAGGAGGAAATATTTTTTTCTAAACACCCCCCCCCCCCAGGGCACAATGCAGAGCCCCTTAAGACAGACCCCTTAATGAACTAATTAGGCATTTAGGAGGTTTTCATTTAGCTTAATTTGCCCAATAGTTACATAATTTTGGGGTGTCAAAAAAAGAAAAGTGGCCTCAAATTACCACAAAATCATTTATTTTTGCATATTTCAATTAATTCGTTAAAAAGTTTGTATTTTATAATAAAAAATGTAAATGTATAAAATCAGCCATTTGACACCATTTAAAAACTTCTAGAACTGTCCTTATGCCCACTAATATCCTTCTGTAGGATTCTGCTAATGAAGTGGTCACCTTTTTGGAGTCCAGGATGGGCTCCCCACTTTTTCATGCACTTCTACGAAGTCGCGTGCTATAAAAAACTCACACACCTTCACCGCGAGTAGCGCGAGTTAGCATTTCTAAATTTGATTGCGCGTTTTTCGGGAGCGAGCATTTGTGCAAGTTTTACAAAACAAACTCGCACCTATTTGGATTGACCTCATAGTACCGAAAATAAAAACATGCGCCACCAAGGCACTCTATCACTGCTTTACAACTCCAAGGGGCATATTCATTTAGCGGCGGGATAATTGTCGACTTGGACCTATTCAGTTAGGTTCTGCATCCCCTCCCGCTTAGCCCTGGAGGGTGCACTTTTCCTCACAGCTACAAGGAAAAAAAGTACATGTTAAAATGCACCCTCTGGGTTTTAAACCCATAGATTTCATTCATTTAACGCAAAATCTATGGGTTATTGGCCTACTTGGACATGCCCCCAAGGGTATGATTGCACACAAATACATATACACGTGTAAAGGGACCTGGCATATGCCAAGCACCTCTGTCTGCCACACTCTCCCGTCTTTCTTTTCAGCCCTGCCTCCTCTATCCACTACTCACCACCCCCTACTGCCTCAGGCCCCCCTCGTTCTTGGAGGCCAGCGGGTTACCCACCTCTCCGACTAGGAGCCGTACTCAATTTGAGCTGAGCCGCGATAAGTTAACACGGCCCGGACTTAACACCGACTCTGCCTGTTTTGGAGGCGGAAAAGTATCGCGCGTGCACGCTTTACCCCGTATTCAATTTGAAAGTACGCGTAAACGGGACCCAGCGAAACTGTTACAAGCGGCAAGTAGTCATTTTTGGGGAAATCAGCCTGACACCCCCAAATGATGCTCTGACATGGGGGTTCACTATGGTACCCCCCGATTTGTCATGCTGAAGGTATTTAGTGTTTTTAAACGGGCTCAATAGCTGCTAAATAGTGTTTTTCTATACGTGATGCAGAATAGTATTTAGGAGCATTTTTTTCATAAAATAAGTTATCCCAGCAAATTTGAGGTACTTCAAAATGGGGGCCAGCATATTTAAAGTTGAAAAAGTGAAGTTGAAAAAATCGTGAAAAAATCCACCTGCCGCAAACACCTGCAATCAAAAAAACACTTGGGGTATACTTGGGGACCACGCCCCAGAGTCAAGTTCGCTAGTTTTTAAGTTTGTACCCCACCATTTTTTTGCCCCCTTTTTCAGTCAATTTTTGGGGTGTCCTTAAGTTGTTTTTCTTTTAAGTTTTTTTGACACATTACCTTTGGGGGACTGTCTGAAGGCTGCAGCGGGGTTCCAGCAACATTGCACCCCAAAACCCCAATTCTGCACTTTTTTCCGCCTGCTATTCATAGGCGATACTTTCCGCCTAGGCGGAAAGTCAATGCAATGTAATAGGCGGTAAAGTCTTTTAAATTGAATACGGGGTAAAAGCAAAACAGGCGATAATGACTTAACGCTTCAAATTGAATACGGCTCTAGGTCTGTCCAGTTTCCCTAGCAGTGGAAATTGCTGAAGGGACGGCACACGTCCAGGCTCCCACTGCGCGTGCATGCTAGACACGGGATAGACCTTAACAAAATTATTATACAGATTACGCATATACACACACAAAGCTTAACTGAAATAAAAACCTATAAATAGCACCTTTTGTCTAATCTGACAATATATTAAAAGTAAAATAGAGCCTGAATTTTATTTGTCCAGTAACATTTTCTATGACCGTTCTTGAATGTCAAACAAAGCCCCATATTTTGTAACCTGTTTTAGCAGAAGTGCTGCTTCATGCCATTAAAATTGCATAGGAATCGTGTTTAGTTAAAGAGGCTCAAGAGTGAAATGCTATATGTTTCTCTTTCCAAATGAAATATTTACATGGATGCGGGGGGTGAAGGCTGACAGATACTAGTTACAACAATAGATATGAACCTCAGAAAGCTTTTAAAAGTAAGAAGGCTTACAGGTTAAAGAGGGGTAGAACAAAAATACTTCAAATGTAGACACAGGCAATGTGTAATGGAACGACATAGGGGTAGATCCAAGTGGCGTCGGGGACTTTGCGTATATAGGTGGATCTTCCTCATAGTGTCGGCTCTATAAGCATCCTGCGCGGCCACTGACAATGGTCTTTAAAAAAAAAAAAACCACAAGTCATCGTTATGACAGATGTCACAGGGTCGTTTCAGAATAGCAATTATTGTAGCCAGAAAACAGTACAGTTTTGAAGGACTCAAACTTTCCTATTTATCATCAGAATTTGGTGCCGATAATTATAAATTATCGCAGGAATGTACCAAGTTTCTCTTCCAGGGACAGCGGTGGTGACAAGAGACTGTCCCCATCATGTGGCGATAACTTTACTTCCCGGTTCGGGGGGCGGCCACACTACAGCACATGTGCTACCAGCATTCCACTCCCGGTAAATGTTGCGAAGGCTACAATGGCTTGGTAAACTCTGCATTTTTACTCCCCACCCCCCTCCAAAAGAAAACCTATGGGAGCTGTTTTCGCAGATGAAAATGGGACATCTCCAACATCTGTTGCTGCTCCCCGTAAATACATTCAGGGGATACCCAATATTTGCAGGTACCCCCTGAAAACTGGTGTTTGAAGGATATCCAGTAAGAATATAAAATAAGCCTCAGTAAATCTAAGATACTACACTATGGCCCTGATTCAGAGCCAGACGCTCTGACCAGAGCGCTCGCTCTGAATCAGGGCCCACCTCCATAAATATGGAGTGTCCTCCTGGACGCTCGTATAGCTGTGGGTCGCCACCCACAGCCTATACGAGCGTGCAGGATGATGGTCGCGATGGTCTTGACCATCGCGACCATTGCCAGTGCGAGCAGAAGCCTGCGGTTGAGTTTCTCAACCGCAAGGCCTGGAGTGATTTTGGCTCTATCAGAGCCAAAATCACTCCCACTGACATCACTTGTGATGTCAGTGGGGCCGGCTTCTGACGGTAGGCGTTCCCTTGGGAACGCCTCCGTCTGGCAGGCACGCCCACCAAAGGGGGCGTGCTGTCAATCAACATCAACAGCACGCCCCCTTTGATCAGACACTGAGCGAAGGAAAGTCCTTCGCTCATCGCGTCTCGCGCATGCGCACGACGGAGCTCCCTCCGTCGTGCGCATGCGCAGTGCACACCATCGACCCACTTGCGAGCGGACAGCTGCTCGCGAGTGGGTCTGAATCAGGCCCTTATTCCAAGCCCTCAATATTGCATGAGTTCTATAATATGGTATGTGGCTACTGAAGGACAATGTAAGAGGGTGCTTAGTCTTTTATGGAGGATTACTGCAGAAATCATAACTTCAGCTACCCAATACATGATGCAATGTTACGGGAAGTTCTACATATTTTTATGGGTAGAAGTGCAATGATACAAGATGGCTTTTCATAATGGATAAACGTATTTAGGCAGAATAGTCCTAACCAAAAAGAATGTCACCTGTATGCCAATCCCTGAGCAGCACGAAGAACATTACACCTCAGTAAGCTCACTAATTATATTTGTGAATTGATAGGCTGCATTCAAACAATATATAGGTATGGCCCACAGTATGGCTGTGTATACTGTGGGAAAGGAATTGGGGCACTTTCAAAGCTTATTTCTAGCTCTTTACAGTGTCTAGCAATAGCATAACGCAATTGTAAGCCTCAATCACGCTCAGCCATCCAAGGCCAGGTTAATACAGATTGCTATAGCTTCCTAGTTACATGTGCTTGCGGTGTGGTCAGAATAATTTACATCCGTTCAGTAAATGTGCACTGTAAGGAACAGGGTCCATTAGGTTAATGACAATCTGCATAGTACGGCCTAATAGCATTACAAAGTGATACACTCTAGCACCACAAAATGACCAGTCACACACTTAGTTCATAAATTAGACAGAAAATAAGCAAACATCATCCATTGTAAACATCAAGCACATCTTTCGTGGATTAAAAAAAAAAATTCCATTAGCCAAGTTATTCCACAGTAACGATTCCCATCCAGTGCTCAGTATACTAGGGATCATGGGTAACAAGGACAATGCTTAAAATAACTAAAATATGGATTTTGGAATACGAGAATGGGGAAAATTGACAAAATAAGCCAAAATTTCTTCAGTTTAAATTGTACAGGTGTTTACAAACCTGAGTTTGTTTCAATATTTTAACATTGGTGTCTCGCAGACACGAAAATAAACAATTTAAGTAACTGGCATGTGTGTCACAGCACCACAAAAGACTGAGGGCCTGATTCAGAGACGGACGCTCTGAATCAGGGTATTTTTTTTTTTTTGTGCGGCCTCCTGGCCGCTCGCATAGCTGTGGGTGACCACCCACAGCTATTGCAAGCGGCCAGGATGATGGTCGCGATGGTCAAGATCATCCCGACCATCGGGGCTTGCGACGAGACCCTTGTGGTAGGCAAGCCCCAGAGAGCTTCCTGCTCTAACAGAGCAGGACGCTCTCCACTGACATCACTGGTAATGTCAGTGGGGCCACCCACAAACGGCAGGCGTTTGCATGGGAACGCCCCATTTGTGAAGCCACCCCCCCCGCCATGCCTACAAAACAGGGCGAGCTGTCGATCAACATCAACAGCCGCCCCTTTTGTAGTGAGCCACGGAGCAAGAGAATTTCTCTCGCTCCGGGGCTTGCGCACACGCAGTGCGTGCGCAGAGCACATCGACCCGCTCGCGAGCGGGTCTGCATCAGGCCCTGAGATCGCTGCCTGTGCTACTTTTGTTCAGATGTGAGCTTCCAATGCCAAGATGATTAAAAAATAAAATAAATCCTAATGTTTCAAAGTTCTTGGTGTCCTGTATTAAAAAAAAACAACGTACATGGCAGTTTCTGTACCTATATGCTACCTGTTGGAACAGCATATCCAGCCTCACAACAAGCAGCTACTCGCAGCAATGAGGTTGGGGAACTGTGGCAGAAAAATGTAGAATGGAGGGGACTAGGAATCATTTGCCTCTACGGAAAAAGACAATGGAAAATAAAGTAAGCTCAAGTTTCACGTTCCCATTTCCATAGTCTTTTTTTATTAAGACAGCAGCAGAAGGCACTGCGTTAGGCTATCTTTAACGAGATCAATGATCTTGATGAGAGTTTGTCTTCGTACCGGTTTAAAAAAAAAGATAAAATAAATCCTTGGGTACAGTGCGATATAGCAAAAACACACTCAGGGCGACTATTAGGTAAACATGCTCGTTACTGCTAAAACTGATTCAGCCAATCATATGGCAGCAACTCATACTTCATAAGATCATGCAGGGATAGTCAAGAGGTTCAGTTCAGGCCTCAAGCCAAATTGGGGCACAAATGTTATCAAAGACACTTTGATTGTAGAATGATTGTTAACCTTGTTGTTGCCAGAGAATGATTTGAGTATTTCAGAAAATTATTCAGTTTTACAAAGAATGGTAGGCACAGCAAAAATCATCCATTGAGTAGCAGAAGTAGAAAACAATATCAAAACATAGCACTGTCTCTCCCTTGCTGCTCCATCAATAGCAGGAATGCAATTTACTTTCTACTATAGCAGGTGTAAAAGTGGTTTCTACTAGGTGTGAACAGGGATCCATGAAGACAATACTGCTACATGAACGGCAGGTGATAGTCCCCATACTCAGACAGTGTAATCTCCATCAGCTCCTTTCTGTGCTCAGCGTTCTATCCATAAGGTTTATCACTTTCTGTAGGTAACGCTAGGTATGTTACTTACCAGTAATAAGCTTCAGCATTGAGCAATGGGCAATTAGTTTTGATGATCCTAATGATCTGGTTAATAGGGTGGGGGTGGCTAGTACCGTAGGAGGGGCAAATAGAGGATTAGGTACGTGGTGTCTTTCCATCTTCTCCTGTTCGCATATTATGCGCTTTATTGTAGATATTAGGCTAGAATAGGAAAACGTTATAGCGGTGGGATGGCAGTACTGGCAGCATGAAGGAGTACATTACTAGCTGTAGGATTGTGTACAGTGCTTAGACAAGTGTGCAACGCATCTGAGAATTCCACCCTGCATATACTTTGTAGATCTGAAAAATAAATGGTAAGATGTTGCCAGATAAAGCAGAATACTTTAGGTCCAAACATAAATGTTTTCCGGTACAACAGGATCTCAATGCCTGACCTCTGGCGTAGTAATGGTGGCTCTGGGTAACTGCAGCCTTAGGACTGTCTGGATCAGTGATTGGGTTTAGTGCTTGTACTGTCTGTATGCGCTGACTGTAGTTATAGTTGATCATATCACTCACTGTACAGAGCTGTGAGGCCTCCTCAGGTTGGTTTTCCTAGACAGCATTACGACAGAAATACGCACAGAAGGGTCTTTCAAAGTTATCTCTTGTATCACAAAATAAAAACTAGGCACAGGACAAAAATATCTTTATTACAGATATTATTTATAGATGAATTCTTCAATAAGGTTAACAGTCATCCACTGCGCTATCCCACAGGAGCAAGCAGCAATCCTTTTCTCCAAGTCCAGTTGGGGGGGGGGGGGGGGGGGGGACGCGGGAACACACTACTAACCGTGGGGAAGAGGACACAACGCAAGATTTGGCACTCAATCTGCTACAGTTTAATTTCTTTGTAACGTCGCTCTTCCCCAGTATAAACCCTCCTTGCAATAGCTCCTTAGTCCTCTTCTAACAAAGTCATGAGCATAGGGCTAAAATAAGAACCGTACAATAACATTTATGGTAACCACGGAGCCAGTAGCGTCTCTCAAATGGATTTAGAGAAAATGATTTAACAAACTGAAGTACAAAAACCCTAATTTTCTCACATCCTCTTTGGAGGACACTGTGAAGCTTAGGGATGTGCCGGCCCTAGGGGAGGGTACACACAAAAAATCTGTGAAAGACAAACAGTAGTCACCAAAGCCAACTACTTGGGAGACAGACCACTATACATTAACATTTTGGAAGTGTGCACAGGGAATCTGCCCAGCTATGGCTCTATACCACAACATCCATGAGGTTCTCGCCAACCTGGAAGATCCTGTCCTGAATACTAACAGGGAAATAATCCAAAGCGCACAAGCTATGACGGACAAGACTCTGGCCACCTAATTCATTGCCCTCCTAAGGCAGACGAAAAACAGGCCTGAACCAGGGATGCACACAATGCCAATTGCTGCTGGGATCGAGAATATGCTAATGACTCACCCACCATCTTGTGCCCACCTCCGTCTCACATCCGCCAATTACATACAAAAAGAGAAAACATTAGTTGCACATCGGACCTCCAAGTAACCCTACGCTGTCTCAGAATCAGCGTCTCACCATATACGACAGAGCATCTCCAGCTGCGTACGAATTCGCAGAGGCTCACTAGGGCACGCCCAGAAAACAGATCCGACGCGCCTGCGTTTTTCTAGCCACCACCATTACCTCCCCCAAACACTGACTACCTGCCTCTCACTTTGTGGAAAATATATCCTCTGTGACCGCAGTCACTAACCAATCACCACACACGCGCAGTGCAACTTTAACGCATGCACAGTAGCAAGACAATCGCTCCACTGCAATCCGACATGTCCGATTCAGGCCCAAAGTCTGAACAATGACTCAAATCACTAAGAAGCAATGTTACACAGTGCTGTTCGTACACAGAGTATTTAAGAGAGCATGTGTCATATTAAATGGTTCATACATACTAGACAATTCACTCCATGATCAAAAACGTCTAGTGTGTGGCAGGGGTATGCTTATGGTCATTAACGACATTGAGCAGACACACTGAACGATACCGTTCAGTGCCGGGCACCCTCCCTCATCCCCAAACATGCAACAACCTGACAATATAGTCAGGTTGGCCTGCATATTCGGGCGAGGAACCACAATGACCAACGGCCCGTGGTGAGCGCGCACCGCTGGTCGTTCATCGTTCGTACACACTGGCCAATATAGTGAACGATTGAACGATATCGTTAAATATATCGTCAAGTGTGTACGCACGTTTAGTCGAAACCACTTAGGAGCAGATTCAAATAGCTGTGAACCTCCACAGTAGCCTGGCATTATGTTTCTGAGCACATTACCAGCAATTGCGGGAACGAAAACCACTTATTTGTGTTTGCGCCCCTTTGAGGTGCAAGCAAATATGAGCAAAGACCAAAACCTAAATATCATGCCGAAATATAACACTCAACGCTGATACTGGGATCTTGCGACTAATGGAAATGGCCCATTAATTTAATTCCTTCTTGTTTGTACAATTCACATTTAAAAAATAAAACACAAATCTCCTGAAGCATCTGTGAAAGAGGGAGATCAGCTAATTTGTATAAAGACATGATACAGATAAGGTGCACTGTATGTAGTCTACTCACACACAGCTAGAGCTCCTGGATGCAGGATCGTAACTGAAATTCAGGTAGCTTCAAGTAAAGATTGGCTAAAAGTTGTTAAGCTACATGCAGTATTTCACCACTTCAGTCAAAACTAAGCTAATAATTAACACAAACACACAAAAAAAGAAGCCGGAAACTTCACAAAAGTCATAATTTATTGAATGTTTAGAATTGGCCGATGGTCTCTCACTCCCGGGTGTGGTCCTAAACCATGGCAGCTAGAAGAGATTTAAATGTTATACAATTCTGTAAAAGAGCAAATGACACTTTGAAGTACAGTTGGAAACAGTCGGGCTTCGACACAGAAGCCATCGCAACTATTTCTGAAATGAGATCCACGTCTACAGAAAATAAGAGTGCCCTGTGGATTAGCATAGCACAACATGTAAGCACAATGATTTTTTGTTTTTTAGAGAGGAACAAGGTTTTGAATCTAACCGTCGGCACATATGTTGAAGCAGTTTCCTCTGTTTAATGTAACATCGATTAAGGTAGAAGGTTCTGCAGTAAGTGCTTTGTGACACAATTAACAAACCCCATGCCAGGAATAAGACTTTCAAGGTACAAGTTTAAAAGGTTAGGGAAATCATTTTTCCATTTTAATCAGTTGCACATTGTTTATTTAGAATTGCCAAAAAACTGAGGCGCTCATCCACTGCTGGGCAACCAGACTATGTCCTGAGTGACAGCTAAACAACTTACAGTAGCTATATGGGTGGGACAATGTAGCATCCCGTTCTCAGTCAATGCTGTTTATGAGAACATAGTTGCAGCAGCTCACAGCGCAGGCGGCCTAATTTCCCCAGTCAGTATTATACTGCACACTCCTATGCTGTTCTGTTGGACAGAACTAGGAGGACATACTGACAAAACAACCGGAAAAGTAATTTGAGCTGCAGCAGCTGCCATCATTATAGAAACAGGGAGGTTATGGTTATGGCTATGGGTCCCCCCCCAACCACCTATTTACTACATGCATAAGGGGGCCAGCAGCAGTCAACCCTTATAAGGGATAATAGGGGTAAGATCACCTGCAATTTAGAGTAGGGGTAGGAAGATCACATTAAAGTATTTCATTGCACAGTACAGCCAACATTTGACTACGTGTTGTACAAATATTTGAATCGGTTAAAATATATATATATATATAAAAAAAAAAAAAAACACACAACAGAAACCCCTTACCATATGACAGAAACATAAAGGACAGGTTTGGATACATAAATTAAAATAAAAGGGAAGACCGTATCTGCCCTGTAAGTAAGGGAACAAGGTGATAAACAACAGCATCCTTTTATTGTACAAGCACTACAAAAAAATAACGTGCAACCAACCAGTGACAGAAATGTTTAGTGGTTACGCGCTTACACCACACCTCTGTGTGACAAATACAGATCAAACAGCATTATTTATAGATCCCCTGTGCGTATAAAACTACAAAACGTTTTACTGGTTTGGTTAAATTGATGCAGTGCAAAAAATTAGTTTGTGGAGACAGAGTGAGACTGAAAGATCGTTATAAACTAGAAAAGGAAGAAGAAATCAATAAGATATATATTTTTTTCTTTTACAGTGTTGCGCAATGGGGAGGGGGGGGTTTGGGTGAAAAGAATAAGCAGCATGAAAGAGGCAGCTAAAGCAAGACAGGCTTATTCACAGAGACACAAGCCATATAACCAAACTGGAAACCCTCTCAGCAAAGATAACCATATATTCTAGCACCCATCAGTGACTAATACTAATTTCAACACCACACATGGCACAAATCTGTGCATTTTGGAACAGGGTAGGATGTGTACAGGATGTTACATAGGTACACATGTCAAGAGAAATTTCTATTTTATTTTTGCAAAAAGTTTACTCAACCATTCTGCTTAATGCTGGTTCAATCGTACTTGTGTGTGGGTGTTTGTTTGTTTTTTTAAATATATACATATACTAAGGTACACTTGAAATATGATATAATTTTCTCTGGACCGAGGATGTTAGAATGGCTGTACACAACATTAAAAGGACACCGATTGGGTTACAGAGTCTGTGCAGTTCATTGCTGTGTGCATAGATGTCCAAAGGACTCGGTGCCTTCAGTATCTCATGGTGCTAGATGCTCGAAAGTAAGACAGGAACTTGAAACACAGACTAACTACAAAGTACCAGATGTTTCTTGCCATTTGTGATCTTGCAATGAAGACACGCCAAATTAGGACCACAAGGATGGTATTGAATCCATAGCGAATGTTCCGTAACCTGGAATGTAATGTAATACACAATTAAATGTATGAGGAAAAGTCGAACATTAGTTATCATAAAACACCACAGTCCCCTTTAACAGTCAGACTTCATGTTCAGCTTCTGCAGAAATATTCATTACGTTATCTTTTTGCCATCCTCCGTTGCATGGCCGTTAGAATCAGGTTTGTGCTAATTCAACAAATCCTACAATGGGAACTGCCGTCACTCTTCACTAGTGAATTACAGATGCGTCCACATACATCTTACTTCCTTGTGCATTAAACAGCCCTTTAAGTCGTGCCATGGCGTGAGTCACCGAGCGTCTTTTCACCTTCAAATGCGTCTTATTTGCACAGCGATGCAAACAGGAAGCACAAGCAGCTCCTGCTGATTAAATGATATGCGGCATGCCTGAATTCTGTGTGCCACTGCGGCTGTATCTGCATGCAAAATTCTATGTTACAGTCAGTGGCGTCACAGGGGGGTGACACCCAAAGTGAGGGAGCCGGAACTGCAAAACAGACTGGTCCCAGGGGGGCAGTCCGCACCTCCGGCACCCACGGAGTGACAAAAATGGGGGGGGTTCGGGCTGCGAGGCCATGCACCCTTTTTGCCAGCATGCGGCCTCCTGTCTCTATCTGTCCGGGTGTAACAGGTAGTCCCGGTTGCAGTGTCAGTGTCACAGTCGGATGCATCTGCATGCGAAATGCTATGTTACAGTGTCACAGCCGCTGCATTTCGCATGCCTATACACCTGGAGTCGCACACAGAATATTCACATTTTAATCAGCAGAAGCTGCTTGTGTGTCCTATTTGCAGCGCTGTGCGAATATCCATTAGCAGATGTACTTCTGAGCGATGAAAGACAAAAGATATCCCTTGAAAATTCCAGTGACTGTGCTGAATGATATCTGTCATGTACATGACAGATTTTGGCAAACGATGAACGATATCGCATAACATCATTCAGGAAGTGGATTTTTTTTCTCTGTAGCTCCTGCTAATATCTTCCATCGTTAACCGCATATAAATTGCTAATATCGTCCAGCTATATGCGATAATTGACCATCATGATGGAGAGATGATAAATGTGATTTATCAGCCACGGGAGTGCGCATCTGTCATCGTTCAGGGCCTACCCATTAGCAGATATAATGAACGATAGATCGTTCAATCGTTCATTTTATCTGCTAATGGATAGGCCCCTTAAGACTCATTTGAAAGCAAAAAGTCACAAGAAGACGCATGTCGCTACCAAGTCGCACGGGCCTCACACGTTCTGTTTAATTCGACTTGTAGCACACGGAGGTAAGATGTATGTGGACACATCTGTAGTGCTGCTAATTACAGGTTCTTACTGTAATTAACAGTGGACATAGGCGGAAATGTATCAAGCCTTGTAAAAAGTGAATAAGATCAATCAGCTTCTAGCCAGCATTTAACATTCTAAAAAATGATAGGTAGAAGCTGATATCAGTTACTTCTACTATTTAGAGGGCTTAATACATCTCCCCTTTAGTAGCTACTTTGATAGGGCAGTGGTTGCTGCTGCACCACGGTCAGAGTAATTTTAACATGTGCTGTTTCGCAGGTTTGTACTTCTTTCAGCCCAGCCCACAAATTTACCAGCTAATTCTATGGAGTTTACTATCGTCAGGCTTCCTGACTTCTGATCTGCCGTTTGTATAAGGTGGATGTGCTGGAAGCAGCCAAGGTGTGACTTGTACAGTTTGTATCACGATCGGCCAGTCAAAGGGCGGAATTGGGTTCACAAGCGAACCTCAGAAGTGACGCTAAGAAGGAGACCAGTTCAAACAGAAGAGAGCTGAGGATCGGTATTTCACGATCCTGGAGAAGCCTTACGTAGGTGAAACGCGTTGAGTAAAATCGATCTAGTCACAAAGCTATCAGGAGCATAAGCATTTAAATCCTGTTAATATCTGCGATCAGCGTTACAAGTGCAGAGAAGTACCTTTTTTGATTCCACAAGCAGAATTTCTAAATCTAATAGAATATTGTTGCATCTAAGGAATGCTTGTTACTCGAGTGAGTCCAAAGACTTAAGTACGGTGCTGGACAGAGGTATTTTTAATCATTGCTTGTCTGGGATTTCCTTAATACACTATACCTAATGTTCTGAGCAGGGCCGGATTAAGGGGGCGACAGGGGCGGTCGTCCCCGGGCCCCCACACACAGAGGGCCCCCACACTACTGCTGCATCAGCTTGGGGCAGGGCTGTAGTGTGGACGGCACATAAGTGCCGTCCGCACTACACAGCACAAACACACAGCCACCGGCGCCGGCAGCTGTGTGTTTGTTTTAGCAGCCGATGAGTCACATAGACTCATCGGCTGCTGCGCTGCGGCCCACTACCGGAGCCTCCGTCTTCCGGCTCCCGCAGTGGCTGATGGGAGAAACGTCATGACATCGCTCCCTTCATGCAGAGCGAAATGTGTGTCTGGCCTTTCGGAACGACTACCACTACTATGGGTACTGCTGGGGAGGGAATGGAATACTCCTAAGGTCACTGCTGGGGGGGATGGACGGATGGACTACTCCTAAGGGCACTGCTGAGGGGGGGGGGGGGGGGGGAGGGTTTTGAACAGGCTACTACTAGGAGCACTGCAGGGGGTACCACTAGGGGCACTGCACACTGGTGGGACCACCGCTGGGGGACACTGCATAGAGGGGGGGGTACTACTAGGGGCACTGCTGGGGATAGTACTGGTGGCACTGCACACTTATGTGACCACTACTGGGGGACACAGCATAGAGGGAGATTACTACTAGGGGTACTCCTGGGGGGACTACTGTTGAGGGGGTCTGCTAATGGGGGCACAGCTGGGCTCGGCTCTGTGTGGCTTGAAGGGGGCCCCCGCAACTTAGTTGCCCTGGGGCCCCCACAAAGCTTAATCCGGCCCTGGTTCTGAGGATTCAATAAATAGAGACTATACAAAAGAGAAATCTTCAGAATATAATATTGGAAGTGGACCGACACCTTTGTGCTTCAGGGGCGAACTGTCTTTTAGGTTTTGTATTGTTTTATTTGGTGAAGGTTCTTTATAATATATGTTGTATATACCGGTATTAAGACTTCTTTTAAAATAAACCGGCCTTTTTTACATCAATATAGTGTTGCACTATTTATGAATAAATTATTATCGGTTTTAAATATTTTGTGTATCTAATTTTCTCTGACATAGTATGTGCTGAACTCTTGCTACTCTAGGTTATTTCCTTTGTGGAGTCTGTAGATCCGGGATGGGGAACCTCAGGCCCGGGGGCCGTATAAGGCCCGCAGAATCATTTGGTCTGGCACTCAGCTTTTTTCTGCTAGCCTCATCTGGCTATGAAGGTGCCTAGAATGGCACTCTGCAGCCAGAATCTATGCAGCAGTGCTGCCTGGAGTGTCCTTAGGACGCTTCAGCCGGTAACACCGCTGCCCTTACAGCTCCGGGCATTGCTATAATACTGGTGACTGAGACCCCGGCCACGGAGTCGGCGTGGCCTGCACCGTGCCCACGAATAAGGTTATATCTATCAAAATGGCCCATGGCAGAAAAAGGTTCCCCACCCCTGCTGTAGAGCATCCACTCCATTCTAGCACCAATTTGCCAGAGTTGGACGGTCCTCATTATATACGAGGTGTGACTTGTGCCTACACAGAGTGAATTAGTCATGACTTTACAATAAATAAAACTATAAAAACTCCAGTGAAATGAGACATTGCAACAAAGTGCTACTTACTTGTTTAAGTGCTTCCTGGCTGCGGGGAGACCTGACATTTCCTCATTCAGAACGTATTTTTTGGTTCCCATGCAATAGTTTTCCATGTATTCTGCCCAGTGCAGTTGTCTAACATCAAAGTTAAATACCTGTAAATAAATACAGACTTATATAAACACCGGTAATTCTCAGCAGCAGACGACAGTATGCTTGCGCCAGGTGCAGAACAAAAGTACTTTAGGCAATTTGAGAGTATATATTCTACTCCCCTTAAAGCAGCTTTCCACCAGCTAGTCTGACAAAAGCTCGGAGCAGAGTGTCTGCGGGTTAGTGGGCATGGTCACATGACAGGAGGCGCTCACCTTTTTATCTTCTGGGCTCAGCTGGTTCATCAGCATGTTGGTGTTCTCGTTGTTCCACACCCAGGAGTTACTTGAAAAATATTCCAACAACATCATGGCCTTGTGTAGACGTGTGATCGTCTTCATCATCCTTAACCAAAGCAAGGGCCAGAATGATTGCCAGAACAAAACCATGCATCAAAGCTGGGGCCAAAAACAAAAAACCTTGAAAGCCCCACCACACTTTAAATGGTACTGTGCAGTTTCGTTAGTAAAAGTTTGTATAACAAACATGCACATGTAGTATCTACCATGCAAACACACACACAGATTAGCTTTGCAGGGTAATAAAATCACAATTTTGCAAGAGAAGGTTAATAAATATATATATTTTTTTTATTATGAAGTTATTCTTCCATTTCAGCGCAGATTTTAATTTGCAAACGTGATTGAAACGAAAGCAAGACAGACAGAGGAGGAACATGGAGAGCTGTGAAGGATAAAATCAGCTTGGCACAAGACATCACTTGCTTAGCTAGGGATAAACTTCATTTTACATGGCAGCATACGTCACTGGGCTGCAAGTGGAAGGATCTTTCTGGGAGCTGTGGCTTGGCAGCAGCTCCGGGCTCTAGAGCTTACGTCTATCCCGTGTGCACAGCAGGAGGCTCGCACTCCATCCCCAGCACATATTTTGGATCTATATTTATACATGAAAAAGTGCCGTGATTAATACACCTCGCGCAAAATTGATGCCTTTACTTGACCTAAATAATGACTTGCGACTATCCCCCTCAGGTCACCCATAGGGGCAGTTGGTACTTTACAAATGGCAGCCAGGATGTGTTGACCAGTGGAGGACAGTAGGCTACTCCTATAAAGTCATATGACCAAACATGTATAGCTTATATTACCAACTTACGCTAACAGCCTCCTAAAAGCTACCGATTAATAGCAGTACTGCTAACAAATGCAGTTGGCGTAGTGGTGTGCATTACTGCCTCACCACCCTGAGGTGATGTGTTCAATACCTAACCATGGCCCAATCTGTGTGGAGTTTGTATTGGTTTCTTCCAGGTGCTCACATTTCCTCCTACACTACAAAAAAACATACTGGCAGGTTAACTGGCTTAACGTGTACGTGTGTGTGTGTGTGTGTGTGTGTGTGTGTGTGTGTGTGTGTGTACGTGTGTCTTTCGCTAGTTGTCAGCACTTATTGTAATCCTTTTCAGGTCAGTAATGTCCGCCTGTACACAATGTAACTGTGCATGCAGAGAAGCTAAGTGCACTCCATGTATTGAAAGAAACGCCATTATCAGCAAACTATTATTCAGAGAATCAGAAGTGCGATGAGTCGGTCATGGGTACATTAGGACTCCACTGCAGTATAATGCTTCCAGCAGACTGGATGGAACTCCATGTTTGTGAAGAAAGGCAGAAGCTGGTCAGTTGCAGATCTACTTTGCGGCTTATAACGAGGACCCTCTATAGGACACAAGGCCACCTTACTTTTTATTCCCTGCCATGGTTCTACTTAACAGTATCCAGAACCCTGCCAACTCCATGTCACATTACCATCCCATGTCAATCCCATGAAAATGCCAGGCAGTATTATACAAAAGCTAAAAATTATTCAAAAACATATTTGAAAAACACCTTAAAAGCAACAACTTAGGTGTATAGTACATAGTTAATGTACTAATCTGCTCTTCAATAAACAATGTACATTGTGAAACCAAAACAATTTCACGTTAAAAGAAAAAACAAAAACAGACTAAAAAAACCAACTAATTTTAAATATCATCAATTTAAATGCAACCTGGGAACCAAGATATAGATGCTACTACTGGAAACAAGTTTCATTTAGGGGCAGGTTAGTTAAAATATTTTTGATAGGAACAAACACTACACGGATTTGATTTTTCTGCCTTTGGGTGTCCAAGACATCCAGGATCTGTAAAACTATGTACAAAAAAAACAAAAATAGCTTGCAATCCAAACCTGAACCAGTTCGACCGCCTTTAGCAGAACATAATGTTATACACCAGCTTGTTCTTCTGTTGCTCTGTGTCCATGATTCTCTCTTATGAACAGTCTGCACAGCTGTATGTTATCCACAGCTGGTCAGCTTAGCCAATACAGTACATAAGAGACTTGATTCAGATTTGCCTTGAATGATCATCTTTTTGAGCAATGTGTTTGTACTGGTTTAGAAAAACACAAATTTACTGTGGCACCTCTCAGGGGTGTATTTTTAATGTAAACTAGTTTGCCATATTGATTTGACATTCTCCAAGTTGTGAACTTGACAATACTGATAAGCTTATCTCCTAGACAGACAATAGGTAATGCCAGGCTCAGACACAGACATTGCAATCGGTGCAAACCTTACATAAACCTATAGCACCCGTACTCTTATATTGCACGGACATATTTGCAAATTAGCTTTATAACCATCATGGCTCGAAAACAGTGGGTTAACCGGGGCACAGGAGGTGATGCAAACAAATGACAGCTTCTAGAGGATCTGGGCAGCAGGAGAGAGGAGGGTGGATGAAGCACAGGGGCATAGAGAAAATAAATACATTAAAAAACGTTTTTTGCTCTTAAGCCAAAAAGATTAACTTGCACCTTTCACCTACAGACAATGGAGGGGGGGGGGCATTCTTCTCTTTTTCTAAACATAGATTTTGTGCTCAGATATATTTTACGGGCTGATCCAAAATCCATAAGAAAACAGCATATTGGTTTAGATTGAACCATTGACATGAGGGACTATGTGAACATTTGTAAGATCGCTAGTGGCTGGATAGGCCGCCTCCTTAAGCTGGGCATACATTATGCCATTACCGTTCTGATCAGCTGATTATTGGTGGATCGGGTCGATAATTGCATGGTGTATTGCCCCAACCGATTGGCAGTGTATGCACCCGACATTTCCCCTGTTCCTTCACAGGGGGAACAGGGAAAGCTTGCCCCTTCCCCAGGGGAGGAAAGAAGATACCGTGTGGCCATACACTGTGAGATCTCTCAGTGTATGACAATATCTGCTGGGTTTCAGGCTGTCATAAAAGTCTGTTGGTCTGACAGGCGTTTTATCTGACAGTGTATGACCAAAGCATTACGCTATATTGGTCCAGCAGTGCTTCCACTATATTGTCAGCAGACGACAGGTGCACGTCCACAGGTGGAGCCGAAAATACATAATACTTAATTATACTATGCAAATCCAAAAGGTATCAACTGTGATCTGCTTCATCAGCTTTGCTAAAAGGACTAGGGGGGATCTATTATCTGCAAATGCAGCCTCAAAGGGGTTGCCCACTCTCAGATGACCAATTTATGGGCTTTTGTCAATGAAACTATCATTTTCTATCTTATAAATTGCTCATTTTAGTAGAATTGTTTACATTGCTTACCCTTTGAATACATGCCATATTAGTTATCTGAAAGTAAACAAATCTCCCTTTAAAAAGGCAGTGCTAGTCAGTATTCAGCACTCCAGAGGTTACTGAACCATAGATACACGGCAACACAGGCAGATGAAAGTGTGTAGTTCAGCAACAGCTGGCGGGCCGATTCCTGGCAAACCAAACCGGGATATTGCTGGCGCTAGGAAACGTCAGGCAGCCAGTCTTCACTGGGCTGTTACAACCGCATCTAGAAAGCTGCTGGATCACACAGAAAACTCTGCGACTAAGAGAAGAGACTTATTAGCTTGAGACCTGCAGCATTGTATTACCTCACAGTGACCCAAATACTGACAGAGCCTCACTGCAGTGAAAAGAAGAAAGGAGAGAGAGTTTACAGGAGGAAAAGAACTGTGCAGTCAGCATTGTGCGGACCATTCCAAGCAATGAATCAGCTTGTACCAGGAATGTTCAGCTGTCTAACGAGGGAACCTATTTACAGCTATTCTGGACGGGAGCTAAAGAAGCAAATAAAATTAAATAAAACAAGAAAAAAAAAACTTAACTAGTATACGTTAGGCTTGGATGTGCCAATGGAACTAGTGGGACATCATTAGGATGCAACTTTGGAACCGGATGTAGACTCTCGGACATTGTAATCAAGAACACATTGAACATTGCAAAAGCAATAGCAAGTGTCTACAATGGGTGCGTGTAAGACAGGATTAAAGCTTTGGAGAAATAAGCATTAGTTCTCATCCATTCAGAGAGCTACAATCTAAATTACTTTCAGCCATAGTATAATTACATAACCGCACGGCAAAAGCTGCCCTTTACTCGCCTTTTAAGCTGTTGGTCGAATCCTTTTATTCCGCAAGTCCTTTGTTCTAATAGATATTTAACGCCCGGCTATAAATCTAAAAATGGCTGATATATAGAATACCAGTCAAAACTGACTGCAACTTGTATTAACGCAGAGAAATGTGACAGGCTTGATGGCAACAAGACCGTTAAATTAGTGGGGTCATCTATAAAAGGAGGAACCATTATCTCTAGATTTCCAAAAGGAAAAAAAAACAAAAACCATTCCTGCCATTGAGCCTGCGTGTTCTCCGGACGCCTCCACCAGGATAACTGCAACGCCTAGCTTTAGTTAAAAAAATAAATAAAATGTATTTTACTTTAAACGCAACCTCCTTACCAGGGTTTCTGACCTGTCAACCTGAGAATAGCATCAAACAACACTGCAGGCAATATATGGCTGACAGCCATCCAGTAATGATGCAAAAGGGGATTGTTTCGCAGATTAACATTGGGGCGCCTGAGAGCCTGTTCTAAAGGATTCATCTTGAAGGATACATTTACATAATACTCTGTAGGAGAAATAAGGATCAGATGCAGTGAGAAAATGCACACAGTCTGGGGCTAAACACAGAAGCAAAACAATGATGCATTTATAAAAGGGGAATGAACTACTATACCTAAACTATAAAAATCTCGTTTCAAATTCCAGTTAGTCTTTCTTTCACGCTCAAGTAGTTCTCCCTTCATTTATAGAGGCCTAGATTAACAGATCTGTCTTTCCCTCTTGGCATCACTCATGCAATAGGTCTGCTGGCAATGTTGCTAAAGGCCAACTAAATATAAAACATGAAACTACCTCGCTGTGCTTGGAAGAACTAATACAGCTCCATTATTGGAGGTACAAGCATTTCTGACACCGAGATACAGTGCACCTTCCCATCCTGCAGCCTGGAGGTGAAAGATATGAGGATCTTGACCCACCAATGCTCTGTAGCGTATTGCAAGCGCATTAACCAATTCACCGCCAAAGCCATTGAGAGACATTAAGTACCAACCAATCAGCTCCTGTCATTTTTCAAACACAGCCTGTAACAGGACAGTTAGAAGCTGATTGGGTGGTATAGCACACTTACCCCATAGAAGCTTAGCGAGCAGAGTGCAGGCAGCTTGGCCATTAGCACCTCCTAGCTCAGATACTGTATTAGGATTTAAAGGATATAAACAGCGTGTATTGAGTTGCTATATGTAAGACCATAAAATCTAGAGATTTAGCATTACTATGAGAGATCAAAAAACATTCATATTTTGTTGATATCATGAATATGCAGACCAGATTAAAGTAAAGAAAAAATGTTTTTTATTATACACAAATAAGGCACAAAACATATTAAAAATGAATTACGACAATTCGAGCAGCAGAGACTGGGATGATGTTAGAGAGGACTCAGGGCCTGATTCACTACCGATCGCAACAGCGATTACGCACGCATAATGTATATAATAGTGTATCATTTATGCACGCCCCTGCAAAGGCGTTCAAACGCACTGGCACGCTTGCATTTCCCCGACGGCACTGTCAATCTCTCTCTGCGATGGGTCTGCGTGGTCACTGCAATCGCAGTCTCGATTGCAGTGGCCGGCTTGCGGATTGCAATGCAAATGCATGCGCAGTACGCAACAATCGCCCAATTGCATGCGTATTAGCCGATGTGATCCATGATGACTCAGGCCTTCAATCTGCCCATTAATCAGGAGGATTTTTCAATATTAAAACCGTGCCATTTTTACTTTAAATAGGTCCGCAAAATCTACCTCATATATACCAACTCACACGCGCTGTTTTTCTATACCCATTCACTCCGGTGTCAAGTTTGGTGTACTCAGGCTGCTATTTTTATATTTGGACCACCTCCATTGAAATCCCTGTAGCCCATGATCTTTCATGCATTTGTGTGTGTATTTATATGATATTTCTTGTTCTCATTCTAAACATTATAAGCATTACAGCACCACAAGAGTTTTTTTTCTGCCTAAATAATTCCTATTTAAGGAACCTGTACTGTACTACAGATTATTTCCGGTGCTAGAAGCCATCTTTGAGTTCTGTGACCTTTGCAAAAGAACTTGGCCAGGAGCCCTTTGTCTCAACTTGGTCATGCCAACACTAGCTGCCCTTTGAAATGTTCTTTACACACACACAGAACAGGCACAATTAGCGGAGGTAGCAGTAACCCTGGAATCAGAGAAAAGACAGAGACAGACTGTGTTCTCATTAATATTGAGTCTCAGACCACAAACAAGCCTACACCTCTATCTCAGGGCTGAGCATGCAATTGTCTTCTAAACCAGGAGGCGGAAGCAGCATTGTCAGAATACCCAAAGGACGAAGAGCAATAATGTCACCAAGAGGGAGCCCACACATATATTTGATCAACGTCCATATCAGCTGGCAAATGCAAATAAACCAGAATTAAACTAGATCATAATTTTAGGACTAGGCAGTTCATACCCCTTTCACAAATAGACTGCTTACAGGCTGAGAAAACTACTAATGGACTATCTAGGGCGGTAAGCGTACAGTAACTTTTTCAACCTTACAGGTGTGTCCACATATACTAAGCCACGCCATGCCTCTCGACACAGACTTTTTCATAGACTATGCGCCTTAGTTGCATCGCTACTGCGTCCAATTTACAATACATAGGTACCCTGGATACTGGAGCTGGCACTGTATTTAGCTGGTGTGATTCGGACACTAACCGTACAAACGACGGAGGTTCCATACAAGTGAGCCGCGTCATGCTTCACACTACTAAATGCGTACTAAGATGCAAATTTGAGGAACAAGTAGCACAATGAATAAAAAAGTAGCAAAGTTGAGAAAAAAAAAAAAAGTATGCAGTCTGTGTAAAGGTGCCCACACACAGAGATGTATTACCCGATCTGGCCGATTCCGACACATTGGAACTACAGATCGTGTAAAATATGCCAAAATCGTGAGGAAATCGTGAGTCCCCACTCACAATGCGATGCGCGTCCCTGCAGGTCGCACATTGCATCTTCAGATCTGCTGTACTGTTGGGCAGATCTGACAATCTCAAGTCAGGATGCACTGGAGTAGTTAGGGAGGCACGATCGATCGTGTGTCACATTGCCAGCTTTTTCACACCAAATCTTCTGCAGGACTGCCAGGGAGCTCCTGGGGAGAGTTCAGGGGTAAATTGTGTATATCGGCTGATCGGGAACACATCGCTATGTGTGTGGCCACCTTTAGACGGTAAGAGACAAGTCCGCTAGGAGTGACTCGCGCCATTCATCGTTGTGCTTCATCTGCACCTTTATACAGTACCAATTCCTTTGCAACAAAAAAAAAAATCATCCTTAATGGCAAGTACACTAACAAGCGGCTACGGTGCGAATAAGACGCTAAATTTACGAAAATTTGAGAGCCCAGTAATCGCTACCTCTGGGGCAAAATGGATAGGTGTAATGAGAACACATCTGTAGAACAGGGCCCGTATTATAACACGGTGGAATAATTTGTGCCTAAAAAACATATAAACAGTAGATTACAGAAAAGGAGGCTACCAGATTAACGAGCCATGTGCAGCCTGTAAGCTATCTATTTATCGCTACAGCCCAAGTGGTTAGTATTGGGTTAGGTGAACACATGCTTCCGTAAAACAGCAGACGACCCATCCGCCGAGTGTTTGATTCATGATGATGGAGCTTGACATGTAAGAGGAATAGAAAAATCACAGAGCTATTCACCATTACCTTGGGGTTCTTCCAGTAATCCTGAGGTAGATATCATACAGGAATGCTGGGGCCTTATGGCTTACAGCAATCCAATAGTGATATAATAGGTGATTGGAGGTTAGATTTACATTGGGCCGTCTGAAGGCCTGTTCGAGAGGATTCCTCTTGAAAGTAGAAATTACATGGTATTCTAAGAAAGAAAAGTTGTTGAATAGCTTAACCATGTAATGAACGGGAATTAAAAAAAAAAAAAAAAAAGTTATAGTATAATAATAAAAAAATTAAAAAAAAGTCAGACTAATTAATATATCACAAACATCACAACTACAGAGGGAACATGCCAAGAGGAAAAAAACTGCTACTCTGGGCAACACTGCCTGCCATTATTATCTCTATTTGTCTACAGGGTAAGATCAGCTTGGTATCTGGGTTTTCCTTTAAGCCTATATGTAGCTTTTCTTTTTCTGTTCCTCTTATACTCTTCCCAGTTCCCAGATACTAAATTACCATTGGCAATATTAACGGATCTAAAAAAAAACTCCACAAATTAAGACAAATACTTAAATTTACTAAAATAAATTAAATTCTAGGAAATGTAACATTTACATTTTTGAATTATCAAAAATGTAAAAAAAAGCTGCATTATATTTATACTTTAAACCATCAAGCAAATTAGATTATATAAACTAAAAGTCTAGACGCATTCCCATTTATTTTAGCCAAATAGTTTTCTTAAGCAGAGTTATCCAGATAACCAAGTGATAGGATTGCAAAAGCTTAATTGTCAGAGCTAAGGTGGAACCGGCCAAAGAAGTAATCAAGTAATTCATAATTCATCGGCACTTTTACAGGGTGCTGGAGACTCTCTGCTGAAAAACTTGATTTTTGGTGACAACACAAGTAAATAGTTCACATTTAAAGCTTTAAATACTTTACATAAATCTAAAAAAGGTACAGAAAAAAAACCCCATGAACTAAATAAGCTTAGAAACAAAATAAGGATACAAAAGTGACAGCATACTCAGAAGTGCTTTCCATAACTAATTACTGCAAACTTCCCTGCAAAAATAGAACACTATAAAATAAATAAAAAAACCAGCAGCATTTATCAGCAACGTTTTAGCAATATGCCATATAAAGCTATTATTTAAAGACAAAAAAAAAAAAAAAGAGAAAAGAGAACATACCAACTTCACCCCAGTGGAAGGGATTTGTGCCACCTGTCGTACAATTGTACACTAGAATATTTTTAGGTCTGAAATTAGAGAGGGAAAAAAAAAAAAAAGTAATACATTACATTGATTTGTTAGGAGCTGTGCAGGCAGACTGCATTATTGTAAGAAGTTGGTTGACAATGAATCCGTGTCACCTGCTGTACCTATTCACTCCAGAATACCATGCAGCGGCTACGGTTGTATTTACAACGACATCTACTGGGATGAGATCAGCAACGGCATTGTTAGAAGCTCTCATTGTGCGGAGGATTCCCTTTCCTGCCTGTAAAGTAAGTGAATTAAAAAAAAAATAAAAAAAACACACACCACAGCAATCACTGTCACAAATGCAAGTAAATGTAGCAGATAAAAAAAAAAAAAACAACTTGAAATAACAAAACATCTAAAATCGAAAAACACTGTTAAGATGCCTATACGTTAGGCGACCTGAAAGACTGAACGACCTTCAGGTTGCCGAGGTGCAGTGCCCGCACTAAACGGCGTTCACTGAATGTCATTCAGTGCAGGAGTCCTACCTCCTATCTCTGAACATGCCAAACCAGACGATCGTCGTCAGGTTGACGGGCATGTTCCGTAGATAGTCGGGGGTCGACAAGGACCCACCGTGCACGCGCATCGCTGGTCCTTGCCGGCTATCCATTACACGACTTTGTGAACAGGATCGTTCTAAAAGTCGTGTAATGGATAGGCCCGTTTACAGAGGTTTTAAATTCTAAATTAACAGATTGCCTCTTTGGGCGGATTTAGATATCGGTCACCAAGTGACCACTGTAGTGGTCAGATGTTGTATGTACCACTGATGGTTAATAAAATGAAGTGCTCCACCAGAGTTCTCTGGTTCACTGAATTAAGGAAAGGTTAGGGAGTGTGTTCCATAGTTTAAAGACGGTAACCTCTATAGCATTTCACATACTGAGCAGGAACGCTATCTTACACGGATGAGTTCCAATACGGGCAAAACAGTCTGTTGTCTCAAAAAGCCAACATTTTATAACCAGAAACAAGCCACCCAAAATGAATTGGCTTATTTTCTTGTGAGGGTCTTCAATCACTAGAAAAAAAAGTTACTAAACCAAACCTCTGCTGTCATGTAGCCTGAGCAAGTTGTTCTCATGGCACACTGGAATCCAGAGCAAACTTACATCTCAGGCCCGAAAAAAGGTCTTAAAAATAAAGCAAACACACAACAGACTGGGGAGGCCATTTACTTACAGCAATGAAGAGTCCGCTTGGACCATTGAAATTATCAATCCAGCCCTGCAGAGAATAAAAGCACGTGTTCAGTTCAAACCTACTAGGAGCCAGCTTGTAAGTCAACGTCAATCTATTGTAAACCAACAACATGAACTAATTCAATGTATACGATGGATCTGCTCTTGGCGAGAGCCTGGATACACAGATAGGAATAAGCTGATTGGTTGGGCAACTGCTCCACCTGTTCACTCATTAGAGAGCTTGCTACATCTCCTTACTACCAGTAGGAATGTCAAAGATCCTGACCAGATGATGAGATCAGGGGTCTTTTGACCGTTTGAGCCCAAATACACTGCTGTAAACCACTACACACCCTGTGATTGCTTAGATCAGTATTAACCCTTATTTAAGCATTGCCATGACACCACTATCAGACAGGAGGAGGAATAAAGGACACAGCTTAATAGATGTACTGAAGTTGAGGTGGAAAATAAGCTGGAGTTCTAGACCATACAACCTGCTATAGAGAAAAGAATTTGTATCCACCCATCAATTCACTTTGATAGTTTATAAGTGACAAATATTTTTCCTTTTCTGCAGAAAGTGCTAGAGGGCACAAAACATTGAAGTAATAGGCTCCAAGTTATTTCACAAGCAACACTTAAGGTCAATGATTTACCATACAGACTACCGAAGGAGGATGGAAAGGAAAGTGTACTGTGGCGTTACAGGCGGACTTACAGGAAACGGTTCTTTCCAACTGGCCCCAACAATGGATGGTCTGACAATCGCTATGTTCAGTTTGCTTCCTTCTTGCTGAACTATATACTCTGCCAAGGCTTTCGTATAGGTGTAAGTGTTTGGCCTGTCCCCTATGAGTTTTGGGGTGATATCGTTCACCAAGCCATCGTCCATCCATCTGTAAAACAACAATGATTTCAGTGTTGTTACAGGGAGAAATAGGTGATTTTGTAACCAAAATAGAAAATGTATTCTGCATACTAGTCATTTTAAAGACGGTGACAATTCGAAATTAAAAGTAGATACACAACCTCATCAGCATGTACAACCATCACTGCTCCAGGGAAAACAGCTTGGGGAACAAAGATGAAAAACGCTGCTCTATGGGTGGGGATCAATGCAAATCATTGGACGGGGACCACCGTACTGCACGTGGTGTATAATACGTATCACCCTGGTACACATCTCTTGTTCAGTAATGTAGCAGTACTATACTTTCCTTTTATTAGTAATAATAAACCAGTTAAGATTTTTTTTAAAAGGCGACAGGACCATTTTGCTGGAGTGTTGCATCTAAATCAAGAACCACCGCCTTACATATACAAATTCTGTGCAAAATGTAACTAGTATGGGTGTAAATAAAGACTTACAGTTGAAAAACAATGCAGTACATAATAGGATACAAGACATATAAACATTACTGCATATGCAGACATCATACCCACATGGCAGCACCAGCCAAAGTTCAGTGCCACTGCTAGCATAGGGGAGGTTATGCAGGTATACTGCAAGTGAGGAGAGAGCCCTGCTTGTGAGCGCTTACAATCTATAGGGGAGGCGCGGGCAGACAGAGGTCACAGAAATGCAAGACAGTGTGCAAGGAACACAGAGGGGTGAGCTAGGATTAGAGCTGGAAGGCTTTAATAAAAGAAATGGATTTTGAGAGCCTGTTTGAAGCTTTGGAGAGTCTGGTAGAGAGGCAGGGGTTGTTGGCAAAGCGAAGTGGGCGGGTTTAAGTGTGTAGTGACAGGAGGTCAGGTTTAAGGGGAGAGGATTGGGTGACTGAGGAGTCTGAACTGGGTGCTGTAGGTGAAGGGGAGACGGGATAGGGCTTGGCAGAGAGGGGAGCGCCAACGACATATATTGTACTGATACACATCGCTCAGTGTGTACCCAGCTTTACAAGGAGAAGGGCTACATAGGTTCTTGATAGCAAGTGCTATTTTAAGGCTTGAACAATGCATACACTATAATTCATGTGTTACTTATAAACAAGAGAGCCAGAGGCCTCTACCACCACATGCTTCTTACACACCTGCCCTCTGTAGGCACCCGCATCAACTAGCCAAATACAGGATTACCATATAGGGCTCAATCCAATTAGCCACAAGGCCCCACACAGTGCGAGTAAGAGTGACTATAAGTCGCACTTACGGTACCGCCGGACTTGCATGAGTTTATTTGCAGCCCCATAAGGCTGCATACAAAAATGCGAGAGTCCGGGTGAGACTGGGCCGCTCGCAGCAGATTGGATTGGGCCTATAGAGTTAATACAGTATAACCAATGGGTAGTGGTTCTGGGTTTATTCATCTGTAAGAGACACAAGATCAGATCCGACACTACTTACGGATTTAGACATGCGAGTGCTAGGTGCTTGACATTTGTTATTAGATTTTTTCTTTTTTGTTAAATCTGTTTTATGATAGTTTTCAGATTATCAAAACAATGCAGTGTAAATCAGAGATTGCAAATATTACAGATGAATAAAAAATTGCATCTATTACCAAGAACACTTGGCTTACCTAGCCTGTTAACATTCAAAATGATGCATATGGTGAAAGGTTGCAATCCCATCAGTACAGTATATACAAATATTAAATGCCAAGATAAAAGAAGAAAAAGAAAAGATGATAAGGAGGAGGGGGGGGGGGGGCACACAAGAGGATAGTGGGTATGGGGGAGGGGGGGGGGGGGGAGTAAGAGGAGGGGGGGTCTGAGATAGATAAGTGGACTCTTATACATAAATCTGAGTGTCTTAGCCTAGATACCTCGCAATATAGATTATTACATAAACAGAGTTATAAGTTCTGTAGCAGTTGTCTGTGGAGGAACCACTCCGTCCGATCAAAAAACAAGAGATATGGTAAGAACTTACCTTTGTTATCTCTGTTTCTACGAAGTCCATAGGGTCCACAGGGTTGACCTTGGGGTATAGGTTGGGAACCAAATCCGGGCACCACGCAGTTAAAGCTTTTAGCTCCCAGGATGCACTTGGGTCCACTCTCCCTATAATCCCACCCCCAAGTCAGAGGTACCTCAGTTTGTAAGTAGCCAAAGGCCGGAGGAGGAGAGAAAAAGAGAGAGAAAACTGGAACACTCGATAACCACTCACAGAAATGGGAGACGGAAAACAGGTGACCAGCCACACAGCCCATTTGAAGCCAGGTGCGTCAGGGCGGGCGCCCTGTGGACCCTATGGACTTCGTAGAAACAGAGATAACAAAAGGTAAGTTCTTACCATATCTCTTGTTTTCTACTTCAGGGTCCATAGGGGGTCCACAGGGTTGACCTTGGGGATGTCCCAAAGCAGTTCAACCAAGGGAGGGGACGCTCCTGTGCTGAGAGGAGAATCCGCCGCCAAAAAGGAAGCATCCGGAGAGGCAAAGGAAACCAATGCCTAGAACCTTAAAAAGGTGTGGACAGAAGACCACGTGGCCATCTAGCAAGGCAAAACAGCCAAGGCGCCACAGCGAGCCACCCACGAGGGTTACATGGCCCGAGAAAAAACAAGCATTAACAACAGAAAGGCCTACCCATGGGTAGGCCCCTGAAGAAGACATACGAGGCCGTCCAGCCAACATTTGGCCATAGGCCGGCCATCCTTTCCTGTTAAAACCAGAAATCTCAGACCACCAATAAGGAGTCCGATTTCCGTCAGGAACTTGAACGGATCACATAAATCCACAGAGGCCGGACCACAGTCAATGAGGCCACACCAGCCGAGAGGACTGGGGACTGAATGGCCTCACCATAAGTTCCAGAATAATATGGAACCTAAAAATCACTAAGAAGAAACACAGGGTGAGAGCAACTCACACCCTGACAAGATGCCCTCCAGAAGAGGGAGCCACATGAGAACGCTCCCAATTCCGACACTCACCTGGGTGATATAAACTCCCTGAGAGAAAGAGAGAAAGCCAAAGCAATAGACCATGTAATGGCTATCACAACCAGCGGTTCCATTAACTTTCCCCGGAGTTAACGAAGAACCACTACTAACTCCCAAGGAGTCCCTAGGGAGGACAAATGGAGGCATAATCCAGAAAACACTCCAAAGGATGAACTGGATACCAGAGCGGAGCAATTCCATATCTTAATCATACTGACAGTGTAGAGATCCGCACTGTCAGGAAGGCCAGGCCGAGGGTGAAGCCCAAGCCAGCCGGAAGGAATGCCAGAATATCTGGAAATCCTGGACACCAGAGGATCATATCGACAGGTATAATACCATAAGAATTATGGCTGCCACAGTTTGCGGTAGGTCCCAGCAAAAGCTGATCCATGTGCTCTAATCATTCCAACGATGACAAAGCCAGGGAAGCCGTAAGACCACTGTAGGAACGCAGTCAAAGACAAAAGACCCAGGTCCAAGGCAAACCCCAGGACCCTGAGACAACAGGTCTGGGCAGTGAAGCATCAGGAATGGAGTATCGATGGAGAGACTCCGAAAAACCAAGTACCCCTGACATCTGGGGCAATCAGGAGCCACCAGCAGGAAAGCATCTCCGTCTCGATTGAAACACTTCCCTCGAGGAAGAATGGAGACTGGAGAACACAGGTACGCAAATTGGAAGAACCACTTCACCGACAAAGAGTCACTGAAGGTTGCTTCAGAATCCCCAGAGTTGGACTGTAACACCATAGTGTGATAGAGTCAGAAGGCCATGAGGGTCACCTCAGGAGGACCCCCCCCTGCTCACCAGGAGATGAAACCTCTCTTGGGGAAGAGACTAGTCCCCTGGATGCACGTCGTGACGGCTGAGGACTCCCGCTTCCCAATGGAGAGCACCTGAAATGAACACTGTCGAGATGGTCGGGAGGAGACCCTCAGACAATGTCCGAATGTATGACATACCTGACATTGCCACCCAACGAACAGTATTGCTAAAAAGGAAGCCACTGTTCTGACCCTGTCGGACTGAACTTTTTCAGGTTCACCGGGAAACAAGGGCTATGCCAGAGTGAAGGCCCAAGACAGGCTAAAGTTCCAACAAGTTAATTGACAGGGTGGAATCGACAGACATCCAACTGCACTGAAATGGATGCGAACCAGACACTGTCCCTAGCAAAGAATACCCTGGACGAGATGGCCATAGTCACCCGAAAAGGGACCGACTTGCCTCCGGGGAGAGCATCATCGTTTGAACAGTGATCAGACAGAAAAAAACTTGTTCCATCTGGAGATAAGCCAATTATGGAAAGGCCTGGAATGGAACTAAGCCCATTCCACCCTTCCAAAGGCAGACACTGAATAGTGGACCATGCATCCCAGAGTGTAAAGACATATGTCGACTGCGCAGACATCCATGTACTCTTAATGGAAGAGTGGAGATGCCGTCTTACGCCAGAAGAATTCTCAGATTCTGAGAATCCAGCAGGGCTCCTAGGTGAAGAATACCCAGAGAGGGATGCAGGGAGGACTTTTTCCCCATTGATTAAACGTCTGCACCCTGAAGAAGCCACAGTCAACCTGACCCGGCTGTAAAGTACCCCGGTGATCCTGCTAAGAGCAGGAGGCCATCCAGGTACAGGAGCATTGGGATATACTGAACAGAAGAACTGTCAGAAAATCCAAAACGCTGGTAAACCCCTGTGGGGCTGAGAGCAGTCCCAACAGGCAGAGCCCGAAAAATCGTAAGTGCTGTGATACAGCAAACCTCAGTCCATGCTGAGGTAAGGTCTCTGTAAGTACCCGTAGGCACGCGTCCTGTATATCCAGTGATACCATAAAGTCCCCAGGTTCCAAACATAGTATGATGGAGCATAGGGATTGCCTCCTGAGCCCAGGTAGCTTTAGGAACTGGTTCAGGGAATTGAGACAGAGAATAGGCCAAAGAGGACCATTCAGCCACCGCACCAGAAAGAAAGCAGAACCAGTCCCTCGCTGAGAAAGTGGGGATGGCCCAATTAGCTCTGCTTACCGCAACAACTGTATAGCTTTCTGGATTTGTAAGGCCCTGTTCCGAATAAGGGCCTGCGTACCATCACATGGAAATAGGCCGCCTGAGCAAAGAGAGTGCGTACCCTCCTACCCACGTAGCCGCGGCAACTAGACACTAGTACCGGGCAAACTGAGAAATCGCCATCTCCCAGTGGTAGGCCTGTCTCGTCAGGCTGACGATATATCCGTAGGTTCAGAAGCAGGATCGGCTGGCAGTCCAGGCCTGCTCGGAACTGGATATGTCGGCCCTTGTAAAGGCCGACAGTCTATGAAGAAACAGACCTTTAGGCTGACCCAGAGGACAAAAAGACTTAATAGTCTGAGGCCCCGTAGTGAGCATAGCTGACGGCGGGAAATTTGTACTGCCACTGTCAAGGTCAGGACCCAACAAGATATACCCTATAGATGGTATCTGCACCTCTGCATTCCCTGAGCGCAGCCATAGGGTATTACGGAGGATACCGTCGCAGCCGGAACTCTGAAAGTTAGGAGCTGGTATCCAATATAGGCATGTCCACCTATGACAACTGCATATATTACGTGAGCGACCAAATACATTTGAACCCCAGACGTGTTGGAGGGGAAAAAACATTACAAATGCATCAGCTCAGTATGCAATAGTATTAACCAACCATGCTATAGCCAGTATACTGATTTCAGGCAGAGTTACCACCTACGGATCAGAAGAATCCGACCACACAGGAATGGGATGCGTAGTAACGTCTGTAATCCGACGAGTAACACGCCCATCCACCCCAGGAGGGGCTCATGATGACCCTCAGGGAATTTGGGACAGGAGACCAAACACTGTTGTAATACCTCATATCTGGCAACAGCCAGAGTCCCGCCATGCGATCCACCCGCTAGTCAGCAACAGGGACCCAGAAGGTGCAGGTCAACATTCACTCTAGCCAGAATGGGCCTGCTACCAGCCCCAAAGCAGGGATAATAATACCTGAAATAGGCTTCCCCCCGTGTAAGAGGGAAAAAGCCCACAACAGTATCCAGTTCCCGGTAGAGCCAAGTGGGAAGTAACCACAGGGCGTCAACCACGCCAATTTGCGTTTCATAGAAAAATGACATCCACCCAGGGTGGCTGTTGTGGTAATCCCTGCAAGGGGCATGACAGACTATTGTGGCACCAGGGGGAATTCATATACTCGAAAAACCCCTGTAGGGAGCGGTAGTCTGTGTCACAGGGGATGTGCAAGAAACTGCGAGATACCCTGAGATGAAAAAGGGCAGTATGGTGAAGTAACCCCAAGTGAGGTACAACAATGGGGCCCGCCCGGCGATCCGCAATTAAGAGGATCCCGAGAAAACAAACCGCCCAAGGGGGTCGTGAAAGGGGCCTGCACCCGATGACGCCACATACAGAACCCTTTAAGAGTTAAATCCTCCGCACTAACACCTGCAGCACATGGCTTGCAGGATAGTAAAAATGGGTGCAGTATAACGCTCTATCTCCTGGTCAGACATATCTGACCAAGCCTTGCGATCAAGCAGCGCTATACTGGTCCTGACTGATACTAAAAATTAGCTGCAGGGACCCATTTTCAGCGTATGCAACACACAGTTCCACTCAAAAATATGAGATATGGTAAGAACTTACCCTTGTTATCTCTATTTCTACGAAGTCCATAGGGTTCCACAGGATACCTTGGGGTATAGGTGTGACGTCAGTCGCAGGGCACCAAAGAGTTAAGCTTTCAGCCTCCCAGGATGCACTAGGTCCCCCTTCTTTACCCCGCCCCCGGGCCAAGGCACCTCAGTTAGTTACCAAGCCATAGGCCGGAGGAGGAGAAGGAAGAGAGAGAACAAAGATCTGGACACATACAAGAATCACATTCTCACCAGAGGGAGACGGAAAACCGGTGACCAGAGCAAAGCCCATCTGCAGCACAGGTGCGACAGGGCGGGAGTCCTGTGGAACCCTATGGACTTCGTAGAAATAGAGATAACAAGGGTAAGTTCTTACCATCTCTCATATTTTCTACTTCAGGGTCCATAGGGTATCCACAGGATACCTTGGGGATGTCCCAAAGCAGTATCCTTTAAGGGTGGGGACGCTCCTGTGCAGAAAGGAGAATCCGCCGCCCGAAGGAAGCATCCTGAGAGGCGAAGGTGTCAAACCTGTAATACCTCACGAAGGTATGGACAGAAGACCACGTAGCAGCCTTGCAGATCTGAACTGCCGAGGCACCACGTCGAGCTGCCCACGAAGGACCCACAGACCTAGTGGAATGAGCCTTCAGAGAAGGAGGGACCGGTAGGCCTTCATGAAGATAAGCTTCAGAAATAGCCATACGGATCCAGGCTGCCAAAGTTTGCTTTGAAGCAGGCCAACCCTTTTTACGGAAGCCAAAGAGGACAAACAAAGCGTCCGACTTCCTAAACGAAGAAGTGCGGTCAACATAAGTCCTTAAGGCCCGCACAACATCCAAAGAGGCCTCACCCACGGAAAGACCCGGTGAGTTAAAGGCCGGAACAACTATTTCCTCGTTAATATGAAACTGGGAAACAACTTTGGGAAGAAACTCGGGCCGAGTGCGGAGCACTGCCCTGTTCCCATAAAAAACCAAGAAAGGGGGTCTACAAGAAAGAGCCCCTAACTCAGAAACACGTCTGGCCGAAGCAATGGCCAGAAGGAAAACAGTCTTAGCTGTTAGCCATTTAAGATCCACTGAGCCCAGTGGTTCAAACGGCGGTCCTTGGAGAGCCCTCAGGACCACAGCCAAATCCCAAGGCGCCACAGGTGGAACAAAGGGCGGCTGAATGCGGAGAACACCTTGCATAAAGGTGCGCACATCCGGGATTGTAGCAATCCTACGGTGAAACCAGACAGATAGGGCCGAAACTTGTACCTTCAAAGAAGCAAGGCGAAGCCCATGATCTAGTCCCGCTTGCAGGAAGGCGAGAATCCGAGACAGACGAAACTCCCGCGGTGCATAACCTCTCGGTCGACACCACTGGAAGAACGTATGCCACACGCGATGGTATATCCTCGCGGAAGACGGTTTCCGAGCTCGTAACATGGTACGCACCACAGAGCTGGAAAACCCCCGGGACCTCAGCATGGCCGTCTCAACAGCCACGCCGTCAAAGACAGCCGAGTCAGGTCCGGGTGAAGGCAAGGACCCTGAGACAGAAGGTCCGGTCGTAGCGGCAACCGCAGAGGAATGTCCACGGACAGACCCTGAAGGTCTGAGAACCAGTGCCGTCTGGGCCACGCGGGAGCTATCAACAGGAGCGTCCCTCCTTCCTGTTTGAATTTCCGGATTACCCGTGGAAGAAGGGAGACCGGAGGGAACAGGTATGCGAACCGGAACGTCCACCGGACGGACAGAGCATCCACCAGAGACGCCCCTTCGTCTCTTGTGCGAGACCCGTACACCGGCAACTTGTTGTTGTGCCGGGACGCCATGAGGTCGATTTCTGGAAGACCCCACCTGTCCACCAGTAGTTGAAAAACGTCCGGGTGCAGGGACCATTCCCCCGGATGAACGTCCTGGCGACTTAGAAAGTCCGCCTCCCAATTGAGCACTCCCGGGATGAAGACCGCTGATATGGCCGGAAGATTGCGCTCCGCCCAAACCAGGATCCGAGAGACCTCTACGAGAGCCGCCCGACTGCGAGTTCCTCCTTGCCTGTTTATGTAGGCCACGGTGGTAGCGTTGTCCGACTGGACCTGCACCGGGCGACCCTGGAGAAACCGCTGTGCCTGCTGGAGAGCATTGAAGACCGCACGGAGTTCCAAGATATTTATTGGAAGCTCCGCTTCTGTCGGCGTCCACCTGCCCTGGAACAAGTGTGGACCCGAAACTGCTCCCCAGCCCCGAAGACTGGCGTCCGTTGTCAACAGGACCCAATTTGGAACCCAGAACGGACGTCCCTTGTTGAGGTGGGTCGTCTGTAACCACCACGTAAGGGACAGGCGAACCTCCTGGGTGAGCACAATCGTCTGGGACTTCAGAGACTGAGTCAGCCCGTTCCACTTGGACAGGATCAGGTGCTGCAGAGGTCTGGAGTGAAACTGGGCGTATTCCACCATGTCGAACACCGACACCATGGAGCCCAGTAACCTCATCGCCGAGTGTAAGGACACCCGGCGGCTGTGCAGACAACTGCGCACCCTTGACTGTAAAGCAGAGATCTTGTCCTCCGTCACGAAGATCCTTTGCTGTCCCGAGTCCAATAAGGCTCCAAGATGCAGAATCCTCCGAGACGGGATTAGAGTGGACTTCTGCCAGTTGATTAGCCAGCCGTGCCGTTGCAGCAGTGCAATGGTCAGGTCCAAGTGGCGTAACAGGAGCTCTGGAGATCCTGCCACCAATAACAGGTCGTCCAAATACGGCAACATGCGGACTCCCTGCAGCCGCAGAGAAGCCGCCATGACCGCCATCACCTTGGTGAAACACGTGGTGCTGTTGCCAGGCCAAAAGGTAACGCCCGAAACTGGAAGTGGTCGCTGCTGATTGCAAACCTGAGGAACTGTTGATGGCGCCAAAGAATAGGGACATGCAGGTAAGCGTCCTGTATGTCCAATGACACCAAGTAGTCCCCAGGTTCCAGCGCCAGAATGATGGACCGTAGGGTCTCCATCCGAAACTTCGGGACCCGCAAAGACTTGTTGAGTGCTTTGAGGTTGAGAATCGGACGATATGACCCATTGGGTTTCTGTACCAAAAAAAGATTTGAATAGAAACCCTGGCCCCTCTGGGAGAATGGAACCGCCACTATAACTCCAGCCTGGAGCATAGTGTGCAATACCTTCCGCAGCTCCGTAGCCTTGTTCCGGTCTGATGGGAGACCCGTGGTGAAGAAGCGAGCCGGGGGTCTGTGCCGGAAGGAGAGGGCGTATCCGTGGGAAACCACCTCCAGAACCCAAGTGTCTGTCGTAGTGGTCGACCAACACTGGGCGAACTGTAGCAGGCGGCCTCCCACCCTGGGATCCCCCAAAGGGAGGCCCGGACCGTCAGGCCGCAGGCTTGTCATCTGGCTTGGGGGCCGGACGTCTGGTACTCCATGCCTGCTTCCGGGGCTTGACCGATTTCTTAGGGCCAGCCTGTCGAGGAAATGACTGTGGTTTGGGCCTGCCCTGGGCCCTAGATGACCGAAAGGACGATGGTCCCGAACCAGAAGGAGCAGCGGCCGACGGGAGACAGGCAGATTTGGCTGCCGCCAGCGTGGCCACAATCTTATCCAGATCCGGACCGAAGAGAACTTCTCCGGTAAACGGCAACGCTTCCAGACCTTTCTTGGAATCTGCGTCCGCCTTCCAGGATCGCAGCCACAAGGTGCGACGAGCAGCTACCGCTGCTGAAGAAATTCTAGACACCGGAGTACTAATGTCTAGAGCCGCCTCGTTGATGTAGGTGGCCGAATCACGGAGATTGCCAATCAACTCCGCCTGATCGGCCGGACAGTCGGATTCAAAAGAAGCCTCTAATGAATCCGCCCAGCGCTCCATCGCTCTGGCAACCCAGCAAATGGCCATAGCCGGCCGTGCTGCCCCCCCTGCAAGGGAATAAGCGGACTTCAGGCAGATTTCTACCTTGCGGTCCGTAGCATCCTTAAGGGAGGACATGGATGGCATCGGCAATGTGGCACTACGGACAAGACGGGTCACGTGAGAATCCACCTGTGGAGGGGATTCCCACTTCGCAAAATAATTATCCGCGAACGGATAAGCCACCGCCAGGCGTCTCTGCGGCTGGTATCTTTTGCCAGGTTGTTTCCACGCCTCCTCTAAATGGTCCACCAACTGACCCGAAAGAGGAAAGACTGTGGCATCGCCCTTCACATCTTTGAAAAAGGCATACTTAGATTTAGCCGCTGGGGGAACTTCGTCCTCAATCACCAAGGCTGTGCGGACCGCCCGAATAAGTCCAGGAATATATACTTTGGACTTAGCATCAGCGTCCTTAGTATGGAGAGGTTCCTGATCGTAAGGATCTAGAATCTCCCCATCATCAGACGTCCCTTCGTCATCCTCATAAGGAGCGGACAGAGACGCCACCGGCCTTTTATGAGACCGCATCACAGACTCCCCTTGCAACACATCCGACAAGTGCTGTACAGAACTCGTCAGGGAGTTAACCCACGCTGGCTCCTGAGAACCCGGGAGCGGGGAAATAGGGAGACTGTGGGGTACCACCAATTGTCGTGGGAACCCCTGCATGGGTGACGACACCACAGACTGCTGGGACAAACCCATCGGAGTAAACGCGGGCTGCGGAGCTAACTGGCCCACTAAAGCTGTTAACGCCTGAGCGAAACAAGCCCAGGGCGGCTCCTGTACCGGTGCTGTAACCGTACTAGGCCGCGCCATGGACAAACACTGCCGGCAAAGGCCCTCCGCGCTACCCTCCCCCTCCGCTAACGGTACTTTGCACGTGGTACACTGTAGCCGGAGGGGAAAATCACTTTCAGACATGATGGCACCACGTATGTGACCTCTCTCACCAATTAAGTATTAAATAGGCGAGAGACCACCCTGCAGCACCGCACCGCAAGGGCTTTAGCAGAAAGAACAGGGACAGTAATAAAGCTGACAGTTTAGAGAAGTAAAGATTACAGGCAGCAGCGCTAGCACAGTCACATACAATGCAGAAAAATAATTCCTGCACTAACAGCGCTGATCACTCAACTACACAGACACAGGGCCTGGTAGGACACAGCGCTGCATACACAGACCTGACCACAGCGGAGGAGAGGTATGCGGGGGGACCCAGACCACGATGCTTCCGTCCAGCGCTTCCAGCAGCGTTCACCATGCGTTCTGGAGAAGATGGCCGCCGAGGAGCAGAGAGGAGGCTGGCCTGGGGGAGGAGCGCTGCCACAGGACCAGTCGGCAGCATGCAGAGAGGGCTGTGTGCAGCGGGGGAGGCGCCGGCTGTGAGACAGGGAAGGCGCGCTCCCCTGGCATGCATTTAACCCCTGGGACGCCGCAGCGCTACCGCTCTGCTGCGGTCCGCTGTCCCAGGGGGTAGTGGAAGCGCAGGTTGGTCGCCTGGCTCCACGCTGCAGCCAGTCCCCAGGGAGCCCCCTGCCTGGGGACTTAGGACCATGTGATCAGCGGGGACCCACCGCGGGACCCCGCTGCTTACCTCTGTCCCCCTTGAATCCGGCCATGGTCCGGAGCATCTGGGGTCACCGCTAGCTGTGACCCCAGACGCCCACCAGCATCCCCGGATCAGTACCGGCGTTCTGGTACCGGCGGGGTGTAGGGAAGACAGCATGGACGTCATGACTGACTGTCCATGCTGTTCATCCAGTTGTGCAGCCACAGCTGCATGAAGAATAAGCTTCAGGGGCTCTTCTAGCCCCCACTCCAACAGGTGCACCCGACTCCGGCCGGGCACCAAACTAAACTGAGGTGCCTTGGCCCGGGGGCGGGGTATAGGAGGGGGACCTAGTGCATCCTGGGAGGCTGAAAGCTTAACTCTTTGGTGCCCTGCGACTGACGTCACACCTATACCCCAAGGTATCCTGTGGATACCCTATGGACCCTGAAGTAGAAATATGGCAACGTGCAGCACGCAACAGTATGTGACAAACCTCACAAATATTAACAAGTATATAAATGTGAGGTCTCAGAACCACCCCAAGTACAGCTGTATTAGGGCAGATAAGGAAAGGGATAGATATACACTGACAGGTGAGAGAATAAAGTACAGTCAGCACTAGCATAAGTCACATACAATGCAGATATATACATATATACATAAACATGTCATATAATATACTGCACTATTACACTGCATGCAACTTACCCAGATTCAGTGTCTGGGAAGGCTACAGCGCTGTGTACACTGACCTGATGGTGAGGTACGCAGTGGGACTGGACTCACTGCCATCTCCAGAGATCTCTGCTGCACCACAAGAAAATGGCCGCTGGAGACCTCAGAAGAAGCGTAGCCCGCGGAGGAAGCAGCTCAGTGACGCCAGACTATAGATACTGAAAGGCGCGCTGAGCTGAGGGGAGGAGCCTCTGTAACAGGGAAGGCTGTCTCCCCTGGCCGGCAATTAACCCCCGGGACGCCGGCTCCCTGCACCGAACACTAAGTCCCTGGTGGTCTAGTGGACACACGGGGTATGGGGGGCCCGCCGCCACTGCCGGCACCTCCGGTCTGTCCCCAGAGACCGGAGGCACAGGACTGCATTTCAAATGCGCGGATCACCGCAAGCGGTGACCCGCGCCTTACCTGCTCCCCGTGGATCCGGCAGCAGTCCTTGGCGCCCGCAGAGTCCGGCTAGTACAGACTCTGGGGTCCCGCTGAGATCCCCAGATCTGTACTGGCGTCTCAGCGCCAGCGGGGTGACGGAGCGGCAGCTTAGACGTCCTATGGACAGTCTGACGCTGCCGCTCTGAAGAATCCAAAGGAAAAATAAAAAACTCTGTCCTTTAGAAAAAATAAAGCTTAGGGGCTGCTAATCAGCTCCCCACTGCACTAAACGGTGACCCAAATCCGGCCGGGCACCAACTTAAACTGAGGTACCTCTGGCTTGGGGGTGGGATTATAGGGAGAGTGGACCCAAGTGCATCCTGGGAGCTAAAAGCTTTAACTGCGTGGTGCCCGGATTTGGTTCCCAACCTATACCCCAAGGTCAACCCTGTGGACCCCCTATGGACCCTGAAGTAGAAACACTAAATATTTGGTTCTGAATATTATTTTCCAACTTGTCAATATAAGGACCCCACTTTTTGTAGAATCCCATGACGTCTTTTTCTGGGTCCGTCTGTGCAGATTTTCTATCTAAATATAGGATTTGGAGCATCTTCCTTTTTACTTCGGCAAGAGATGGGGACGAACGAAAAATCCAATGCTTTAGAATCATTTTTTTTTTTTAGACAGTCAACAACATGGTAAGGATGGGTATTAGGGAGTTTCGAAAAGGGCCTAAATCCCATCCAGAAAAATTGATACATAAACACACTACTGGGTCTGGTAGTACATGAACCGAGAATGTTCCGTTAATGAAGGCTATAACCTTATTCCAAAAATATCTAACTTTCCTGCACTCCCACATACAGTGGAAAAAGGAGGCTGAGCTGATATGATATTTATAACATGCTCCGGTGTGTGTGAGGTTAAATCTAGCATACTGTGCCGGAGAGATATAGGCCCTCTGTATTGAACGCAGATGGACTTCTTGTAAATAGGAGCAATTGAGTATTTTCATGGTTGAAGCATAGTGTTTGTGAATCTGTGTAGCTCCTGAAAGGGAAGGGATATCTCTCTGCCACTGAGTCAATAGCTTATCCCAATTGGATTGTAAGGAAATCTCTTATTAAAGAGTATAAATATTTAATACGAAATGTGGAGCGGAGACATATAGTAAGGACGGTTTTTAATCGGATCTATATCTAAGTTTGAATTAGTATCAATAGGTGAGGGTAAGGATTGTAAATAATGTCGGGTTTGCAGGTACATATAAAAATTTGTCTGTGGGAGATCATATGTCAATTTAAATTCAGAGAATTGAAGTAATCCACCCCCTGGAACAAAAACTTTTGAGGAATTTGATAAACCCTTATCTCTCCATGTTACAAAATATATATCATGAAATAAAGGGTTTTGGAGTATACGGGAGGGTTTGTCAGAGGGCTTGGAGTGTAGTAAAGCTCCAGGAGAATATGGAGAGAATACAGCTCTGTCCAATTGTTTATTGGTGAATATATCACTTTCTAACAGCCAGTCAGCAACATATCTAAAAAGAACTGCAAGAGTATAGGCAGCATAGTCTGGGACCCCAATACCACCTGATTGTTTAGAAGCTATGAGTTTATTTAGGGCAATAGAGGGTTTCTTAGACTTCCAAATAAAACGTGTCCTAATTTGCCGAAGAATGTCTTTTTTGGAAAGACTAATGGGTAGCATTTGCATTATATAAAATATTTTAGGAAAAATAATACTCTTGATTACCGCTGCCCTTCCTAAAATAGAGAGAGGGAGTAGTTTCCAATTATCTAGTAAAGTGCTAACTTTGGTAATAACAGGGGAGAAGTTTTCTTTATATAAAAGGAATATGTCTGCAGGAATTTAGATCCCAACATAGGTTATTTTCGTGGATGTACATTTAAATGCAGCAATGGGAGAAGCTATAGGGAATGACTGAGATTGTGTGTGCAGGAACAATAGTTCCGATTTGTCAATATTTATTCGGTATCCAGCTCGGCTCCCAAAAGACCCAATTATTTGTAAAATTTCGGGAATTGAGTTTTCTGGGTCCGAGATGAACAACATGTCATCGGCGAACAGGGCTATCCTCAACTCCACATCCCCAACCCTAATACCTGAAAACAAGGGAAGCCCTTAAAGCAATAGCCAAAGGTTCTAATGCTATAGCAAAGAGAAGCGGGGAGAGAGGACAACCCTGCCTAGTTCCTTTTTGAATTGTGAATGGGGGAGATAGAAAGCCATTACATGAGATTTGGGTTTGAGGTGAGGAATATAACAATTTAAGATTTTGAATAAACAAATCTGGAAAGCCAAACTGTGAGAGGGTATTAAATAAGTGTGACCATTTTACCAGGTCAAGTGCTTTTTCAGCATCTAGGGTAGCAGCATTAGACTCAGAAACAGCAGTAAGGACTCCCCGAACATTTACCTCTGAGTGACGTCCCCAGATGAAGCCTGTCTGATCTGGATGGATGAGCCCAGGAAGAAGAATTTTCAAACGGTCTTCAATAATTTTAGTGAGTAATTTATAATCCAAATTAAGAAGGGATATGGGACGATAGGAGCCAGGTAATGTGAGATCTTTGCCATGTTTAGGGATTACTTTTAGGATGGCTGTATTAAAATGGAGGGGTAACTTAGGGGATTTGAGAAGGGAGTTGAGTACCTTCACTAAAGTGTCACCTATTCTAGGTAAGAGTATTTCATAGAATTGTCCGCTAAAGCCGTCTGGGCCAGGGGCTTTATTACTTTTAACATGTTTTATCGTATGCTGTATTTCCTCAAGGGAGATTGGGGCTGTGAGTGATTGGGCTGATTCAGAGGAAAGTCTTGGGAAAGGCAGCTTATTCCAAAAATCAGAAGGAACATCAGTATTGTCAAAGGCTGTTGTCTGGTGTGTCTCGGCTCAGAGTAAAGATTAATATAGAAAGCCCGGAGTACCTCTGCTGCTTCCGCATTAGTAGTGGTGAGAGAGTCCTGAGGTGTTTGTAAAGGTTGTGTTATCATAGGGGGGCGCGTGCCATTGAGCAGATTGGTTAAGAGTTTTCCAGTCTTGTTTCCAAAGTTATGGAAGCGATGATTAACAGAAAATAAATATTTGTCACCCATTTGGCCCATAAATTCATCAAAATGTATTTTGGCTAAAAGATAAGACTGCTTTGTTAATGGGGTAGGGTAGGATTTATATTGCTGAAATGCTGCCGTCAGCGAGGATTGGGCATCTAAATACTGAGAAGCGTATTTGTTGTTGACCGAGGAGACATATGATATAATATTTCCTCTGAGAACAGATTTAGCCGTCATCCAAAATAAAATAGGATCTGTATCTAGATGGGAGAAATTATTGAGACTGTATTCTTCCCAGGCGATTTCTAACCTCTCTCTAAACTTGGTGGATTTCGCCAAGTACGATGGGAATTTCCATATTTTAGGTATAGATGCTTCATCTGTAATGCATAGAGTAATTGATATTAAGGCATGGTCAGAGATGGCAATTGATTCTATTTTGGATATCTGTACATTAGGAAGAAGAGATTGGGAGATCAGGATATAGTCTATCCTTGAAAGTGTCTGGTGGGCCGCCGAAAGACAGGTGTATTCTCTCTTGATAGGATTCAGGGCCCTCCATGAGTCTATAGCCTGTAATCTTTTGGCCAGTAAAGGAATTCCTAATTTCGGGAGCGAGGAAGAGCTTTTGGAGGGTTGTGATTTATCCAACATGGTAGAGGAAATAAGATTAAAATCTCAGCCAAATATTAAAGGGTACGAGAGTAAGGAGTGCTAAAATCCTCTGAAAATTTTTTTTGGAATAAGTGTTTGGGGCGTAAATGTTGCAGAGCACATAAGTACGTCCCTTGAACTTAATTTGGAGCACTAGATACCTTCCCTCGGGGGCAGAGAGAGTGGATATTACTTCTATTGGTAAGTGTTTTTTACTTAGAATAGTCACCCCCCTGGCCTTAGAGTTATACGTGCTGTATCCAAGAACCACCCAGTTTAACATATTGAGTTTCACCACTTCATCTGGACCTAAGTGAGTCTCCTGTAACATTATATCGATTTTCATTTTGTTTAGATATAAAAGAATTTTTCTCCTTTTAGCAGGGGAGTGAATACCTCCAACATTCCAGGATCCGATACTAAGAGAAGACATAGTGCGATTTAGGGTGCATATGTAATATAAACCACAAAAGATATACAATGTGAAACCACCATGGGAGGGGGATGGAGAGGAAAGGAAGGGATGGGAAAGGAAGGGGGGAGAAAAAAGACAAACATTTCAAAAAAGAAGAATATTATGAGACAGTATATATTGATTAATACGGTATGAGCAAAACCATAAAGAGAGGTGTAATAATATACTGTGCTTCCGGTGAAAATCACAAATCAGAAATTTCCCAAAAAGCCAAAGATTAGAAATGGATAAACTTCCAGCCAGAGTGAGAATAAGAATGAGCTCACACCTAGCTCACCAAACCGGTTCTAAAAAACATACTAAAGTACATAACTAAACCCCTATGGGAGTTACAATATATTCGTTGAGGTAAGTACTGTGGTTGTAAAACCATGGAGTATCATCTCCTGGAGAGATCGGAATAACTATTATTGAAATATGCAATTATACCTATTGGAATATGCATACAAACTAGTATCAAAACATAGAGAGCATAGTAAACAGATTAACGTGAGAGATAGTCATATGGCATATCAGTGAATAATGGACAGCTCAGCAGCTCATTACTTGATAAGACAGAACAAAAATTTTCCGGCCGCATCTATTTGTTAATGCATTATATTATTTCTGATTTCCTCATCAGAAAGGGATACTGATTTCATTCTGTGGGTTGATCACTGATATCAGAAGTAGTTGCCTGAGAAAGTTCCTGTAAGTATGCAGTAGCATCTGCGGGTGTAGTAAAATCTTTATGGGATGAACCATCATATATCCGTAGGTCGGGCAGGGTATAACAAGCCAAACTTGCGGCTCTCTGCAACGAGTTGGGAACATATGGGGGAAACGAGTTGGGAACATATGGGGGAAAAATAAAGAGCTTATGATCCTCCCACATCATATTTTTCACTCGGCGAGAAGCGGACCAGAATGCCATTTTGTGCAAATAATTGAGGCATTTAAAAAGAGTGACTCTTGGGCGCGGCCTATGGGGAGTCGGAGGGGGGCCAACTCTGTGCACTCTTTCGATCACCAAATCACTACATTCCTGTTCAATCCCTAATATTGATGGTAGTGTATTGCGCACAAAGTGTGCTAACGCAGGTCCTTTGACCGCTTCAGGGAGACCTACTAATCTTATATTATTTTGTCTAGAGCGGTTCTCTATATCGTCCAGTTTATTCCAGATTTGATACCCATCATGTTTCAGCTCCTTCACTGAGCGTTTTATCCCATCCATCTCATGCAAGGCAGCACCCACTTGATTCTCTGTTACTGTGACTCTATGGGAGAGCAGTTGCAGTTGTTGAGAAATATCAGCCACAGCCTGTGTGAGAAGGGGGGTCCATGGTGGATATGATGGCTTCCACTATTTCCCCATAGGCGACAGGGGAGTCAGGAGGGCGGCATACCTGGGGAGAAATAGCGTCCTTCTCTGTGGACGGCCGGGAGAGCCTGATCAGCTCCTGCTCCGGCGTCATATTGCCGCGTTTCTTTTCCTGCCTTCCAGGCAGCACTCCCTGTTGTGTAGCGGGGGTGGTATGCCGGTCAACCCAGCGATCCATGTCCCTCCTCCGGTTAGTGGATGATCAGCGGGGATGAGGGGGGGATATAGTTTGGAGGCTGAATCAGCCTTTAAAAGGTTTTTTCCGGCGGTGAGCGAGCGGAGCTGAGGTCGCTGCTTCCTCACTCCATATAGCCGGAACCGGAAGTCTTGTTATTAGATTTAAGGGGTTTGGTTACCCCCAAGACTAGGCAGCTCTTAACAGAAGTTGACAATCTCTAAGGGCATCAAACATTTATTTCTGTTAATACAGGATGAGTGCCTGACAAGTGGGGTTTGAAGGAGTGGGGTAGTCAAGAAGAACTCAGACAGAAGACTTGTGGGATACAAGAGTTGGTGATGTTGATGAACAGTGAAGTGGAGGGAGGTGAGGGAACTCAGGGGGGTAGCAAGACAATGAGCTGTCTGAGACAGGGGGAAATAGACAGATGGAGACATGAGTAGGATGAGAGGGAGAGAGCTCAGGGGAAGAGAGGAAGATTTGAGTATCATCAGCCTAGAGAGTTCTGGAAGGAAAGAGATTATGAGCTCACCCAGGGAGGCAGTGTAAAGGGAGAGGCCAAAACCATAACCATGAGGGACACCAAGTGGTAGTGGAATGGGTTGGGGGGGAGAGATGGTCATGAGAAGAGACAAAGAAAAAGGGGTCAGAGGCAAGAGGACAGCCAGCACGGGATTGCGTCATGCAGGCCAAGGGTGTGAAGGATTTGTGGGAGAGGATGGCCCACGGTGTTGTAGGACAAAGAGGTGAGCAGCAAGATACAGTTCTTGGATATGGCAGCAAAAAGGTATTTACTGATTTTAGTGAGGGCAGTTTTTTGCAGAGTGAAGGAATCAAGACTGAAGTATGTCTAAGAGAGAATAGGAAGAAAGAAAGGCAGTAAGGCCGCTGTAGATATTCCTGCGTTTAAGGAGCTAGGTGGCAAAGGGTACGAGAGAGATGGGTCAGTAATGAGAGCGCCAGGGATTTTTTAAAGATGGGAGGGACTTGGGCATGCAGGTGGGAACAGATTGATGAGAGAGAAATGTTAAAGAGGTGGGCAAGATGGGAAAAGGCAGTGGGAGCGCTGGAGACCAGAGATATATGATATGATCAAAGCAGGAACCGGATGACGGCCATATCTTCATCTCCAGAAACTGGAGAGATGGAAGTCAGGGTTGGCAGGAGGAAAAGGTGATGAGGAAAGGCTGCAGTGGAAGGGATAGGGTGGGATGAGATGAGGATAGCCTGGAAGGAGGGGGGATGTCACGACAGATGGATTTAATTTTTGATGTGAAGTGGCAAAGTCAAGGCCAGTGAAGGTGGAGGGGCGGTGAGGAGGGGCAGTGGAGGTAATTGAAGGCGATAGAGGTTGAAGAACTGAGAGAAGTGTTTTCAGTTAAGACTGTTTGGAGAGGGAAAGTGTTGTGCTGTAAGAGGGGAACATGAATTTGAAATGGACGAACCCCGCAAAGGAGCACTATTTCCTTCACTGGCGTTCAGCGATTCCAGAACACTTTCAGGTATCTGGTGCATCTGAAATGTCATAGTGGAGGCATGGATCTATGAAGGTTGAGCAGTGATCGTCGGAGCAACATAGACCAGAAAAGAAGGGTGTTATTTGATAGGGAAACTACTTCAGAGCAGGAGAGGGTGACAATTTGAGACAGAAGAGAGTTGAACAAGGAGGATAAGATGGCAACTTTGAAAAGAGGAGGTATCCCTCACCCCTTTTTATAAGTTGAATGAAAGAAGGTGACTTGTCAAATCTACTCATTTGCTAAACAGGGAGTGGGGGGGGGGAAGAGAGGGTTAAACCTAGTTTGGACACCAACTTTAATACATGCAAGGTATCCAATTTGTGGAAAAGTGTTAAGCCACATATCCACTACACAATATTGCTCCATGACCGGCAGTGGTGTGCTCAATGTCTCAAACGACATTGAGCACCCACACTGAATGATATATCGCTCAGTGTCTGCACCCTCCCTCATCCCCGTACTTGCAGAACCTGACAATATTGTCAGGTTGCCCTGCAAGTACAGGCAATGTGCAACGTCGTCAATGACCAGCGGGAACGCGCATCGCTGGTTGTTGACGGCATATCCACTGGCCTATATAATGAACTAACACGATATCGTTATATTTCAATCGTTCATTTTATTGGTTAGTGGATACGCGGCTTTGGACTATCTTTTTTTTCTTTCTGGTTAAACTGCTCCCTGCTGGACAACTTAGACTACACGAAAGAAAGTAGAAAAATCTCCATTTGAAATGGTGGGCCTTGCCGTGATGCTAGTGCCAGTACCCAGAAATCAACTTTATTTAAAAAATATATATATATTATATAGTGAATTTTAAATAGCAGTCACTTAATTTTGTTTTCCATGGAGTGTAGCTAAAGATATATCCTTGAGGACTCATAACTCACCCACACAAGATAAAATGTGAAAACTCCACTCCCATTACATAGAAAACTAAAGCCAAATCAGCAGCTTCGGATCTCGCTAAACAAATACTATGCAGCATTCACGCCCAATCTCATACTGCTGCATAGCACGTTGTCAGCTTGCCTTTTACAGTATAAAGGTCAGATCTGACAGAAGGGCTGGGCACAATGTAAAGATCATTGTACTCGTGGCTAAAATACTAGCACTAGAAGTTTTCAAACCTGTTTCAGAATGCAAAATATCTATGCAGCTATATTGAAAGGAAAGAAAAATGAAAAAAAAAATAATCAAAAAATGTATAGGAGCACTGAAACTTGAAAGTTTTAAAAACAGATATAATGGGTGTATAATCATACAGGAATGATTCAAAAACAGAGAATTTCCCTTTTAGGTGCACTCATAGGTTGACAAAAAATTGACTTTCAATAAATATTTACATAAAAATATACATATATTTTATGGACTCCGTAATACAAACAAAGAACATTCAATAATACAAACAAAAACTATTTCTGCAGTCAACTTGAAACAAATATATTGCTGCAGTGTTGCTCTGAATAGAGAAAATCTACTGATATTGTCTTCTATAATAAATGAGCTCTGTTAGTGTGTACACCTGTAGTCATGGCAATGTGTCCAATTTAAAATAAGAGTTTTGCAACTTCTATTATCTTGCTTTATTGCACAGGGTATAGTGAAGCAAAAGAGTGAAATTTTTAATAATCCAATAGCCCAAATGTGGAACTTGTGATATTCCTATTATCAGGACAGAGATCAAATTTATACAGGATACAGTCTCTGTCTCTCTGTCACATGTTCTGCTTGGGGTAGGTTAGTATGCTGCGATTGATCACAACTCAATTAATTAACCCATGCTGACAGTTCACTTAAAACAGATTTAATATATTTGCCTCTTGGTATAGTCTCCACCAAATCTATTTTAAGGTTTAATTTAGGGGTGAACGGGTTCGGTTTTACTCGGTTCTTATCGCCACTTTACCGCAATTTCGGCTCGATTTCATTCGCTATCCAAAACAAGTGTTCGGCGACAGCCAATAAAAAGATCCGAGTAAAACCGAACCCGCTCACCCCTAGTTTAATTACACATCAATACACAGATGTATATATGAAAAAGATCACAATTTTGCCAATCATTCAGTATATAAATAGTGGGACCCTCTCAAATGGAGTACCTCTATATCAGGTTTTCTTTATCTTATGATACATTCAATGAACAATATTTATTAAAAGTTATGTTTTAGACAATTTTTTTGTCAACCTATGAGTGCACCGGAAAGGGAAATGCTCTGTTTTTGAATCATTCTTGTATGATTCTACACCCAATATATCGGTACATTGACGTTTCCTATGGTGCACCACCAGCCATAAGTAGATTGAGTAGGAGGTCTCCATATAGACAATAAATGTATAAAATATAAAAGGCTGGGAGAAATAATAGACCTATTTATTTTTTCCTGTGCGGATTTAACGTAACCCCCCCCCATTAGCGATAAGTTTTAAAAACAAACAGAAGTTTATGGAGTGTATCTTAAGAGCACCGAGAGTAGGCGCGCTTCTCAAATTGTCCACATTGTGAAAACTATGATTTATTCGCTTGCACAGTATATATCTGTCTGCACTAATATGTAGTATATAATAATTCAATTACCCGCGGGTAGTGACGGGTGTTAGCCCCAGGCCCTAATGCCCAGGGCTATTCATTTAGCCTCCTGAAATCACCTGATAGCGGTGTTAATGCCCTTTAACACGTTAATTTAACGAGCGTTAACACAGAATCCATGTAAAGTACATGGATTTGTGTGTTAACTAGCTATTATCTTCAGCGATAACTGCAGGGTTAATACAGATTTATTTTCGGGTCTCAAAAGACTCGAAAAGAAATCCCCGATAAGAGGAGATAATTGAATAGGGGCTGGTGTTCAATTAGCACCTGTTAAGTTAACGGGCTAATTGAATCCCCCCAAACGTGTTGCTTCTGCTTTAGCACCTCTTCCATGCTTTACAGCCATGTGTCTTTGTATCAAACTGTACATATGCTGTCCATAAGTAGGACACAAAGGTTGTCCTATGTATACAACCAGATTCAATGCAAAGAGCGTAAACCAATAGCTAAATAACACTGCTTTATGTTATAAGGGCATGGCTGACTTGCACAGGGCAACACTAGAAATGAAAAACTAAAAACGGTTTATTTAGGAAGCATCGGGTTCTAAAAACCTGCCACTTCCGAAAGCATTGCCCTTTTAAATTTCGGTTGAAGCCAATAATTAAAGCTGGTGGAGAGTTTCTTTAACATGTTCGCGATAGTTTGACCATAAAGGATAAAATAAAATATATTACTAGCAAAATACATTTAGAATGTCACGATAATTCAAATCCCATACATACTCTAAGAAACATTCAGCTAATACTATACAGAGAAAGACACTATGAAATGACAGGCTTTGCATTGTCTGATCCCCTGCAGCCATCGCACGGCAGTGTGAGAACTATTGCACTGTTCACTCTGCCCAATTTCAGCAACTTATTTTTACAGTCACTTACTGCTACGTGGGTTACCCGGAGCATTAATAATAGAATGTTTGGCCCTGACGTTACATTTCCACCCATCAACAGTCACTGAATTAATTCCCTCTGGCATCATGAAAAGGAGCCAGAAATGCATAGCATATAATTACCTCGCTATGTCACCTTTGTTCTAAGACTGCGGCAGCCAGCTATGAAAATGGATATAGGGAAAAATCCATACAGGCTTTCACCTAAGAGGAGTTTGACACACACAAGCACCTCTAGAAATGAAGGCTTTGATAAGGGACTTTTATCATTTAAAATGAAGCTTAAGTTTGATGTTAAACATATTTTGGAGTGTCAGCTGCACGGTTTCATCCTGCCATTCTGCAGAACAGCTGTTACTTGGGGAAGCGATTACACACTGGCTCACTTGGTACAGCCATCTCCCTGCAAAAGTGCATTCATATTATCAGTACCCATCAGCAATGGAAGTTTATTTGCCCCCCCATAGTACCTAGAACAAAGAACTGTCCTTATTTGGGAAAGATCACAGTAGATTCCATTAACACAGAGGAATATACGCAACACATATAGAATGAGAGGCGATTGGCAGCAACTCTTAGCGGATGTGAAATTAAAAATCTTCTTTGGAGTGGAAATAACAGTGCCCACCACTGCATGCCAAGGAATGCCCCCAAAAAGGGTCTCTCCACCACTTTATCTCATTACAATGATTTGCTCTGCAAATATGAATATTAATGTCTGCACTTCCTTTTAAAATGAGGTTTCCTTCTGTATTTCAAGTGGGGGACCAGAGTTAATCTGCTGAACTCCTCCATTTTGCCTGTGTAAATTGTGGTTCCTCTGCAAAACACACCCGGCTACCCATGCATCTAGGGACACTGAAGCCAGCAGCGAATCCAAAACTGCTTCTGCCCCATGATCAGTAATAAGATGCTAGTGAATTTGTAGGCTGCATGCCCATGAACGTTATGCTGGGTACACACTGCACAATACATCATTCAGTGCATCTGGCTGTGTGTACACGATTTATCTGGGAATAACATCGTTCACAGACATATTGGATCGGCCGTGCAGCACAGCAGATGAATTATATCTGAAAGATACATCGTGCACATTCGCCTGTGTTTACGGGCGACAGACCAGTTATGCTGATTACAGGAACCAGCGACAATGACATCACAACTGCGCGGGCAAATTTAAATGCCCGCCCAGTTGTGATGACTGGCCGGACATATCAAGCAGCCGATTAGTAAGTGTGTATGCTTACGAAAATTGGTTGCTCGGACGACGGACGGCCGCTGTGTTGGGTCAGGTGTGTACTCTGCATTAGTTTCCGAAATTGCTGCTCAACAATGCCAATTTCCCTATAGATTGTAAGCTTGCCAGCAGGGCCCGCTTACCACTAGGTCTGTCTTTTACTACCCAATCTGTTTGTTCCCTGTATCTGGTAATAGTATAAGCAGGCAACAATTACAATAACAAACAAATGCATTGTCGTCAAAATACTTTTATCATCAACATTTTGTCTATTTGTAAAATTAAATAAAAAAAGTGCCAAATTTGTAGTTAGTATTGTAAAAGTATGAGGATCCCTTTATACAGCATAGTTAGTTATTTTATTCCCATGTTAATGTACGGTACTGTGTTTCAATGGTTCTCTTAAGTCTGTAATTATGGGGAGATTCGAATTGCGCACGTATTTGTAGCATAGCGCGTGCTCAGCGGCAGCAATGGTGAGCGATACAGAGACATACTCATCTCCAATTACAGATGAATGGGTGTAACTGGGAGTTGTCAGGGCATTAAAGCTCTGCTGAGTTACGTTTATGCAGAGGCCCATCTGATTTCAAATGGGTCTCTTGCACCAGGTGCAAATGAGTGCAGATAGTGATGGCTACGGTCAGGAGCGGATGGTTGGGGACGACCAAATCGGAATAGGTGGTAAATATTTATTTCTGTGCAAGCAATGCGGCCGCACTTGGGCAAATCCGAATCAGCCCATTACTGTGGCTTTTGCAGAGTAATACATTAACTGTGTGTAAATTTACTTGCATGATTAAGAGACTTCCATACTGTGGAATGAAAAAGAAGGACCCCATCATCCACAAAGACCCGGTGCCACATGAACCTGGATCATTCACCAGGGATGTAACGGATTCCTAGTTAATATTAGTACTGGCTCAGCCCACGCACTGGATGGGTCAAGTTGCAAGTTGCTGGGGACACTTTATAAACAATAAATGAGTAAGACACTGCACACTCACTCTAGTGACTCAATGAGCTTCCTTGGGTCCACAGGCGGAGGATATACTATTTCCTCAATATGCTTCCGGTTGCAGTTGGCATATGCAGTTGAAACGTGTATAAAGACTTCCAGTTTCTTCATCCGCTGGGCTAGATGTAACATCTGTCGTGTTGCAATAACATTTAGTTGCATGGCATCTCTAAAAACAGAAAAAGAAGTTGTAGAAAATAAAACAAAAGCAGGAGGTTACCATAATCCATGCTACTGTGCACAAATGCCTGACAATAATAAATCTAGTATTCCAAATATATGCACCGCCTAGTCCTGCCTGACACTTATTGCTGTATAACAACATCTACTAACACAGCAATTAGACCCCCAGTAGAAGATAATCAACTTTAGATGAAAAAAATACTAACTGTAATTATTACCAAAACCAATGTTAAGTCATTTTACACAAACGTCCCATCGGTCCTCACACTCGTATGGAAGCATGCCGACAGTTTATATTCAAAATGGTCTACGCTCTTACGCTGTCAGAGGAGGCAGCACCCAGGAGGGATCAATACCAAAATACTATAGGTCTTTTGCTAGACACAGACACATAACATGGTACATAGCCCGAGACCATACTGTAGGTGTAAGCACGGTATGTAGTCACAATGTCGACATGGTCTGAATACATACATTCAGAAGGTTGACATTATCTGTCCATGTCGACATTTCAAACATGTCTGCATTCAATGTAAACAGTGCTGGTTTAGAGTTAGATAGCATTATGAAAGTGTTTGAACCCCAACTGCAATGTCGACATAATGTCCATATCAACATTATAATAAAGTCGACATTTCATACTACACCCATAAGCACAGGAGAAGACTGCACAGCAGATCAACTTGACCAAAACTACATTACAAACAAGAAACAATATAATAATGAAAACAGGTAGAAAAGGGTCGGGGTTACCTATAGCAACCAGTGTGTCATATGCAGAAGAACCAAAAGCAAATTTAGAAAGCACTAACCCTAACCTTCCCCCCGCCCCCAATAAGTGCATAACCCTAACCATCCCGGGGGGGTGCCTAACCCTAAGTCCCCCCCAGGAGCCCCTAACCTACCCCCCCCCCCCCACCCCTCTCGGCTGTCCGCGCCCGGCTTACCTTCGATTGGTATGTCGGGCTCTCGGCGTAGGTAAAATGACATGCGTCGGGATTTCGACGCCTGTCATTAGACCCCTGCCGGGATTAGACAGTTGGGAAGCCAGCGGTCGGCATTTCGACAGTCGGATTCCTGGCTGCATCCCCTTTAGAATATATTCAGTGAACATGTGTGCCCGATTTCCAAACAACTAGCAACAACACGAAAGTAAGCTGGAATGAGTTGGACTAAAAGACGTATGACAGAAAAGAAATGGATTCATCCAATTCACGTCTGCGCATCTGGCATTATCATGGTGCGAAGGGACTGGTAAGTAAGAGCTGGCTGCCCAGTATGGGTCTATACTGGAAAAATATCATTAATAAAATAACAATCAGTGGCGGTAACACGGACAACACTTCATTCATCCAAATGATTAGCTCTTTATGTAAAGCGTTTCTAGCTTATCATAGGCAGCGGAAGTGGGGCAGCTTCATTAGCCCTATAAAAGCCTTGAGAGAATCAGACTCACCGAAGAGACTCATTGAAGCGGACTGTGGCTGCACAATGGAACACAATATCAATGCACTCTATTAGCATGTCCTGGTCTTTCTTACTGAGGTCCAGCTCCGGCTGTGTAAGTTCACTGCTCACTGCTATCAGCTTCTCCGCACATTCTGGCTGCTCATTTCTCAGCCTGTCAAACAACTGCAGGGGGGAGAAAGGCAATTTACTCACAGTCCGGCCAACAATTAAGATCAGTTTAGTGTCTAGATAAATATTTCATAACCTTCGCACAAACAAAGAAGAAAAACTATTCAGTACTGTGACAGAACCTCAGTTTATAGCCAAGTTGCTTCGTTGTGTTTTGATTCTTCTAGAAATTATATTCAGCTATTTGGGTGTAGGAGAAGACAGCTTAAAATTTTAACTATATACATATATTGATATACTGCGTACACACCTACATACTGTATATACACACACACACACACACAATTTAATTTCACTCTATTTCCAGACAGCTGGCAGCAAGTATATATTGTTCCTTCTAGGGTAGGAAAGTGAGCTGAAGGGCACTGCTCCATGATGGAAAAGAGGCGTGGTCACTAGGAAAAGGGGTGTGTCCTTGATATGCACCCCCTTTCCATCACTGTAGGGGGCAGTGCACAGCACTCACTCACTGAGATACTGGGCTGTCCCCCAAGCTCTCCCCGTAGCGTGAATGCATACCGTACCAGTGATTAACTTTATTATTTAAACTGCACCAGACAGAGGGAGGGGAACTAATGTAATGGTTATAGTGCAGGTTTGCACCTTTGCTCAGTTCTTACCTTCAAATCATTTATATAGGGACACTATATTACAGAGTGCTGTACAGTGGACACGTAATCATTTGCATCAGTCCCTGTCTCATTGCAGCTTAGTCTAAATTCTCTACCACACAACTGTGCAATGTTGGTAAATAACCAGCAATATTTTTTGAGCAACTAAACCGAGCAGCACCACTACCTTACAGGAACAAAACTATACATGCAGGGGCCGACTCAGAGTTTCACATCAATCGGCCGCAATTATACTCCAACTGTGTACGCATGTAAGTGACCGCGCCGTTCCTTAGTCGTTGTCATAGTTATAAGCGTGCACTTCCCCAGCACTATACTTGGTGCAAGACATTTGTCAGAAGTCAGATGGAGCTCTTCTTATGCACAACTCAGCACGGCCAACAATTCCTACTACAAGCCCTTACTAAATTTAGCCTACATGCAAGTTCCTATTGCCGCCCAGTTACGCCCACAGTCACAAGTGCAGCTGCAAATGAGACGCGTACAACTCAAAGTAGTCTGCAGGGGATGTAGTCAAAAGGTCGACAATGACCAGGTCTACATTCATAATGTCAACACCACAATGCCAACATGTCACGTCGACATTCTCAGTGTTTACAGGAGAAACGCTGACATTGTCAGTATGACATTAGGTTTAGGTTGCGGGCAGGAGGGTTAGGGTGTGCGTGTGGGGGGGGGGGCGCTACGTGAAGGTTTAGGCACTAGAGGGAGTGTTAGTGATAGGGTTGGGGGAGAAATACTCACTGGAACAACGGAGAATCGGAGGTCTGACCCGGAAGTCAGAGTCACATGACCATCGGGACACGGAAGGCGCCGCAGGAAGCAGGCAAGTCACCGCTGGGCCACCAGGAATGATACGTTGACATTCCAACATGTCCGAATATCACAGTCTACATGATGGGTGTTGACATGGCCAACCTTAACATTATGACCAGGTCATCATGATGAATTGATAAATGTTGACATATCATACCCATCCTGTCTGCAGATGCATACTATAGAGCAGTGCTAAAAAATCCCAATATCCATCCACAATACGAACCCTTGTTTAACTTTGAACCTGGCCCATAATCTTAAGTCACAATACTCCATGAAGCTAATAATACAGTTGGGTTTGTATTTAATTAAATTTTACATGTAAAATGAGATTTGCATTTTTTGTTGACTGGTGAGCCTATCCTCTCTGGTGTGCATGACATCTCATTACATTGTCATATTGTGTACGAATAGGGTAACGCATCTTTATTATCTGCTGCAATCCCTGTCGCATCTCTAAACAGCATATACATGTAAATACTTTTTCTTTCTTTCTCCTATAAATCTTTTTGTACGTATGGTCACAATATGATTACCGCAAACTTACAGAACACATTACATTGGAATGGGAAGCCGTGCAATAAAAGTTGATCAGTAACATACTGTAAAAACTATGCACAGCTAATAACTGCATTACACAAACTCTAAATTAGTACTGGAGCATTGCGGTCTCACTGAAGTTCTGCTGGTTGTGTTCACAACAGAATTCTTTCCATGCAAATGCAGGCCATTCCAATGAGATATACTCTATGCCACCTGCAGAGAGCGATGGGATGATTCATTGACAAAACAAGTGATGGTGAATCAGCAGGGAAAGGACAAACCACCACTAACATTATATAATATATATATATATATATATATATATATTTTTTTTTTTTTAGGTGGACAGAAGCCTATCCAAGTACAGGGCACAGAGTTCTTTACAGGCCACTGAGAAAAATGATCTCAATATGTTTGCGATCAGGGATAGGACGCGATGGGTACGGGTTGCCGGATGGTCAGAATCCCGACGCGGGCATCCTGACACCTGTTGTTCGGTATCCTAACCACCCCCCGTCCCTACCCTATCCCTCCCTCGTGTCTAAACCTAACCTGCCCTTTGGGATCCCGCGGTTGAGAACGCCGCGCCGGGATTCCGGGAGCCTGGCATTCTGACCTTTGGAATCCCCTCCATCTGCATTTTAACCGCATCCTGGATAGGACACAGTAGGTTATGGTTTTTTGCAGAACCAAAGTCCTTCCATTGGGGAATATAGCAACTGCAGATTTTGTAATGTTAAAATAAAACTACAAAGACCTTGAGGTTTATATTGAAAAAGAGAGCGCGGTTGCGCTAATAATGTTAGACCAAAAAATCACTAAAAAGAAAGGGGCAGCTGGAAGTATGTAGGCTACCCCAACTACGTAAATATTGTAAGCAAAACAGGGGAAACCAGAGCTCACCTAATGGGACACAAAAATAATCCGGTTTGAAAAGAATGTATCTACTATAAAATAATGTAGCAAACAAAAATTATATAAATTTTTTTTTTTTTTTTTTAAAAGAGCTTATATTTCAGAAGGAAAAAAAAAAAAAAAAGTTGTCCAGTTCTCCATTTTAAATGGTCCACCTAAAATTGTCATACATCTAGCCTTAATACGGCATGCAACGAGAGATGCCTGGTGTGAGTGAGCCGCCAGGTCCCGTGCGAGTGCCTGTTGCTCAAAAATGAGTTAGTCTCAATGAGACACTTGTAGATCTGTGTATGATGCCGTTTGCAATAGGTGTACCTATATTGTGTCTGTAGAGGAATAATCTGGTCTCCATGCAGATAATTGTTAAATTACAAAAAGCCCATTACTCTGCAAATGACCTTGTGTAACTATATGAACAGTGCAAGTTTTACAGCATTCCTGGTCAGCCTCCCATTCTTCTCACTGAGGGTGCCAGCACAGGTATAATCTAAAGTAAACACTAGATTGCTCGTTCTAATAGTTGTACAGCAGCCTTGAAGCGACTCCCGGGAACCTGAAAGTCAAGACGCGGGTGGGCAGATAACAGCCATCGCAAGAGATCAAAAAGCATCACGTGTAATGCTGGGTACACACTGGTCGATATAGTCAACGGCCAATATATAATGCCCCCGTCGGCCAGTGTGTACAGATGATATGTCTGAACTACGTTGTTCATAGACATATCGCATTGGCTGTGCTGCACAGCCGATGAACAAATATGTCTGCAGACATATCCGTCCATCAGCAAGTGTGTATGGGCGATCAGTCTATCGCCCACACACACACAGCCGCTACACGTCCCCTACCTACTAGACCCGCTACAACATGCAGATGATGGTCGTTCAGTGTATATATGTACGACCATCACTTGCAGATCACTCAATCTGCAGATATATCGCTATTGTGTGTACCCACCTTAAGAGGGTATATACAGAAATATGCAATCTCCTCTGACATAAGGTGCGTTTAACACATTGCTCCATTTACCTGGAAGACGACACTTAGTGCCAGATCCAGACGCCTCTCCAACTTATGCTGCGGTCGCATCCGAGTATTTATGCGAAGGTCAGGTCAGATTTTCAAAGAACTGAGACACCCACTTGCAGCATCTTAAGACACTGCATTTCCGTCACTGTGCGTATTTAGACGCACCATTCAAACTTGCACCAGCTCTATGGCAGGAGCAATTTCTCCTTCAGAGTATGGCCTCCGGTGTAGGCGGCTGTGTGCCTTTGTCACACCAGTTACCTCCCAGGAACGCCCAAGACCGAACAGCAGATGGGACGATGCGATGGACAGATCGGGTGCACACAGCACACGATGTGTAGGATAAATATCGTTCCGATTAGTGTTGAAACAATATATCGTACAATGGATCGTATAGTGTGTACACAGCTTTAGAGTTGTTCCTTTTCCCTTTGGGTTTTAATGCATTTTAGTCTTGTGATTACCATAGCAACAGCCGTAACATTACATAGGCAGTTGTATGCAGATGGTCTTTTCCAGGTTTATAAAGTAACTGCTTCTGCCATCTCCTGACCACCAAGAAACACGGCGACCGACTCAGGCTAAGGATCAGGTTGCATGATCCTGGAACGCGTCTGGGAATAAGCATATATACGCTTATGTCCGAATCAGCAATTCATCAGCATTACCTAGGTGAGCACGCCCCCGTAACAGCTAGCCAGACTTATCAGTTTTTAGCAGTCCTTAACAATAATTGTGAAAGGGTGTTTCCGGGGCATGTGCAGTGTGAAATCACGCAAGAGGCACTCGTCAAACAGGCGTATGATCCACTATGCATCAGCCCCTAAGTGTATTTTGGTGATCGGGTCCCTTCCAGCAAATGTTTACTTTTTCTGAAGGATAGGAGAAGCGGAAACGCTGGACAGAGTTCGCCAATTATAAAACACCAACTATTTTTTAGGTAGATTTAGCCAACTAATATTTACACTTTGATATGTATTAAGGTAACACGGACTTCACTTTCACTTTAATCATACAGCTGTGTCCACTGACACCTTTGCTCAAATCGCTCCAAATAGTCCCGTTTGGCACGCCACAGACTTTGAGACTAAGCCGTGGCACACATCTCGCCACTGTACGAGCATGAGCTAATAAGCGAACTATAAAAAGGTAACATTGCAATAGTGTTTTCAAAAACTTCGGATATGTAGCACTGTATCAGATGGATGTGTCTGCCAAAGGAATGAGCATGGCGAGGGCTCTATACTCCCTGCAATCCGAGTCAGGTCACAGAGCCCAAGAACTATGTCAAACGGCACATATAAGACAAAAGGATGCTTTGATTTCCACCTACACATCACCCGAACATTATGGCGTTCTGACCAATTTGGCCCTGAGGTGGATAGGCTTGCATGCCCACTTGGAGGAGTTAAGACTGTAGGGGACGTACTGTTGTGTTTTAATAAAAGTCTGTAAGCAGCAGCTCAGAATATGTTGGCACTATACACACACACACACACACACACACACACACACACACACACACACCTGTGTATGCCTTTGATTGAGGAATAGTACACAGAATACATATTTCTGCGGTCAGTCCCTTGTCTAACATGCAACATGGTAACCAGTACAAACAACTTAACCTTATGCTGCTGTGTAATCCCACAGAAAACATCACTGCCCTAATAGCGTGAAAATAATGGACTCAAGGGCATACAGTATGTGAAGACAAACGCAGCAGCAGTTACCTCTCAGGAATTAACACATGGCATCATTAAATCTCGCTATGCATTAACCAATATAGTATATAGCACCTTCATAGAAACTTGGCAGTTGGGTGTAACCAGTCACAAGAGATTGTGGTGCATGAAACTGACCCCCCTCCCCCCCCATGTCTGCATGTTATTATTATCCTTTATTTATATGGCGCCACAAGTGTTCCGCAGCTCCTTACATAGTACATAGAAGTAATAGGTGAACAAGAAACAAGTAACTTACAGTACATTACAGTGCAGGACAAGGACACATATATACATTGCTGCAATAGTGATTAAAGCACTCACAATAAGCTGCCGGGAGTTGGCAGTCACGTGTTAGGTGCCCTAATGGGGAGTAGAGAGTAGAAGAAAATGTAAAGAGAAGCACAGGAGGGAAGAGGTCCCTGCTCGTGAGAGCTTACATTCTAAGGGGAGGGGCAGACAGACAGGCATGACACAGAAGGGGAAGATAGAAAGGAAAGAGCATGAGGTGGGTTAGGATGAGAGCTGAAAGGCCTTGATGAAGTAGTGGGTCTTGAGAGCCCGTTTGAAGATTTGTAGAGAGGTGGAGAGTTTCACATAGGTGGCACTGTGGCTTTACATTGTAGCACATGTGGTAAGTTTTCTGCTAGGGACCACCATCCAATAGAGCTTTTAAAATAGGTCAGAAAAAAAAAGTCCTGGATCACATAATGTAGCGTCCCCGCTAGGCTGTTTAAGCGGGGTGCGGCGCCCTGCCCTCCTTCTGGGGAGCAAAAAGCGCCCTGCCCTCACAGCCTGTGGGTGCCGTCTTCACCCACGGGTCGCAGTGTCCCACAGGTGGGGAAATGTGCGGCGACCCGGTCATCTATTCTCCCTGTCAGCAGCGCCTGGGGGCTGCCCAGTGTGTCCATAAGTACGGGGCACACCCCCAAGAGTGATGCGTCTTATAGACACGCCCCCTTTTCAATGGCCACACCCCCTTTTCGGTTGCCTGCCGCAGGAGCTAGAGTGAACACTACATAATGTGTATGGAATTATAAGGGTTATATCTATAAATATTATATTTATATAGATACCTAAAATACAAGCTGTGTATACAATGTATTATACCCTTATTGTGAGCTCTTAGCCAGCCTGCCATCAGGGACACGACCTAGACAAACATGTCACAGTAACCTTTACACTGAATTCTGCAAATGGATTGCAACACAATCACACGGACTCAACCTGTGGTTCTCATCGGTTTGGAAGTAGGGAGTCTTTTTGGGGCAAATTCTGGCGTTTCGCTCGAGCACTAAACTAGCAGAACATATATGCACTGAACTGGTCATTGCGCAGATAGGCTAAACACTCATATGTAAACATTATCCTTCAGCTAAATGTAACTTGCAGCTTTTTGTCACTAGTGTATGTACAAATGGGAAGCTATCAGTTTCTGCCTTCCAAAGTCTATTGCCGCACCTAGACAGGATGTTATGTGGTGATAAAAACTTTGTGAAGCCACAAGTGTTCGGTGCTGTATAACCTACCTTACAGCTCATCATTTCAGACACCCTCTCCTCAGGTTTCTGACCCGCTTTAGGTCGAACCAGCACATAAACGGCTTTTATGCCTGGACAAGACCTCAGCAGCTTCTCCAGGAGAACCTTTCCCATGAAGCCGGTGGCTCCTGTGATGAGGACATTCTTCCCTCTGTAAAAGTCTGGAATGGATACCATGATGAACCAAGTCCTAGAAGGGAAAAAAATAAAATAAAAACACAAAAAAAGTTTACTAGTGGTGCAAAACAAATAACTGTACCAGCTTATAGAGTACTGGCCAGACACAAAGCACTTCTGAAACCTGTTACATGTGCGCCCTTCACTGAGCAGTGCTAGTCTTAAACTAGTCTCTATCCATAGCGCAGACAGGACATAGCGAAGCAGCACATCTGGTCCAGAAGCTGCAACCTGTAGCAGAAGTTGCGGGGATTAGGTGAAAGCCGGACCGGACTAGATTCCGGAACGCCGGACTGGGACAGTACCCTGCAGCGACCTCTGCTGCTGAGGAGCTGTCAGCTATATAATGCGCATCCCCGACACCCTGTCCGGGGAGTGTGTCAGTGACAGGCAGGGATCGATCATTACAGTGGCTCCCTGCTGGACAAAATGCCGGGACGCCGGAAATGCGGTAATGCGCGGTCTGTCCAAGGGAGCCGGCTGTAATCTCCCATCGTTCCCCTCCAATCCCCCCCCCCCACCCCGGTGACAGGCTGTCACTACACAACCCCCGGACACAGCTTCTTAGCAGAGCTGGTCCGTTCCGGTGTTCCGGCAGGGAGCCACTATAATGAACGCTCCCTGCCCGTCACTGAGACACTCCCCAGGACGGGGACTCCGGGACGCGCACTATACAGCTGACTGCTCCTCAGCAGCAGATGTCGCTGCAGGGAGCTGCCCCAGTCCGGCGTTCCGGAATCTTGTCCAGTTCGGCTTTCACAGATACCCGAAGTTGCGGCATCGCCTGACAGCTCTGGCTCAGTTATTCCCAAACTTAGGACTCCAGTTTCTGTAAACCACCATACATTATGAACTTCGAGGGAATTTTGATAGACATTTAAGAGCATATTTACTAAGCAGTGTCTTTTCAAAGCAGGATTAAAAAGGGCAATAATAAATGCATAACCAGGAGTGTTTTACACTTAATAATATTGCCCTTTTCAATCCTGCGTCATGAAAAACGGCCAGAAAGCGGCAACTTAGCAAACATGCCCATTAGTTTACAGGAAAAAAAAATATGGTAAAAATATTTATTCTGAAAAGAATTCTACAGTCGATATAACAAATGCAGATTGTATTTACTCAACATTGGTTATGAGCCTGCTAGAGACAGAAGTGCAAGAGGAAATTTACTTTTATAAAATAACATGACAAGCAGGACACAGGGCTCTCTTTAATATACACAATATATATCCAGACATAACCAGTAAGGCACCTTCAATAATCTCATCTACTGTGTAGATTGTACTTGTTTTTCTTCCCTTTATACATAAACAAGAGTTGCGGACATACAGTCCCCACCCAGCAATGGGACTTCCTCATCTGCAGACGTGAACTCTGCCTTAGCACAATGCTCACGGTGAATGTGGTTATGTTAGAGGACGACTGAGCGTTCTGCAGAGTCACATAAGAAGAATAAAAGCACTACAGCAGAATGTAGGCAACCTGTGGCTCTGCAGCTGATGTGGAACTACCAGGCCCAGCATGTACAGATTGCCTAAGCCTGCACTAAAGACTTCCACCTATGCTTGTTAAAAAGGTAGTTATAGACCTACCGAAGAGACAATTGGTAATGTACCAAGGGTGGAGCACAGTTTCATAGTTTCCTATAAAGAACCATACGAATTTGTATTTTCTATACACATTTCAAGCGGGACACGTCCCAATAAAACTAAATATTCCCAGTGACCCAACACCAGGTGTTTGGAGCGGCTGCAGGAAAAAGGAGGACTCTGCAGGAAGTTCCTGATCACTGCCAGAGCTTTCCCTGGGGACTGGCTTACAGCGTTATACAGGCACTGCAGCAGCCTATCGCCAAACACCGGTCTGCTGTCCTATATGATGTAGACAACTACAGTGCGCATGAACCAGGGCACATTGGGGGATATCGCAAAAAAAATGCTGTAGAAAATGAAGACAAAAAAATAATTGCAGCATGGTTGGCGCAATGGTCAGCGTTACAGCCTTTTAGCCCTGTTGTCAGGAGTTCAAATCCTGACCAAGGCCCAGGTATGTTCTCACAGCTGATGTGAAAGACAAAACATTCTCTGTAAAAGCGCTGCGTAATATGTGTGCGCTATGTAAATAACTTAATAAAAAGACACCCTGCATATATACAAAGCTGCACCGATATACTGCTAAAGTGGATGGCAGACGATCTTGTTCTCACAGTAACCAGAAACCTCACTTCGGAGTAATGGCGCATACACACGGTCACATTTTTCTTCAGATCTGAACGATAACGATTTAAAAAATTGTTCAATCGTTCATATCTGAAGGAAAATCTGACATATCCGACATGCCTGAACGATGAACCATGCGCGTTCCTGATGGTCAGATAACGATATCGGACATCTGATGTGTCTGCAGTCAGATTTGGACGACTCCATTCATTTTAATGCAGTCAAAAATCATTCAATGGTTCAAATCCTTGGTACAATCGTTCAAATCATTCATCTGACAGATCTGACAAGTCTGACCGTGTGTATGCTCCAAAACATGGCAGATTTTCCTTCAGATATGAATGATTTTTAAAATAGTTATCGTTCAGATCTGAAGAAAAATTTGACCGTGAGTATGCACCATAACTTTTCTTTAACCAGGAGTCCGGACCCTGGTAGGTACAGCCCTTTCCTCTCATAGAACCCCAGCACTATACACAGATGGGTGGTCGACTCCATTCTAGCTGCAGGGGCAAGCTCCTCTCTATGTATCAGCAAATTCCAAGGATATCATCTTACCGGGATGCATCAGAACCACGATTCTGCTGAATACCAAACCAAGGCCCTCATTCAGAGCGCACGCTCTGAGCAGAGCGCACGCTCTGAATGAGGGCCGGCCTCCATTTTCATGGAGCGTCCTCCTGGACGCTCGTATAGCTGTGGGTCACCACCCACAGGCTATACGAGCGTGCATTGTGATGGTCGCGATGGTCGAGACCATCGCGACCATCGAATTTGCGAGCCGGAGCCTGCGGTTGAGGTTTTCAACGGCAAGCTCCGGAGTGATTTTGTCTCTATCAGAGCCAAAATCACTCCCACTGACATCACTAGTGATGTCAGTGGGCCGGCTTCTGACGGGAGGCGTTCCCGTGGGAACGCCCCCGTCAGGGAGGCACGCCCCCGGCACGCCCACCAAAGGGGGCGTGCTGTCAATCAACATTGACAGCACGCCCCCTTTGATCGGACACAACGAGCGAAGGACTTTCCTTCGATCGTCGCGTCTGGCGCATGCGCACGACGGAGCTCCCTCCGTCGTGCGCATGCTCAGTCCATAACATCGACCCACTTGCGAGCGGACAGCCGCTCGCAAGTGGGTCTGAATCAGGCCCCAAGTCTTAATGCTCATTTGCATATTCAGCTTATTCACTAAATACAGGAAAAAATGTGAAATTGGACGGCAACTCCCTGAGGACACTAAGCTTTTCCCACGAAAAGTGGATCTAGCTGCATTTTTCCCCCGAACGTGGAGGACGACACAATAAAATTATGAAAATCAGTATAATAACCTTCATCCATTGCTTGGTGTGGCATCAGCAACATAAAAGGTGAAAACAAATCATTGTATAATGAAGGGGGAATATTTTTATAGCTCGGTCAGAACATTCACTACTATCTAGTTCGTAAAATCAATTGAAGAGTCACAGCTACTTGCACAGCTAGAGATAAGCACAGGCACGCTTATCAGAGCAAACTACAATCTATTGATTAGCTCAGGCCATATACCTAATCACTAGATACTAAACAAAGACTAGAGCAATAAGACACAGATAAGTAGGCACTCCATAAAAGACTTCCACTGGTGGCTAAAATAATCCGTACATAGAGGCTGTATTGTTACAGATGGGAGAAGAGGGTATGGCACACACTGGCACAGCAACAAATGCCAACACTGCACAGCTGAACGGGCTCAGGATTAAGCTACATATTAATCTTTGCAACACAATCAAATTATAGTCATTTGGGGGGGGGGGTTGAAGAAAATAAACCACATTTAGCCATTATAGAAAGAAATTTACAAAAAAAGTAATAGAACAGTTATGTAAACTATAACCCATGTTCTCTAAATCATCCATGTAAAACACAAGCTGTTAGCTGATAGACGCTACCATACGCATCTCTCTAAAAAGAAGTGTACCCTCTGTAAAGCCCTGCAGACTATTCTGGCACTAATTATATATTAACAATAATGCTGCATACACAATGATTTTTTTTAAACGATTATCGTTTAACGATAATCGTTTGAATAAAATCGTTCACTTTCTGAGTCAAACAATGAACGATTATCGTTCACGTTTGCAGTTCAGTCAGACTTGTCAACTCAACGATTTTCATTAACTTAATATGCAAAAATCGTTTGTAGCTCAAAAAAATTGTTCATGACACTTTAAAAAAATCTGACAGATAATCTGACATAAAATCGTTCATAAAATCGTTGGTAACAAAATCGTTGTGTGTCTATGCAGCTTAACCCACAATGGTATACTTTGCAAACAAGTGCCTCAATTTAAAAACTGAAAGTGTGTTTTACATGGTAATTCTTAAGAGGAACAATTACACTTAGGTGCCTTTGGAAAGATTAACTTTTTATTCCCTCAGCATCCATTCAATTGATCCATAAATGCAGCATGTGAGGCTGTAACTAGCCAACTATACGGACATTAAAACAAACCAAATCAGATGTACAAGAGTTTTGTTAGCGATGCAGGAAAAAGTATGAATGAAGATGAGTCAGTGAATCGCGTTAATGACTCATCTACTGAAGGTTATAACTACTGAGGGTGGACAAAGTCACAAGGTTTCTGATTCAGTGCGATTGACAGATGTTAATAGACAGTCGCATACAATGAAGGGGGGTGGGAGAGAACATTTATATGAAAATAAAAAAAATATGAAATTGAATCAAATTAACTTCCACTATAGTAGCTTCTGTACATGATGAATGTATAGATTTTAAAATAACTAAAGTCTTATACAGTGGATGGAAAATAAAAAACAAAAACAGGAGAAAAGCCTTTCCAATGACGCAGACCAGATATCTTAAATCATGCAGTGTGATACTATAGCTGTATAATGTATAAATGCATGCAAACATAACTTACCAATTTCAGATGAACGTTTTCCTTCTCTAACTCCCTCAGCCTCTTTTGGCATCAGCAAATAAGCCTCAAACAGCGAAGCGTGTTTTATCGTTTGCGAATTACTACAAACGCTGCTATAAAGATTAGCTACAGCGATGCGCTGCTTTAAGTGAAAAGTACCAGTGGAAATGGAAGGATACTCTAGAAATGGTGATCTGCAAGAATATTTTTGCTGCAGGCTGTAGTTACCGAAGTTCGTCATCTGCAGCTGGCTGAGAACAATCCTTACGCACCTCAATACCAGAGGCACTTTTACATATTAAGGCTGGTAAGGTGCCATCAACCAGCCTAAAATGAAACAATAAGACCTCTCCAAATTGAGAGAAACCAGGCCCTTCAAAAAGAATGACAAATTCTGCAACATATCATGCAGAAGCTTTAGGACAAAAAAAAAAAAAAAAACACTAAAAATCTAAAAAGTTCCCCTAGAAGATAAAAAAAAAAAAAAAAAGTTCCTAAACTTTCTCTGAGCAACAGAAATACACAGGAGTGACACGAACCTAACAATCCAAAAGCAAGAACACCGAGAAGCACATTAGCAAAATTATGGCATGCCACTTACACAGGCAGATTAGGAGGCAGAATAAATGTACAGGACGCTACATAAGTAAGCAATTAAAGCTAACACCTGTCCACACAGCACATTTCTGCAATGCAAGTCAGCAAAACGGTCACCGTCTGCTTGCTCAGTTTGAGAAGCCTCTCCCTATTATCATGGCAACCTGCTACAGGGGACTGCAGAGTTAAGCTGGCCATACATCCAGCATCCATCGGGGTAATTCCCATTCTGCCTTTGCGTGGGTCAGGTGATCAGCAAGATACGTTGGACAATCTCGATTCGCCGTTTCAGACCTGAAAATTATCGGATTTGGCGAGTTGGGTATTTTTAAGATGTTGGATTTTGACGATCATCGGATTCGGCCAATTATTGGATTGGCATCGGGAATTGGCCTGCCAGATGTATGGCCCATATTCAAGCAGTAGCGCACCTGTTGTATATTATTAAGAGCAGCAATACTCGGTCATTATTATATATTAACATTTAGTAGTTTCAAAATTAAGCAACCAGTGGCACTCTAACTGTCTTGGAAATACAAATCCCTCCATACTTGATCAGACTGAAGTTCCACAGTTTTGAATGACCCTCCTCTGTTTTTACTAGGAAGCAATGCAGTATGGCTTTTAAGCCGGTTGCCCGGTAAGTGCGAACAACACACTACACCTTTACAGCAGTAATCAATGTCTTCAGTAGCAGAAAGAAGTACAGAAGGGTTTTCATTGAGCAAAAAATAATTGGATCTTTTGTTGCCTGTTGATATCCTAATGTTTGCTATATGTATGGACTAGCAAGCCTTTTACGCTAGTACGGTCAAGTAAGGGAATTTGGTAGCACCAGCAATTGCCCATGCCATCGTATTGCAAAATAAAAAGCTCCAATGCTTAGAACCAGAACTTGGACTCATTGTAACAGCAAGTAGTCTGTGGACAGAATGCTCCAAAAAAAAAATCTATAAAATGGTTACCAGTACTGTAAACAACCCTGCTGAACATATCACTATCTGACCTACTGATTGGTTTCTAACCAGCACTCGGTGCAAACAACTTTGCCCTGTGTTTCACAGAACTTGTGTGTGTTCTGTCTTGAAATGGCTCACAAAACCCAAGGTGACTTTACCAGCATCGTATGGTTATATTTACCTTTCCAAACATACAAACATAACATCAATATATAAGCCTAAGGGCCCCCATAAACTGTGCGATTATTTACACGATTTGTCAGTTTTCGATCGATTGGAACGACCAATCGTGTAAAAAGTGCCGTGTGTGGGGATGATCACGATGCGCGCCCCCCACCGTCGTACATCGTCGTCGCTAATCAACTGAACCTGCAGAAAGATATCGACCTCTTTCATGACTTGGCACACATCGTTTCTTGTGTGTTCACGATGAACGATGCGATGGACGATATGTTGTCAGTTTTCCTCCCATTATTTAAATTCCAGCATTGTGAGGTTGTACGCTACAAACAAAATAGTTTATGATCTGCAGTAGTTTACGACCCATCTATATCGTTTGTACAATCGTTCCATGGTGGGCACAATATCATTTGACCGGGAGAGTTCAGGAATTCAAGGGAAATCGCAAACGAGCTTGGATCATTTGCAGATCACAGTGTATGGGGGCCTTAACAGAGGAACGGCAAGAAGTCTCCAAAATACAAGATTTTCTGCATCTAAAGCCAGGCTGCTGAATGGTAAAATAACTCTAGGGATACTGGGTATAATATGTACAGTAATGCTGGGATTTCTCGCTGGTACAGAGCGATGTCTTTGCCGGGTGGCGTGGCCCATGACAAGGTTTTTGTGATTGAGCTGGTGAGCAGGGCCCTCTTACCTCTCAGCCTGTCTACTATTAACCAATCTTGTTTTATTACGGTTTTATTTTAAATTGTCATGCGCAATGGAATAAGCTGGAGCTACAAGAAACTGCTTACACCACTGTTTATTATTTATTAACAGTCACTCCACGAATTCCAGTATTCGTTAGGAATAAGGATAAGGCCTTATTAAAATGTTCTGGTTGCTAACTCTAGGGTCCTTACATTGTGTATTTTCTAATAGATACACAATATATACATAAGAAAAATCAATAACCAGCATCTTTGAGAAAAACTTCCCTTCAATTGTTTTATCGCACCCTATCTCCCGTCTAGTGACGGGAGAGGAGGGTGAGGCATTCAATTGTTTTTGGGTGGCCCCATGCCTTATCGCGCCCAATTAGACGAGGTGTAGCCGCTTAAAATGGCTAAACCCATCTAACGTCCTGATTAGCATGCCCAAACCACGGACCAAAAGTTTTCGGATTTTGCCACCTCAAGAGGGTGCAAGCATGAACGTGTGCTCCCGTGGGCTCTTCCCACCCAAATGGAGTAGCAATTTAATTGCTCCATCAAAGCGCCTATTAATCAGAGCCGCTGGTGCAAACAACTGAATTCCCTCCATAAGCTTTCAGATGGAGGGCCTGATTCAGAGCCGCTCGTTCTGAATCAGGGCCGGGCTTTTTTTTTTTTTTTGATTGGCCTCTTGGCCGCTCGCATAGCTGTAGGTGACCACCCACAGCTATTGCGAGCGGCCATGATGATGGTCGCGATGGTCAAGACCATCAGGCTTGCGACGAGACCCTTTTGGTAGGGTCTCGTGGCCACAAGCCCCAGAGAGATTTCGGCTCTAACAGAGCCGGAATCTCTCCACTAACATCACTCGTGATGTCAGTGGGGCCGCCCCAAAACGGCAGGTGTTCTCATGGGAACACCTCAGTTTGGGCAGCCACCCCCACCCCCCCCCGCCCACCAAAGGGGGCGAGCTGTCACTCAACAATCGACAGCTCGCCCCCTTTGGTGCGAGACCCGGAGCAACGGATTGCCCGTCGATAGCCGGGTCTCGCGCATGCGCACGACAGAGCTGGCTCCGTCGTGTGCATGCACTGTGGGCCACCATCGACCCGGTTGCGAGCGCTCAGCGCTTGCGACCGGGTCTGAATCAGGCCCGCAGTTCATTAAAATATACTAAAAATTGTAGCGTACACCCGATATGTCTGAATGACCGCCAACACTGACCTCACAACTGGACGGGCAAATTTAAATGCCTGCCCAGTTAGGTCAGGCCAGACATGCAAGTGTAGAGCTTACAAACTGGCCGCTCGGACAGCAGACCCGTCGTTATAGTGTGTACCCAGCTTTAAAGCTTCAGTGATCTAGCAAGGCTGTCTTCTCACCCACAGAAGGTGGGCTGGAGTCAAGTGCCCAGTATTGTTGATGCCTCTAGTCAATTTTCTGCGCATGAATAGTGGGAGGGGCATTGACAAAACCACTGTCTGCTTTATAACCATTTTCATGATGGTACAGTGGCAGATTGTGACCATTCGCCAACTGGGAGTAAAACTATGGCTGGGCATGCTGGGATGCAGACGGAGTTCCTTTTGCTCTACTATGAGATTAATTCTGGACACTTAAGCTGGGTACACACGTAAAGATTTTCTGTCCAACCATCCAACTAGTTGATTGGTTGGAATGAAAATCTGTTAACATATGGGAGTAACTGATGATCAGCAATTTGCTCTTAAATGCCAGAAAACAGATGAAAATGGTCGTCAGACAAGTTTGAACAAATTGTTTAGATCAAACATTTAAACAGTTTTTGTCCATTTTCTGGCATTTGGGAGCAAATTGCTGATTGTCATTTGCTTTCATACCTTACCAGATTTTCATTCCAACCAATCAACTAGTTGGCTGCTTGGACAGAAAATCTTTACGTGTGTATGCACCTTTACTTTAAGTGTTAGTATGTAACCAGCCTGACAGGATTCCACCTCAGTACACATACACTCCAAAAGCAATGTACCGTATATACTCGAGTATAAGCCGAGTTTTTCAGCACAAAAAATGTGCTGAAAAAGTCCCCCTCGGCTTATACTCGAGCCAAGTGTAGCGCTGACCAGACGGAGTTCGGTCAGCGCTACACACTGCCAAACACATAGCTGCCGGAGCCGGCAGCTATTTGTTTGCTGTAATCAGCAGCCGCTGAGAGTCTGTCAGACTCTCAGCGGCTGCTGCTGCTCCCACTGCGGGAGCCATCTTCCGGCTCCCGCAGTGGGTGATGGGAGACACGTCGTCATGACGACGTCTCTCCCATGCAAAGCGGCCGGAGGAGCGGACAGCGGCGGGACCAGGAGCGGACAGCGGCGGGACCATGAGCGGGAGTTTCAGGTAAGTGTTTATTTTTTTTTTTATTGTTATCACGTCTCTCTCTACTTAGGTGGGGGCACTACCAGGGGGCGATGACAGCAGGGGGCACTACCAGGGGGCGATGACAGCAGGGGGCACTACCAGGGGGCGATGACAGCAGGGGGCACTACCAGGGGGGGATGACTACAGGGGGCACTACCAGGGGGGGATGACTACAGGGGGCACTACCAGGGGGGGATGACTACAGGGGGCACTAAAAGGGGGGATTGACTACAGGGGGCACTAAAAGGGGGGATTACTACAGGGGGCACTAAAAGGGGGGATTACTACAGGGGGCACTAAAAGGGGGGATTACTACAGGGGGCACTAAAAGGGGGGATTACTACAGGGGGCACTAAAAGGGGGGATTACTACAGGGGGCACTACCAGGGGGGATTTACTACTGGGGGCACTGAAAGGGGGGATTTACTACTGGGGGCACAACCAGGGGGGGGATTTACTACTGGGGGCACAACCAGGGGGGGGATTTACTACTGGGGGCACAACCAGGGGGGGGATTTACTACTGGGGGCACAACCAGGGGGGGGATTTACTACTGGGGGCACAACCAGGGGGGGGATTTACTACTGGGGGCACAACCAGGGGGGGGATTTACTACTGGGGGCACAACCAGGGGGGGGATTTACTACTGGGGGCACAACCAGGGGGGGGATTACTACTGGGGGCACAACCAGGGGGGGGATTACTACTGGGGGCACAACCAGGGGGGGGATTACTACTGGGGGCACAACCAGGGGGGGGATTACTACTGGGGGCACAACCAGGGGGGGGATTACTACTGGGGGCACAACCAGGGGGGGGATTACTACTGGGGGCACAACCAGGGGGGGGATTACTACTGGGGGCACAACCAGGGGGGGGATTACTACTGGGGGCACAACCAGGGGGGGGATTACTACTGGGGGCACAACCAGGGGGGGGATTACTACTGGGGGCACAACCAGGGGGGGGATTACTACTGGGGGCACAACCAGGGGGGGGATTACTACTGGGGGCACAACCAGGGGGGGGATTACTACTGGGGGCACAACCAGGGGGGGATTACTACTGGGGGCACAACCAGGGGGGGGGATTACTACTGGGGGCACAACCAGGGGGGGGATTACTACTGGGGGCACAACCAGGGGGGGGATTACTACTGGGGGCACAACCAGGGGGGGGATTACTACTGGGGGCACAACCAGGGGGGGGATTACTACTGGGGGCACAACCAGGGGGGGGATTACTACTGGGGGCACAACCAGGGGGGGGATTACTACTGGGGGCACAACCAGGGGGGGGATTACTACTGGGGGCACAACCAGGGGGGGGGATTACTACTGGGGGCACAACCAGGGGGGGGATTACTACTGGGGGCACAACCAGGGGGGGGATTACTACTGGGGGCACAACCAGGGGGGGGATTACTACTGGGGGCACAACCAGGGGGGGGATTACTACTGGGGGCACAACCAGGGGGGGGATTACTACTGGGGGCACAACCAGGGGGGGGGATTACTACTGGGGGCACAACCAGGGGGGGGGATTACTACTGGGGGCACAACCAGGGGGGGGGATTACTACTGGGGGCACAACCAGGGGGGGGATTACTACTGGGGGCACTACCAGGGGGGGATTACTACTGGGGGCACTACCAGCTGTTGCCATTTCCCACACTAGGCTTATACTCGAGTCAGTAAGTTTTCCCAGTTTTTTGGGGTAAAAGTAGGTACCTCGGCTTATATTCGGGTCGACTTATACTCGAGTATATACGGTATACCAAAATACCAGTAATCAGTCTCAGGAAATAATGCGTAGCATTCATTATGGAAAGGAAAGGCGCAGGTCAGTTTTTCATTCCCTGTAGCTTACACAAGCCCTCTTCCAACTGATACACTAAGGCCTGTGCTTTATCTTTTCCAAGTATGTGATTATATTGCATTGTGTTTGCCCCAGTATACCGCATATCTGTTGTGCTCTCTGCTTTACATGTATCTGTATACAGAGGTCAATTGTATATGTCATATAGACTGATTATACAAAGGCTTGGCTGAAAAGCAGTTACGAAGCAAAAGAGAAAACCAATGTATTTAATTGAAAATTTGTTTTCAAAAAAATTCAATAAATAAAAAAAGGGATGCTCCTTTTACCGCTCATGAACTTACTACCACTATATCAGATAAGCCGCAGAGCCTCTTTTAATATACCATTTGTGATGTTTTTTTATTAGTGTTTACATATTTGAAAAGCTCTTATATGTGTCTTTGAAAGACATAAAATAATTGTATACAGTACGTGATTTATAGTTATTTACCATATATTTATTCATCTTGTCTTTTTAATTTGCTTTAAAATAAAGTCAGAGAACAGTTTTGATTTTCACACCATTTGCACTCTATTAGGGGGTAACATTGGTTTATATTAAACACTAAGTTTTTCATATTCGCACTTTATGGTATAAATACTACACAACTATCTGATTTACTTGAATTAGCTTTTTATCATTCTTTATTTATGCACAGCACTGTGTTTAGCACATAGGCGCTCCTAAACAGATCCAATTTTTACGCTTTTTTTTTTTTTAATCAACAACAGATCACCACTATTGTATTCCTTCTGTTTGAGCCGACACCCACACAATAGGGGAGTGCTATATACACACACGATTTTGTATTTTAAAGAGATATATATTTATAACAAACACGTTTTATATATTTATTTCTGACTGAAAAGTATTTTTAAAAAAAGAAAATAAATTTTCTTTATTGAACTGAGTAAGGGTGTTTATTATCTTTTGGCGCTGTGTCCTTTCATTTTCTATCTATATCTATATATCTATCTATATACATATACACACACACACCTATCTATTTCACTCTAGGACCAGCGCCTGGGCAGGGCGCCGGACCTAGAGAAGGGCCACAACAAAAGGGGGTGTGGCCACTCTTTGGGGGCTGCCCCCAAGCGCTGCTGCATATGTGAATAGATGCCCGGCATCCATTCACTGGAGGTGACCGCTACACCGCAGTTTTCCCCACCTGCGGGATACTGCCACCTGCGGGTGGGGACGGCACCCGCAGGCTATTTTAGCATCACGCCGGAGGGCTGGGTGCTTTTTGCCCTTTAAAAATAGGGAAGGTCGCGCACTGCTTAAACAGCCTAGTGGAAATGGATATATGCATACACATACATATATACACACACATACATATTATACATATACATATAGCGTTCCCGCTAGGCTGTTTTAGCGGGGTGCGGCGCCCAGCCCTCCTTCTGGAGGGCAAAAAGCACCCTGCCCTCCAGGAGGAGGGCAAAAAGCGCCCTGCCCTAACAGCCTGCGGGAGCCGTTCTCACCCGCGGGACGCAGTGTCCCGCGGGTGGAGAAACATGCGGTGACCCGGTCACCGCTGGAGAATAGACGCCGGGCGCATGCGCCCGGCATCTATTCTCACTGTCTGCAGGGCTTGGGGGCTGCCCGGCGTGTCAGTAAGTGCCGGGCACGCCCCCAAGAGTGACGAAAAGGGGACGCGTCTTATAGACACGCCCCCTTTTCCAATGACCACGCCCCCTTCTCGGCTGCGCGCGCCTTCGGCACGCGCATGCCCTCTCTAGCTCCGGCGCCCTGCCTCCCGCCGGAGCTAGAGGGAACACTACACATATATATATTTATTTTACATTCACCTCTACTCCTCTGGTGCTAGAAAAATGACCATAGGCCTAACACAGAGATGGATCACTGAATCTATGCTAACATATGGTAATGCATTAGAAGGCATCTGTAGGGAATACAAATAGACACCTCCTGTCAGCATCTGTGATCGGAGTCCTGCGTCTGAAGAAGCAGCATTGGACCACCATCGCGACCGTCAGTCACACTAATCGCCCAGTTAATTTAGTCTGTCAATCAGGCTACAGCTTTTGAGAGCTGCAAGAGATATCGCAGTAGAAGGCAGACGCATGTGCAATACAGGACGCATGCACCGATCCAACAGCAGGGACGTACGCAAACCATCGGGTATGTGCAAGGAATAGGAGTTTACATTTCACTTTTTCCTTCAATCTCTGGAGTAGACTTAAAGGGGTCAATCCTATTGGTCACGAGTCTGCTTGCGGTATGATTAAGTGCAGCTATATGCCACACTTCCGGTATATCTGGACTTGCTGCGTTTTCTACACAGTCCCATGGGTGCCCTTGCCGGTAGTTCCACACCACTGCAATGGCAACTCGCATCTAAGAGGATTGATCCCAAAAAAAATATATATATATATATATAAAAAAAAAAGAATTCATTTACACACATACACAAGTTCATGCTGCATATCCTCAAAAGCAGTGTCATTCAGAGTCAACATCTTAGAAAGCACTAAGCAATTCTAAGAAAATAACTGTATAAGAGTTTATTGTAGATTGGATTAGGGAGTAAGACTATATGTATCCCAGTCTGAATCTGGACACCATCCACATATGACTTACATCTGTGCTTTAAATACATTTGGCAGCCAAATACTCTAACCACAGCTCTATACAAAAGATAAATAATTATAAGAGGAGTCTTCCCAACTAACAGATTAGAGAACGTTGTTTGCTTACATCTTAGCAGCACAATTCCAAGTTGGTTTAGGGCAGAGTGCCAGACGTTCTTCATCGTGATCACACAGAAATAAAAAGTAAGCCTATAAAAAAAAATGCTGTGTACTGAAAGAAATGCAGTAACATTAGATGACTGTAAAGTGATCGCCTCCAGAGACTGTAGATCAGGACCGCTGTGCACGTGGTCAGACTGCTTTGTGTGGTTGTTTATACTGCTACTAAGGGTTATTGACGTTGTAATAGTATGCATGCTGTCACACAGGTGCCTTTTCATCCCAGTACCATAACCCCCCCTTACCCACAGAAACAAAAAAAAGCATCAACATTCCCGGCCCTCAAATAGCACTGTGGGTACACGGATGCATATTTGGGGTAAAAGTGCTCCTGTATTACAGAAGCAGGTGCATTAACTACAAAGCATAACATTTATGTGAGCATTTGTGCCATGTTTACTTGCTTTGTGTTAAGCCGGGTACACACTGGAGCAACGAACAGGGATTGCCCGTCCACACTTGAACAACGGAACGATCACTGTTCCGTCCTTCATTAACTTGCTACAGGTCGCAGGCGATATCGCTAGGTTTGATGTGCAGTATCGCAGTACACAGCTCTCTCAGACACCAGCAGGCTGCTCACGTCCAGCACCAATACAGGTGTATGAAAGTGAAGGTGCAAATTCCAGGCTGGCTTTATATTGTTTTTCTCTTCCATGTAGCAGAGTCACTCAAAAGAATTTGGATGATCAAACACAGACCTTGGCCTTGGAATTCAGCTTGTATCTCTTTGGAAGTTTTTATTGTCTCGTTTCCACCATTCCCACAATCCTGCTGTATAATCTGGGTTGACGTTCTTCTGGTGGCCGTGTCCAGGGAGGTCGCTACAGTTCCATGGATTTTAAAACTTCTTAAAATTTGCATCAAGCTGCTTGGAGATGATCTTATAGCCTTTACCTTTAACATGATTGTCCATAATGGTCTTTCTGATCTCCTCAGACAACCCTCTCTCCTTAGCTTTCTCTGGACTATGTTCAGTGTCGTGCGCACAATGAGCACGATTCAATTGAACGCAAATTAAATAGCGCCGGGATTGAGCTCTCAGAGCTATTCAATTCAGCACGCTTAGGTCGGAAAATAACCGTTCTCACGCCCCTAACATGTTTAGGGGCATATTCAATTAGGTGCGAAAAGTCCCGTACTTTTCGCCGACATAGCAGGTTTTCCATGCGAAAAAGTATTGCGCACTTCCCCGCTTATCCTCGTATTCAATTAGAAATTGGCTAAAACGGGACCCTACAAATTCAGACTGGGCGAAATGTCCTGTCAGATTTGGGGAAATCAGCCTGACACCCCCAAAACATGCACTGACATTTGGGATCACTCTAGATACCCCCGAATAGGCCTGCTGAAGGTATTTGGGGTACTTAAATTATCTCAATAGCTGCTAATTAGCGTCTTTGCAGAAGTGGTGAAGAATAGCATTTAGCAGGTTTTTTGCAGAAATTAAGTAGTCCCAGCAAGTTTGGGGTACACGAAAAATGGGTATTAGCATATTTTAAAGTTGCTAAAGTGAAGTTTTAAAAAACTTTAAAACTCCACCTGCCGCAAACACCTGCAAACGTAAAGACACCTGGGGCATACTTGGGAGCCCCCCTGGAGTCTATTTCGCTACTTTTTAAAGTTTGTCCCCCAACTTTGGTATTTTTCGCCCCCAAAATTAAAGTACTTTTTTGTGGTGTTCTTCAGTATTTTTTTTTTACTTTCTTTGACAGTTTAGCTTTGGGGGACTGTCCCAAGAGTACTGGGTGGTTTCCGGATGTTTGCACCCCAAAATTCCAATCCTGCACTTTTCTTCGACAACTATTCATAGGCGAAACTTTTTCGCCGAGTCCATTGCATTGACTTTCCGCACCGGCGAAAAATCTCCGGAATTGAATACGGGGTAAAGTTTTCGCATGGCGAAAATGATGCCACCGGCGATACTTTCAGCAGAAACTGACTCTTCGCACCTAATTGAATATGGCCCCTAGTCGCGAGATTGGGCATTCTCTGACTAAACTGCCCGATGTGATGCTGTTTTCGCGGCGCTAAGGGCAGAAAACAGCATCACGCCAGTACTTTTGTCGGATTTCTGCTCACACCCCTGGGAGGTGTGTAAGAAGAAATCCTTAACAGCGAGTTGAATTGAATAGCTTCGGGAGCTCCTTCTCGGCGCTATTTAATTTGCATTCAATTGAATTGAGCCCAATGATACCAAACACCAGAGGGACTACTTTTCTCCTTTTAAGAGATTGAAGGCATATAATGCGAATTCAGAAAGCAATTAGTTTGAAATACTATAACCAAAATATTTTTTTTATATTTTCTATGCGGTACCAACAAATCTGTCCAGGCCATTTTAGAATGTCTTTAGAGAATAACCAATAATTATCTCTCCGCAGTTTTGTTGCTTTATTAATCCACTAGCGACCCGCACAGACTTCGCATGGGAGCAATTTTGAATTCACGGCGATCATCTTTTTTAACAGAGGTCTTATAAAGATTACCTTGTAGACATTAGTCGTTGTTCCTCCTGATGTCAACATGAAAAGATTTAGTTTTGACGTGACACGCAAAAAAGCCACGTAAAGTTTTCCATGAGAAAAACCAGTCTCCACTCAGGTCAACTCCAGCCACATTAAGTGTCTGTCCATGTGCTTTATTCATGGTCATGCCAAAGCAGACTCTTATCAGGCATTGGACTCGTCTCAAATTAAAAAATCGTTTTTCACAAAAATGAAATAGGAACGGTAAATAAAAATATAAAAAGGGAAAAACTTAAAATTTTGTATCAGTAAAAAAGGGCCTAATCAATTCAAGAGAAACTGTATAATACGCATCAATCTCTACATGTGGGGAGCTTCAATTAAGCCCGCCGTTAATAACCCTGGGAGTCCCCGAAGCTATTCAATTCAGCGCACTGTTAGGACAACTAAAGGATTTCTTCTTGCGAGTAGTGTGCGAGGAGAAATCCAACTTAAGTGTTGTCGACTTAGTGTGCCGCCAACAGCCTCTTGGCCAGCACTTTAGTCGGGGAATGCCGGTTCTTGCGACTAAACACCCAGGATCACAGCCTCCGACTTATGTTGTAATAGTCAAATAGTCCAACTAAACAGCGCGCTGAATTGGATAGCTCAGGGACCAAATTCCCACAGCTAGCATGCTTAATTGAATCGCCCCCATTTTATAAAATAAATTCCATCGTTGTGATATACTGTATCTTTAACGATTGAGGCAGTATAGCAGGCGCTCGGACGTCCCTCGCCACTGCTCGGCTCACTTTTGTCATACATTAAAGTTTCTACACCTAAACCTTCAACAAATTATCTATAGAATAGAGAAAACAGCGTGAAAATTCATACAGGGGTTCTCTATATTAGCCTGAACAGACAAGACTTTATTTTATACTATATATAGATAGATGACATAGCAAAAGTATGCAGGTATACCCCCTGTATAACAATAGCTTTTAAGGTCTTCAGTTTTCAGGTGGAATGAAGCATTGTTTCAATGAGCTGTAAAGGTACCAACTTTGTCCACGTCTGTATATTACTACGAGCCAGCCAAGTCCGATATAACCAAGAGCAGTTTTGTAATGTCAAAATGACTCCACATTTTCCAGGTTTTAATTTGCCTTCAGCAGAAAGCGCCTTGAAAACCTCCCCACAACATTCTGGGATATGCCACAAAAAAACCTGGCACTACATGAAAAAGAACATTCTTGGATCTCTCACTGTTACTTTTCGTTCTTTATTATCGGAAAAATCCTGCTGCCAACTATAGTGAGAAGAAAAAAAAAAAAAGAAGTATATATATATTTTGTTTAGCTACAAAGTAATGGAGCATAAACACGGTCAGATTTGTCAGATGAACGATTTTACCAAGTTTTGAACGATTGAACGATTTTTGACAGCATTAAAATGAATGGAATCGTCCAAGTCTGACTGCAAACACATCAGATGTCAGATATCGTTATCTGACAAACGGGAACGCGCATCGTTGATCGTCCATCGTTCAGGTATGTCAGATATGTCAGATTATCCTTCAGATATGAACCATAACTATTTAAAAGTCGTTCATATCTGAAGGAAAAATCTGACCGTGTGTATGCACCAAAAGGAAACAGCAGGTAGTCCAGTCTACAATCTATTGAAATGAATATGGTTAATAAAGGCTATCCTAGACCTAATAAAACTGTTGTACGGTTGTGATAGATTGGCAATTACTGTAAGGTAAAGTAAAGGCCTCAGCTTATTCTTCATCACTAACCAATGAACAAAAAATTGCAGACCTCGTTACCTGCGCAAGTGCAATTAGCCAAGTTAAGGCGCTGGATGAATAACCGTGCACTTAGGAGCACAAATACGCTTCACTTGGCCTAACCAACATAACACAGTTCCATTAGTTGCTACTCATACAGCAACTGGTAACAGTAAAGCTGATGAAGGGATTTCATACTGGTGTTACAGGTTAGAGCTGCTTGTGCAATTCCTGGAAAGCAAACATAACTGAACGCTAAAGCTGCAATAAAATAAGCATTTACTATTTTTTAAGTTGTCAGCAACAGTTTGTGTTGGTTACATAGGAGACAGAGGACTCCGTTTAAGCGGATCTATGGAAAAAGCTTTATTCTAAAAACAGGGGACATAAGAATTGTACCACTCACCGACCAGGGGTATTTAATTAATTAAATATTTCTTTTGATGCTCTAAAAATGAAACAATGTAGGCAACAATATGGGGGAAATTAATTAGCCACGTTAACTCATTTACATAAATATATTTTTTTTCCCACCAATGAATAATAAAGTATCTTATACTGGCAGGCATTATTTATTACAGTCAATGTCAAAAGTTCAAATTAAACCCAGTACTGCCTCTTGAGTATTTATATTAGGGTTTTTTGGGGGGGCGGGGGGGGGTTTGACAGGATGGATTTTGGGAGATATTTTGAAATGGGATATCAGAAATATTGGTATGAATAGCTGAAAAATAATTTTTTTGTACTACCAACCAGCCCCAGAGACACATTTAATAAGTTATCTTCTACCACAAAGAACAATATTATCCGGATGTGACACTGCTTTCTTCCTCTTTCTTTTGGATAAGATTACTATACATCACAGCTGCCGTACATGTAACATTCAATAGAAGAGAACTTACATGGCAACATTAATGTATACTTATTGCTACATTGTGTGAGCACAAGCTGTACCATTCAGAACACAGTAGAAGCATTTGATAGGGAGCAGAGCCCAAGGCCTCAGTGATGGGACTGGCCAATACCCACTAAAATATTTATTGGCAACACTCCTAACTAAAGGGGCCTATCCATTAGACGGCTATTTAAACGATCCAACCAAAACCAGGAGCTTTTGGACGCATCATTCAGAAAGTTGTCGATGCGTGTGCACGCTGGGTCCTTGCCAACCCCCCACTATCTGACGAACATGCTGGTCAACCTGACAATGCACATCAGGTTCCATGTGTTCGCAGACAAGAGGTTGGTCTGCTGCACTGAATGGTGTTCAGTGAACGCCGTTCGGTGCGGGCACAGCACCCGGAGACCTGAAGTTTTTCAGTTTTCAGGACGCGTAATGGATAGGCCCCTTGACTTTCATCCAACTTATCTGTCCAACTAAACCATCATGAAGAAAAAGGAGGGGGGGGTGGGTGTTAAACAAAGGGGGGGGGGGTTTAACCCTCCACTGTTCCTCAGCACACTGAATTATACTTGCAACAATATATGAAGACTATGGGCCAAATGAAATAGGGTGAGAGTTTAGAAAATGTGAGAGTTTAGCAGTAAACTCTTACATTGGTTGAGTTTTATCTTCAAAATGGGAAAACATCTGAATGAGATTTTAAATCTTGAGAGTTTTTTAAGTCTAAAAAAACATGCAAGTTCGCTCTGTTACTTTGTTTTTGGACTTGGCAAAGTTTAAAAAGTGTCAGAAACTCTAACTTTTCTAAACTCTCACCCTATTACATTTGGCCCTATATGGTAATAGAAATTCAGAGATATTAGTTGCATGCATTTGCATATACATGGGAAGCAGCTAGGCCACGTCACGGCTTCTCTTTCACTAGCAGTCCCTAACACTAAGGGGTTCACGTCCGGGGAGCAGGGCACCCCTAAAAATGTCCAGGGCATTACACAAAAAAAAAGGAAGAAGGATGACAGTGAAGTGTAAAGTATAGCTGTGTAAGACTAAGTGTTGTCTTACACATCTATACTTTACACTTCACTGTCACCCTTCTTCCTTTTTTCGTGATGCCCTGGGGGGGTCCTGGGCTGGACATTTTTTGGCGTGCGCTGCTCCCCGGACGTAAACCCCTTAGTGTTAGGGACTGCTAGTGACAGAGAAGCCGTGACGTGGCCTAGCAGCTTCCCATGTATTTGCAAATGCATGCAACTAATATCTCTGAATTTCTATTACTATAAAGTATTCATATATTGTTGCAAGTATAATTCAGTGTGCTGAGGAACAATATGGGGTTAACTCCACCCCCCCTTTTTCTATTTGGTATGACCCCTTCCTTTCATGCACCTGAATAATACTGCCAGATTGATTGAGCAGCTGCCATTTTTTGTTTGTTAAACTATCGTGAAGTCTACTCCACACAAACAAATTGTTACATCAGCTCAGCCAACTTCTCTCCAATTGAGTTATATACTAGCGTTGTGACACCCATCTGCCAAACATTCCAACTAACCATCTAGTTGACTAGTTGGAACCATCATTTTCTGATGTGTGTTCAGCTTTATCAATATTACCTCAGCAAACAACAGCCACCACCATGTGTAGGCAACAGAAAACACCACATGTATACATGTATGTGTGTTGTGTAAATGTAATCCACATTTGGTAGGGAAAATAAGAAATTCTAGGAACCTGCTTCTAGTCTCCAACACTAACTGTCTCTCATCACTGCAACCAGGCCACACGGCCGGTACTGTAGCTGCACAGAAACGTCAGTCGCCACACTTTCCTTACCAGCAGCTTCAACAGTTATTCAGCTGCTTTATGTATTCCCCCTTAGAATGTCTTCAAGGACCCACTACATCATTGCCTTCCAGCTCTCATGCTAACTTGCTGCTCCGTGCTTCTCCCTCACCGTCTACCCTATCTGTGTCACCCCTGTCTATCTGCCCCTACCCTTTAGAATGTAATCTTTCACGAGCAGGGCCCTCTTCCCTCATGCGCTTCTCCTTCCGTCATACGATCATCTACTCCAGGGATGTGGAACCTTTTAATTGCAAGCCCGATGCAGACCACATCCCCCTCAGTGTGATGTCACATGGGGGTGGGGCCACATTCAACGGTGATTACAGCAATGCCCGGAGCATCATGAGGATGCTCCAGGTAGCTGTAAGGGCAGCGGTGTGACAGTCTGAAGCGCCCTAAGGATGCTCCAGGCGGCACTGCTGCATAGATGCTGACTGCAGGGTGACATTCTAGGCTCCCTGATAGCCAGATGAGGCTAGCAGAAAAAAGCTCAGAGGGCCAGACCAAATGATTCCGGGGGACTTATACGGCCCCCGGGCCTGAGGTTCCCCATCCCTGCTCTAATCCAATCTCCCCACAAGGGCACTTATCACTTGGTTGCTGACGCTCTGCTGCTTTTTTAAGTGGTATGATCTCTATTGCAGCAATGTTTATAAACTATGTTCTTATCCTGTATTGTTTTGTACTGTAAGTCGCTGTTTTCAGGTTTGCTTATTTGTTTATGTACTTTGTAAGGCACTACAGAACCCTGGTGGCGCAATATAAATAAAGGATAATAATAATAATAATCTCATTTGAGCACTGGAGTCTCTAACTGGTTTCATGTTATTATATGTAACTTGTTTGTGTCAGGATTCTTTCAGGGTACAGTACTGCGTAATAGGTCAGCACATTATTCGGTTAATAATAAAATTATAATCATGCTGCCAGTTTTCCAATTTACAATAAAATTCCTGCTGAATTGGTAAGGCTAAGCTTGTACAAAACCACATATAGCCAGAGTCTCCGCTAATAACCTTTACAGTCAGATATGCTGCTACAGAGAAGAGCCTCGCCTAGGATTATGTCCCGAAATTCAGCCTCTGATAGAATGAGAAACAAAAACATGGCAAAGTCAGCAAGAATTAAATTAATGTTATATCTACAGGACACTAGATCATTACAGACCAGCACATCGCTTCAGTACTCTGCATCCAGGCTGCACTGCAAAAGGGGAACTAACTGCTGGTTATCAAAGAGTAGATGGGTTACACTGGCAACAAATCCTTACAAGTGAAAAATATTATATAATATATATATATATATATATATATATATATATACATACATATATACATACACACATACACACACATACATATATACATACACACACATACATATTAATAAAGTACCACCATATGTCATCTGTACAATTGGGATTATGAAATATCTTTTCATATAAGTGAAGGTGAAAAATATACATACTGTAGAACAGGAATGAGGAACCTCAGGCCCTCGGAATCATTTGGTCTGGCCCTCTGAACTTTTCTCTGCTACACTCATCTGGCTAGCAGTGTACCTAGAATGGCACCCTGCTGCCATAATCTATGCAGCAGTGCCGCTTGGAGCATCCTTAGGATGCTTTAGAACGGTCACACCGCTGCCCTTACAGCTCCCCGGAGCATCCTCAGGATACTCCGGACATTGCTATAATCTTTGGCGACGTGGCACCACCCCTGACCTCACACAGAGGGGCGTGTCCTGCACAAGGCCCGTGAGATATATATATATATATATCTCTCTCAAAATGGCCCTGAGCAGAAAAAAGAAAGGTTCCCCACCCCTGCTGTAGAATAACTTAATCCCATACTATAAGACACAAAAGTGTATAAGACGACACCTAGTTCAGTGAACATATAGAAGGCACAATACAGCAGCCCCAAGTGTTTGTATAAAAGTCCTCTAACTCTAAAAGGCCCCCACACAGGGTGCGATATGCACCTTGTGATGCTGCGGCCGACATATTGGACAGACCAAACACACGGAGCCATCCACTGCCCGACATGCCGGCACCCCTTCACCCTGCTGCATGGGATCGTACATAGCATCCCCAGATCTCTTGTGCAGCATGTAAGATCTGGAGGAGCCATGTATGATCCCACGGTAGCGCGCACTGGCCGATATCATAGCCACACACTGGCCGATATAGCAGCGATATCGTTCCAATCCGTCGGATCTGCTGCTATATCACACAGTGTATGGGGGACTTAAGATGACTATTATAATTCACAATGCATTTCCTAGAATACGCGTTGCAATGTGTAATTGGTGGCATGAAGTGACAGTACAAACTAGGCACATTTTGCCTTCACAGAAAGGAGGTATGTACTCCATTATGCAACATCCTAAGTAACCAAATATAAGGAGGCATTCTAAATATAGTAACATCATTTATACATAGACTTAAATCAGTTCTACATATTACAACATTAATACCGCGGTCAGCCATGGTGGCCAACCTGAAAAAGAGCAGTTCTGTGCCATATAAGATACAAAGAGCCAACTGTTACCAGATTGCAAATATATATATTTTGTTGATTTAATTTTTATTTTATTTTACATTGATCCAAGGCTGTCACTTAGTATTTGTGCTACAGATCTGAGACAGTGGTATATTTTCTGAGTGCACATATCTGTCCTGAGCACTGTATAAGCATTCTTTTATATGGTGTGTAAACATAAATATAATTAAGCTTCAGGTTTTACAGGTTGATACTGTTTTTGTTGATGAGGTTTAGGCTGAGACTAGATGACAAAGAAAAGTGCCAAAGTCTGAATGTTTCTTTTAGTGTGTTGAATTTTTTTTTTCTTATTTAATGTGGATGTTTTAGCAATCCAAGATTGGGGCTAGTTACAGACAGACGTTCATTATATCCAAAAGTTTGCTTTCTGCCTATATAGCAGGGGGGGATATGATTTACTTATGTTATTTTTATCTGGTCATTCTGGCATTTATAAAAAATATAAATATGTTAGTGCACCTGCTTTGAACATTAGCATAAACGTCAGTGAAATGCCTTTACTATAAGAGAACATGCGATTGTCTCTAAAGCTGTCCACCCCCAGTTAAACCTGGTCAGGCAATTTGATTGCCAAAATGTAGGCCCAACAATGCTTTGTGGTGTACCTAGCTAACAATTATTTATAGCTACTGTAATCTGACTATGAAAATTCTCACATGTGAGCTGGGACTTGCCATCAGTTAGACAGAGAATTGCCCTTTCTACTTATAGTTTCATTTATTCAGACCAATAGGTCTTGTGTAAAGCTTGAATCCACCAGGTACGGCCAAAGCAGAGAAAAGTAAAGTCGGATAACACACGGTGTAATAATCAGGGCAAACAGCCAATTACCAACTGACCGGTCCGATTATTAGACACTTTACACAGTGGTTCCAGTGCGTAAGTGGTTCCGGACACCAGTCGGATCTGTTTCAGACATCTGTACTGCTGCACTACCAATAGTGTGCAGTGTGTACAGAGGGCCTGATTCAGCAGTGCACGCTAGATACGGAGGGAGGCCTGTTGCCGCTGTTGGGGGGTATGCACCCCAGTAATCAGATGGTCAAATGAGAGTTTCAGCTCTAAAGAGAAAATAAATGGTGCATTGTGTCTCTAACCTGTCAGGTGTGTACCTAGCGTTAGGAGCACATTTCCTGCTCGACCCAATGCTCATACACTAAAGCTGGGTACACAATGACAGATATATTGGCCGATCACTTGATCGGCCAATATATCTGTTGCCCATCGGCCAGTGTGTACGTCGTCAACGACGTCGTTCAGACATATTTTGACGGCTGTGCTGCACAGCTGATGGACAGATACATCGGCAAGTTGTGTATGGGAAATCAGCCGATCGCCCGTACAAATGCAGCGGTAGCCGCAGGAAGGGGCCAGCGGAAGTTGCCTGGAAATCGATGGTCGTTCAGTGTGTATGAAAGACCATCATCTACAGATATAGCTTTGCAGTGTGCCCCCACCTGAAGGGTGATCAGCAATCGTAATCAACATTGCAAGATCATTTGCCTGACCAGATCTGTACATGTCATAGACTTGATAAATCCATAATTCCAGTAATTAAAAAACAAATCTAAGATTACCATAGCCTAGGTATATTTTACAATTGTTACGGCCCGATATTCTGATTTTCATATGTCCATGCCAACACCTCGACTGCAAATAAAAATCTCAGTATGAAACAATTCACAAGTACGTTAGCAGGGTGTATCCCATATTTGTTTTACCAATAGTACCGCAGAGCATATACTGCTGTACTAAGCCTCCTTCATTCAATTCAACCTGCAGCAAATGTAGAAATTAAAGCTTGCAGTTCATACACTCCTTTAAAGAAGCCCAAAAGGAAAGTCTGCAGCACATTAGTAAAGTAGTTGTATTGCCCCAAGCCTTTGTTTCGGACACTCCTAATAGTTCAAATACTCCAAATTTAGTTCTTTTCCTCTGCAAAACTACCCAACGCAGTACTATGTCGGGTGTCTCTAGCTGGGGAACTAAGAATGAAGTGTTCTGTAGGAAGAAGGAATGCAAGCAAGCATGCACAACATGATACAATTCCAAATAGAGAAATGTGGTGTGATCAATGATAATCATTAAATGGTCTTTAAAAAATATTTGTGCGTGTAGCCTTAAACAAAGTGTATACTTTGATGGAGTAAAAGCTCCAATGCGTCAAAGCTCCACTAGCTTTCACTTTGGCTTTACCCATTTAGTCTTCAGAGCTTATGCAGCAAAACCATGGCCAGCTATGCAACCACTGATTAATGGATCGTGCAGTCTGGAAGTCTAAAGGTGCCCATCCACTAGAAGTTTAAATTGAAAGATAACGACAGTTATCGTTCAATCGTTTGCAAAAATGTCTAAAACGACCACCAATGCGCGCTCCCGCTGGTCATTTAGACATCCATCATCGGGCAAACTGCTGGACAAACTGACGATAACGTCAGGTTCAGCATGTTTGCAGATGATTGATTGTGCCTACACTGACCGACTGCTCGTTCATATCACAGACTGACAAAAGACTGCACAATTACAATGTCATAATCGTGCAGTCTTCTGCCTGTCTTCTAGTGGATGGGCAGCAGCAGAAGCATGGAGTAAACTGAATAGAGGGGGAAGCAAATTCAGCTGCCTTTTTAAAGCTGGGTACACACTAGGCCGACTGTGTCGGGCCTGATGTCGCAACTGGGCGGGCATTTAAGTTTGCCACTCTAGTTGAGATGTCACTCACCGCCAGGTCACTGAAGCTTGTGTACGGGCGATAGGCAGGTCGCCCGTACACACCAGCAGATGAAACGGTATATCTGCAAGACATCTTCATCTGCTGTGTTGCACAGCAGATAGGATATGTCTAAACGACGTTGTTCTGCTGTACACACTAGCAGAAGGCTCTTCCTGTTTACATTTTAAGGGGATCATTTAGATCTCTCTTAAGCCTGGTCGCAGGTAGTAGAAGGTACGTGGTCCTCTCTGGTACCTCCACTACAGCCTCCTAGATCACAAAAGCTATTAAATCACACATGCATTACTTAAACTAGACAGTGTATGAATGGGAAGAAAGAAAAGAAACCTCATTGGATGATTGCCTTGCAATATTGCCCAGGCCCTTTATTCAAGTTTACTATAATGCAATGCTGAGGTCCCAGGCTCCATATTAAAAGTACATCCCATTTACACAAGGTTGCGGTTTTGAGAGCTCAACTAATATTTATCAAGTCAATCAATGGACTAGGAACTAGTGTTAAACTGTTGGTTCCTAGAGAACATGTAGGCTGCAAACTTGGAAATATTAGTATAGATTTCAAAGTACCACCTTAAGGAGGTATTCAGACTTAAGCTAGGTACACAACTATACAATCGTTGCGCTGTTCTTTTGATTCCCGACCCGTTCATGCGATATCTTTGTGTACGTCCCTTCGATCAGGTTTTATCGGACAAAAACAGATAACATCTGAAGTTCAGGTTTTATGTGCAGTTTGGTGCAATATAGACAAAAAGTGAAGTGTGCACACACTTTCGATCGTTCTGTCCGATGCTTCTGCCTATACCCCTCCGGGAGCAGTGCCGCCTTTTTGCCTTTGTAGCAGACATTTTAGACAGATTAGTTTCCTGGATCACAAATTAGACTGTAAAGGTGTGTACGCATGAATCAGCACTTTGAATGGGACTTCCGAACTAAAGTGTAATTGAAAGTAAAATTGCATTGAAAGTATGATTATACAAGTGTGTACCTAGCTTTACAGTTCCATACTGTTAGGCACAATTGAGGTGGGAAATAATCTCCAGCTGAACAACCAGCCACATTAAAAAAAAAAACATTTCTGTGAATATCAGAACACACGGATTTATCCTGATTACTACCCCAAAAACAGCAAAATTGATGCAAACTCAGGGGGACGATTCAATTGCTCCGGCAGCTCTGGTTTAATGTACACCCGATGGAGCAATTCTATTGTTGCTCCGTTCAGGCTTGATAGCCAGCGGAATCTCTGTTCGCAGCCTCCTGGAACAGCTAGATGTGCAATGTTTTGGGCACCCAAACTACTAGGTTTAGTCTTCATATTTGCGACTAAACCCGGTCTAATTTGGAGCGACAAGCACGATAGTTAATAGGCGCCCAAAACAATTGAATTGCTACATTGGGCGCCCATTAATTAGTGTGCCTAAAAAAACTATTGAATCGCCCCATAAGACTTTCCGCAACAAGAATTAATCAGGGTTTTGTTTTTGTTTTTTTAAAGCGATGACCATATAAAAAAAATAAAAAAACTCACAGCAAGAAACTCATTTTCTCAAATGTATATTAGAAACAGTTTTATAACAAACAAATCTTCTGCATAAACTCCATTAAAACACACCATGAGGATAAACAAAATATTCCACCTAACACTGCTCTGTGCACGTTCTTTACAGACACTTTGGGGCAATTCAATTCAGTGCGATGTTGAATAGCCCCGGGAGGGAGTTCCCAGAGCAGAGAATGACGGTTCTCACGATTTAACCTGGGTGTTTAGTCGCGAGAACCGGCTTTCTCCGACTAAAGTGCAGGCCGTTTGGCTGTTCGCGGCACGCTAAGCCGGCAAGCAGTCGCCACTTTAGTCTGATTTCTTTTCGCACCCTCAGTCGGACCAACCAGCGAGGTGAATTGAATAGCTCCCTCCAGGGGATATTCAGCATCATGCGGAAATGTAATCCCCCCCCCCCCCTGATTCCAATGCAGCACAAGCTGGACCTTCCTATCCATCACACAATTATTTACTTATGTAATGGTAGTGATGTGCTGCAATCACACAGATCTAAGCATGACAAACACTGCCTAAACACTGAGAGGATGTAATGACACAAAAGGAAGTTAAACTAAGAAAAAAAAAAAATGAAATAAGGGAAGTTTGCTAAATCATAAGAGCAATGGGTAAAGGAATAAGGATCAGGGACATTTTGAGGTATGAAATAGATAAATGATAGCCATTTTGTTGTGGAAGACTGATAGACAAGATGATGGACAAAAGCCATGACGAATGATAAAGGCAGATTGGAATGTCAATGGAATCTGGACAAGCGAGAAAAGAGGGTGGAAAGTCAAAAACGCTAATTTCAGTCACTTGAGTGGGAGGGATAAGCTGCAGCATAAATTCTGACAGACAATGTGTAATTTTGACCTACAACAAAAAACAAAGTACTTTATACCGTTAGTCCTAGTATGAGGTAAATGTGATCTAAAATTAGTAGGAGTGACAGGAAGAACAGGGTATCCGGATCAACAGTAACAAACAATAGATCGACAGATACAAAAAGTTGACACAAAAATGGACGACAAGTTTTTTAAACATTTTGTAAGGCTAGGGTTAGGCACTTGCCAGAAGGTTAGACTGAGGAAGGGGACGGTTAGGTTTAGGCTTATGGGGAGTGATAGGTTAAAGATTAGGCTTAAATGACAAATTTTTTTTAAAAAGTGTCGACCATTTGTCCCCGTCGACAATATATGTGTTGACCTTTTGTCTGTCAACCATCTGTTATCTACACCAGGGGTGGCCACAACCTGCGGCTCTCAAACCGCATGCGGCTCTTTAGGTTCTGAAATACGGCTACCCCCAGTGGAACAGTGAACGCTGGCCTCTGAAGCGGTCAGAGGCTAAAGAAGCAGCTTTCCCAGTGCGGTGCAGTGTGAAGAGCCTGCCCTGCGCGCCTGCTGGATCTAGTTAGATCCAGTCAGAGGCAACGAGAGCGAGAGCCATAGCCAGCATGGTCAGGCAAGTACTGAGCTGGGGGCACTGCTTTAGGGGGCACTACATATGGGGCAAAACTACAGGGGGCACTGCATACAGGGCACAAATACAGTAATTTCAATGTGCTGGGATCGCCCCCAGTGTGACTAAAAACAGGGGCGTGACAAGGTCATGCTCCTGCAAATGTCATAGCAAAGGTGTGCGTACAAAAATGGGGCGTGTTCTTGTGACAGCTCCATTTATGTGCGTGCATGCTATTGGCTCTTTAGCTTGACTACAGATATTTCTTGGCTCATCGGGCACGATTCTATTCAACGCGATGTAAATAGCGCCGGGAGTGAGCTCCAGGAGCTATTCAATACACCGCGCTGCCAAGTCCGACTAATGATTTCTTCTCTCATCCCTCCGGGGATGAGAGAAGAAATCCGACAAAAGTCTTGGCGCGAGGCTGTTTTCTGCCCTTCGCGCCTGGAAAACAGCCTCGAGCCGGGAAGTTAGGTCGGGGAATGCCCGTTATCGCGCCTAAACACCCTGTTTAAGGCGCGAGAACGAGCCTTCCCCGACCTAACATCGCGATGAATTGAATAGCTCCGGGAGCTATCTCCCGGCGCTATTTACATCGCGTTGAATAGAATCGTGCCCTTTGTCTCTGACTGGTTGGCCACTCCTGATCTAGACACTGTCGATCTTCTATACCACACCCTGGAGACAGCATGTCGTCTTGGCAGGTAAAACAATACATGGTGGTAAGAACACAACAAGCCAAATTAGAACGTGGGCTAAGGAGTGGGAGCATGGGGTGGAGTAAAGGGCAGTGAGAAGGGATCAGTAGGTGCAAGTGGTGTTGTAATTACAGAAAGGGAGGGTAAGTGAGGTAGAGAGTAATAAAGTAGGGGGCAAAGGGAGACAAAATGAGTAGAGTGCAGAGGGGGAGGATCAATGTCATAGTAGGGAGGTACAAAAAGCAATGACAGAGTAGGGACATGGGTGAGTGGCAGAATTAATGAGGGGAGAGTGGGGAGCACAATGAATGAGGGGAGAGTGGGGAGCAGGCAGTTGATGGAATGAATTAGGGGAGAATGAATGCATGAGGGCAGATTGAATGTGGGTAGAGTAGCGAGTGGTGGGGCAGAATGAATGTGGAGAGAGTAGGGAATTGGTGGGGCGAGTAGGGAGTGGTGGGGCAGATTGAATGTGGGTAGAGTAGCGAGTGGTGGGGCAGAATGAATGTGGAGAGAGTAGGGAATTGTTGGGGCAGAATGAATGTGGGGAGAGTAGGGAGTGGTGGGGCAGAATGAATGTGGGGAGAGTAGGGAGTGGTGGGGCAGATGAATGTGGGGAGAGTAGGGAATTGGTGGGGCGAGTAGGGAGTGGTGGGGCAGAATGAATGTGGGGAGAGTAGGGAATTGGTGGGGCAGAATGAATGTGGGGAGAGTAGGGAGTGATGGGCAGAATGAGTGTGGTGAGAGTAGGGAATTGAGAGTAGGGAATTGGTGGGGAGAGTAGGGAATTGGTGGGGAGAGTAGGGAATTGGTGGGGCAGAATGAGTGTGGGGAGAGTAAGGAATTGGTGGGGCAGAATGAGTGTGGGGAGAGTAGGGAGTGGTGGGGCAGAATGAGTGTGGGGAGAGTAGGGAGTGGTGGGGCAGAATGAGTGTGGGGAGAGTGGGTGAGGCAGTGGATGACGGGTAGGGGAATGGATGGGGGGTAAGGAGGCGGCACGGCAGGCAGAGCTGGCCCGATCACCAGTACGAATGATCAGCGCATGGGAAGGTGACAGGCCGGCACACGGGCGGGACGCCAGAGATGGGTAACAGGGGGATGGGGTGCCGGCGTTTTCCCGTTATACACACATTCACACGCTCTCACGTACCTCGGCCCCGGCTGCAGCAGCTCCCGCTCTCCGTCCTCCCGCTGACAGACAGCACACGCTCAGGCCGCACTCCCCTCCCTCAGTCAGCGGCAGACCCGCTCAGTTCTCGTTCATTGGCCGCCGCCCGCTCGCGTCACGAAACAGGCAATAACCCCGCCCTGTGATTGGCCGAGGCTTTGGCAGGGAAGGAAAGGGTCCGTCCGTCACCGGGGACCGGGCGGGAGCCCCAGCATCAGGCCAGCAGCGGGGGATGATGGGTAGGGGCGGGTGGAGTATAGGGAGTCGTCTGCATCAAGGGGGGCGACGACCGCGTGTGAGCAGGTTACAGCGGGGGAATGTAACGTTATGGAGCAGTAAAGGATTCTGGGAGTCACGGTTACCATAGAGACGGTAACGGGCATCAGGTTCCACTGCAGGCGCTATGCTATGCCCGGTGTTTGAGTAGGACGGGACCCTGGGTGTAATGGCCGTTGGTGGAGCGCGGATTCTGGGAAATATATATATTTTGTAACAGATTTGTCTCTCTGTCCTGGGCTCCATGCAGATTTTTTTTGGGTGCAGTCATTACACCCACCAGTCCCTGTCCTGTGGTCCCTGCAGCCATTACACCCTGCAGATGGGGTGTGGGTGCAACCATTACACCCACCTGTCCCTGTCCTGTGGTCCCTGCAGATGGGGTGTGGGTGCAACCATTACACCCACCTGTCCCTGTCCTGTGGTCCCTGCAGAGTTGGTGTGGGTGCAGCCATTACACCCACCAGTCCTTGTCCTGTGGTCCCTGCAGATGGGGTGTGGGTGCAGCCATTACACCCACCTGTCCTGTGGTCCCTGTAGATGGGGTGTGGGTGCAGCCATTACACCCACCAGTCCCTGTCGTGTGGTCCCTGCAGATGGGGTGTGGGTGCAGCCATTACACCCACCTGTCCTTGTCCTGGGGTCTTTGCAGATGGGGAGTGGGTGCAGCCATTACACCCACCTGTCCCTGTCGTGTGGTCCCTGCAGATGGGGTGTGGGTGCAGCCATTACACCCACCAGTCCCTGTCCTGTGGTCCCTGTAGATGGGGTGTGGGTGCAACCATTACACCCACCTGTCCCTGTCGTGTGGTCCCTGCAGATGGGTTGTGGGTGCAGCCATTACACCCACCAGTCCTTGTCCTGGGGTCTTTGCAGATGGGGTGTGGGTGCAGCTGTTACAGCCACCAGTCCTTGTCCTGTGGTCCCCGCAGATGGGGTGTGGATGCAGCCATTACAGCCACCAGTCCCTGTCCTGGGGTCCCTGCAGATGGGGTGTGGGTGCAGCTGTTACAGCCGCCAGTCCTTGTCCTGGGCTGCCTTCTAGCAGATGGGGTGTGCGTGCAGCCATCCAATCCCTGGTGGAGGGCTCCCAGAGTCCCTACAGATAGGGTTTGTTTTCAGAGTGCAGACATTACAAACTCCAGACCCTGTCCTGAGCTCAATGCATAAGGGTCATTGGTGAAGCGATCCAGTCCCTGTTGGAGGGATCCTTCAGATCGGGTACTGCCATCGGGTAGCCTCCAATCCATGTCCTGTGCTCCCTGTAGATGAGTTATGGCTGCAGTCAGGAGCCCAGAGGCAAGATAGTTGTTGGTGTCCCCCCGCTTGCATTTACTATTAACACCCCAGCAGCACTCGCACACACTCCCCTATTCACTACCAACACCCCAGCATCACCCAGTCACACACTATACTCCCCGTGCATTCACTACCAACACTCCAGCAATACCCAGACACACATTCCCCCCCCCCACATTCACTACTAACACCTTAGCAGCACATAGACTCACACTCTCTCCCCCTGCATTCACTTACAACACCCCAGCAGAAGCCACACACTCTCCCTCCCTGCATTCACAAACACACCAGCAGCACCCAGGCACAAACTCTTCACTCTGCATTCACTGCCAACACTCCAGCAGCACCTAGATACAAACTCTCCCCACCTGTATTCACTACTATCAGCCCTGCAGCACCTATACATACACACACCCTCCTGCCCCTGCATTCACTTCCAGCACCCTGACCCACACTCTCTTCCCTCCCGCATTCACTGCCAACACAAAAGCACCAGACACTCTCCCCACCACCTGCATTCACTACTAACTCCTTAGCATCCACACAAACACTCCCCTTGCATTTATTGCTAACACTCCAGCAGTACCCAGACACACTCTGCCTGCCCCCCTCCATTCACTGCTAACACCCAGACACACTCTCACCCTCTGCATTCACTGCCAACACCCCAGCTGCACCCAGACACACTCACTTTCCCCAGCAATCACTGCCAACACTGCAGGAGCACCCAGGCACACACTCCCCCCTGCATTCACTGCCGTCAATAGAGCAGCGCACCCAGGCACACTCTCCCCACACCCCTTCATTCACAACTAACACTTTAGCAGCCAAACACACACCCTGCATCTGCATTCATCATTAAAACCCCAGCAGCACACAGACACCGCTGTCGGGATTCCAATACCGATTCCCTTCCCCCCCCCACTGCAATTCACTGCCAACACTCCAGCAGCACCCAGATAAACACCCCCCCCCTGCATTCACTACTAATACCTTAGCAGCACCCAGACACACAACCTCCCTCCCTGCATTCATTTCCAACACTCCAGCAACATACAGACGCACACACTCCTCCCCCAAATAACTAACTAAAAAACAACACACAAACACTACCTGTTGCTGATCTGGGTCTTCCGTTCTTGCTATTTGGTGCTCCCACAGCAATATCAGATGAAGCAGCTCCTGTGTCTGTGAGGGGAAAAGCCAACAAAGGAGTGAAGGGCCTTGCACTCCAGCCTCTATTCTGCCCTCTTTTGTACATTGGTGCGGCTTCCTTACTGGAGATGCATCCCTAGAGGCTAGGGATGGTTACCATCAATGGCATTTTTGCAAGTATCCATCGATGGTGACCAACTATGCAATGAATAACAATCGTTGGTTTCACCAACCGACGGTCATACCTGTTCTTTAACTGACTGGCCCATGGGCCAATCAGAACCGGGGGGCGGGGATTCATGGGTGTCATGGTCGGAGCTATGCTCCGTGTCCAAGCACCTTGCAAAAAAAAATGATAAAAATTCGGTTATGCTTTACCATCAATAGAAGGAAACCATCTGGTTCTCCCACATCGATGGTAAAAGCATTCAACATTGGCCATAAACCATCGATGATTGTGAATCATCGATGGTCGCTTGCCATCCCTACTAGAGACCGGCCTCCAGGGTGGAGACCCTGGGAGAGGGAGGTCAGCGGCACATGCCTCGTGGGCTCCCTGCTTTGGGAGTGCATTAAGCAGGACCTGGAACAATGGAGGGGTCAGTGTGCCTACTTCAGGGCTGCTTTCCATTGCGTCCTGTATTTATAATCTTGGGTACAGCCATTATACCCTCCAGTCCCAACTTCCTCACTGATGTAATTTGTGGTACTTTTATTAAAGTACTTTTATTCTATTACTGTGTTTTTAAATATTTTTCTAATAAACTATCACTGCCACCACCTATCTCATATTCTCCTCAGTTTTCAAGTTACAAAGAGGGGGCTATATAAAGTTATTGCATAATAGAGTTGTCCCACTTCCTTCCTTCACGACGTGTCATGTGCCATATTAAAATTGCCAGCAAAAGCTAGCTGGAGATTAAAGAAGTAATCCCATGCCCTTTTTATTTTATCATAAATGACTGTGACAGGCTATGAAGAACAGTGGCGTAACTAGGGTAAATGGAGCAAAATATGTGCGTGCACTGAAAAAGTGGGTGTGACCACATGCCACAAGGGGCATGACCACTGAAAAATGGGGGCGTGTCAGCATGACACCACTGTTTCTCATCACTCTGGGAGCTTTCCATTCCATATGCACCTTAATGCCCCCAGTAGTAGTGACTTTTACACATAAAACACGCATACACAGACAAATATTGTTACCTGAATCCCCATCCACAGCACGCCACTTTCCGCTCCTCCGTCCTCCCGCTCGGCACTATGGGAGAGACGTCAAGAGGTCTTTCCCTTCACCCAGTGTGGGGGCCGGCTGAAGGCGGAGCGATCCAGCCCTGGGTGCAGCAGCCAATGAGAGTTTGTCTGACTCTCATTGGCTGCTAAAACAACGGCAGCGGTGTATTTGCTTTACTGTGCAGTGCGGACCGCTCTACACACTGACACGGACACCGGTGAGGCCACCGGACGACGGCACCCAGGGCACGTACCCCTCCCGACCCCCCTTAGTTACACCACTGAACAAGAATCTTTGTGATCACTCTTTTTCCTTAGTTTGTTTCTTCATTCTACTATTATTGGTTTATAATTATATAGTTTCCACAGTCATGTGACACATGATGTACTAGTGAGTTGAGAGGCCATATACGCTCAGTCTGCACTGTAATTTCGTCCTTCCTCTCTATTCCATCACATGGCTTGCTGAGAGTTGTAAGCCTGTGTGTGTGTGTCTATCTGTCACTGGCAGCCATACATGTCTAGCCTCCAGAGAGAATTTGAAATGGAGATAATGATTTGTAGGATGACCGCTAAGAAATATGACTTGTATATATATGTTGTACTTAACTTACTTTTCAGAGAAAAAAACCCTATGTAGGATATCTGGTAGCTGGTTTAACAACTACTTTTGTATTCGCACTGGCAGTTTCAATTCACAGATGTCCGGTGAATGAGATTGACATATTGGCTATTGCCTAATTCTTTTATACCGATTGTATCCTGGAGAAGCTGTGTGCACATGATAACATACTATAAGCATTATTCTTGGACAGTTACAGATACCACTTGGAACCTGTAACTTGAACTCTAAGATTAGCAGGGAGATCGATTACAAATTAAAATGTTTGTTATGTAGGGATTGATGCCCTGATTCAGAGCCGGACGCTCTGACAGAGCACTCGCTCTGAGTCAGGGCTGTCCCTCTGAATTTAAGAGCGGCCTCCTGGCTGCTCGCATAGCTGTGGGTGACCACCCATAGCTATAGCGAGCGGCCAAAATGATGGTCGCGATGGTCAAGACCATCGCGACCATCGGGCTTGCGACGAGACCCTTGCGGTAGGGTCTCGTTGCGTCAAGCCCTGGAGTGCTTTTAGCTCTATCAGAGCCAAAAGCACTCCCACTGACATCACTAGTGATGTCAGTGGTGATGTCACTAGTAATGTCAGTGGGGCCGGCACCAAACGGTAGGCGTTCCCATGGGAACGCCTCCGTCTGGGTAGCCACGCCCACCAAAGGGGCAGCACGCCCCCTTTGGTGCGAGACCCATAACGATGGCTTGGCCGTCGTTATTCGGGTCTCGCGCATCGCACGACGGAGCCGCCTCCGTCGTGCGCATGCGCACTTGGCAAACATCGACCCGCTTGCGAGCGGGTCTGAATTAGGCCCTGAGTTTGTTAATTGCAGCGGTGGAGCCAGTGATAAATTTAGAGCTACATAGGCCTCAAACAAATTTCAAGAGCATTAGACTAAAACCTTAAAGCAAGGACCTGCAGGGTAGTATTACCTGAAATGTTACCTGTGCCAAATGCTAAACCTGATAGGCAGCGGCAGCTTAGGGAGGTTAATAAGTGCCAGACAACTCGACAGACTTGTCTCTCTGCTACAGACTCTACAGTAGGAATGGGCTGTGCCTCAATGGTAGGGTGCAGCTGAGCTGGTGGAAACATTTTGCTTATATGGCTGCCGTACAGTGTGTCCAAGAAATAGGGGCTTAGTAAATGGAATTGGCGGAGGACTTACAAAAGGTGATAAGGAAGCGAGTACAATTAGAAATGGCAGTGAAATGCAAAATGCTAGGCTGTATATTTACTGCAGTGCGGGTTTCTAGAAGTGGAGAAGTTGCCCATAGCAACCAATCAGATTCTTCTTATTTATCTAGCGCCTTCTAGACGATAATAGCTAGAATCTGATTGGTTGCTATGGGCAACATCTCCACTTCTAAAAACTTGCATTTTAGGACCCTTAGGAATCTTCCAACTTAGGGGAAATACAATCAGTGTTCAAAGAGAACTAAAATATTGTGGGTATAACTGAGAACTGGTGGAAAGTCATTCCTGGGAAGTGAATGTGGCAGTATAGAAAGTGTGGTGTGGTTTATCTATATGTAAAAGTCTGTGTAAGCCCTGCCCAGTGGGAGTGATGATCATGACCGTGTAGATTTATTATGGGTAGATATATACATTTAGAAAAAAAATCTGTACTGATTGTAGAATGTTATAAACCACCTGGCATAAATTATTTACTGAAATATAATTTTTATTATAAATTGAAAGGGATCACACCATGGCAACAGTGAACTTGAATGTCAATAAAATGTTTTATAAGGAAGCTATAAAAACCATGCATTTTAGAGGGGCAAAGTTTAATCCACTCAAAGGACCATTCAGATTTATAGATTGTGTACTCTTAAAGATACAAATTGATTCTGAACCGGAAGGATCTCTTTACACAGACAGAAACTTAAGCCGGGTACACACTAGACGCTGTGTGTACCCAGCGACGGCAGATGCAACAGAACGATATATCGGATGGTCCATACACACTGCACGATCTCGTGCACGACTGCCCGATATCTCGTTCCCCTGCCGCATCCAGAAGGCCGCCGGATCTTGATTTCTGCCTGCATTGCAGGCCTGTCACGACCAGGGTTTTCCGGCATAGGGGATGACGGGTATTACCTGTGAGGGCGCTGTGGCGTGGTCCTACCGGTGGAGGGGCTGGTGTCTGGCGGCGGGCATTGTATGTGTGAGGTGTTCCACGGGCACTGTGTCATTCTGGCCGGGGTAGGCCTGGTGGTGTTTCCAGTCCACTATGGTATGGGTGCTGCCATCTTTCCTCTGGTCATGTGACTTAGCTGCTCCAGTCCTGGCGTGTCATGCTCTCTCTGACCTATCACGATTCTGCGCTGGGTACTTAAGGGAGTCCAGAGCTTCCCATAGTGGCCAGTGCAACGTTTTTCACAGCGTATGCTGTGGGAGAATTCCTGTGCTCCAGTAAACCTGTCTGTTTTCCTGTGCTCCACTAAACCTGTCTGTTTACCTGTGCTCCTTCTGCATCCCAGCTTCCAAGCAGCCTGCTTTGCTCTGCCTGCTCCCAGTCTCCTGCTGGAACCACCCTGCACCTTCCATTAACCCTCTCCCTGCCTAAAGACCTGAGTGTGCAGTTAACCCTGTCCCTACACTGCCTCCAGTTACCTAGCTCTCTGCAGCTATCCTGTTTCTACATTGAGCCATCTCAGTGCTACTCATCAGTTATTCAACTACTCCATAACCTCTGGATTTCATCACACCAATATCAATTTGTAACCTGATATCCTGTCTGCAGCCTCGCAGTAACCATTTGGATTACAAGACCTTAAATTATTTCTGTCACTACCTGGACATTACCCACTCTTGCTTCATTTCAGTTTCAAGTTATCACCTCCCCATCTATATTATGGACTTTATATTATCAGTGTACATGTCTTCAAGTTCACCCATTAAAAAACCCACTTTCAGTTTAAATCTGTTCCGGTATCTGCTCCTGTTACCACCCCGGGTCCACAACAAACTCAGATCCTAGCAAGGCCGATCTGAAGATGCGAAGAACGACACACAGGCGCGCAATAGTGCATACACAGTGGACGATTTGCTGTTCCGATTTGTCGGAAATTGGTTAGGTTAGTAAATATAAAATATACTTACCTGTCGGGATCATGCGGCCTGCGGTAAATCATACCGATCCCACTGCAGCTCAGGAAGACCTGGTCACAGATGCACCTATCAGGAGACGTATTTTTCGCTGGTGCAGCTAGTTACAGTGATGATCAGCAGCACTAGTCGTTTCTGATGGCTGAATGTTATTTGATCTCTCCTGCTGATACTTAATGCAGGAGTGTGGCTGTTATTTTATGTGAAGTCGCGGCTATCTTTTCTCTTAATGGATAATTCCGTTTTGTGTAGTTCTATGCATAAGCTAATTTGTTAATTCTCTCTTTTAGATCACACAACAGTTATCATGGAGGTACAAGAGCCACAACAATACTTGATAAATAAACTGTTATTGCTAGTGGCAGACCCTTAAGGTGCGTATACACTAGACGATTCACTCCATGAGCGATATCGTCTAGTGTGTCCCCGGCAGTGTGCGTTAACGGCATTGAGCACACACAATGAACATTATCATGAACGATATCGTTCAGGGCCGGGCACTCTCCCTCATCCCCGAACATGCAACAACCTGACTGATCGTCAGGCTGGCCTGCATGTTCGGGCGATGAACGACAATAACCAACGACCCACGGGAGCGCGTATCGTTGGTCGTTCGTCGTTACCGTTCATTGTTTTAGCATACACACTGGCCGATATAGTGAATGATAACGATATTGTTCAGTCGTTAAAAATATCTGAAAGTGTTTACGCACCTTACATGTATAGGGTGAAGTTGGGAAAAAATGCCACATCACCATCAAAAAAATAATTTTTGGCAATCGATAGGGCTACTTGCCTTTGGAAAATAAATAAGTGCATTCTTTGTCTTCCTGCCAATGCGACTCGGACAAATGCGCATGACTTACAACATTGGACAACTGCATGCGCCAGCCCAGAAAATGGGGATGGCCAATGCAGAGTTTGCCAACGATGGTTGACGGGTTTTTAATCATCAGGAGGAAACCATCGATGGTCCCCATTTGTGCAAGGTCTGACATCGGACCTCCGTGGCCGATGTTCACCAGTAAACATTCATAGACGGTAAAATCATTACCATTGGTCTTAGACCATCGGTGGTTAATAGATGTCGATGGTCATTTCTAGTCGAAGGATAGAAGACATAGAGCCTGGTTCTGAGTTGGGTGCGATGCCGATATTAACACAAATGGTCGATATTTTTCAACTGAGCATGTGTCAAAGTAGTGAAAAAGTTGCACAGCGCAGGCGTCAAACTGTGTGCGTACAAAGTCGCAGAATCAATTAAGACACCCGGACTCGGATATGTATTGGGTTTTCCTGTGAGGTGGCTATTCAGGTACACGGAGATGGTCCATGTTATGGGCGTGTAATGGATGCACCAGGGGCCGAAATGAGCATGTGCTGTGATACTACTGTGACCTCAGTCGGCTATTTAAGGGCAGGGAATGAGCGGCGACGGGGACCGACGGTCACTAAGGTGATCTAATGCTGCGTCTTCGAACACAGCACTCGGTTCTGCGATACCGATAGCGTTTTGTTTTTTTTGTTCAGCCTTCTCCTGCGGTATTAGCATATTTTAGCGTAACTGCTGCATCCAAAGATGCAGCGGCAATGTTTGTATAAGGTCCGATGCTACTTACGCATTAAGGATCTGATGGTAGCGCACGTCTCTGATGTATTGGTGTCTGCACATGCGCAGTGCAGGTCCGGCATCTCCCTCGCAGCCCCCTCTCCTCTAGGCCACAGCATGATTGACATGTTGTTTCATTTGGGGGCAGAGCCCCTGTTTTCTGGGAGAGACATGGTCAGGGTCTGCGTCGATGGACGCAGATTTCCAGTCCACGCAAGTGACCAGACCCGGTCAGCCTGCGGTAAGCTTCAGCATCCGCAGCCTGGCCAAAGGAGCAAGCAGCTTGGCTGATGGTTGCGATGGTGCTCCCAGGCTATGACCTCTGTTTATTACAGACACCTCACGCTGCATTAGTATTTTAGATGGACAGAATTGCACAGCTGCTTGCGTGCGGCTTTGCAATTCCTTTCATCTCTGAATCAGGTCCTAAATGAAATTCAACTGGAGAAAACTGGGATGGGAAAATACATAGTAGGTATACTGCGTAGCATAACACAGTGCCAGGCAGCAGCTGCAGAGATCGATACTATCCTAGGATGCAGAAAGGGGAATAAATGCACATCATGCAAACAGAATAAATCATTAGATGAACATCATCTGCAATATGGGACACAGTTTTGGGCACCTTACAGTAGGAAGTACGTTGTTGCACTGGAGGTTATTGGGTTATTTTTTTGCCTTTTTCTATATCAACACAATTAGCATTTGAAACAGTGAACTTTATTAACCTCTGTCTTTTTTTCATCCTTATTCTGGCATGTATTTTTTCCCAGAACTGCTGCTAATCGCAGCTCTACTAACTGAGGGCCTAATTCAGCAGCTAGTGCACTGTTGAACGCAGATTCAGGAATCTGCACAGGCGCCAGACCCGTTCTGCAAGCCCGCACGTAAACTGGCAGCAGACTGGCAGTGATTGACAGTCTACTGCCATTTGGGGCGGCGATGCCCTCCGTTTCCCGAAATAGATGTGTGTCGCCGCCGTTGCGGAGGAGGGAAGAAGTCAGTATTTCCATAGGCTGACGGAGATTTCCTGGCCTCTTCCTGTAAACTGCAGCAGCCGGCTGCGGGACCCCATGGGTCACCACAGCCGGCAAATAGTACGCAGATTATCCAATGCTGTGTTGGACAACGCAGCTCGGATAAGTAATGCACAGGAGGCGTGATGCCTACTGCTGCATTACCATATCTGCAAGGATCGCAATTGCAAAGCTGCCTGCGTGCATATAGCATGTATCTATAGCTTGTGTGCAGCTTTTCAATTACGATCCTTGCAGAATCAGGCCCTGAGTTACAGAATCTTAGTTGTGGGACAGCTACTAGTAACCATGTGCTTAATATAACTGACATTCAGGGTCTGATTCAGAGCCGCTCGTAAGCGGCCGCTCGTTCGTTTCGAGCGATGTTCGCACATCTGCGTATGGGTTTTAGTACGCATGCGCGAACCAGTCAGTGCGGTCAGAAATCGTGTGCTCGCAATATAGCGAATGCCTGCTAATTTGAGTGACAGAATGAGGCGTTTGTGGGTGGTAACAGGGGAAGGTGCTTGAAAACGGGCAGTGGAGATCTGAACGCAGGAGTGCCAAACGGTCAAAACGGGCGTTTTAAGGGTGTGCATAATTAACAAAGCAGCGTCATCGACCACGTCAGTTGGGTGTCTTTTAGCCAGAACTGCTCGCATGATTGCGGTAGGAAAATCCAACCACAAGAATAGCGAGCAGTTCATTCGCCTTTCGATGTACTCGATTAATCTAATAAATAGCGGAGATGACGTATGGTACGAGCGGCCAGGGGGCGTTTTTAAGAAAAAAACGTCCGCATGTTTTGTTCGCTCGTTCAGACCTAGAGGCGTCAACAGACCGCAAAGAGCGAACGGTCAATTTAAATAGTCAGCCCCTTTTTCTGGACGAGCGAGCGCAAATAGCGTCCGGCTCTGAATAAGGTCCTCAGATCTTCTGGCTCCTCTTCCTGACTTAGAAGTTAAATCACAAACAGAATCAGGTCTGTGAAAATATAGAATTCTTAAATTCAGTTGAAAACATGCAAACATTGACAATGGTGGAGTCCTGTGGCCGTAGAGGTATATCGAGATTGCAGAACTTAGAATATCACATGATTAACAGAGTGTCAGAAACTCAGGATAGCAAATGGGTATCAGAGTATTAGATATTTGGGCTTCCACTCTGGTAGTGGTGTGTCATAAACTCAAAATTTCACATGGATAGCAGATTGCCAGGAACTCACAATTGCACAGACATGTCAAGATTGCAGCATAGCACACAGTGGGCCTGATTCAGAGCCGGACGCTCTTGAGCGCTCGCTCTGAATCTGGGCGTTTTTTTGTTGTTGTTGCGGCCTACTGGCCGCTCACTAAGCTGTGGGTGACCACCCACAGCTTTTGCGAGCGGCCAGGTGATGGTCGCGACCATCGGGGCTTGTGACAAGACCCTTGTGGTAGGGTTTCGTCCGTCGCAAGCCCCAGAGAGCTTCCTGCTCTAACAGAGCCCTTCCCCATGAGGCCGTGGCCCTTTTTCGGGTGTGTTATTTAAAAAGTTGGGCGCCAATGCTCTCTCTGGCACAGGGCCCCAAAAAGTCTAGTTACGGCTCTGAGTAGATGGCATTAGCTACCAGGGCCAAGCTCCAGACCTTGGTAAATGGCATTTTAGCAGCCCTCATAGAAACCAATGGATGCTTCTTTTGTGGTTGACAATGTCAGTCAGTGACAGATTTCTCTAATATCTGCTGTGGACCCCTGTTCATACATTTAGGGGATGCTTAGTATTTGCAGGTAGCCCCCCCAGCCCCCAAAAAAAGGTGTTTTCAGGGGGCTTTCCCGTAAATTTATTTTTATAAATATGCCCCTAAATACTTAACGGTGCGTATATGTATATTGTATATGAAAAGTACAGCTCTCCGGCTGTTGGAAAAATGGCAACAACAGCTATTATATAAAATTATGATTACTTTATAGTATGATGGTTAAGTAAATTGATTAAGTTCTTTAAACGCAAAAGATAATCCCAAAAACTGAAAAGTCAGTTTTGCATGAAACTATGGCTCCCAAAATATTACCCAGGGTGCGCCACTCAGGTAAGGCCATAGTACCCCTTTAAAGCGGGACACTCATGAATTACACAGGTTCTGTGGCTGGCTGACTTCCCGTCTGCGCTTCACTTGGTTTTAATCAGCCACAGAACCCCCATACATCTTCGACAGATTGTAGCGATCCTGCAACCCGGCATCGCAGGATCGCTGAAATCCAACATGTTGTATTGCACAGATATACTGATCACGATCAAACAATTTCCGACCGGCGGATCGCCAATCCCATCACTACATTGCTTGGTATGTGAAGTGCAAGCTTTTGTAACTACATAAATCTCCTTGCCTGCTATGCACAGAAGAAACCAAAGGAAAATGGAATATGTACAGCACTTTCATTAATTTTGTTACCAATAGATAACACAGGGCCTAATTCATGCAATCAGCGTGCAAGTACACTGCTGAACACAGATTACTTATTAACGTGAATCTGCGCGTGTGCAGGGCCCATTCTGCGAGTGTGCAGAATGGGTCCTGCTCAATCGTACGCAAGCCCTTGAATGCTTCTGCCTGATTGACAGGCAGAGGCATTTAAGGGGTGGTGCAGGGGCGGATGGCATTCCCGGAAATGGGACATTTCCGACCCCTTTTCCGGGCGTAGCCAGCCCAGGGACTGCGTAGACGTACATCGTCTGCTGTGCTCACAATCCGGCCAGCCCGAGTAAGCTGAGGGTTACTCACCTGGCTGGCCACCTGCCCTGCACCATCCACCATCGCGACCACTGTCCATCGCTGGTCGCAATGGTGATCCCAGCCTGCGTCCTCCGTCGCAATTGCACTACACACTACAGTATATGCCTGCGTGCAGCTTTGCAATTGCCATCCTTGCTGAATCAGGCCCGCACTTAGGGGGTCATTCAGACCCGCTCGCGAGCAAAGTTCGCTTGCTAGCGGGTCGATGTGAGAATGCGCATGCGCACGACGGAGGGAGCTCTGTCGTGCGCATGCGCGAGACCCGGCGAGCAACGAGAAATACTCGGGGTCTCGCACCAAAGGGGGCGTGCTGTCGATGGTGACTGACAGCACGCCCCCTTTGGTGGGCGTGCCGGCCAGACGGAGGCGTTCCTATGGGAACGCCTACCGTCTGAGTCCGGCCCCACTGACATCAGTAATGATGTCAGTGGGAGTGACTTTGGCTCTGATAGAGCCAAAGTCACTCCTGGGCTTGCGGAAGCGAGACCCTACCGCAGGGTCTCGTCGCATGCCCGATGGTCGCGATGGTCTTTGACCATCGCGACCATCATCATGGACTCTCGCGTAAGCTGTGGGTGGTAACCCACAGCTATGCAAGCGTCCATGAGGACGCTCCATTTGCAGGTAGGAGGGCCCTGATTCAGAGCGAGCTCTCTGGTCAGAGCGTTCAGCTCTGAATCAGGCCCTTAGTACACATTGCAGAGTATTATCCTGTAGACAGAAGCACTAAGAGCCTGATTCAGCAAGGAACACAGATGCTAATACGCACGCAATTGGTCAATGTTTGTGCTCTGCGCAAGCATATGCATCGCAGTGCGCATGTGCGAACTAGCAATTGCGATGGGAACTGTGATTGCTGAGGCTACGCAGACTCAGAGCAGAGTGATTGACAGGAAGTGCCATTGGTGAGGGGGTGAATGCAGGTGTGCCAGTTCGTTTCAACGTCATTGCAGAGCTCTGCATAAATAATCCACTGCGTGGCTATAAGCAGCCATTGCACCGATAGTGTGAGTAAGGTCAGGGCTTGTGCATATGGGTCCGATGTTACCGATTGTTTCGCTATGTTCCCCTAGTATACGGATGTAAGTAAGGGGAAGTGGGTGTCCTTATGTTAGGATGCGATTGCAACTGCGTTCCGTGCGTATAAGCAGAATAGCGTTCCATAGTGAATCAGGCCCTAAGACCAAAAGTAATTCCAACACGCATTGCACACTATATAAAACCAAAGTAAGTTGCAAGGGAGGAAAATGGATCAGCTTATTGATTTGCTGAGAGGAAGTGAAAGCAGTTCAATTATTCAGAATTGCTCTATTGTAATCATAAGTTTCTGCCCAAATCATGATCCCCCACCCTGCCAAAACACTCCTGCCCTTTATATTTTATCAACCAATGTCTGGGCATATTAACATATTTAGTGTGGAGGGGGAACCTGGCATTCCCCTTATTGTGAGTGGCTTGGTCTTTGCAATCCTGGTATAGAATTCTCCTTTCTGGTAGAGCAGTGGCAAACGCAGGATTTCTTGAGGGGGGTTTCCAAATGCCTGATTTTAGAGTGAGTGTGGCCAGTCCATGAAGAGGGTATAATTAGCACTTAACCAGCTTTAATATGCGTCATACAAAGTGTATTGTGTGTCATAATTCCAGCATATACAGGACCAGCGATCACAGTAAGCCATTACATGTGGCAGTAGGGCCATCCTGTCTGAGCTTAATGTTTTATGTTAGATGTGAGCACCATTCCAGAGCATTGGAGCAAGTTCGGGAGTCTGGGGGAGCAGCAGAAGAACCTAGCACTGCCCTGGACATATATGTACGTATTGGGCTCTATAGCAGTGCATCCCAAACAGTGCATGTTTTCCAGATCTCCTAGTTGGTGCACAGGTTATTTATTACTGATACATGTTAAAAGATCCACAGGCGGTGCTAATTATTTCATTTGTGATACTATGAAGAACATGCAGCACTAGTAAAATTCTGTTACATTGCTATTTCTATTGTGGTACCAGTGTGGGCTGGGGAGGGGGGTTTCCAGGCAGACGGAAACTCCCCCTGCGTTTGCCTATGTAGAGGTAATGCAGTTTTGGCTCTCAGTACATTGTGTTATTATAAAAAGTAAAATCACACTGTACAAAAAAAATCTATACAGGTATATGTGTAAATTGACACTTTTCATCTAATAGCATAATAGGAAATATCACCCAGAACCGATTCCCCACCAAAAAGTTAAAAATAATGTACACTATTTATGAAGTCAAATCTGACCCTAAGCAGAGATACAGATTGTATAATATAAGACAAAACATCAAGCTCAATACACCAACAATACATTATAAATCTATATGAAAAAATGCAGCAGGCGTTTGGCAGCATCCCCTGAATTTAATGCTCTTTATACACTTTACTTGCATGGCTCTCTAGAGAGTTACATTTCCCTATATTCATCACTATTTACAGTACTTACAGTACATGCTAATCTATACTGACAAACTGCTTCCCTGTTGAGGGCATGACTTTGTTACATCTAGGATATTTAGTACGATGATCTAAAGAAATGCTCCCTTGGGAGCGATTAGTTTGACAGAGCAATAGATTGAATCGGCTCAACTCTTTAGGTTAGATTGTGCATTATTTAAATAAGCCCTGCGACAGATATAGATCTAAAATAGATTCACATACTCCGCTATAGGTGACACAGCGTATCCATAAGCTGTAGCTGCCAGCATACACATGACTTTCCCAATGTCTTTAGATTTCAGCAGGAGCACCGGCATGCACAAAGCATCGGTGCACTTATCCACCTGGAGGGGAATTCAGTTAATAAGCACCCAGACCTGCAGGTGTATCTGGATGAAGACTTAAGCTAGGTATATACTGTACCTGAACGATTTTACTCACGATCCGACCGACTTTATGATTTTATGAGCGATTAAACGATCTTGAGAACATGCGATTTCTTCAGTACACACTAGAGATTCGCTGTTTTGATCTGAACTATAATCTGTCCTCAAGATCGTCAAAATGCTGACTTTTTTTTTAAATGAATTATTAGCAGAAATGTCAGAGAAATGATCAGAAATTCATGCACACTTCAAAATGTTGGCGATATTGGCTCATCGTTTTAGACAAATGTCGGGCAGCAGATCAGATCTAATTATCTGATTTGATTGCTTTTGGAACGATAATTGGCCTTGGGTGCTGCGTACACACTCTGAGATTATCAGGCCAAGCAGCCAGAAATCCTCTGATTGGCCCAATTATTGCATAGTGTGTGCCTAGCTTTACTCTCTCAGTAAGTAGGGTTCTAGGAGCGGCAATAACTCATCTGTTTTGGCAACTTTATGGACCTGTTAGAAGCAATGGTGGAAGCCCTCTGGCAATCCTAAGCAGCAGCAGCACAGAAATATGGGGTTATCTTGCACATAGAATTGCAATGTCATGAGAAAGCTGAAAACTAGGTTGGGAAAAGTAGGATAATTAAGAATGAAGCAGATGAGTTGGAGAAGGTAGAATACTGGCGGATGAAGCTGAAGCAGATGAGTTGGAGAAGGTAGAATACTGGCGGATGAAGCTCAAGCAGATGAGTTGGAGAAGGTAGAATACTGGCGGATGAAGCTGAAGCAGATAAGTTGGAGAAAGTAGAATACTGGCGGATGAAGCTGAAGCAGATGAGATGGAGAAGGTAGAATACTGGCGGATGACGCTGAAGCAGATGAGATGGAGAAGGTAGAATACTGGCGGATGAAGCTGAAGCAGATGAGTTGGAGAAGGTAGAATACTGGCGGATGACGCTGAAGCAGATGAGATGGAGAAGGTAGAATACTGGCGGATGAAGCTGAAGCAGATGAGTTGGAGAAGGTAGAATACTGGCGGATGAAGCAGATGAGATGGAGAAGGTAGAATACTGGCGGATGAAGCTGAAGCAGATGAGTTGGAGAAAGTAGAATACTGGCGGATGACGCTGAAGCAGATGAGATGGAGAAGGTAGAATACTGGCGGATGAAGCTGAAGCAGATGAGTTGGAGAAAGTAGAATACTGGCGGGTGACGCTGAAGCAGATGAGATGGAGAAGGTAGAATACTGGCGGATGAAGCTGAAGCAGATGAGTTGGAGAAGGTAGAATACTGGCGGATGAAGCTGAAGCAGATGAGTTGGAGAAGGTAGAATACTGGCGGATGAACCTGAAGCAGATGAGTTGGAGAAGGTAGAATACTGGCGGATGAAGCTGAAGCAGATGAGTTGGAGAAGGTAGAATACTGGCGGATGACGCTGAAGCAGATGAGTTGGAGAAGGTAGAATACTGGCGGATGAAGCTGAAGCAGATGAGTTGGAGAAGGTAGAATACTGGCGGGTGAAGCAGATGAGATGGAGAAGGTAGAATACTGGCGGATGACGCTGAAGCAGATGAGATGGAGAAGGTGGAATACTGGCGGATGACGCTGAAGCAGATAAGTTGGAAAAGGTAGAATACTGGCGGATGAAGCTGAAGCAGATGAGTTGGAGAAGGTAGAATACTGGCGGATGAAGCTGAAGCAGATGAGTTGGAGAAGGTAGAATACTGGCGGATGAAGCTGAAGCAGATGAGTTGGAGAAGGTAGAATACTGGCGGGTGAAGCAGATGAGATGGAGAAGGTAGAATACTGGCGGGTGAAGCAGATGAGTTGGAGAAGGTGGAATACTGGCGGATGAAGCTGAAGCAGATGAGTTGGAGAAGGTGGAATACTGGCGGATGAAGCTGAAGCAGATGAGTTGGAGAAGGTAGAATACTGGCGGGTGAAGCAGATGAGATGGAGAAGGTAGAATACTGGCGGGTGAAGCAGATGAGTTGGAGAAGGTAGAATACTGGCGGATGAAGCTGAAGCAGATGAGTTGGAGAAGGTAGAATACTGGCGGATGAAGCTGAAGTAGAAAATAAACAATACTCCAGTAGAAATCCTGCTAGGAGTGTGAACTTTATAACCACTTAAAAGACAAATATATATAATAACAAATGCAAACGCACACACACACACGCACAAACTATACTTGCCTACTTTAAAGCCTGGAGAGTAGACGCAGCAGGCCACTTTAGGGAGCGGGGCCGGACTGTCACGTCATTTTAGCACCGCCCCCTCCATACGGACCGGCGATTCCCGATATTATCTCCCCATCCTGCTCATTTCACTAGGGAGTGGTCGAGATGCAGGAGATCCAGCCCCTCTTACGGGGCTGCGGGGGACTACCCAAAAAATTGTGAGTCTCCCACACCTTCCGAGAGAGTAGGCAAGCATCACACACGCGTAGCATTTTCCCATCACCCTTGTAGCACAGATCTTCCTGTAGCAATTGATACACTCCCATAGCATTTCCCCCACTCTGTAGTCTTCATGCCCCACTAACATTATCTCCCAACTACTTTGTCACTAGGTCCCCACTGAAGCATTACCCCCACCTCCCCCTCCAGTGTCAGTAGATGCCTCAGTTACATTACCACCCAACCTCCCCAGTGTCAATGTATCCCCTGGCGGCATTACCCCCTCATGGAGAGCGCTGCAGAGTGTATCTCAGTGGGGGTTGATCATCAGTCGTCCTGAAGATCTCTGCACTCAACTTCAGTCACGGCCGCTACTGCGATATTAGGCGATTGCTGCAGCCGATGTGCTCTTTATTGAGATGCCCAATGGCTGCAGCTCTAATCCACAGTGGTGTGCACAAATCGAGCGAACATCGGCTGCACCATCAAACTTCTGAACAACTCTGGTTCCTCAGAATGTCCGGCCGTATTTTGCTGCCTGTGTCAGTGGAGTGGTGTTATCCCCGGTCACTCCATAGTAATGGTTATTTCTGGTAAGGCACTTGTACAGTACGTATGTACAGTGCAGTCTGTGGGGATTGGGAATTCGGTTTGTTATTTTCCAAAGACCAAGGATGTCTACATGGACCAAACAGGAGGACACCCATGGGTTTGGTAAGTATGATTTCTTTAAATAAAATTCTAAAACATACAGTGTCCATGTACTAACTTTACGTGCCAGCAGACCCTTAATGTTCCACAGGGCAGGGTTGCTGGTACCTGTAGTCCACTTGTAAATAACAATATTGTTATCTATTTTTTTTACACATTAGCCCTGCACCCACTGCCACCAGGGGTGCAAAGAATAGCCATTTTGTTTTTGGGGTCTTTTTGTGTCTTAACAATACGTTATTCTTATATTTATTTGTTGTTCAAAGGACATTATTCTATTTCACTGAGCCTTTTCGTTAGATCTTCACACTGTTTGTATATATATATGTGTTTTTAAATATGAGGGAAAGAAAAAGTTTTTATTTCTGTCCCCATATACTCATAAGCAAATTAGAGTAGTGATCTGCCACTCAGCTAGTGCCAGGTTATACCTCCCTGTGCACAGTTTAAGAAAGCGGGACATCGTGGACCATTGCCGGACAATGAAAATGTTTGGCAGATTACAAAACACCTTTGTGGGGCCACTGAGCTGCACCCCCCCCCCCTCCCCTAGGGTCCAGTCAAATCCGCTTCGAACAGAGGTGGGACCCTGCAGACCAGTAAGAAGTGGATTCCTGTTGGTCTGTGTGGTCATACCCTCCTAGGCATCACATGTAGTGCCAGCTATTCAGGGGCGTATCTATAATGGGTGCAAGGTGTGCAGTGCCGCGTCAGGTTCAGGGTGTGAGGTCCCGCATCGGGGGTCTCATTGCTGCTGAAAACGCCGGAAAATGGCCGCCGCAGCCATTTTTCCGGCGTTTTGAGCATGTGCAATCATTTCCCTGGCGATCTGCGGATGTGCAGTAGACTCTGGGCACACTCTAGTGCCCAGAGTCTACTGTAGCTGCAGTGGCCGGCCAGCCACGTCGGCCGGCTACGGGCCTCCAGGGAGAGAGAAGGGGGCCCTGGACAGGAAATGCACACGGGCCCCCTCCTATTTTAAGACGTCCCTGCAGCTATTGCTACTGTATATCCCATCCTAAAAATAGTTTGAGGAGAAGGTGTATCTATGGTGTCACTGCAAATGCCGGGTAACATCTCCAAATTGCCCAATCTGCCCAATCCACGGCTGTCGCTTAAGTAGCAAACAAGATATTGATACGTGAGTACTATTGGTGACATACACAAGATTAATAATAGTTGACACAGCAGAATCAGTATATGAGGCAGATCAGGCAGTGAGACATAATCAGGAGTTTAGGTTTATTGCAGTGCACAGATTGTACAGCCGTACTGTCGAAGCTGAATAATTGAGTGAGACAAGTTCAGTTTAAAATTTAATCGCAGCGACGCCATCTTGCGAATGGCCGCAAGACTCCATTTTAGAAATGCGATCGCAAGACGCCATTTTGCGTATGGCCGCCTAAGCGCCATTTTAGGTGAACTCACAGTATAGTACATGTGGCGATATTTTTATTAGCACTATGCAATCACTTCTTTCACCATTTTTCATACGCACAATTATTCCCACAAGGGCGCTATTAAATAATCGCAATTAGCGAATGCATGAGACTTAGTATGAAACCGCTGAAAAAGTAGCTCCATGCGCACGCATCTGCCCCAAATTATCTAGCGTCCTTATATCAAATCCCGAATACTCACACACTACATATTCGCACACAAGGTTCCATTAGCATCAAATTGTATGATTCAAGTTGGTTAAGTTAGTTTAAATGCTAAGAAATAGAGGTTTTTGATAACTAAGGTATTATACATGATAAGCAAGGTGTGTTTGGTTTCGTTCTGATGCGTACGCTTTTTACAGCATCCCGGTGTTATCGGTGGAGAGATCGCATCATGCAAACTCAAGTTACGGATCGCAGAACTTACAAGCAACAAAATGTTTAGCTGATGGAATGTTACAGGAGGCGTTACCAGAAAGACTCCGGCTGTTAGAGGCAGGGAAAAGTCTATTTGAAACAACCTGTTAAATGTGTCGTTACATACGCTTCTCTGGGAACCAATGAGATCAGCAGGAAGTTCTCCCTTTGTCCTGTTTCAGTCTGGGGGGGAATAAATACATGTTTCCGAACACTGGTTTGCCAGTTCATGCTGAATATTGGGTGAACTGAGGATATCAAGTTTGAGGTCTATCTCTGGGTCCAGAGGCGCAGCGTATGTATAACTGTACTTGGGTCTGTATTATTTCCTTTTACTCCTAACTTATGTATGTATAGATTGCGTGTAACTGACTGTACTTTTACCTGAATAATACTTGTGCGTTGGAACCACAGATTCCACTCCTGTCTTTATTTTGCGGTTATACTGCGTACGCAATTAGCGTTCTGTTTAGAGGTTTTAGGCAGGCTTTTGTCTTAGAGGTTCTAGGCAGGTGAATCTTAGAGGTTTATAGGAAGGAATATACTAAAGGTTAATACTGACGATTCAACAGTACTCACAGTAACACCAGCAGGCAGCAGACCGTCCAGTCATGTTGTGCAGCGGCAGTATGGGATAAACAGTGGGGACTCCCTGGAGTACTACACATCCATATAGTACTGTGGCGCTCAAACACAGTGACAAGATGGCGCTGAGCAAGCACAGTAGCACTGTCAGCATCCATCATGGTAAAGGACTGATGCTTCAGAAAAGGGACAGCATGAAAATAGCACAGGAGCGCACTCCATATACCAACAAAAAAGATGTCATGAAATGTCTGCTATTCTCAGCGGATGTCCATGTGGCCCGTCACTTGCTCTGTGGCTCTGCAAGGAGCATGTTCACATTCTACAAAGGTTTTTAGATTTCTTTCCAATGGAATTCAGGTAGGAAGCAAGACAAAGTGCCCTGAGGATTTAGATGTGCAAAAGAGTGGGAGGGTGTATGGTGTATGTATTCCTTTCTTTTGTAAAGTGTTTTTCATTGTGTCTATGAATTTATTTTACAGTATTTGTTGCATATAACAAGGCCTTTATTCAAAAAGGAAGGCAAAAGATTGACAGCCAGGCCACTCAGCCAGTCAGCGGCCGCTTACTCTAGTAGGCTGGAGGCCGGACAAGTGCAGGAAACCTCGTAGGGTTCCGTCACTTGCCGGGGAAGAGCTGTATGTGTATACACATAAAGCTCTTCACCGTCCAAAATGGCTCGGGCCTTCTGTTTTTTTGTTTTAATGGCCGGGAGTCTACTGGAGAAGAGGACTGACCTGCGCCAAGAGGTAGGTGAGTATGAATTTTTTTTAATGGAAAAACGGGGATGCTACTGGAGAAGAGGACCGGACACCGGGGAGAAGGTGAGTATAGTGTGTGTGTGTGTGTTGTATTTTGCAATATTACTGTCTACGGTGTGTGTGTACAGTGGTTCTTTTAATATTTTTTTACAGTGGGGGTACTGGTGCCAGCCGCCTGCTGGCAGTTGTACTTCTACAAGTCACAAAGGGCAGGCACGCTGGAACCTATAGTCCCACTGTAAAAAACAATATTACACATTATTTTGACTATTACCCCTGCACCCACTGACCAGGAGTGGAGGAAAGAGCCCTGGCCTCCGGCCTATGCATTGGGTGCTCATGAGAGGGTGGACCCCTTTATTGGGGGGACCCCACCTCCGCTGGGATCTCAGGCCTGGGCTGACTAGTTTGGGGTATTATAGCTTTGGCCAGGGGACCCGATGAAAGGGTCCCCTGTTTGCAGCATTACACCGTGGCTAGTGGAGCCTGGCGCTGGTTTTAAAAATACGGCAAACCCCACCCCATTTTTTAACCCCATATTTTGAAAACCATGACCGGCTCACAGAGCTCAGTGCTTGTTAATTAAATACGGGGGACCCCTACACATTTTATCCACCATTTTTTTTTTTAATCAGGACTGGGTCACAGAGCCTGGGGCTTATTGTGCTTTTTTTGGGGGGGGGGGACCCCAGGCCATTATATTTTTGCTTTTCACACTTTCTTTTACACTATACACACATGCAGCCTGCACGTATCTCACTGATATGTGCAGGCTGTATGTTCAGGAGTATTTGGCTGTGTGTTTCGGCTGTCAAAAGTCTCCCGTATTTCAGCGATGCTGTGAGCATTTAAACTCGGGCAATCTTGGACCAGACCTGATTCTTAATAAATTCATCCCTTGGTATTTACCATTTTACCTTGATTTGTTTCTTCAGTCTGCTTTGATGATTATGTTGTACACAATGGCAACCACAGTCACATAGCACATGATGCAGTGAGAAAGCTGTGTCTGCATTGGGACATCACAGGACATGCTGTGAGCTGTCAGCCTGTGGCAGAGGTGACACTCTTGTGTAGAGAAGCTTAGAAGCAACATGTATTTTCTTTATCAGAAATGTACAACAGGTATATGCTAATTCATTAGGTACGTAACTTATTTATTTATAGGCAAAACAATCTTCTATCTCTGATTGCTGCTTTACATGACAAAACACTACATCAGAAATAAAATGATCAAGTGTGATTTGTGTGGTATATTAAAACCCACTCAGCTCAGCACAATATTGTCTTTAAGTAATATATAGTATATCCACCCATTATCATATACAGTACATCAGATGTTTTATTTCCATATTGGACTGAATCACTGTGTGTAGTGATCTGTGTGCACCCCTCACACTGACTTTGTCATGTGACGTGTGACACTGTGTAATGATCTGTGTGCTCCCCTCACACTAACAGTGTCATGTGACGTGTGACACTGTGTAGTGATCTGCTCCCCTCACACTAACAGTGTCATGTGACGTGTGACACTGTGTAGTGATCTGTGTGCTCCCCTCACACTAACTGTGTCATGTGACGTGTGACACTGTGTAGTGATCTGTGTGCTCCCCTCACACTAACAGTGTCATGTGACGTGTGACACTGTGTAGTGATCTGTGTGCTCCCCTCACACTAACTGTGTCATGTGACGTGTGACACTGTGTAGTGATCTGTGTGCTCCCCTCACACTAACTGTGTCATGTGACACTGTGTAGTGAGAGCCCATCCCAGTGTGTTTTGCAGGTCTCTCAGACAGATGTTTGGAGACTTGTGCAGTGTCTTGCGGATCTGGGGAACTTACAAGGTGAATGCGGTGGATGGAAGTGCGGGATAAAGGGTCAGTGGAGCTTTAATGTAACCTGCTTTCCTGTCCCACAGAACTGATTGAGGTTCTTCAGCTCTGATCCAGCAATGGATACAGGGCAGGTGGAAGAGGAGAATGACCCTACCTCAGTGGGAGGAATGGGAAAACTGTGGCCACTGCCGCCATGTTGGAGGTAAGTGCACGTTTCCACAATAATGCTTAACGCTTTGTCCAGCCAATAGCTACATGCTTTCTATGGAATCAGTATGCAATACCGCCGGCCCTAAAACCTAAACCCTGCGGCTGTCCGCGGCCGGTGCCCGGCTTACCTTCGTTCGGTATGCCAGGAGTCGGGCCCCCAGCATAGGTCTAATGACAGGTGTCGGGATTTCGACGCCTGTCATTAGTACCTTGCCTGGATTTGACAGTCGGGAAGCCGTCGGTCGGCATTTTGACCATCGGCTTCCTGACTGCATCCCCTTTCTAGCCACTTATGGGAAGCACTAGGTACTGCAGCTACTGTGTGGATGGGGCATACTTGGTTTTGTAGTTCAACAGTGGGTGTCCTACAGCAGCCTGTGATTTGTAGCTGCAGGACAAGGGCTCTTTAGCTTTTGGAGCACAAGATAAGCCGTTATTACCTTCTCTGCATAAAACAATAGGGGGTCTATTCATCAATACATAATTATCACTAGTCATAATTATGTCTAAAACCTGCTACAAGTTTAAACAACCTTTCGGAAGCATTCATCATGCCTCATTGCCTAAAGTATCACTTTCGAAAAGCTGCACTTTTTGCAGAGTCAGCTCATACTTTTCCCCTGCAGCTTTCCTCAAACTGTGCATGTGTCGTCATCACCGCCAGTGTCCCCAAATCCCCCTCCCTTCCCCCGCCAACTGCACCGACTCTGCCGCTATCTGTAACCATAGACCACCGTTCACCCCTCCCACCACGCAGGTCTCAGTCCACCCCACCACTGATGTCTGTCCCAGCCCCCTATCTGCCGATGTCTTCCTCACCCGCATCCTTTCACCTCACCTGTCTCCTTGCAGATGGCGTTGTGGATCCAGGAGAGAGCCTGGATGGGAGGAGTAACTGAGGTGAGTCGGAGTCAGTGTGGGGGACAATGGGCTGCAGTGTTGCTGGAACAAACTCTCAGCCTGGTGCAAAGCCAGGGGGGGCGCGATCAGTATGATCGCTCCCCCCCCCAGGCATAGGAGACTGCTGCAGATTGTGCAGGTGCTGGGTCAGGAAATGGCTGCAAATCATTTAAAACCAGTAAAGTAAATGTGATTGAGCCCATCATTAGGAACATTTGTGTTTATTTTCAACCCAAAATACCATTACAAAATCCCAATAATGAGAAGAAAAAAACACAGCTTCTTTAATGAACTTCTGAAAAGCATAGTGCACAAATAAATTAACTTTGAACGTGTCTATGGTTTTATGTGGTGATTGTCTATATTGACCTATATGAAACCCAGCCCTGGAAACAAATACATACAATTAGCACAGTTGCAGTCTGCAAATATGTTCAAACAAAAGAGTAGATGGATTTACGCACAGGCGGATAGGGCCGCCGGCAGGGGCGTCTTAAGAGAGGAGGGGGCCCGTGTGCTCTCCCCGTGCGGGGCCCCCTCCTCTCTCCCCGGTGGCTGGCAGCCGACTGACGTGGCTGGCCAGCCACCGGAGCATTAGTAGACTCTGGGCACTAGAGTGTGTCCTTAGTCTACTGCGCATGCGCAGAACGCCGGAAAAATGGCCGCGGTGGCTATTTTTCGGTGTTCTGTGCATGTTCAGTAGACTCCGGGCACATTCTAGTGCCCGGAGTCTAGTGCGCATGCGCAGAACACCGGAAAATGGCTGCGGCGGCCATTTTCTGGTGTTCCGCGCAGTGCTGCCACCCGACGCGGGACCACGGACAGGTAAGTTCAAAAAAATATGCATGCAGTGTGTGCGGTGCAGGGCCTCCCTGGACCCGGGGGCCTGTGTGCCCCTCACACACTGCACCCATTATAGATACCACTGGCTGCCGGGATACTGGGCTGGTTCCCGCTGGGCCGGCCCATACATTCGCTGGCGGCCGCCTGCCACTCACCCTCACCTGCTGCCACTGTCAGAGCTTAGCTCCCATTGGGCAGCTCTACAGCTTCTGCGCAGTGCGCATGCGAGAAGCTTACTAATTTTGTATAGTTTTTAAAAGGCCGACAGGGGAGCTGCTGCGCATGCCCAGCCATAGCAGCTCCTCCCACAAGCCTTTGAGGAGCCTCAGTCACTACTAATGGCTCCATCTCCAGCCCCTCCGTGGCCCGAGCCGTCTCCATGACAATCTTCTCTGTGCATGCTGAGCCGGCCACAGTCCACAGAAATGCAGCATCGCAGGCAGCCAAATAGAGGAGCAGCAGCAGGTAAGTGTTGGCGGTGGCAGGAAGGGGTGGAGAGTGGGGAATTTAGAGCTAAGGACACAGGGCTGGGGGGGAGGATGGACCTGATGACACAAGGCTGGGGGAGGGTGTTGGAGCTGGTGACACAGGGCTGGGATGACATGGCCTGGGGAATGACTCTGAGACACACAAGGGCTGGGGAAATGAGCCTGAGACTGCCACGCTGGGACTGAAACTGCCGCACTGAGGCTGGGGAATGTATCTGAGACTGCCACACTGGGGCTGGGGAATGTGTCTGAGACTGCCACACTGGGGCTGGGAATGTGTCTGAGACTGCCACACTGGAACTGAGACTGCCACACTGGGGCTGGTACTGCAATGTGGCTGATACTGCAAACACACACTGGGGCTGGGGGAATGGGGCTGAGAGACACACACTGGGTCTGGGGGAATGAGGCTGAGATACACTGGGGCTGGGGGTGGGCCTGGGGATCGAGAGACACAAGGGGTCCTTGGGATGGAGAGACGTAGGGGTCCTGGCGATGGAGAGAGGCAGGGGGTCTTGGTGATGGAGAGACATAGGGGGTCCTGAAGAGAAACATAAGGGGGTCCTGGAGAGAGAAATAAGGGGGCCTAGAGAGAGGCAGGAGGTCCTGGTGAGGAAAAGACAGAGGTAGTCTGGAGAACCACAGTGGGCCTGGAGAAGCATGGGGGGGGGGGGTGAAGACATAGGAGGTCTGGAGTAACAGGGGGGCCTGGAGAGACACAGAAATTGTTTGATCATGGAAATTCACATTTTGCCCTGCACAAAAACTTCTGTTACTGTACATTATCTGGTTATGACGATGACATTGGTTATTTCTACTTCAGGGTCCATAGGGGGTCCACAGGGTTGACCTTGGGGTATAGCTGGATCTGGATCCATGGGCACCACGCAGTTAAAGCTTTAGCTGCTCCCAGGATGCACTTGGGTCCGTCCTCCTCTATACCCCGCCCCCGGCCACAGCATCTCAGTTTGAGTTGGTGCCCGGCCAGAGTCGGGTCACCTGCGCAGGGGGGCTGCAGGAGCAGCCCCCAAAAGCTTTCTATTTTTATTTAAAAAAAAAAAAAAAAGCCTGTTAGATTTTTATTTTAAAACAGAGGCTCTAGTGTGGCAGCGACGGGCTGTCTATGCAGACGCCCATGCTGCCGCTCTCCTTCCCCGCTGGCGCAGCGACGCCAGTACTGCACTGGGGATCGCGGCGGGAGGCCAGAGTCCGTACTAGCCGGACTCTGGGTCCCTCCCTGGACTGCTGCCGGAGTCGCCGGGGACAAGGTAAGCGGCGAGTCGCCGATTAGCGGCGGCTCGCGGGTTTTGCCTGCAGATGCAGTCCTTTGCCCCCGGTCCTAGGGGACAGACCGGGGGCCGCTAGCGGTGGCGGCGGGCTCCCCCTCTGAGGAGGAATAACCCGTGGGACCACTAGACCACCAGGGATATATGGCAAGCGGGATGCCGGCAAGCCCTGGGGTTAATATGCTAGCCAGGGGAGGAAGCCTTCCCTGTTTAGCGGCTCCTCCCCTCAGCTCAGCGCGCCTTTCAGCACGGAGTCTGGCGTCGCTGAGCTGCAGCTACTCGGCCACTCCTCCTCTGAGGTCTCCAGCGGCCATTTTCTCACAGTGGCAGCGCAGATCTTCAGGGAGCACGCGGACCGGTCCCCCTGTGTACCTCTCCCCTGATTAAGGACAACGTACACAGCACTATAGACCTCCCAGACACTGAATCTGGGCAGGTTGATTGTAGTGGAAAGGTGCAGTGAGTATATCTTCCTGCATGGTATGTGACTTTTGCTAGTGCTGCCTGTCTGTGCTTTTTTTCCGCTTACTGTCAGCTTATACCTATCCCTTTACTTCTCCTACAAGCCCTACAGGTGTGTGGAGGAGGGGCGTTTCTACTGACCTCACTTATATAGATCACGTATTTGTGAGGTCCGTCACATACAGTTGTGTGCTACACAGTGCCGTATTGTGGGCTGTTGTTTAGCACACCGGTGAGTGCGTTTTCTTCTGCCCTGTTGCCAGATATATTTTTTGACTATATAATATATTCTGTCATGTCAGACGAGGAGGTTGAGCGATCAGTGGCTCCGGTGTTGGCCTCCTGCGGACGCTGTTCTGCAGGAGTAGATAGGGAGGATTTGTCACAGGATGGCCTGTGTAGTCGATGCCAGGTGGCTCCTGGCCCATCCAGACCTTCTCTGGCGCAGGAACCACCGTGGGCGATGTTTTCTCAAGTGCTGGTGTCTATTGCGGACCGTCTGTCGGTCCCGACTGCTCTCCCTACTAGGTCGTTGCCCCAGCCGACCATCCCCCATTCCCCGGGTGTCCCGCAGTTATTGCGGAGTCCTCCTGGGTCTCAGTCGGTGGGTCCCTATGCGAGGTTGCCTATGTATATACAGGCTTCCCCTGTGCCGCAGCAGCCTGTGGTACCTTTTCAGGCCCCTATGGTGACTCCTCCACCCTGGGTGGATGTGCTCTCCAACTCCGTGCAAAATTTGGCGGCCGCTTCCTCGGCTTTTCAGTCAATGTTGCAGACTGACATGCCTTCTAGGATTTCAAAACGCCCACTCATGACACGGGCTGCTCAGGTATCGGACTCAGAGGGTTCCTCAGATGATGGGGAGGTCCCTGATGACACTGACTCGGACGCCTCGGTCCAGGAAATGGATACCAAGTCGTCCATTAATGTGCAAGCACTAGTTAGGGCGGTGCGAGCTATTCTTCTTATAGAGGATGAGGCACCGGTTCCTAAGTCGAAGTTTCCTAGTTTCAAAAAAACTAAGGTGGCTTCTGCGGTGTTTCCCCTGTCGGATCAGTTGACGGATCATATGGCGGTAGCTTGGCAGGCGCCCAGTAAGAGATTCCTTCCTCAGAAGCGGTTGGCTTCTAATTACCCCTTCCCTGAGGCACATTGTAAAAAATGGGAAACTCCACCGGCGGTGGATTCCCATGTCACCCGTTTAACTCGGGGTGCCACCTTACCATTACCGTCGATATCCTCGCTGAAGGATCCCACGGACAGGAAAGTTGAGACTTGCTTAAAGTCTATTTACTCCCTCTCCGGGGCGGTGGCCCGACCATCCATGGCCATCTCCTGGGTGGCCAAGGCCATTGAGGGGTGGGCCAATGCATTGGAAGATACCTTCCCGGACGACGCTCCGGATGTCCAGCGGGCGTTGTTGGGACAAATGAGGGATGCTGCTTCTTACATTGGAGAAGCTTCTTTAGATGCTAGTCTGCTGACCTCGCGGGTATCGGCTGCAGCGGTGTCTGCCCGCCGATCCTTATGGTTGCGGTCCTGGAGAGCGGACTCTGATTCAAAGAAAGGTCTGGAGGCCTTACCTTTCAATGGGGAATTACTATTTGGTCCGGACTTGGACAAAATAGTGGACACCCTGGCTAAATCCAAGTCGGCCTTCCTCCCTTCGGCGGCACTGCCTGCTAAGGTTCGGAGTTCGGCTTTTCGTTCCTTTCGGGTTCAGGGTAAGGCGAAAGGTCAGTCCTTCCCGAGACAGTCTGCGAGTAAGACGGCCTCTAAACCCAAGAAGCAAGCCTGGAGTGCTCGGCACCCTTCTTCCAAGCAGGAAGATAAACCTGCGGCCTGATGGGACGGGCCTCCCTCTGGGGGACCTCAGAGTGGGAGGCCGACTTCTTCTATTTGCCCAGTGCTGGCACAATACCACCATGGATGCCTGGGTTCGAGAAGTGGTCTCCCAGGGGTACGCCCTGTCTTTTCGGCACAGACCACCCCACCAGTTTTTCTGCACAAGTCCTTCTCAGGACAAGACCAAGGCGTTCAGGTTCAGGAGGCTATAGAGTCCTTGCTGAAAGCAGGGGTCATTGTTCCCGTTCCTCTATCACAACGAGGGACGGGGTATTATTCGTCTCTGTTTCTGGTGCAGAAACCCAATGGTTCTCATCGCCCTATCCTCAACTTGAAGTCTCTGAACAAATTCCTCAGAGTTCCCAAGTTCAGGATGGAAACGTTACGTTCCATCATTCTGGCGATGGAACCGGGGGATTACATGGTGTCCCTGGACATCCAGGACGCCTACCTCCATGTTCCGATAGCATCTTCACACCAGCGGTATCTGAGGTTCGCTATCCTTCAACACCACTATCAGTTCCGGGCGCTACCCTTTGGTCTCTCCACGGCACCGAGGGTGTTCACGAAGATTATGGCGGTCATGGCCGCACATCTTCGGAACCAGAATGTACGGCTGCTGCCGTACCTGGACGACCTCCTGTTGCTGGCGAGCTCCCCGGAGGTACTGCTTCAACATCTCCACCTGACGATCGCTTGCCTGCAAGCACACGGGTGGTTGATAAATTGGAAAAAGTCCTCCCTGATTCCATCACAGCGGATGGTTCATTTGGGAGCCCTGCTGGATTCGCGTCAGCAAAGGATCTTCCTGACTCCGGAGAAGGTCGCCTCCCTACAGCTGCGGATACGCAGTTGCCTGAGCCGTTGCCGCCTGTCGGTCCATTCGGCTATGAGAGTTCTGGGGTCCATGGTGTCGACATTCGACATGGTGGAATTTGCCCAGTTCCATTCCCGGCCCCTGCAGGGGCTGATTCTATCAGAATGGAACGGGTTACCTCACCGGATCCACTCTCAGGTGCTGGTGTTGTCTCCGGACGTTCGGCTATCTTTGGCTTGGTGGCTTCAGACAGCTCATCTGGTCGAGGGGCGCCCATTTTGGATCCCGGACTGGGTCCTGCTCACGACGGATGCCAGTCTCCGGGGTTGGGGGGCAGTGACCGGCTCTTTGTCGCTTCAGGGTCGTTGGTCAGCGGAAGAAGCACTTCTCCCCATCAACATCCTGGAACTGCGGGCAGTATACAGGGCCCTGCAGTCGTCCGGCCCCGCTCTTCACGGAAGGGCGGTACAGGTGCAGTCCGACAACGCCACCACGGTGGCGTATATCAATCACCAAGGCGGAACTCGCAGTCAGGCAGCGATGTCGGAGGTGTCTCGTATCCTGACTTGGGCGGAGAGTCACATTCCAGCGATCTCGGCGGTCTTCATCCCCGGAGTCCTCAATTGGGAGGCGGACTTCCTCAGCCGTCACGACGTGCATCCCGGGGAATGGTCGCTTCACCCAGAGGTGTTTCAGCTACTCGTGGACAGGTGGGGACTGCCGGAGCTGGACTTGATGGCCTCCCGTCACAATCACAAGTTGCCCGTTTACGGGTCAAGGACAAGAGACGCAGGTGCAAGTCTGGTGGACGCGCTGTCGGTGAAATGGACGTTTCACCTGGCGTATCTGTTTCCTCCGATATCCCTGCTTCCTCGGGTTCTGCGGAAATTCAAGCAGGACGGCGGCATGCTCGTGCTGGTAGCTCCGGCGTGGCCCAGACGTCCTTGGTACTCCGATCTCAGGAGCCTCTCCATCGACGCTCCGTACCTTCTTCCTCAGCGTCGGGACCTGTTGTCTCAGGGGCCCTGCCTTTACCCGGATCTGGGTCGGCTGTCTTTGACGGCGTGGCTCTTGAGACAGCCGTCTTGAGGTCTCGGGGCTTCTCCAGTTCGGTTATTGGTACCATGCTCAGGGCACGCAAGCCTGCTTCATCACGGATTTATCACAGAGTGTGGCACACTTACTTTCAGTGGTGTGAGTCCAGACATTATGATCCTCAGGTGTTCCGAGTTTCTAGGATCTTGGAATTTCTTCAGTCAGGATTGGATCTCGGCTTACGCCTTGCATCTCTGAAGGTTTATGTGTCCGCCTTGTCCGTGTGGTTTCAACGGCGGATTGCAATACTACCAGACGTTCACACCTTTTTCCAAGGTGTTCTCAGGATCCAGCCTCCCTTTGTGCCTTCTGTGGCTCCTTGGGACTTGGCGGTGGTGCTACGGGTCCTGCAGGGTCCTCCGTTTGAGCCTCTTGAGGCGGTGGAGCTCAAGTGGCTGACATTTAAGACGGTTTTTCTCCTGGCAATTGCTTCGGCCAGGAGGGTGTCTGAATTGGGGGCGCTTTCCTGTCGCCCTCCTTTCCTGATTTTTCACCAGGACAGAGCGGTGCTCCGCACTCGTCCTGAGTTTTTGCCCAAAGTGGTCTCGAAGTTCCATATTAATCAGGAACTTGTGCCAGCTTTTCAGTCCCCTGATCTTTCAGCTGGTGAGACTTCCTTAGATGTGGTCCGGGCGCTTAGAATTTATGTAGACCGGACGGCTTTGGTTAGGAAGTCTGATTCCTTGTTTATCCTCTTTGGTTTTCACAAGAGGGGTTGGCCTGCCAACAAACAAACGTTAGCCCGTTGGCTTCATTCCGTTATTTGTGAGGCTTATGCACAGGAGGGCTTACCTGTGCCAGCCTCTGTTAAGGCTCATTCCACTCGTTCTGTGGGTCCCTCTTGGGCTGCTAGACGTGGCGCTTCTGCTGTTCAGCTGTGTAAGGCGGCCACTTGGTCTTCAATTCAAACGTTTTTGAGGTTCTATGCGTTTGACACCTTTGCCTCTCAGGATGCATCCTTTGGGCGCCGGGTACTCCTTTCAGCACAGGAGCGTCCCCGCCCTTAGTTGTACTGCTTTGGGACATCCCCAAGGTCAACCCTGTGGACCCCCTATGGACCCTGAAGTAGAAAACAAGAGATATGGTAAGAACTTACCTTTGTTATCTCTGTTTCTACGAAGTCCATAGGGTCCACAGGGCGCCCGCCCTGACGCACCTGGCTTCAAATGGGCTGTGTGACTGGTCACCGGTTTTCCGTCTCCCATTTCTGTGAGTATGGTTTCTTGTGTGTTCCAGTCTTCCTTCTCTCTGTTTAGTCTCCTCCTCCGGCCTTGGCTGCTTACCAACTGAGGTGCTGTGGCCGGGGGCGGGGTATAGAGGAGGACGGACCCAAGTGCATCCTGGGAGCAGCTAAAGCTTTAACTGCGTGGTGCCCATGGATCCAGATCCAGCTATACCCCAAGGTCAACCCTGTGGACCCTATGGACTTCGTAGAAACAGAGATAACAAAGGTAAGTTCTTACCATATCTCTTGTTATTTCTATGTAAACAGGCATCTTCCAGACAATGGGATCTCCTACATGAATAGTGAATACTGGCTGAAGATTCTATCCAGTGAGGCTCAAATTCATCAGAGGTTCAACCATATAGGTCAGTCAGGTGCATAAATATTGGGACATTGACAGAATTTTCATATTTTGGCCTCTATTCACCACCACAGTGGCTTTGAAATGAAACAAACAAGATGTGCTTTAACTGCAGACTTTCAGATGTAATTTGAGGGTAATCATATCCAAGTCAGGTGAACGGTGTAGGAATTACAACGGTTTCTATATGCGCCTAAATACTTTCAAACTGACTGGCCTGTTCCCAGTGCTGGCCTGAACATTAAGCATGTTACATGGGCATGTAAGGCATCAGGCGCCCTGAATGGCGGTGCAGACTCGAGTATAAAATCCCGGCCATCCGCCTTAGCTCTGGCGAGGTAGGGGAGAGGGAAGGCGGAGGGAGGCGCACAAAAAATGTGCAGCTTCCCAGCTGGTCTGTCCCTCCCTGTACCTAGTGCAGAGGGATGGAGGGGAGGGCCCCACTAAGAGTGTATCATTCACCAAGATTTATGTTGCCAGCCCTGCTCCCCTCAGTGGCTTCCTTCCTCCACAGACCCCCGTCCCCTCAACAGGCCCTGCCCACATTAGGGCTGCTTCCCGAAATTTCCCGGGCTGCTTTTCCATCCCAATCCGCCCCTGCGCACAGTAAAGAATAAATACCATCAAGGTATACAGGGGCCCATTTATTAAGGATCGCATTTTGCAATGCGATCAGAGCATGCAGTACCGCCCATGATCGCATTGCAAAATGCGATCATAGCGGCTGAATGTATGACCCGGCACATGCAGGGTGACGGGCTCCAAAAAGAGCCGTCCCTGCGATGTGGCCGGAGTGCATTCCGGGCTGCTGCGCATGCGCAGTCCCGTGGACTGCACATGAGCGGCGCCCATTGCCGGCAGATGGATCCAGGAGATCCCTCCGCTGGCTGATATGCGGATAAGTGCCCATAGGACACGCGGCTAATGCTATCTTCAGATAGCGTTAGCTGCTGGGGCTAATATCGGGAATGCTCCGCATTCCCGATATTGATACTTTTGGCAGCATCGCATCCCCCATAGAAACCTATGGGGGAGGCGGCTGCCGGCGGCAATGGAGGGATCACAGCAGGTATCGGAGATACCTTCTGCGGTCCCTCCTTCATACATCCGGGGGATACTTAGTATTTGAGGTAAACCCCCGAAAACAGGTGTGTTCGGGGAATTTACCTCAAATGCACTTTGATAAATGGGCCCCTCAGTTATTTCCGAGTTTCATTACTTTTTGTAGGTGCAGTTCCACCCTCAGAACCTAATTGCAGTGGGATTTATCTGGAGAAATCCCTGAAGGAGTCTATAATAGCATATACTAACATTTGTATAGCGTAAGTACACACTATGCAGTGTTGACAAAGGTTTTAAAAACCACAGTAATCATCAAAAGCAATTACATGTGGAGTTAATTTTACTTGTATTTAATCAAAGTCAACTCTAATACTAATGAGTATACTCATACATTTCTGTATCCCACAATAAGAGGACGATTTGCAACTCATTTATTTGTTTGCTGTTTTACAGATGAAATACTGCACTTATGATTGTTTTTTCAAATCCACTCCTGGGGTGGGATGCACCAATAATCTGCTTAGTGATAATCAACAGTTACCGGCAACTTTGTTACTTAAAATCATATATCACATATGCAGCATTGTGATTTGTCTACTCATCGACGCACAGATTACCCTGAGAAGCCAATCTCTGCGTATTCCTTTCAGTGCTGTTGTCTCCCATGCAGGGTCGTATCTAGGGGGGTCAAGCAGGCCGCGGTCCAGGATAATGGTTTCATAGGGGTGACTACTACTGGGGGCACTGTATAAGGGGCACTACTGGATGCAATGCATAGGGCGGACCACTACTGGAGGGACTGCATAGGGGAGACCACTACTGGGGGGACTACTACTTGGGGAACTGTATAAGGGGCACTACATAAGGAGCACTACTGGGGGCACTGTATAAGGGGGCACTACATAAGGGGCACTGCATAAGGGTGCACTACTGGGGCACTTTATAAATGGCACTACTGGGGCACTGCATAAGGGGCACTACTGGGGCACTGTATAAGGGAGCACTACTGGGGGCACTGTAAAAAGGGAACTACAAAAGGGGCACTACTGAGGGCACTGTATAAGGGTGCACTACTGGGGGCACTGCATAAGGGGCACTGTATAAGGGTGCACTACTGGGGGCACTGTAAAAAGGGAACTACAAAAGGGGCACTACTGAGGGCACTGTATAAGGGAGCACTACTGGGGGCACTGTAAAAAGGGAACTACAAAAGGGGCACTACTGAGGGCACTGTATAAGGGTGCACTACTGGGGGCACTGCATAAGGGGCACTGTATAAGGGTGCACTACTGGGTTAACTGTATAAGGGGCACTGCATAAGGGGTACTACTAGGGCACTGTATAAGGAGTGGGGATTCAGGTAAGTATTGTTTTTTTATGTGCATCTTTGCATAGGGGGGACGACTACTGGGGGCACTGCATAGGGGTTAACACTACTAGGGGCACTGTATAAGGGGAACTACTGGGGACACTGCATAGGGGGGACCACTACTGGGGCCACTGTATAAGGGGCACTGCATAGGGGGGAACACTACTGGGGACACTGCATAGTGGGGACTACTAATGGGGACTGTATAAAGGGCACTGCATAGGGGGGACTACTACAGGGGACACTGTATAAGGGGCACTATGGGGTACACTGTACAAGGGGCACTGCATAGGGGGGACCACTACTGGGGACACTGCATAGTGGGGACTACTACTGGGGACACTGTATAAAGGGCACTGCATAATGGGGACTACTACTGGGGACACTGTATAAGGGGCACTACGGGGTACACTGTATAAGGGGCACTGCATAGGGGGGACTACTACTGGCAGCACTGTATAAGGGACACTACGGGGGGTTCTGTATAAGGGGCACTACTGGGAGCACTGTATAAGAGTGCACTACTGGGGGCACTGTATAAAGGGCACTGCATAAGGGACTATACTGCGGGCACTGTATAAGGGTGCACTACTGGGGGCACTGTATAAGGGGCATTACTGGAGGCACTGTATAAGGGTGCACAACAGAAGGCACTGTATAAGGGACACTACTGGTGGCACTAAATAAGGGGCACTACTGGGGCACTGAATAAGGGGCACTGCAAATGGGGACATTGCATAAGGGGCACTACTACAGTGGGCATTGCAAGATGGGCACTACTGTTGGGAGCATTAAGGTGCATATAAAATGGAAAGGAATGTTCCCAGAGTGACGAGAAATGGTGGTGTGTCATGTTGACACACCCCCATTTTCAGCGTCCATGCCCATTTTATCGACACAAGCTTTTCGAGTGCGCACATACTTGGGGGGGGGGGTTTGCTGTTTTTTTACTTGCCCTGGGCTCCCAATACCCTATCCACTGCTCCAATGTAAGCCAATGGCAGCTCCCATTTTCGGGTATGCGTCATTGGTGACGTCGCTTAGTCCTCGGCAGTGGATGGCAGTTTAAGTACGGCTTCTTGTTGCGGCAGAGTTTACTTCTTTCTTCTCTGTAGTGATAATACAAAACCTTTTTAGAAGTTACAGCTGATTGTCACTATTAAAATGAAAGGTATTTTACTTAATTAACACACATTTTTTAATATTTATTGTGCACGACCATTTGGATTTTCAATTTATTATATAGATTGCTTGATTATAGCATTAAATATGTTTTTAAATAATAATCTGTTCTTAGATGTTTTAATTGTTCAAATAAATGTGTTTTATATTTTTATATTAAAATATATGTAGTCCCCGGTCTGTTTCTGAGAACTATAAATAACCATAATATGTTCTATAGGGATTTTTATTTGAGAGTCATGGTCACATGCTTAAATGGAATATAGTTTTATAACTTAATGTTAATCATCCCACACAACAATTTCCGCTAGTTCTAAACCCTCCCATCATTTAACTAATTTTTCCATAGTGTTCTCATGAGTCATTCTTACATTAACTTCCTGTAATTCAGGCATTCACACCTCGAGACTTTGTTATATAATAAATGTTTTCATATAACCCTTGTATCCTAATCTATGTCAGATAAATCCCCTATGTTTTTTACAACCCTAGATTATCCATAATAGTCTTATGGTGCGTACACACGTAGCGATTTAAATGACCGATTTGAACGCTAACGATATCGTTACCGTTTTCATTCAAATCAGTTATTTATATGGTCCCTACCAACTTACCATCGACCAGCGATGCGCGGTCACGTATGGACGATAGCGATATCATCCATCGGCCGTGCATGCCAGTCAACTTGCTCGATATCGAGCAGGTTACTGTAGGGATGCTATAGTCATCGGTAAGTATGTGGTGTGCTGGGTGATTGATATCGATCATCCAGCACACCAGGGAGGGTACATGACGATCAGCCAGCGATATCGTATCGCTGGCTGATCGCTACATGTGTATGCGCCATTCCATAAATCTATTATAGGCTCGTTAAACATAGAATTAAAATTTTGACCCTCAATTTGGAAAAAATCTATTTTGTTTCCAATTACATACCTTCATTACACCCCTTGTTTTAGAATCAAAAATATTTTCACTATGCCCATAAATTAACCCCTTAATTTCCCTGATAAACCTATTTTAGCAAGCTGTGCTTCTCCCCCAAATCTTAGCCCACTGCGTTTGATGATTTCCCTGCACACCCCTATGGAATCTTTAACAGCATTGTAACATTTACCTGTTTCCTATATCTACGTAAACTTCCCCCTACTGTGTTTCAGAATCTCTCACTGTTACCCTCGGTTTATTGTTTAACTCCGCATCCTATTTTTTTAGGGCTGGATATCCTCACAGCGCCCAGCAATGAATTTATGTTTTTTCAAAAATCATTCTTGTTAATCAAGATTTTATAATCTCATATATCTCCCCCATATTTCACAGACCCCCTTAATTTTAAATCAACGAGTTCAAGACTCCGTCACCTCACCCATCAGTTTCTTGGTAAATACCAATAAAACATGTCAAGCCCCTGGCACCCACTATCAACGATCATGTGACCATGAAGGGATCTAGTCATAATCTTGGCACTCGAGATGCCAGCGATTAGGGTTTTGGTTCTGGGTTTCCGGCACTGTAAAAAAAAAGGAGAAAGCGGTTGTACTGTTTGGTTGGTCTGTGAAGCAGTATCAATACAACATATATTTATCATAGTGACATTATTGAACAGACATGCCGCCGCCGACGTGCGCGTTTCATTGTAACAATGTCACTATGATAAATATATGTTGTATAGTTACTGCTTCACAGACCAATCCGTGTGATATAATATGAATATTATCTATTGGATTGAGTCTGCATTAGGCACTGAAATGATCAGCAACATAATTGCTGCTATCAGCATATACGTTTGTTGCCAATATACTGAAACAAATGTATCCACTTAAGTAATGAATTGGATGATCTCATGTGAGGTCACTGAACCAACAGATATACCGTTGAATACATGCTTTTGAGCACATTTGACGAAATAACAATAACTATTTTAGATATATAAGTGGACTGATCTATTAATCATTTAATATTTAATAGGAGTTCTACAGAGAATATGTTGCCTATAAGTAAATATTATAACTCTAAAGCTGGGTACACACGTAAAGATTTTCTGTCCAACTATCCAACTAGTTGATTGGTTGGAATGAAAATCTGGTAACGTATGGGAGTAACTGATGATCAGCAATTTGCTCCTAAATGCCAGAAAACAGATGAAAATGGTCGTCAGACAAGTTTGTTAAATGTTTGATCTAAACAATTTGTTCAAACAGTTTTTGTCCATTTTCCGGCATTTGGGAGCAAATTGCTGATTGTCATTTGCTTTCATACCTTACCAGATTTTCATTCCAACCAATCAACTAGTTGGATGGTTGGACAGAAAATCTTTACGTGTGTATGCAGCTTAAATGAGAGGAATGACTTTGCACTACCCCGAGTAGTTTCATTACATTAATGTGAATACAAAATTGTTGTCTCACCCTCGATCTAATATTTACACCTGTGCTATACCATATGATCATGATCTAGATAAGGGGTGGGCAATAAACAGCCCTCCAGCTGTTGACAATCTACAAATCCCAGCATGCCTTGCAACAGGTTTAGCATGACCAAATAGCAAAACTGTGGCTGTGCATGCTGGGATGTGTGGTTCTACAACAGCTGCTGGACGCTTATTGCCCACCCCTAATCTAGATACAGGTTACCCATGATCCTCTGGATATTTATCCAATATGATTTTAGGTAATTAATGGGTACTTTATACCACAGTAACCTGGGAGATTATTCTCCATGTGGTTGTGGTCAGAATAGTACCAGGGATCATATGTGAAACACAGTTTTGGAAACCCACAATAAGAGTATGATAGAGGTCTTAGAATAATAGAGTATTATTCCACCCAATGTAGGATACATGATTATCTCTATGCCTAGGACACTAATTTATAATTGTCACGGCCAGGGTATTTCAGCATGGCGCTAGGCGAGTGTTACCTGTGAGGTCATTGTGGCGCGGGCTGTCTGGTGGCGGAGCTGGTGTCTGGCGGGGGGCTTTGGCTGCGCGCATTGTTGTGCGGGCCTGTTGTCACTCTGCGCTGGTAAGGCCTGGCGGCGTCTCCATTCCGTTTGGCATGGGCGCCGCCATCTTGCCTTCTGGCCATGTGATGCGGCTGGCCAATCCTGGTGAGTCACATGTTCCCTCCGGCCAGTAACAGCACGGCATGGGGTATTTAGGAAGGGTCAGTGCCTTCCTTCTTTGCCAGTGCAACGTGTATCTCAGCCTAGCTGAGAGGGAGTTCTCTGTGCTTTCCTGTTCCTGTGAATCCGCTGTCTGCCAGTCAGCTCCTAGCTCCCACTGGACTACCCCGCTACCTCCATCACCCTTGCCCATACCTGAGTGCCTGAGCCTGCTGACATCCTGCACTTCAGTTCACTATCTGCAAACCTGGCTTGTTTGTTTTCAGTTTCACTACCTGCACACCTGGACTGCTCTAATTGTTTCTACCTGGACATTAACCCTTTTGCTCCCACCACAGAACTCTTGTGCACATTTATATTTTCCTGGACTTTTATTTACTGCCACATTATATGTCTACTTAAGCACTTATTAAAAATTCTAGTTTTATTTACAAATCTGCTTCTGTGATCGCTCCTGCTACCACCCCGGGTCCACAAATAACCCAGAACGTAACAATAATCGGGCCCTGCGCCTTTATATTGAGTGATTTATGATCTATGATAGATGTCCTGAAATAACATACAGGGTACATCAATCAGGACATCAATTCAGTTCTGCCTTTACATAGATTGATTTGTGACCTTTCACCTTATAATTATCATTTGGGAATTTACTTTGTAGCACTCCAGGTGAATTACGCAGTTAATCTGTGGACAGCTATTTTTATACCTAAATTCCCGGTCTGACCCGGAGGTTGGAAAGGGTTCCAAACTGGATCAGACCCGGAAGTTAGCCGGCGCCGACCCAGGATATTCCCGAGTCGGTGCCATTCACACCGGAGCCGAGTCTGCAGCGACCCGGCTCTTCTGGCATGGAAGTGGATGCTTGGAGATGAAATCATCTCCAAGCGCCACTGAAGCCGGCCAATCGGCCGGCATGCGGCGTGCTCCAGGTCATCGTGACCCGGATGGTGCAGTTTACACTGCAGGGTTTCACGGGTCGTTCCTGTGTTAAACCCTGCAAGTTACCTGGGTTGGATTGCCGGGTCACTCCACCCAGGAATCCAACCCTGGCCCCTTTTACACCAAGGAGCTACCCGAGTTAACCCTGCAATAACCCGGGTTTTAGCTCCGGTGTAAAAGGGGTATAATGTGACAATTAATTATAGAAAGAAAAACAGACATCTTGTTTTTTTTAAAAACACTTTTTATTTGAATTGAGCACCATCTTAATCTACTAAAATCTTTCACTGTGCATGGACCTGGACCCAGTGATGTGGAATAGGTATTTTTAATACAGATTAATAAAAGTTATGTATTATGATATTACTTCTCTAATGTGCACCAAACTAGTACAATAGCTTTCTCCTTCCTTTTTTTGCATTCGATTATTTTGGTTGATTAGGCTGCACCCCCATATGTATTGGATTGATAAAAGAAAATGGGGTATCTAAAGTACATATAGCTGACTCAACATTATATCTTTAAAGAATATATGTGTGTGTGCAGACATAAAATAAAATTATTTTCCTAATAAACTCATTATGAAGGCAAATCTATTGCAACTATACTCCATAAGTATTATCAGACCCATTACTCTCAAGGATCCATAGATCAGTAAAGCAAAAATTAATATTGGCAACAGATTATTTTGCTACAAATTTCTTCTGCGCAAATCGAACACTCGTGGCTCCAATTACCCCTGTCAGGACTTGATTTGAAATTGGACCCGCGGTGGAGAGAGGTGGTGACCGTAGAACGGGTGTTTGGTATTGAAACGAAACTAGCCTTAGAGGGGTGTTATTCATGAATAAAAGATTAAATGAAGAAAGCTTGATAGTAGAACACTGTAGAATTCGTGGAGTATGTCAGACTTAGAGGCTGTAACACTGGAAGGGACACTAGGACCACGGGAATGACAGTGTCACCCTCTTCTCAAATTGTGTGACTTTCATTACCATTTGCTGCAGGTTAGGATTTCTGCCTGTCCTTGTTCGAGAACCATGCACTGACATCACCATCATGCACTATGTCAGCTGCTAGTATTCTTCCACTGGGAGTGCTCCTGCTTCAGCTGACCAGCCTATCAGAGACTGGCAGCGGATTCATATCCCCTGTGAGAACTCCCACTGGTGTCAGATCAAAGAGTTGCTTCCCAGTGTTCAGTTCTATCCTGTGGCTCCTTTGTGTGGGAACATGCAGGATTGGTTGCTAGGGCTCCCAGGATGATGCTGAGATCGGATTGGCTTACCAGGTCACATGTCAGAATCCAAGATGGCGGCGCCCAGTAGTCTGCAGTGCTGGAATGCTGCCTGTCACCACATCAGTCAGCAGTCCAGCCACCTTGCCTCAAGGACTCCTCTGCACTAGTGTTACCTCCGGAAGCCAGTATCTCCACAGAAGGGACCCTGCCAGAGCGCCCCAACAGGTAAGGTCCACGATGCAGCACAGCCCTGGTCGTGACAGTACCCCCTCCTTTATGGGTGACCTCCGGGAACTTTTTAGGTTTCTCTGGTCTTTCGGTCTTGCCTTCACCCAACATCGCTCCTCAGGACCGTACGCTCTCCAATCTAGAAGGTACAGGAGTTGGCCGTAGCGAAACCGAGAGTCTAAGATTTGTTTAACCTCGAACTCCACTCCTCTTTCTGTTTGAACTTTAGGAGACTGTGGCAACACTTTAATTTGTAGGCCATGGATTGATGACTTCCGTGATGGAGAAGAGACCAATAAAGCAGAGTGTGAACTTCATTGAAGGAACTCTGAGCCTTAGATTGCAGGTGGATAACCACACTTGGTCTCCCACCTTCATACTGGGAATGGCCCTTCTCTTCCTATCTGCCCCCAATTTGTATCGGTGAGAAGTCTTATGAAGGGAAGAATGGACTTGGGCCCAAATTTGTGAGAAATCTTGTAATGTTGAAGTCACAGCTGGAACATCAAAAACTGGCAGAGGCATCAGGTTTCCTGCAGGAGCTTGTCTGGAAGTTTTATGTTGCGCACATAACGTGCAAGAAGAGATGAATTCTGTAACCTCAGACTTCATGGCTGGCCACCAGTAGGATTGTTGTAAAGATTCCAGGGTTTTCATGGATGCCCATGTGCCCAGAAAGCGAGAAGTATGTGCCCAAGTTAGGAGTTGTTTACGTAAATCTGGTGCCACTAAAGTTTTCCCAGGAGGTGGTTGAATATGAAGTGTAGTAAAAACCTTGGACTCTAGGACTGTAGATTCTTTAAGATCTTTGGGGAAGTTTTCGGAAGATAACGAACGAGAAAGAGCATCCGCCTTTTGGTTTAGGGATTCTGGACGGAAAGTCAAGGTAAAATCGAAACGAGAGAAGAAAGTAGCCAATCGAGACAAACGTGAACTGAGACACTGGATGTTCTTTAAAAATAATAGATTTCGATGGTCCGTATATACGGTGATGAAATATTTTGCTCCCTCGAGGCGATATCACCATTCTGTGAAGGCCAATTTAACCGCCAATAATTCTTGTTCCCCTATAGGGTAGTTTCTCTCGGCTGGTAAAAAGTTTTTTGAGAAAAACCCACAAGGATGAACTTTATTATCTTCAAATTTCTGTGATAATACCGGCCCCATGGCTTCGGATGAGGCATCTACCTCCAGGAAAAAAAGGACTATTGACGTCAGGTTGTCTTAGGATGGGTGCAGAGATAAAGGATTGTTTCAGCATTTGGAAAGCCGTCTCAGCTTCAGGAGGCCATTGAGAAGGGTTAGCTCCTTTGCAGGTCAAAGCCAAAATAGGTGCCACTAGAGAAGAAAAGCCTATTATGAATTTCCTGTAGTAATTGGCAAAGCCTAATAATCTTTGCACAGCTTTCAAAGAATTAGGACGAGACAGTCCAGAATGGCTTGTACCTTCTTGGGATCCATCTCCAACCCAGAACCCGGGATAATCTATCCTAAAAACGGAATGGAGGGTACCTCAAAAACACACTTTTCAACCTTGCATTATAGGTGGTTTCTCCTCAGGCGGGCCAAGACCTCCTTCATGTGTGATCGATGATTTTCAAGTCTAGAGGAGAAAATCAAGATGTCGTCGAAGTATACAACAACTGACACATAAAGTAGATCTCTGAAAATTGAATTGACAAAATTTTTGAAAGACAGTGGGTGCATTACAGAGACCGAAGGGCATTAGCAAATACTCTAAATGTCCGTCCCGAGTGTTGAAGGCAGTCTTCCATTCATCTGACAGACCACACCAAAAGGCAGATACCAGAGCCTCTTCATTCCATTTTAATTCCGATGCCAACTTTTGAAACTGAATGACATACTGGCTAAACGGACGATTCCCTTGGCGGAGACACATAATCGCAATGGAGGCTGATGTCGTTCTTCCAGGTTCATCAAAAATCCTATGATAGGACTCCAGAAAGTCAGTGTAATTGTCCAGCAATGGATCCGACCTCTCCCATAATGGTGAAACCCTATCTAATGCAGATCCAGACAGCAGAGAAACAATATAGGGGACCTTAGATTTTGAAATAGGAATATTTGCAGGTTGGAGGGTGTACTTAGTACATCAGCAAAGTACCTGCTCATTATACCTATCTCCTGTGTCAGTTCTAATTCTGTAGTCACAGTGTAGTCTCCTAATATCATTATCCAGCGACAGCTCTGTGTCTGAAGCCCTCGAGTGTGTACTCCGTACGTTATCCAAGTACTATCTCCTGTGCCAGCATTGCGACTGAAACCACTAAGTGTGTACTCAACACACCTCTTCAGTACAATCCTCCAATATCTTTCTCCTGTGCTTGCCCTGTGGTAGTATACTTCCATTTTTTACCACTTGTGTCAGATACCTGACCAGAGGGCCGCGACATGCCTACTGGGTGCAGCTTATCCCGCTTGGAGGGGTCACTGGTGAACACCTCTCAGTAGGTTAGACTCCGCGCCTTTTGGTCAGGTCTCGCCAACATCCGGTACTGGTGGATGAGGAAGTTACTAATCCAGGCCCCTCGCCTCCTTTTCCCTCTTCAACCTGGATCCACGTCTTCTAATCTCATGGCGGAGAATCACCTTAGCCAGAGCATGACATGCCTTCAAACCAATTAAAACCCCTGGACCCGGATGGCCTTAGTGGCAAATTTTTTAAAACACTTGTCCTAAAATTGTAGAACCTCTCACAGCCTTCTTTATTTCTATCCTTATCTACCATTCTCTTCCCCTACATTTTAATTCGGCCCTGGTGAAATTACTATTAAAACCTGGTAAGGACCCACTCCTTCCCTCCTCCTACATACCCATTTCCCTACTTAATACTGATTACAAGTTGCTTACAAAAATATTAGCAGATGGAATGAAAGTGATTCTACCATCAATTATTCACCCAGACGAAACCGGCTTTATCTGGGGCAGAAATTCTGTTTCTAATATCCAAAAAGTGTTAGCAGTTCTCCAATCCCTTGAGGCCTCCCCTTCAAGTGATCCTGGGTTCCTGTTATCTCTAGATGCTGAAAAAGCACTTGACTTGGTAACCTGGGATCACCTATTCGAGACGCTTGCCCGTTTTGACTTTCCTGACAGTTTTATTCGCCTGCTGGGAACATTATATTGTGATCCAAATACCCAAATACTCAACAATAGATTCCTGTCCCCTCCCTTTATCATCCAAATGGGCACACAACAAGGGTGTCCCTTATCTCCACTGTTATTTGCTACCACTTTGGAGCCCTTGGCAATTTCTCTCCGACAAGCATCAGGTTTTACTGGCATAAAGGTCAGAGATGTAGAGCCCAAACTGGGGTTGTTTGCGGATGACATGCTCCTTTTTGTATGGAATCCTTCAATGTCTATCAGTCAGGGTTCAGCCTAGGATCGGCTATCTCTTACCTCCGTGCCGGCTTCCCCTGACTTCCTTCGGGTCAGACGCCTGATGCAGTGAGGGGTGAGATTCTGAGTATTCTACCTTAGGTGCTTTTGCGGACTTCCATGGTCGGCTGTGTGTTTTGGGGATCGGAGTTCCCATCATGGGCACCACCATGACAGTTCCTCTCATGTGACAGTCCTCCTAACCAATGGTAGCATGATCTCAGTCAGCTGACGCTGTGCTCCAATAATCTGCTACCCCTGGGTATAAATCCGCCCCCAGAACTTCAGGAAGATGCTGTTCAACTTCGTTATTTCAGTACCTGTGATATTCCCACTGTTGCTCTGTGCTTAATCCTTCAGCGTGTTGCTTCATCCTGCTCACAGTTTTCAGTTTCCTGTATTAGCTTCCATGCTAACCCTTAGTCTGAGACTTTAGCTTTCTCACAGTACTTCAGTGTTTCATGTCTCTTCCCTGTGTGGCTTTGTGTATGTGCTGCTAATTCTATTGCAGCTTTCCTGTGGCTATTACCCTGTGTCACTGAGGTGTCAGATTACCTGCTAGTACTAATTAGCTCACAGCTGGACCTCCCAGCACTCTCCTAGTAATTGCCTTTGTCCAGTACCAGCATTACTAGCTTCCCCAGTTTATTCCTGTCTTCCCTCTGTGTTTTACTGTGCTTATCAGCTCCAGAATCTGTTGCAGTTCCTGTACATTCTTCTGTGTTTCCAAGCTAGCCTGCAACTGGGATACTACATGTGCCTGTGTCCACTTCTCTCTGTGTTTTGTCTGTGCAGTCAACACCTACATTTATAGCTTTCCAGTGCATGTTTGTGTTCTTTGCTCTGTGTCTTGTCTCTGCAAATCAGCTCCAAACATATCTAGCAATTCCCAATATATGCCTCTGTTTTTCTGTGCAATCAGCACTTGGACTTCTTAGTGATTCTCAGTACACTTTCCAGTATTCCTATGTTAGCCTGTGATTAGGATCCCTAACAGCGTTTCAATATCTAAGCTTCCAGTTTACCTCCTGTGCTCTAGCATTTGCTTAGTTAAATATAGTTTCCGGTCTTCTGCCATTCCCAGGTACCTGTCCACAGGGCCGCGACCTGCTCACTTGGTGCAGCGGAAAACCAAATCCCAATTGGAGGGGTCACTGGAGAAAACCACCAAGTGAGTTAGACTCCACGCCTCTGGGCAGGTCTAGCCAAACCTGTGTTCGGCCGCAACTAGGAGACCTAGTCCAGTCACTTCCCAGGTCACCCGAACCCCCCGGCTTACCGTCCTCCACAGAGGAACATTTGCATCGGATCGTGACAGTTTGAACAGCCCAAAAATATGCAAGCCGCCGGGTTCCAGGGTGAAGCAGGTTTTCAGGATTTACTTTTTCGTGTGACTGCACAAGAGACAGCTCTGCAATCCATCAGACAGCAGCTGCAAGAACTCTCTAGTCAAATGATGTTTTTTCATTCGGTTCTAGCTGCTTTGTCCCCAGACACACCACAAATTCCGCCAATGAATTCTGCACAGCTTCGTTCTGAAGTTCCAATTACCTCTAAGATGAAAATGTTTCTGTGTATACTAGTGAACCTCTCAAGAGTCCTCTGGTCCCCCAATTATTTGATATTCATGACCATGAACCTTTCAAGAGTTTCTACTGGCTTCTAGAACAACTACAAAATCTCCGTCCCAAAATTTTTCAAGTTATTCCCAAGCTTTCTAGTGCAACTCCTGACTTGACTAACAGCTCTCCCAAGCAAACTACAGTAAAGCATCAAAGTTTCCTGCGCCTAAACTTACTGAGGTTGAACGTCAGCGACGCCGGGAACTACATCTGTTTTTATATTGCGGTTATGACGATCACTTTCTTAAGGACTGTACTCTGCGCCCACTGAGAAGTGGTGGCAAGTGTGTGACTCCCAACGTCTGCGCTTTCAGTTCTTCCCATCATCCATCAGTGATTCCCATTTCTTCAGTTACAGATAAGGAGGTGGTGCCCACTCAGCAAAAGAAAGTTCAAGTTTTCGATTGGGGCCCTGCTACAAGATGCTTCAACCTTCGTCTAAGAAATATTGGGAAGATATTTCAACCTTCTAAAGTCAGGGACACTACTCATTGCATTTCTACTGGTCCCAGCCCGGATTCTGCCCGTTCCGGTCCCAGCCCGGATTCTGCCCATTCCGGTCCCAGCCCGGATTCTGCCCGTTCCGGTCCCAGCCCGGATTCTGCCATTTCCGGTCCCAGCCCGGATTCTGTTTTTCCCAATACGGGACTCCAGTCAGTAGCCCCAGAAGGTGTCCCAACTTCCTTACCCCAAGTGAGTGTCCCAAGTCTTGCACCCCAGGAGGGGGTCCCAAGTCTCGCACCCCAGAAGGGGTCCCAAGTCTCGCACCCCGGGAGGGGGTCTCAAATCTCGCACCCCAGGAGGGGGTCTCAAGTCTCACACCCCAGGAGGGGGTCTCAAGTCTTGCACTGGTCTCAAGTCTTGCACTCCAGCAGGGGGTCTCAAGTCTCGTACCTCAAGAGGGGGTTCCAAGTCTCTCACCCCAGGAGGGGGTTACAAGTTTTGTTCCCCAGGAGAGGGCCATCGTTTCAAGTGTTACACCCCAAGAAAGGGTCTCAAGTTTCAAACCTCAAGAGGAGGTTTTGAGTCACTCACCCCAGGAGGAAGTCTCTGTTCTCGAATCCCAAAAGGGGGTTTCATGTTCCATACCCCAAAAGGAAAACCGTGTCTGCTTCCCCAGAAGGGGGTTTTAGGTCCCATACTCCAACAGGGAGTGTCAAGTTCTGTACTCCAGGAGGGGGCTTTAAGTCTCTCACCCCAGGAGGGTGTTACAAGTTTTGTGCCCCAGGAGGGGGCATTCATTTCAAGTCTTTTACCCCAGGAAAGGGTTGCAAGTGTTGTACCCCTGGAGAAGACTTTTGTTTCAAGTTTCACACCCCAGGAGTGGGCCTTCGCTTTGAGTTTCGCACCCCAGGAGGGGGCTTTTGTTTTGAGTTTCACGCCTCAAGGGGAGGTCTTCGTTTCAAGTCTTATGCCCCAAGAGAGGGTCTTCATTTCAAGTATTATTCCCCAGAAAGGGATTTCAAGTATCTTACCCCAGGAAGGGGTCACAAGGCAAGCACCCCAACAGGGGTTTCCTGATGATATACCCCAGGAGGGGGTTTCTAGTGTTATGCCCCAAAAGGTGGTCCCAAATACTATTCCCCAGAAAGGGATTTCAAGTATCCTACCCCAGGAGGGGGTTTCAAGCCTCTTACCCCGAGAGAGGGTTCCTAGTGTCCTTCCCCAGGACGGGACTTCAAGTGTCTCACCCCAGGATGGGGTTTCCAGTGTTATTCCCCAAAAGGGACTTCCAAGTGTTTTACCCCAAAAGGGGGTTTCAAGTATTATACTCCAAGATGGGATTCCTAGTGCCATTCCCCAGGGGGGGATTTCGAGTATTGCATTTCCGAAGGAGAGTGCAAGTGTCTTACCCCAGGAGGGGGTCTCAAGTCTTGTACCCCAAGAACAAGGGTTTCCAAGTGTTACTCCCCAAGATGGGGGTTCTAGTGTCATACCTCAGCAGGAGTCTACTAGTGGTACTCCTCATGAGGGAATCCCAAGTCTTACATCCCAAGAAGGAGTTTCAAAATCCGTATCCCAGGGAAAGATCTCAAGTTTCTTGCACCAAGAAAGGATCTCCGGTTCTTTACTCAAGGAAGAGTCTTCTGGTGTTGTGTCAAAGTCAAACGTTTTAGTGCCCCATCAGTTAAGATGTTCACAAAATGACACTACGATTATATCTATAGGTATCCCTCAGGATCCATCTGATGTTTCTATGCCCATTCTTTTTGATGGAGATATAACACAGTATTATGCCTTGGTGGATCATTTCATCGCTATTATGAAATCCTCGCCATGGTCTGAAATCAAGCCTACTAATGTAGTAAAAATGATCATTTCATCTTTCCGAGGTAAAGCCTGGGACTGGGTTGAGCCTATTTATGATTCAAAGGATCCGATGCTGTCAGATTTAGTAGCCTTTTCTGCGGCAGTCATTAAAGAATTTGGCCCAACTTATCCTGACAGTTCTCTCGGGAATACTCATCTCAACAAAGCCTCAAGTTCTGGGGTACCACCCTCTACTATTAAGCTCAGATACATTTCTTTGAGTCCTTCTCAAATAGATCTGGTACAAGAACAACCTGTCCCGAAGGATAAGACTCAAGGAGGCATAAGGATGATGAATTATAATACAGATTCTAACTACGATCCTCAGTACGATGAAAAAATAATTTCGGTAGTTCCCGTGAAAGACACTTTGCAACTTAAGTCTTCTACTTCTAGTGGTTCGAAAAAGTCTCGGAAAAAGAAGAATCGATGACTTCCTGGTGACCAAACCTTTCTATGACAAGTTGACCATTTTTTCCAATTATTTAGTCCCAATTGAAGTTTGAGAGACCATCAGGTAGTTGTGTACCTTGTTCTTCTAATCTTCAAAAACATCTTATGTCTTCAAGCAAAGATTTTTTGACTTTCCTGTGTTTTCAAGTATTTTTTGTGTCTTTCTGAGGAGTTCCAGCTGAGCTTTTATGGGTGTTCGGTGCCCACCCTAAAAGGAGGGGGTACTGTCAGGGTTCAGCCTAGGATCGGCTATCTCTTACTTCCGTGCCGGCTTCCAGACGCCTGGTGCAGTGAGGGGTGAGATGCTGAGTATTCTACCTTAGGTGCTTTTGCAGACTTCCATGGTCGGCTGTGTGTTTTGGGGATCGGAGTTCCCATCTGGGTGCCGCCATGACAGTTCCTCTCATGTGACAGCCCTCCTAACCAATGGTAGCATAATCTCAGTCACCTGATGCTGTGCTCCAATAATCTGCTACCCCTGGGTATAAATCCGCCCCCAGAACTTCAGGAAGATGCTGTTCAACTTCGTTATTCCAGTATCTGTGATACTCCCACTTTTGCTCTGTGCTAAATCCTTCAGCGTGTTGCTTCATCCTGCTCACAGTTTTCAGTTTCCTGTATTAGCTTCCATGCTAACCCTTAGTCTGAGACTTTAGCTTTCTCACAGTACTTCAGTGTTTCATGTTTCTTCACTGTGTGTCTTTGTATATGTGCTGCTAATTCTATTGCAGCTTTCCTGTGGCTATTACCCTGTATCACTGAGGTGTCAGATTACCTGCTAGTACTAATTAGCTCACAGCTGGACCTCCCAGCACTCTCCTAGTAATTGCCTTTGTCCAGTACCAGCATTACTAGGTTCCCAAGTTTATTCCTGTCTTCCCTCTGTGTTTCACTGTGTTTATCAGCTCCAGACTCTGTTGCAGTTCCTGTACATTCTTCTGTGTTTCCATGCTAGCCTGCGACTGGGATTACTACATGTGCCTGTGTCCACTTCTCTCTGTGTTTTGTCTGTGCAGTCAACACCTACATTCATAGCTTTCCAGTGCATGTTTGTGTTCTTTGCTCTGTGTCTTGTCTCTGCAAATCAGCTCCAAACATATCTAGCAATTCCCAATATATGCCTCTGTTTTTCTGTGCAATCAGCACTTGGACTTCTTAGTGACTCTCAGTACACTTTCCAGTATTCCTATGCTAGCCTGTGATTAGGATCCCTAACAGCATTTCAATATCTAAGCTTCCAGTTTACCTCCTGTGCTCTAGCATTTGCTTAGTTAAATATAGTTTCCGGTCTTCTGCCATTCCCAGGTACCTGTCCAGAGGGCCGCGACCTGCTCACTTGGTGCAGCGGAAAACCAAATTCCAATTGTAGGGGTCACTGGAGAAAACCACCAAGTGAGTTAGACTCCGCGCCTCTGGGCAGGTCTAGCCAAACCTGTGTTCGGCCGTAACTAGAAGACCTAGTCCAGTCACTTCCCAGGTCACCCGAACCCCCCGGCTTACCGTCCTCCACAGAGGAACATTTGCATCGGATCGTGACACTATCCCAAACATTTTTAAGGTTATTCAAGAATTCAGCTCATTCGCTGCTTACCAAATTAATGGTAATAAATCAGAATTAGTCCCTCTCGCCACTTCCAGTCACTCTGCTTTTCCCTCTCACCTCTCTCTTATGTTTACAGTTACCCCGTACAAACTGAAATATCTGGGGATTCATATTCCTTGTCATCTATCTCATCTGTATTCTATTAATTTTTCTCCCATACTAATTCAAATTAAGATGCAATTGGAAGCCTGGATGGATCTAAAACTTTCATTGCTAGGCAGGGTTACGATCGTTAAGTCTATTGTCTTCCCCAAACTGGCCTACTTACTTCAAATAAATGTTATCAGTTACAATAACGAATACAGATGCTCTACGTTGCACCCAATTGTTCTCTAAATTTATATGGCGTAATGGTAAACCTCGAAAGCCTTGCTCCCTTATGTACATTCCTAAGAAACAATGAGGGTTGGGTATGCCTCGCATTCTAGCGTTTGCAAAAACAGCTCTTTTCCGATATATATCGGACTGGCTTCTCCATTTGAATAACTTTTCCAACACAGCACTGGAGGAAGCTCTATTTTACCCATATTCCCCGGTGGCTTTGCTACACTTGCCTATCACTAAGATTCCGGAAACATGAGGTAATAACGTCCTCTTTTGGGACACATATAAGGCTCGGATAGCTGTTAATAGATACCTCCAGAGCGACCCATTTTCTACACTGTATATACCTCTGTGGGGAAACCCAACTTTTCTTCCCTCCTTAGATAACCCGGCTTACAAATCTTGGTACTATTAGGGAATTCTCACCATCTTGGATGTCTTTGACCCTGGCGGACAATTACTCTCATTCACACAACTTCAAGAGCGATTTTATCTACCTCATTCACACTTTTTTATGTATATTCAAACTACATCCAGTCTCTTACTGAACCCCTATGCTCTACACACTTCCTCCACTTTACGGAATGTTCTTACCTTTAGTCAAACTTATTAGTCACACGCCAACACTCTCTGCTCTTAAGTCTGCAGGCCAAAGTTCCAGTAGGGAAGAACCGCACGGTAAGGAGCCCCCTGAAAGGGTCCACCTACACTCCCACCCACAGCCAGTTGAGCACCTACATACCCTTCGCCCCCACCCACAGTCCCTTATCCCAGACACCAACCCAAACCCCCCACCTACCCATTCCTGCCCATTCCCCGTCAATCCGGAGCAGCATTGTGACTATTCGATTAAATGGTTTGGGCCTCACGCACTCATTTGTTTGTCTTTATTTCCACACACAATAAGATTCATCACCACTAACACAACATCCCCTCCAGCCCCCACACAAAGAGCGCACCCAACCACCATTATCGCATTGACCAAAAACAGGACCAGGTACTCCTGATAACAGGTGCAGCAGATTCACCCCTTCTTGGATTAGTGCCGCTTCCGCCCACCATTTACTTATCTGCCCCCAAAGTGATATTCTGGGGAATCTTCGCTTGGTCACGCCCCTTTATTTAGGCTACTTAATTTTTTTGGCTGGGTGTGCCTTCTGCGAACAGAGTGTATCCAGGGTGTGCACAGGGTGTCACCAGACCGGGTGATGCCTCTGACTGAAAGAATATGGTTCAAAAATGTAAATAAGAACAATAGGGGTAGACTATAAGAATAAGGGGTAGAACAGTGGAAAACAAGATTTTAAAAATACAGGATGAGAAATAAAAAATTGAGGAAGTCAGGAATACTAGAGTTCAGTTAGATAACTAAGATGAATAGTGGGGAGACTAGAAATGTATGAGGAGAGGGAAAAATATGGGGGAGTAACATGGGAAGACAAAGATTATGGGTCTACTCATCAACACTAAAATAACGTTTTTAAGGACATTTTCCTTAATTACCGTTTTTTTATTATTCATGAACACACTGAACACAGGAGATATCACTGATATCTCCTTGTTAAGTCCGCATGCGTTAATTTCCACACTCCCCATACATTAGTACATTAATATGGGGACATGGGCAATAGGCTATTCATCAAATTCCAAAAATTATGTATTCTCGGAATTTGATGGTGTTACTATACGCCACTCTCAGGTGGCGTACTTTTCGCATGCCGGACTTTTCGCTGACTCTCAGGTGGCGTATAGCGGGTTATACTTACCTGCTTTCAGCTGGGCAGGTCCTACTCAGCTCCCTCCGTCACTACCTCGTCCCTTCTCCGGCTCCGGCCGCTGCTCCAACTGTGTTCTCCCGGAAGAACACAGTAAAGTTTAAAAAAAAATTAAAATGTAAATATATATAACTTTACTGTTTTCTCCTCTTCAGATGGGAGATCTGGGTCCACGGCTACAGCGGCCAGGGAGTTGAGCGGAGGGCAGGAGGGGAGGGACGGAGGGGTTGGGAGACACACAGAATTACCACAGCTGTAGCCAGTGCTGCGCATGCGTCGCTTTTGTGAATGTAATGGCGCATGCACAGCACTGATTACAGCTGCGGTAAGTTCGTGTTCAGAGGGAAAAGTATCTATTTTCCTTAGAGCTGTCATCGCAAAAATGACAGCTTTTCGGAATAGATACTGATGGAGAGGAGGAATGACGAATTCCTCCGGTAATTAGGTAGATCTCCATGCGAGTTCTAAACCTAATTACCTCCATCGATATCTTGGTTATGATGAATAGGCCCCTATGGATGAGAATGAGAAATAAGAAAATGGAATTGATTTGAGTAATAGACGCTAAAAGTCCCGTAGTTTTCGCATGCCGGACTTTTCGCCGACATCGCTGGTTTTTCATGCGGAAAAGTATCGCGCTCGTCCCCGCTTATCCCCGTATTCAATTAGAAATTGGCGAAAACGGAACCCGGCGAATTTGGACCTGGCAAAAAATGCTGTCAGATTTGGGGAAATCAGCCTGACACCCCCCAAAACATGCACTGACATTGGGGATCACTATAGATACCCCCGAGTAGCCCCGATGAAGGTATTTGGGGTACTTAAATGCTCTCAATAGCTGCTAATTAGCGTCTTTACAAAAGTGGTGAAGAATAGCATTTTGCAGTATTTTTTGCAGAAAATAAGTAGTCCCAGCAAATTTGGGGCACACGAAAATGGGTGCTAGCATATTTTACTTTTACTAAAGTGAAGTTTTAAAAAACTTTAAAAATCCACCTTCCGCAAGCACCTGCAATTTTAAAAACACCTGGGGCATACTTGGGGACCCCCCCCTATCAGGGCTGGCTGGCAACTTTCAGCCTGGGGGGCAAACCAGAGCAAGTGGCCCAGCTTTTCTACCGGCGAATGCAATTTTAAAAATGGGCATAACAATAATGTTGGGGGTGTGTACCACAGTAAACTACTACATGCCTGATTTTTGAACCTACATGGTACACATAATATTACCTTTTTTTTTACTTCAATTACATTGAATTTATTACACTATAAGGCGCTTGTTTTTCACCTTCTGTCAAATATATATATATATATATATATATATATACATTGCTTGAAGTGTGCGGGTATGAAATGGTATGTCATGCTGTCACTTCACTTCGGCACCCGTCCGGCACTAGGACTGTCCCAGTGCCGGTCAACAAGCGGCTGCTCTCTGCTTGTTTAAATTTATCTACGGCTGCGAATCAATCATGGCTCGTGGAGTGGCAGCCAATCAGGGGAGGCCGGCGCTGGGACTATCACTGTCTCAGCACCAGTCACCAAGCAGCTGCATGTTTAAATTTGGCTCCAGCCACGAGCCAATCAAGGTTAACGGACCAGCAGTCAATCAGGAGCCGCCACGTGGCCGCCCCTAATTGGCTGCTGGTCCACGAGCTGTCATTTGCTCACAGCCGGCGCTGAATTCAAAATGCCAGTGCCACCAAGGAGAAAGATTGGGGAAGGGCCCAGGGAAGGGGGCGCCGCGACCGCGGTCACCAGAGCAGGGTGAGGTGGGCAGTGTACTGTGGTGTGAAGTATGCTATGAGCTATGGTTGTGGTGTGCTGTGACTGTGAGGGAATGTGTGCTGTGTTTAAGAGGAAGTGGGGGTATGGAAATATCAGGGGGCTCAGGATTTGGGCCTGCCTAAGTAAAGCCCCCCTGATATTTCCATACCCCCACATCAAAATGTCTACTTCGACCACACACACACACACACACATTCACACTTAGTCAGCACACACACATATAGTCACACTTAGGGCCTGGTTCAGACCCGGTCGCAAGTGCTGTGCGGTCGCAACCGGGTCAATGGTGGGCCAGTGCGCATGTGCGGCGTGCGCACTGCGCGTGCGTGAGCCCCGGAGCGAGCGCAAAAAGCGCTCGCTTCGGGACTCACTACAAAAGGGGCGGCTGTCGATGTTGATCGACAGCTCGACCCCCTTTGTAGGCGTGGCCGGGGGGATGGCTTCACAAACGAAGGCGTTCCCAAGCGAACGCCTGCCGTTTGTGGGCGGCCTCACTAACATCACCAGTGATGTCAGTGAGAGAGCTTCTGGCTCTGTAAGCTGAAAGCTCTCTGGGGTTTGCGGCCACAAGACCCTACCACAAGGGTCTCGTCGCAAGCCCGATGGTCTTGACCATCGCGACCATTATCATGGCCGCTCGCATAAGCTGTGGGTGGTAACCCACAGCTATGGGCGTGGCCAAGAGGCCACAACTTAAAAACCAAGTGCCCCATCCGCGCACACAGCTGGGGTTTCTGAGTACCTAGAAACCCCCCCTGCCAGATGCTCCATTGCTCCGCAGCTGAACTATTTTTTTATTTTATTTTTTAAAAGAGAAGCTCAGGGAACTGTGCCTGCTGTCATACTGTGCTGGCTGTAGGGGGAGCTGCAGCGGCAGCGCACAGTCCCTCCTAGGCAGTTCACATGGCAGCACCAGTATTGTGAGAGGCTGAGAGGGAGCTGCTGCCGGGTGACAGAGATCTGATTGTACTGCCGGCAGTCTCTCCTGGACTCGAGCTGCACTGCAGGTCTGTGTATAACATGTGGGGTGCAATGATGCCAACGCTGTATTTATTTGTGTTTTTAAGTGAGAGGTGTGTGTCAGTGTGTGTGTCTGTGTGAGTGTGTGTGTCAGTGTGTGTGTCTGTAGTCTGTGTCAGTGTGTGAGTGTACCTGTGTCAGTATGTGAGTGTGTGTGTCTGTGTCAATGTGTGTGTGTGTCTGTAGTCTGTCAGTGTGTATGTCTGTAGTCTGTGTCAGTGTGTGTGTCTGTGTCAGTGTGTGAGTGTGTGTGTGTCTGTAGTCTGTGTCAGTGTGTGTGTCTGTGTCAGAGTGTGTGTCTGTGTCAGTGTGTAAGTGTGTCAGTGTGTGTGTCTGTAGTCTGTGTCAGTGTGTGTTTCTGTGTCAGTGGGTGTGTGTAGTCTGTGTCAGTGTGTGAGTCTGTAGTCTGTGTTAGTGTGTTTGTCTGTGTCAGTGTGTGAGTGTGTGTGTCTGCAGTCTTTTAGATTTTTTTTTTTGTCATTGATTGTGCTTTTTGCAAGCGCCTCTGAATCAGGCCCTTAGTCAGCACACACACAGTCACACTTAGCACACACATACAGTCATACTTAGGGCCTGATTCAGAGCCGCTTGTAAGCGGCCGCTCGTTCATTCCGACCTATGTTCGCACAACTGTGCATCGTACGGATTTTAATACGCATGCGCGAACCAGTCAGTGTGGACGAAAATCGTGTGCTCGCTAAATAGCGAATGACTGCTATTTTGAGTGACGGAATGAGGGGTTTGTGGGTGTTAACAGGGGAAGGTGCTTGAAAACGGGGAGTGGAGATCCGAACGCAGGCGTGCCAAACGGTCAAAACGGGCGTTTTAAGGGTGTGCTCAATTACTAAAGCAGCGTCATCGACCACGTCACTTGGTTGTTTTATAGTCAGAACTGCTCGCATGATTGTGGTAGGAAAAACCAACCACAAGAATAGCGAGCAGTTCATACGCCGTCCGATGTACTCGATTAATCTAATAAATAGCAGACATGACGTATGATGTGAGCGGCCAGGGGGCGTTTTTTTCAAAATTACGTTCGCATGTTTTGTTCGCTCGCATGTTTTGACAGCAAAGAGCGAACGGTTCATTTAAATAGCTAGCCCCTTTTTCTGGATGAGCGAGCGCAAATAGCGTCCGGCTCTGAATCAGGCCCTTATTCAGCACACACATACAGTCACACTTAGCACACACATACAGTCACACTTAGGGCCTGATTCAGAGCCGCTCGTAAGTGGCCGCTCGTTCGCTCCGAGCGATGTTTGCCCAACTGCGCATGCGTACGGATCGTTACACGCATGCGCGAACCAGTCAGTGCGGTCGAAATTCATGTGCTCGCAAAATAGCGAATGCCTGCTAATTTGAGTGACAGAAAGAGGCGTATGTGGGTGGTAACAGGGGAAGGTGCTTGAAAACGGGGAGGGGAGATCCGATCGCAGGCGTGCTTAAAGGTCAAAACGGGCGTTTTATGGGTGTGCATAATTAAAACAGCAGCGTCATTGACCACGTCACTGGGTTATTTTATAGCCAGAACTGCTCGCAAGATTGTGGTAGCAAAAACCAACCACAAGAATAGCGAGCAGTTCATACCCTGGTCGATGTACTCGATTAATCTAATAAATAGCGGACATGACGTAGGATGCGAGCGGCCAGGGGGCGTATATTTCCAAAAAACGACCGCAAGTTTAGTTAGCTCGCTCAGACATAGAGCCAAAATCACTCCAGGGCTTGCGGCAGCGAGACCCTACCGCAGGGTCTCCTTCGCAAGCCCGATGGTCGCGATGGTCAAGACAATCATCATGGACGCTCGCTACAGCTGTGGGTCGTCACCCACAGCTATACGAGCGTCCAGGAGGACGCTCCATTTTCATGGAGGAGGGCCCTGATTCAGAGCGAGCGCTCTGGTCAGAGCGTCCGGCTCTGAATCAGGCCCTTAGTCAGCACACACACATACAGGACCTCATTCAGAGTCGGTCGTTGCGGCCGCACGGTTGTAGGGGAAAGGGGCCGGATATGCAAATGAAGCGATCACAAGTTGCGGTCCTAAGATGAGATCGTAAGCTGAACGACCGAGGGTAAGAAGCGGTCGTAAGACTAAATCACGCCCCCTTCTCGATCACAACACACTTCATCTCCTGGGATATAAGGATTAATCGCGACCATCGGAGCTGATCGTAGAGCTTAAGGCTGACCATACCCTCTCTTAAGCACTACGATCTAGTCAGTACAATAACCACCATGTCACGTGTGCCATGACACTACTTTGTTAATTATGCACTCCCATTAAACACCGTTCGCATAATCAGGCACGCCTGCGTTCAGGTCTCCACTCCCCCGTTTTCAAGCACCTTCCCCTGTTACCACCCACAAACGCCTCATCCTGTCACTCAAACTAACGACCTGGCTGTGTTCAAGGAGAGAGAAACTTCTGATCGTAACAGCTAGTTTGCGCACGCGCATTGCGAACTTTACGCATGCGCAGTTTAGCGAACATCGGCTGCGTACGACCATGCGGCCGCAATGACCGACTCTGAATGAGGTCCTCGGTCACACTTAGGGCCTGATTGAAACCCGCTCGCAAGCGCTATGTGCTCACAAGCGGGTCGATATCCAGGCACATTGCGCGTGCGCAAGCTCCGGAGCGAGAGAGAAATTCTCTAGCTCCTGGGCTCGCTACAAATGGTGCGGCTGTCGATGTTGATCGACAGCTCGCCCCGTTTTGTAGGCGGGGAGGAGGGGTGGCTGGCCAAACGGAGGCGTTCCCGAAGAACGCCTGCCGTTTGGAGGCGGCCCTACTGACATCACGAGTGATATCAGTAGTGAGCTTCAGGCTCTATTAGAGCCGGAAGCTCACTGGGGCTTGCGGCAGACGAGATCCTACCACAAAGGTCTCACTGCAAGCCCCGATGGTCGTGACCATCACCTGGCCGCTCGCATAAGCTGTGGGTGGTAACCCACAGCTATGCGAGCGGCCAAGATGCCGCAACTAAAAAAACAAACACCCGCCCTGATTCAGAGCGAGCGCTCGCTTTTTGCGCTTGCTCTAAATCAGGGCCGGGCTATTTTTTTTTTGAACGGCCTCCTGGGCGCTTGCATAGCTATGGGTGACCCCCCACAGCTATAGTGAGCGGGCAGGAAGATGGTCGCGATGGTCAAGACCATCGGGCTTGCAACGAGGCCCTTGTGGTAGGGTCCCGTTGCCGCAATCCCCAGAGAGATGTCAGTGGGGCTGTCCCCAAACGGAGGCGTTCACATGGGAACGCCTTTATCTGGGCAGCCACCCCCCCGGCCCGCCCACCAAAGGGGGCGTGCTGTCACTCAACATTGACAGCACGCCCCCTTTGGTACGAGACCCGTAGCGACAGTTTGTCCGTCACTATCCGGGTCTCGCGCATGCGCACGACGGAGCCGGCTCCATCGTGCGCATGCGCACTGGACCATGGTGCTCGCGAGCGGGTCTGAATCAGACCCTTAGTCAGCACACACAGTCACACTTAGGGCCTGATTCAGAGCCGCTCGTAAGCGGCCACTCGTTCGCTCCGAGCGATGTTCGCACAACTGCGCATGCGTATGGGTCGTAATGCGCATGCGCCAACCTGTCATTGCGGTCGGAAATTGTGCGCTCGTAAAACAGCGAGGGGCTGCTAATTTGAGTGACAGAATAAGGCGTTTGTGGGTGGTAACGGGAAGGTGCTTGAAAAGCGGGGAGTGGAGATCCGAACGCAGGCGTGCCAAACGGTCAAAACGGTGTTTTATGGGTGTGCATACTTGAAAAAGCAGCGTCATCGACCACGTCACTTGGTTGTCTTTTAGCCTGAACTGCTCGCAGTGATAGCGGCAAGTAAATCCTACCACAAGCACTGCGAGCAGTTCAGATGCCTTTCGATGTTTCCGATTAATCTAATAAATAGCGGAGATGACGTATGATGCGAACGGAAAAGGGGCGTCTTTAGAAAATAGCGAGCGCATTTTTTCGGACGCTCGCTCAGACATAGAGGCGTCCACAGACCGCAAAGAGCGAGCGCTTAATTTAAATAGCCGGCCCCTTTTTCAGAACGACCGTCCGCAAATGGGGTCTGGCTCCGAATCAGGCCCTTAGTCAGCACACACACATACAGTCACACTTAGGGTCTCATTCAGACCCGCTCGCGAGTGCTGAGCGCTCGCATGTGGGTCAATGTTGCCCAAATGAGCATGCGCACGACGGAGGCGCCTCCGTCGTGCGCATGCGCGAGACCCGAATAACCAAGGGTGTAGCCGTCGTTATGGGTCTCGCACCAAAGGGGGCGTGCTGTCTATGGTGAGTGACAGCACTCCCCCTTTGGTGGGCGTGCCAGGGGCGTGGCTGCCCAGACGGAGGCGTTCCCATGGGAACGCCTACCTTCTGGGTCCGGCCCCACTGACATCACTAGATAGAGCCAAAATCACTCCAGGGCTTGCGGAAGACGAGACCCTACCGCAAGGGTCTTGTCGCAAGCCCGATGGTCGCGATAGTCTTGACCATCGCGACCATCATCATGGACGCTCGCATAAGGTGTAGGTGGTACGAGGCCGCTTCGCAAAAAAAAAAAACACGCCCTGATTCAGAGCTGGCGCTCATTCAGAGCGTCCGGCTCTGAATCAGGCCCTTAGTCAGCACACACTCATACAGTCACACTTAGTCAGCACACACACATACAGTCACTTAACACACACACAGTCACACTTAGGGCCTGATTCAGACCCGGTCGCAAGCGCTGTGCGCTCGCAACCGGGTCGATGGTGGGCCAGTGCGCATGCGCACAACGGAGCCAGCTCCGTTGTGCGCATGCGCGAGACCAGGAGAGCGACGGGCACTCCGTCGTTCTGGGTCTCGCAACAATGGGGGCAAGCTGTCGATGTTGAGTGACAGCTCGCCCCCTTTGGTGGGCGGGCCAGGGAAGCGGCTGCCCAAACGGAGGCGCTCCCATGTGAACGCCTCCATTTGGGGGCGGCCCCACTGACATCACGAGTGATGTCAGTGGGAGAGATTTTGGCTCTGTTAGAGCAGAAATCTCTCTGGGGCTTGCGGCCACGAGACCCTACCACAAGGGACTCGTCGCAAGCCCGATGTTCGCGATGGTCTTGACCATCGCGACCATCTTCCTGGCCGCTCGCTATTGCTGTGGGTGGTCACCCACAGCTATGCGAGCGGCCAGGAGGCCGTTCTAAAAAACCAGAAGGCCGGTCCTGATTCAGAGCGAGCGCTCTGGCAGAGCGTCCGGCTTTGAATCAGGGCCTTAGTCAACACACACACATACAGTCAAACTTAGGGCCTGATTCAGAGCCGCTCGTAAGCGGCCGCTCGTTCGCTCCGAGCGATGTTTGCCCAACTGCGCTTGCGTATGGATTGTTATACGCATGCGCGAACCAGTCAGTGCGGTCGTAATTCATGTGCTTGCAAAATAGCGAATGCCTGAAAATTTGAGTGACAGAAAGAGGCGTATGTGGGTGGTAACAGGGGAAGGTGCTTGAAAACGGGGAGTGGAGATCCGAACGCAGGCGTGCTTAAAGGTCAAAACGGGCGTTTTATGGGTGTGCATAATTAAAACAGCAGCGTCATTGACCACGTCACTTGGTTATTTTATAGCCAGAACTGCTCGCAAGATTGTGGTAGCAAAAACCAACCACAAGAATAGCGAGCAGTTCATACGCTGGTCGATCTACTTGATTAATCTAATAAATAGCGGACATGACGTAGGATGCGAGCGGCCAGGGGGCGTAGTTTTCCAAAAAACGACCGCAAGTTTTGTTCGCTCGTTCAGACCTAGAGGCGTGAACAGACCACAAAGAGCGAACGGTTCATTTGAATAGCCACCCCTATATTCTGGACGAGCGAGCGCTAATTGCGTCCGGATCTGAATGAGGGCCTTAGGACCTCATTCAGAGCCGCTCGTAAGCGGCCGTACGCTCGTTCCGAGCGATGTTTGCCCATCTGCGCATGCGTGAACCAGTCAGTGCGTCCGAAAATCGTTTGTTCGCTATATAGCGAATGCCTGCTACTTTGAGTGACAGGAGGAGGCGTATGTGGGTGGTAACAGGGGAAGGTGCTTGAAAACGGGGAGTGGAATTCAGAATGCAGGCATGCGTAAAGGTCAAAACGGGCGTTTTATGGGTGTGCATAATTAATACAGCAGCGTCATTGACCACGTCACTTGGTTGTTTTATAGTCAGGACTGCTCGCAAGATAGTGGTAGGAAAAACCAGCCACAAGAATAGCGAGCAGTTCATACGCTGATAGATGTACTCGATTAATCTAATAAATAGCGGACATGACGTATGATGCGAGCGGCCAGGGGCGTATTTTTCAAATAAACGACCGCATGTTTTGTTCGCTCGTTCAGACATAGAAGCGGCAACAGACCGCAAAGAGCGAACGGTTCATTTGAATAGCCACCCCCTTTTTCTGAACAAGCGAGCGATAATAGCGTCAGGCTCTGAATCACTGCCCTAGTCAACACACACACATACAGTCACACTTAGGGCCTGATTCAGAGCCAGACGCAATTAGCGCTCACTCGTCCAGAAAATATGGGTGGCTATTCAAATCAACCGTTCGCTGTTTGCGGTCTGTTCACGCCTCTAGGTCTGAACGAGCGAACAAAACTTGCGGTCGTTTTTTGGGAAACTACGCCCCCTGGCCGCTCGCATCCTACGTCATGTCCGCTATTTATTAGATTAATCGAGTACATCGACCAGGGTATGAGCTGCTCGCTATTCTTGTGGTTGGTTTTTGCTACCACAATTTTGCGAGCAGTTCTGGCTATAAAATAACCCAGTGACGTGGTCAATGACGCTGCTGTTTTAATTATGCACACCCATAAAACGCCCGTTTTGACCTTTAAGCACGCCTGCGATTGGATCTCCCCTCCCCGTTTTCAAGCACCTTCCCCTGTTACCACCCACATACGCCTCTTTCTGTCACTCAAATTTTCAGGCATTCGCATGAATTTCGACCGCACTGACTGGTTGGCGCATGCGTACAACGATCCGTACGCATGCGCAGTTGGGCAAACATCGCTCGGAGCGAACGAGCGGCCGCTTACGAGCGGTCGCAGTCCGGGTCTCGCGCATGCGCACGACGGAGCTCCCGCCGTCGTGCGCATGCGCAGTGGGGACCATCGACCCGGTTGCGAGCGTACTGCCGCTTGCGAGTGGGTCTGAATGACCCCCTTAGTCAGCACAGACACAGTCACACTTAGTACACACACTTAGTCAGCACACACACATACCAGTCACGCAAAGGACGCTCGCAAACGGGTCGATGTTGCCCCACTGCGCATGCGCACGACGGAGGGAGCTCCGTCGTGCGCATGCGCGAGACCCGGACTGCGATAGCCAAGCTGTTGCTCCGGGTCTCGCACTAAAAGGGGCATGCTGTCGATGTTGATTGACAGCACGCCCCCTTTGGCGGGCGTGCCGGGGGCGTGGCGGGCGGACGGAGGCGTTCCCATGGGAACGCCTACCGTCTGAAGCCGGCCCCACTGACATCACTAGTGATGTCAGTGGGAGTGATTTTGGCTCTGATAGAGCCAAAATCACTCCAGGACTTGTGGAAGCGAGACCCTACCGCAGGGTCTCCGTCGCAAGCCCGATGGTCGCGATGGTCTTGACCATCGCGACTATCATCATGGACGCTCGCTATAGCTGTGGGTGGTCACCCACAGCTATACGAGCGTCCAGGAGGACGCTCCATTTTCACTCAACATCGACAGCACGCCCCCTTTGGTGCGAGACCCGGAGCGACGGCTTGCCCGTCGCTATCCGGGTCTCGCACATGCGCACGACGGAGCCGGCTCCGTCGTGCACATGCGCACTTTCCCACCATCGACCCGGTTGCGAGTGCACAGCACTTGCGACCGGGTCAGAATCAGGCCCTTAGTCAGCACACACACACACACAGTCACACTTAGTCAGCACACACACATACAGTCACACTTAAGCTGGCCACACATCTAAAGATCTGTCCAACCAGCCAACTAGTACATTGGTTGAAATGAAAATCTGGTAAGGTATACAATCAGCAACTTGCTCCCAGACGCTGAAAAATAGACCAAAACTGTTGTATAAACAAATAGTTTAAATCAAACATTTACAAACTTCCCTGACGACCATTTTCATCTGTTTTCTGGCATTTAGGAGTAAATTTCTGATCATCATTTACTCGCATTCCTTACCAGATTTTCATTCCAACCAATCAACAAGTTGGCTGGTTGGATGTAAGTTGTTCTAGTGTGTGGCCAGCTTTAGACAGCACACACACATACAGTCACAGTCAGCACACCCATATTTTAAATAACAAAACAATGAAACGTTTATGCCACTGTGACACACTACATTTATATGCCCCACTCCACCCTCCACTTACCTGGTATGGGTGTAGAAGACATGAAGCAGGCACTCTTCATCTCTGCCCTCTCTCCTCCATGGGTATGATAAAAAAATATTTTATCATTCAGCTCCTCTTAGGCTCTTCCCACTCCCCCGATAGGCCCCGCCCCTTTCTCATTCTCCAGCCTCTTAGAATTGTGGGTAGGGAAACCTGGCTCCCCATTGGTCGACAGCGGCCATCTTTTTGTAGCTTGATATGGGGGCAGCCATTTTATTTTAGCCTCTGTTATGTGAATCTTATCTCTCTCTCTGGGCAGCAGCTCGGGAGCCAGAGCATCGTATCCTGTGCCTGTCTGCCAGTGCCTGCTGGCCCTGAAACACTAGAATTGTACCAGCCCGCCACTGCCCCCTATAGTCTATTTCGCTCGTTTTTAAGTTTGTCCCCCAACTTTGTTCTTTTTTGCCCCCTTAATCAAAGTCATTTTTTGGGGTGTTCTTAAATATTTTTTTTTACTTTTTTTGACACAATTTACCTTTGGGGGCCTGTCCCAAGGGTGCTGGGTGGTTTCCGCAAGTTTGCACCCCAAAACCCCAAGTCTGCATTTTTTTCGACTGCTTTTATTGGCAAATCTTTTTCGCCTATTCCAATGCATTGACTTTCCGCACCAGCAAAAAGTCTTTGGAATTGAATATGGGGGATAAGGTTTCGCCTGGCGAAATGACGTCACCGGCGATAATTTTCACCAGAAACTGACTTTTCGTAATTAATTTAATATGCCCCATAGAGTTCTGATAAAGAATTAGGAAGAATATGGGGAAACTAGAAGAATAGGGTACTGACAGAGAAATAAGCAGAATAGATGGAAACTAAAAGAATAGGGTTCAGAAAGAGAAATAATTTAATTAGGGGAGGACTAGAGGATTGTGAGGAAAACAGAAGACTAGGGGGTATATTAACTAAAGTGAGTTTTTAGAAGTGGAGATGTTGCCTATAGCAACCAATTAGATTCTAGCTATTATCTTCTAGAAGGTGTTAGATAAATGTTAAGAAGAATCTGATTGGTTGCTATGGGCAACATCTCCACTTCAAAAAACCCTGCATTTTAGCAAATATACCCCTAGGAGGAAGTAAAGGTTATGGAGCGTACACACGGTCAGATTTGTCAGACTTGTCAGATTTGTCAGATGAACGATTGAACGATTAAACGATCTGAACGATTTGAACGATTTGACCAAAGTTTTGAACGATTTGAACGATTGAACGATTTTTGACTGCATTAAAATGAATGGAATCGTCCAAGTCTGACTGCAAACACATCAGATGTCAGAAATCGTTATCTGACCATCGGGAACGCGCATCGTTGATCGTCCATCGTTCAGGCATGTCAGATATGAACGATTTTCCTTCAGATATGAACGACTGAACGATTTTTAAATCGTTATCGTTCATATCTGAAGGAAAAATCTGATCGTGTGTATGCACCATTAGAAACAGGAAGAACATGGATTATAGAGAGCTTTAAGATTAGGATTAGAATAGAAGAAAAGGGGGATTCAGGGGAACAGGACAAGGCTGTAACTAGAGATGTGCAACATTTGCTGTCCCAAAGGGCGGCACTCTCACTAGCCAATGTCCCTTCGCTAATCGCTAAAATGATGCCTAGAATGTCACCCTGCAGCCGTTATTGCTGATGCAATGCTGCACTGTGCTTCATTTCGACACTGAAGGGATGCAGCCTGCAACATGTGCAGCCGTCCAGAGCATCCTCTGTACTGTACTCCCCAATGCTGATAACCCTGGCCCCGTCTGCATGGTCTACAAGCTCCGTGACTTTACAGGGCATAAGCCCACTATGTGTATACAAGCTCCGTGACTGGGCATAAGCCCACTGTGTGTATACAAGCTCCATGGCTGGGCATAAGCCCACTGTGTGTATACAAGCTCTTTGACTTGGGCATAAACTCACTGTGTGTATACAAGCTCCGTGACTGGGCATAAGCCCACTGTGTGTATGCAAGCTCCGTGACTGGGCATGAGACCACTGTGTGTATACAAGCTCCGTGACTGGGCATAAGCCCACTGTGTGTATACAAGCTCCGTGACATTACAGGGCATAAGCCCACTGTGTGTATACAAGCTCCATGACTGGGCATAAGCCCACTGGGTGTATACAAGCTCTGTGACTGGGCATAAGCCCACTGTGTGTATACAAGCTCCGTGACTGGGCATGAGCCCACTGGGTGTCTACAAGCTCCGTGACTGGGCATAAGCCCACTGTGTGTATACAAGCTCCGTGACTTTACAGAGCATAAGCCCACTGTGTGCATTCAAGCTCCGTGACTTTACAGAGCATAAGCCCACTATGTATACAAGCACCGTGACTGGGCATAAGCCCACTGTGTGTATACAAGCTTCATGACTGGGCATTAGCCCACTGTGTGTATACAAGCCCTGTGACTGGGCATAAGACCACTGTCCTGTATACAAGCTCCATGACTGGGCATAAGCCCACTGTGTGTATACAAGCTCCGTGACTGGGAATAAGCCCGCTGTGTGTATACAAGCTCCATGACTAGGCATAAGCCCACTGTATGTATACAAGCTCCGTGACTGGGCATTAGCCCACTGTGTGTATTCAAGCCCTATGACTGGGCATGAGCCAACTGTGTGTATACAACCTCCGTGACTTTACTGGGCATAAGCCCAGTGTGTGTATACAAGCTACATGATTGGACATAAGCCCACTGTGTGTATACAAGCTCTATGACTGGGCATAGCCCACTGTGTGTATACAAGCTCCGTGACTGGGAATTAACCCACTGTGTGTATACAGTACAAGCTCCGTGACTGGGCATAAGGCCACTGTGTGTATACAAGATCCATGACTGGGCATAAGCCCACTGTGTGTATACAAGGTCCGTGACTTTACAGGGCATAAGCCCTGTGTGTATACAAAGTCTGTGACTGGGCATAAGCCCACTGTTTGGATACAAGCTCCGTTACTTTACTGGGCATAAGCCTACTGTGTGTATACAAGCTCCATGACTTTACTGGGTATAAGACCACTGTGTGTATACAAGCATCGTGACTGAGCATAAGACCAATCTGTGTATACAAGCTCCGTGACTGGGCATTAGCCCACTGTGTGTATACAAGCTCTGTGACTAGGCATAAGCCCACTGTGTGTATCGAAGCTCTATGACTTTACTGGGCATAAGACCACTGTGTGTATACAAGCTCCGTCACTGGGCATAAGCCCACTGTGTGTATACAAGCTCCATGAATAGGCATAAGCCCACTGTATGTATATAAGCTCCGTGAGTGGGCATTAGCCCACTGTGTGTATACAAGCCCTGTCACTGGGAATGAGCCAACTGTGTGTATACAACCTTTGTGACTTTACTGGGCATAAGCCCACTGTGTGTATACAAGCTCCGTGACTTTACAGGGAATAAGCCCTGTGTGTATACAAGGTCAGTGTCTGGGAATAAGCCCACTGTGTGTATACAAGCTCCATGACTGGGCATAAGCCCACTGTGTGTATACAAGCCCTGTGACTGGGCATAAGACCACTGTCGTGTATACAAGCTCCGTGACTGGGCATAAGCCCACTGTGTGTATACAAGTTCCGTGACATTACTGGGCATAAGCCCACTATCTGTATACAAGCTCTGTGATTGGGCATAAGCCCATTGTGTGTATACAAGGTCAGTGACTTTACAGGGCATAAGCCCTGTGTCTATACAAGGTCAGTGACTGGGAATAAGCCCACTGTGTGTATACAAGCTCCGTGACTTTACTGGGCATAAGCCCACTGTGTGTATACAAGCTCCATGACTGGGCATAAGCCCACTGTGTGTATACAAGCTCCATGACTTTACTGGGCATAAGACCACTGTGTGTATACAAGCACCGTGAATGGGCATAAGCCCACTGTGTGTATACAAGCACCATGACTGGGCACTAGCCCACTTTTGTATACAAGCCCTTTGACTGGGCATAAGACCACTGTCGTGTAATAAAGCTCCGTGACTGGGCATAAGCCCACTGTGTGTATACAAGTTCTGTGACATTACTGGGCATAAGCCCATTGTGTGTATACAAGCTCCGTGACTTTACTGGGCATAAGCCCTCTGTGTGTATACAAACTCTGTGAACGGGCATAAGCCCACTGTGTGTATACAAGCTCCGTGACTGGGCATAGCCCACTGTGTGTATACAAGCTCCGCGACTGGGAATTAACCCACTGTGTGTATACAGTAGAAGCTCCGTGACTGGGCATAAGGCCACTGTGTGTATACAAGCTCCATGACTGGGCATAAGCCCACTGTGTGTATACAAGCTCTATGACTTTATTTTGCACAAGCCCACTGTGTGTATACAAGCTCCATGACTGGGTATATTCCCACTGCGTGAATACAAGCTCCGTGACTGGGTATATTCCCACTGCGTGAATACAAGCTCCGTGACTGGGCATTAGCCCACTGTGTGTATACAAGCTCCGTGACTGGGCATAAGCCCACTGTGTGTATAAAAGCTCCGTGACTGGGTATAAGCACACTGCGTATACAAGCTCCGTAAATGGGCATAAACCCACTGTGCGTATACAAGCTGCGTGTTTGGGCATAAGCCCACTGTGTGTATACAAGTTCCACGACTTTACTGGGCATAAGCCCCCTGTGTATAAACAAGCTCCGTGACTGGGCAGTAGCCCACTGTGTGTATACAATCTCCGTGACTGGGCACAAGCCCACTGTGTGTATACAAGCTCCGTGACTTTACAGGGCATAAGCCCACTGTGTGTATACAAGCTCCTTGACTGGGCATAAGCACACTGTGTGTATACAAGCTCCGTGACTGGGCATAAGCACACTGTGCGTATACAAGCTCCGTGAATGGGAATAAACCCACTGTGCGTATACAAGTTGCGTGATTGGGCATAAGCACGCTGTGTGTATACAAGCTCCACGACTTTACTGGGCATAAGCCCACTGTGTGTATACAATCTCCGTGACTGGGCACAAGCCCGCTGTGTGTATACAAGCTCCGTGACTGGGCATAAGACCACTGTGTGTATACAAGCTCCATGACTTCACTGGGCATAAGACCACTGTGTGCATACAAGCTCCGTGACTTTACTGGGCATAAGATCACTGTGAGTATGCAAGCTCTGTGACTGGGCATTAGCCCACTGTGTGTATACAATGTCCGTGACTGGGCACAAGCCCACTGTGTGTGTACAAAATCTCTGACTGGGCATAAGCCCACTGTGTGTATACAAGCTCCGTGACTTGGCATAAGGCAACTGTGTCTATACAAGCTCTGTGACTGGGCATTAGCCCACTGTGTGTATACAAGCTCCATGACTGGACATAAGCCCGTTTTGTGTATACAAGCTCCGTGACTGGGTATAAGCCCACTCTGTGTATATAAGCTCTGTGACTTTACCGGGCATAAGACCACTGTATGTATACAAGCTCCGTGATTTTACAGGGCATAAGCCCACTGTGTGTATACAAGCTCTACGTGACTTTACTGGGCATAAGACCACTGTGTGCATACAAGCTCCATGATTTTACTGGGCATAAGACCACTGTGAGTATACAAGCTCTGTTATTGGGCATTAACCCACTGTGTGTATACAAGCTCCTTGACTGGGCATAAGCCCACTGTGTGTATACAAGCTCCATGACTGGGCATAAGCCCACTGTGTGTATACAAGCTCCGTGACTTGGCATAAGGCAACTGTGTCTATACAAGCTCTGTGACTGGGCATTAGCCCACTGTGTGTATACAAGCTCCATGACTGGACATATGCCCGTTTTGTGTATACAAGCTCCGTGACTGGGTATAAGCCCACTGTGTGTATGCAAGCTCAGTGACTGGGCATAAGCCTACTGTGTGTTTACAAGCTTCATGACTGGGCATAAGCCCACTGTGTGTATACAAGTTCCTTGACTGGGCATAAGCCCACTGTGTGTATACAAGCTCCATGACTGGGCATAAACCCACTGTGTGTATACAAGCTCCGTGACTTTACAGGTCATAAGCCATTGTGTGTATACAAGATCTGGGACTGGGCATAAGCTCACTGTGCGTGTATACAAGCTCTGTTACTGGGCATAAGCTCACTTTGTGTATACAAGTTCTGTGACTTTACTGGGCATAAACCCACTATCTGTATACAAGCTCCATAACTGGGCATAAGGCAACTGTGTCTATACAAGCTCTGTGACTGTGCATTAGCCCACTGTGTGTATACAAGCTCCATGACTGGACATAAGCCCGTTTTGTGTATACAAGCTCCGTGACTGGGTATAAGCCCACTGTGTGTATACAAGCTCAGTGACTGGGCATAAGCCTACTGTGTGTTTACAAGCTTCATGACTGGGCATAAGCCCACTGTGTGTATACAAGCTCCGTGACTGGGCATAAGCCCACTGTGTGTATACAAGTTCCGTGACTTTACTGGGCATAAGCCCACTGTGTGTATACAAGCTCCGTGACTGGGCATTAGCACACTGTGTGTATACAAGCTCTATGACTGGGCATTGTGTGTATACAAGCTCCGTTACTGGGTATAAGCCCACTGTGTGTATACAAGCTCCGTGACAGGGCATAAGCCCACTGTGTGTATACAAGCTGCGTGACTGGGCATAAGCCCGCTGTGTGTATACAAGCTCCGTGACTGGGTATAGTCCCACGGCATGTATACCATACTTGCCCACCCTCCCAATTTGGTCTGGAGCCTCCCGAAAATCGGGTGACACTCCCGACCTCCCGGGAAGGCAGGCAATCTTCCCGGCTGCCGCCCTCCCCTCCTATCCCCCCCACAATAACCCCTGCAACCACCGCAGTAAAGGGGTCGGTGACGCATATTGCGTCATTTTGGCCCACCCCCTGCTTCACAATGCCGATATTACTGGCATTGTGTAGTGGGGGCGGGACTGAATTGACGCGATCGCATGGCTCCGCCCCTAAGTGTGTGTCACCAGCCCGGCCACTCCCCCTTGTCATGGACACGCCCCCCCAGTCCTAACGATCTGGCTGCTTCCTCCTGCAGGGAGCAGCCAGAAAGTAGGCAGGTATGGTGTATACAAGCTCTGTGACTGGGTATATTCCCACTGCGTGTATACAAGCTCCGTGACTGGGCATTAGCCCACTGTGTGTATACAAGCTCCGTGAATGGCCATAAGCCCACTGTGTGTATACAAGCTCCGTGACTGGGCATAACTACACTGTGCGTATGGGCATAAACCCATACGCACAAGCTCATACAAGCTGCCCATAGAAGCTGCGTGATTGGGCATAAGCCCACTGAGTGTGTACAAGCTCCACGACTTTACTGGGCATAAGCCCACTGCTCCGTGACTGGGCATAAGCACACTGCGCGTATGGGCATAAACCCATACGCACAAGCTCATACAAGCATACCCATATAAGCTGCGTGATTGGGCATAAGCCCACTGTGTGTATACAAGCTCCACGACTTTACTGGGCATAAGCCCACTGTGTATAAACAAGCTCCGTGACTGGGCAGTAGCCCACTGTGTGTATACAATCTCCGTGACTGGGCACAATCCAACTGTGTGTATACAAGCTCCGTGACTTTACAGGGCATAAGCCCACTGTGTGTATACAAGATCTGTGACTGGGCATAAGCCCACTGTGTGTATACAAGCTCCATGACTTCACTGGGCGTAAGACCACTGTGTGCATACAAGCTCCGTGACTTTACTAGGTATAAGACCACTGTGAAATGTAAGCACTGTGACTGGGCATTAGCCCACTGTGCGTATCCAATCTCCGTGACTGGGCACAAGCCCACTGTGTGTATACAAGCTCTGTGACTTTAGTGGGCATAAACCCACTGTGTGTATACAAGATCTGTGACTGGGCATAAACCCACTGTGTGTACAGAGCCGGCCTTAGGCACAGGCAAACTAAGCAAATGCCTAGGGCATCCAAGCCTGCCTAGGGCCGGCGGAAGTTTGGGGCAGGTACGGCCGGGGCACCTGCTGCCGGGTGGGCAGAGACTCTGGCAGCTGTTATTGTCGCTGTGCAGCATCCACAATCGGAGCTCAGCTAATGTGCTGGTGTGATAGGTGCTGTGCTGGGAGAGGGGTGCTGTGCTGGGAGAGGGGTGATGGGTACTGTGATCTGTGCTGGGAGAGGGGTGATGGGTACTGTGATCTGAGCTGTGCTGGGAGAGGGTTGTTGTGATCTGTGCTGTGCTGGGTAAGAGGCACTGTGATCTGTGCTTGGCAAGGGGTGCTGGAGTACAGCATAATGAGGGAAGGGGCTACAGCATAATGAGACCATGCCCCTTCCGTCAGGCCACACCACTTTTCAGGATCCCACCAGGGAGTGGGGGGGCACCACCCGAAATCTTGCCTGGGGCACTAATTTGGCCAGGGCCGGCTCTGTGTGTGTATATATATATAAGCTCTGTGACTTTACTGGGCATAAGACCACTGTATGTATACAAGCTCCGTGACTTTACTGGGCATAAGACCACTGTGTGTATACAAGATCTGGGACTTGGCATAAGCTCACTGTGTGTGTATACAAGCTCCGTTACTGGGCATAAACTCACTGTGTGTATACAAGTTCCGTGACTTTACTGGGCATAAACCCACTATCTGTATACAAGCTCCATAACTGGGCATAAGGCAACTGTGTCTATACAATCTCTGACTGGGCATTAGCCCACTGTGTGTATACAAGCTCCGTGACTGGGCATAAGCCCACTGTGTTTATAGAAGCTCTGTGACTGGGCATAAGCCCACTGTGTGTATACAAGCTCCGTGACTGGGCATTAGCCCACTGTGTGTATACAAGCTCAGTGACTGGGCATAAGCCTACTGTGTGTATACAAGCTCAGTGACTGGGCATAAGCCCACTGTGTGTATACAAGCTCCGTGACGGCATAAGCCCACTGTGTGTATACAAGTTCTGTGACTTTACTGGGCATAAGCCCACTGTGTGCACACAAGCTCTGTGACTGGGCATAATCCAACTGTGTGTATACAAGCTCTGTGACTGGGCATAAGCCCACTGTGTGTATAAAAGCTCCATGACTGGGCATAAGCCCACTGTGTGTATACAAGCTCCATGACTGGGCATTGTGTGTATACAAGCTCCATGACTGGGTATAAGCCCACTGTGTGTATACAAGCTTCGTGACTTTACTGGGCATAAGCCCACTGTGAGTATGCAGGCTCTGTGACTGAGCATTAGCCCACTGTGTGTAGACAATCTCCGTGACTGGGCACAAGCCTACTGTGTGTATACAATCTCTGTGACTTTAGAGGGCATACACCCACTGTGTGTATACAAGATCTGTGACTGGGCATAAACCTCTGTGTGTATATAAGCTCTGTGACTTTACTGGGCATAAGACCACTGTATGTATACAAGCTCCGTGATTTTACAGGGCATAAGCCCACTGTGTGTATACAAGCTCCGTGACTTTACTGGGCATAAGACCACTGTGTGCATACAAGCTCCATGACTTTACTGGGCATAAGACCACTGTGAGTATACAAGCTCTGTTATTGGGCATTAACCCACTGTGTGTATACAAGCTCTGTGACTGGGCATAAGCCCACTGTGTGTATACAAGCTCCATGACTGGGCATAAGCCCACTGTGTGTATACAAGCTCCGTGACTGGGCATAAGCCCACTGTGTGTATACAAGCTCTGTGACTCCAGTTCACAGAGATAAATTAATATGGATCACGACATCGAACCGAGAGGAGAGCTGAAGCAGCAAGCAAATGCTAGCACTGCAGCTGCTGGAAGTCCATCACTATCATCTAAAGCTGATGCTCAAGGGCACAGAGGCTTTAAAAAATTTGTGTATCTGAAATAAAAAAATCTAGATTTCACAGGTGTAAAGACAAAAAACCTCTAAAGACTACTACTAGTGCAGAAAAACAGAAAATTGGCAACATACCATTCAGCACACGTAGTGGCAAGGAAAGGCTCAGGCATTGGCCTTTACTTCTGAGTGGTAGTTCTGCAACTGTCAGTGAGGCATCTTGGGCCTCTCATGACAGTAAAAGACCTTTTCAATCTGACTATAGAAGTGTAAAAAGATGTAAACCCAATAAGGCAGTAGATCAGACTGTTTTCAGAAACAAAAATGTCAGAAATCCCTGAGGAGAGTCTAAGTGGATCCACGAGTGGTGTTGCTATGTGTAAGCCTGACATTTCAGAGAAGCCACCCTCCACAGTTTCTGTTCCATCTGTATTTGTGGGGATGAGCAGTATTTCCGAAGACATAGAAATTGAGGATGCCACCGTGGAATTGCAAGAGGATGAGGGGAATATATGTGCAGCTGGCACTAATGAGGATGTTGAGGATGAGGATATTGTTTGTATAAGTCAGGCACCAGTGGAAGCAGCTCTTTGCCAAGATAAGAAGGCCATTGCCATGCCTGGGCATAGAACCTACAAATCCACATCCTTTGTGTGGAATTATTTTTACCCAAATCCTGACAACATTTGTCAAGCCATTTGTAGCCTTTGTGGGACCACAGTTAGTAGAGGTAGGGACGTTAAGCATCTAGGAACCTCCATGCTATTACGTCATCTGCAGTGAGCTCATGATAAGTGTTTGGTAACATCAGAAACTACTGCTAAAAAAATAACAACAAGCAGTCCAGCATTAGCTAGATGCCTTCTCTCTACTAAATCCCAGCACCTGCAATCTCTGCCGACAACACCTTCATCCTCAATATCCTCAGGAATGATCAGCGGCAGTCCAGCATCCAATTTGTTAATTCTAAACTAAAGATTACATGACTGTGATGGGTGAATCGCCTTCAGCAGCAGCAGAAGCAGTATCTAACAAACAACACCAGCTTATTCAGAGGCAGGCAACTCTGTGCATCACCAGATTCAATAAGAGGCATACCGCTGACAACCTCTTAGATTAACTAAGAGATGTCATAGAAACATGGCTTACCCCACTTGGACTCTCCTCAGGATTTGTGAATTCTGACAATGCTACAAATATTGTGAAAGCATTACAGCTAGGTGAATTCCAACGCATCCCCTGTTTTGCTCACACAATCAACTTAGTGGTCCAGGGTTTTTTAAAAAACGACGGGCGTGCAGGAGAAGCTGTCTGTGAGCCGAAAATTTTTGGGATATTTTCGGCATTCAGCAACAGCGTGCAAGAGCAGTTTAATTTGCCCTGCCATCAACTGAAGCAAGAAGTGTAACGAGGTGGAACTCCTCCCTTTATATTCTTCAGCGGATGAAGGAGCAGCAAAAAGCCATCCATAGCTATACGACAAGCCATGAGAGAGGAGGGGGAATGTACCTTAGCCCAGTGCCACAGTGGAGAGTACTTTTTGTCTTGTGCAAGGTGCTCAAACCATTTGAAGTTGCCACATGTGAAGTGAGTGCTGACACAGCTAGCTTGAGTAAGGTGATTCCCCTAATTAGGCTTTTGGAAAATCAGCTGGAGAAATTGGAGGAGATTAAACAAAATCATTCCGCTAAGTATGCTGGACTGATAGATCAAGTCCTTTATTCGCTTAGTCAGGATCCACGGGTGGCCAAGATCTTTAAATCTGATCTTTATATTTTAGCAACCATGCTTGATCCTAGGTTTAAGTCGTATTCTGTGTCTTTCTTTACAACTGACCCAGATCTTAAAAGATCCAAAGCGCTCCTGGTGAGCAAGTTGGCAGCTGAAGTGACACATGGCACTACGATGACGTCTTCTCCTTTGGTTTCTCCAGCAGCAGCCAGAAAAAAATTCACCCTTTCCAAGAGACCCAGTGGTGATGCAGATAAGTCAAGTCAACATTTTGATATCTGGTCGGGTCTAAAAGATTTGCCCAACACCAATGACACCTCTACCGTAACTCCATCTAATATGATTACCATCCAAAGAATGGTGGAGGAATATTTTCAGGACCTTGTACAAGTAGACATGTCACAGAGTCCCTTCGAATATTGGAAGAAAAAAAAGGCAATTTGGAGACCCTTGTATAAACTGACTTTGCATTACTTAAGCTGCCCACCCTCCACTGTGTACTCAGAGAGAGTTTTCAGTACAGCCAGGAACCTTGTGAGCGAATGACATAGGTGACTACTTCCACAAAATGTAGAAAAAAATGATGTTTATTAAAATGGACTGGAAATTTCACGAGGAAAACTTTTGCCACCAATCACGTCACTGTACAGATACTTCTGTAATGGTGGATTCCAGTGGGGATGAATTAATATTGTCTGAGGAATCGGATGATGTACACACTGATGAGGGTGAGGATGGCAGTGATAGTGACATCTTGCCACTGTAGAGCTGTTGCCTTTAACCGATTGGTAGCTTTTTTTGTGGGGGCCCAAACAAACCAGGCACTTCAGCCACAAAGTGGCAGTCCCTATCGCTGAAATGCTTGGTTTGTTAAAGTGTGCATGTCCTTTTTAATATCCAACATAAGGGTGGGAGGGCCCAAGGACAATTCCATCTTGCACTACCTTTCATGTCTGCCACTGCTATGTGGCAATATTTCATAGATGTGCTTTAAACTGTGGTGTCTGTGCCGCTGTGTCACTGCTCTGACGCTTGGTAACCAGTCAGCTCCCTGCAACTTTTAGCCAATAATGGTGAAAACAATATTATAAGCTGTGAGGTGGTCTAAATTGACTGTAAATGACTGGAAATTAATGTTATTGAGGTTAATAACACTCTAGGAAGAAAAAAAAAGTCCAAATTATGTGATTTTAGTTGTTTTGTAAATTTTTGTTAAAAATTCAAATCCAAAGCCAGTCACCGCACTTTGGCAAATCCAAATCCAAAGCCGGATGACGAATTCGAACCAAATTCAAATACGTCAAAAATGGTCCGACACACATCCCTAATTTATAATGGGTGCACCCTGCACCCAATTAAATATACTCACCTCTTCGTCGGCCCGGCGCTGGCTGCATCGCTGCAGAAACCACCAGGAAAATGGCCACCACAGCTATTTCCCCGGTGATTCGCACGCGCGCAGTAGAGATGTCCCAGGCGTGGGCGCCATGTTTCCGAGAAACCTGCGCATGAGCAGTAGATGGTGGCACAATGCCAGAGTCTACTGTGCCGCCGGAGACGGGCCAGATCAGAGCATGCACACGTGCCCACTCCTCTCTTAAAGCGCCTCTGGGAGGAAGCATTGACGGAGTACATATAAGTAGGAATTGATGTGAGGAACATGGCAAAGAACTTGGGGAGACTGAATGATTAATGGAAAACAACAGAAAAAAGAGAGATGGAAGAAACCCAGCATAATAACTTCAGAAACCAGAGAATTATGGGCTAAATATCTTTAAACAATCATAATATCATTACGGAATAATGTTAATTCAATTGATTTGAGGGTTTACAACCCTAAAAGTAATTATGTGCTGTGATAGGATCACTGGTAAAGTGGTCTGTGGCAGGTACATTTGTCCCAGATTCCTGTCTTATGTGTTTTAAACCCCCAGGAGAAAGTCTGCAGTGTAGCAGGCTTGAGTTTCGGCTTTTTGAAAAGCCGGTTTGGGACCTGGGGGTTGTGGGTGAGAGGAGAGGGAGGGCTCCACCCACGGCCACTCCAGGTTTTGGTTCTCTTAGCCTGGTAACAGGCTTGTTAGGGTTTCCACCTGAGAGTGGCCAATATAAGCCTAGTGTGTTGAGGGCTGATTGTCTCACCTGGGAGAGCAGACAGGGAGTTTGCTCAGAGACACTTGAAAACCTAACTGTAAGTGTTGTGCTGTGCCCTTGTTGCTGGTGAGGGCATTAGGCCCTGCCAGGTTCTGGTAGTGAGGGAACTACCTGTGAAGTTAGTGCCCCGACAGGGCTCGGATTTATGTTTTCTTTATGTTTGTTTCTGACATTGTACAAAAAAGACTGGCGCCGACCAGCTTGTACTTGCATCCAGTCTGGCGTACTGTTTCCCAGCTGCTGTGTGTGAAAGGAAGGAGTCCTCTACCCAGGAGAGGGACCCCCTAACCTAACTGTGTCACAATATGGTGGAGAATGCGGGCAAACACACACACTGAAGTTGCAGCAAGAGGAAAACTTTCCGTTTAAAAATGAAAGGGACAGACACCCAGTTTGTGAGTGTGGAAATAACACTGTCCTTGGAGTCCCATAGAGGAGGCGTCAGCCAATGCTCAGAGAGGCAAGGTTCAGCTTCCAACCTACACCCCAGGACAAAATGGAGGACATGATTAAGGCCTTGCTCCAAGCTACAGCAGCTCAGCAGGAATCTACCAGAGCTCAGCAGGAGACGAACAAACTTCAGCAGGAATCTACCTGGGCACAGCAGGAATCCACCAGGGTGCAACTGTTGGTTGGCCTTGGAGACAGCCCAGAGGCAACAACAGGTCGCCATCGAGGAAACCTGCCAGGCCATAAAAGAGGTGCTACAGCACCTGGTCGCCCGGCGCAGAGATGTTGCTACTGGTCCACCCCCACTCACTCCGTACGAGCCAGTCACTTCCTTCAAAAGATGACTTGGGGCGATGATGTGGAGGCCTATCGCCGCATTTGAAAGAAAGGCCGAAAGGGAGAGTTGGCCCAAGGAGCAGTGGGCAAGTCTGGTGGCACCTTTTTTGTCTGGGGAGCCACAAAAAAGCATATTTCGACTTATGCCTGGCTGATACCAAGGACTATAAAAAACTAAAACAGGAGATCCTAACTCGCTTGGGAGTCACCACCTTTGTTCGTGCCCAATGGGTCCACCGCTGGGAGTTCCATAAGGACAAGCCTCCATGTTCACAGATGCATGACCTCGTCCATCTGTCCTCAAAATGGCTACAGCCCGAGACGCTGACGGGACCACAGATCGTGGAAAGGGTCGTGATGGACCGGTACCTGTGATCATTACCTGTGACTCTGCGCAAGTGGGTGAGCCATGCAGACCCTAAGTCCGCGGACCAGTTGGTCGAGCTGGTGGAGAGGTACGTGGCGGCTGAGGAGCTGATGAGTATGCCCCACCGAGCCCCGATGGCGCACCGGCGAACTCCCACAGACACTGGTAAGACTGTTCCAGGGGAGAAGGGTGCTGGGCGGTGGAATGTACCTAAGACTGAGGGTGTAGAACCTGGAGACAGGCCTGCCAGGCCAGGATGGTTCTTGCCCCGTAAACGACTAGACATTAATATGACTCAGTGTTTCCGATGTGGTGGCTTCGGCCATATTGGCGCTAATTGTTCACTTACAACTGAACCTATGCAATGTGATACTGCTCATGTCTACCGCAGGGGGTCTTTCTTTGCACAGACAGCCTGTACGGCTGACCGGCAGGCTGAGACTGATAAGCACATGTGTGTACTCACTGTAGATGGCAACCGAGTAGAGGCACTGTTAGACTCTGGTAGCTTGGTGACACTTATAAAAGCTGAGCTGGTGAACCCCTTGAGGCATACAGGGAAAACTGTTGGTGTGACCTGCATACATGGGGATACTCGATATTATGTTACGGCTGAGGTGAACATCGAGACACCATGTGGCTCTGCTATAGTTTCTGTGGGTTTGGTGCATGGTCTGGTGTACGATGCAATATTGGGGAGAGACTTTGCTCACTTCTGGAAGTTGTGGGAAAGCCCTTTTGTTCCAGAGGTGAACAACCCCGATCCATTTGAGAAGGTAGTCGATGTAGTGGAGGAGGGAGTTTCTTCTGAGTCAGAGTTATTCCCTTTTTCTACTATGGTTGGCGAACTAGAGAATGCGGAACGTGACGGTGGCCCGCCAACTGATGTGCCTCCCATTGAGGTGGGAAGTGTTGTTGGGCCAGGTGATCGTCTGCCTGATTTAGAGGTCAGAAGAGAGGTCTTTGCCGTGGAGCAGTTGAATGACCCTACTTTGGTAAAAGCCAGGGAGAATGTAAAAGTAGTTGATGGTAAACCCGTAGACCCTGATAGTCCTTTGTCATATCCCCACATGGCAATGTGTCAGGATTTGTTATATCAGGTGACTAAGAAGGGGGAAGATATTGTGGAACAACTAATAGTTCCCAAAGCCTACAGAAGAACAGTGTTGGATCTGGCCCATGGTCATATAATGGCAGGCCATCTAGGGGTAGAGAAAACCACTGAGCGAATAATGCAGAGGTTTTTCTTGCCCGGGCTTCATAAAGAGGTGTCTGACTTTTGCGCATCCTGCCCTGAGTGTCAGTATCATGCTCCCAGGCCACATTTTAAGGGTCCACTAGTTCCATTGCCTATTATAGAGGTGCCGTTTGAAAGAATAGCGATGGATTTGGTTGGACCCTTAATGAAGTCTGCCAGGGGACACCAGTATATTCTGGTCATAATGGATTACGCTACCAGGTACCCGGAAGCGATCCCGTTGCGCAATACGTCAACCAAGACCATTGCCAGAGAGCTAGTTCATGTCTTTAGCAGGCTGGGTATACCCAAGGAGATACTAACTGACCAGGGTACACCGTTTATGTCAAAAGTCATGAAAGAGTTATGTCGCCTGTTCAAAGTTGAACAGTTAAGAACTTCGGTTTATCACCCCCAAACCGATGGGCTGGTCGAGAGGTTTAACAAGACGTTAAAACACATGCTTAGGAAAGTGGTCAACAAGGATGGTAGGGATTGGGATTACTTATTGCCGTATTTATTGTTGGCCATAAGAGAAGTTCACCAGTCCTCCACCGGGTTTTCACCCTTCGACTTGTTGTATGGGAGACACCCAAGGGGGTTACTAGACATTGCCAAAGAGAAATGGGAGGGGCAGTCTAGTCCTTACAAAACCGTGATTGAGTATGTTTCTCAAATGCAGGAGAGAATTGCTGCGGTAGTGTCGATAGTGAGAGAGCACCTGGAACAGGCTCAACAGGCACAGCAGAGGGTATACAACCGCAATGCTCGGTTACGCAGCTTTGCTCCTGGGGACAGAGTGTTAGTATTGGTTCCCACTGTGGAAAATAAACTTTTGGCTAAATGGCAAGGGCCCTATGAAATCTTAGAAAGAGTGGGGCAGGTCAATTACAAAGTTTACCAGCCGGGGAAAAGAAAGCCGGAACAGATATACCATATAAATCTGTTAAAGCCCTGGAAAGATAGAACGGCACTGTCGGCCGTCCGAGCCCCTCCAGTAAATCCAGGGCCCTTAGTTCCCGAAGTGACAGTGGCAAAAACCCTGTCGGCAATTCAACAACAAGAGGTCAAGGAGTTTCTGATCAGAAATAGGGTGCTGTTCTCTGATGTACCTGGGAAAATCTCGGTCATTAAACATGACATCATCACTGACCCAGGGGTTAAAGTTAATCTAAAGCCCTATAGGTTGCCAGAAGCACAAAGAGAATCGGTGTCGAAAGAAATTAAAAATATGCTAGAGTTAGGGGTTATTGAAGAATCACATAGTGAATGGTCAAGTCCCATTGTGTTGATTCCAAAGCCCGACGGGAGTGTGCGTTTCTGCAATGACTTCCGAAAGTTGAACAGTGTTTCAAAATTCGATGCCTACCCGATGCCAAGAGTGGATGAATTGATTGAGAGACTAGGGACGGCAAGGTATTTAACCACTCTTGACCTAACCAAAGGGTATTGGCAAGTACCGTTAACCGAGAGCACCAAACAAAAGACAGCTTTTTCAGCGCCAGAGGGCTTGTTTCAGTACAAGATGTTGCCCTTTGGGCTACATGGGGCACCTGCTACCTTCCAAAGAATGATGGACAGGATTCTAAGGCCCCATAGACGGTATGCGGCTGCTTATCTGGATGACGTGGTCATTCATAGTCCTGATTGGCAGTCTCACTTACCCAGGGTACAAGCAGTGTTGGACTACATCTATAAGGCAGGTTTGACAGCCAACCCAAAAAAGTGTTGTCTAGGCATGGAGGAAGTAAAATATCTGGGATACACCATTGGCAGAGGCCTGATAAAGCCTCAGCTCAATAAAGTTGATGCCATACAAAACTGGCCACGGCCTCTGAATAAGAAGCAGGTGAGAGCCTTCTTGGGAATTACGGGGTACTACAGGAGGTTTATACCCAACTTTGCCACCATGGCAGTCCCACTGACTGACCTGACCAAAGGCAAACAGAAAGTCATGGTAGAATGGAGTCCTGAGGCAGAGAAAGCTTTTCAGGAGTTGAAAGTAGCGTTGTGTTCCCAACCAGTCCTGATGACTCCTAATTTTGAAAGGGAATTCATAGTACAAACCGATGCATCAGAAGTAGGTATAGGAGCAGTCCTGTCCCAGTCCAAGGAGGGTGAGGAACACCCTATTTTCTATCTAAGCAGAAAGTTGAATGTACATGAGAGAAACTATGCCACAGTGGAGAAGGAGGCGTTGGCCATAAAGTGGGCGTTAGAGGCTCTCAGGTACTACTTGGTCGGAAGAAAGTTTAAATTGATCACTGACCATGCCCCTCTGAAGTGGATGTCCGAAAATAAGGACAGTAATGCGAGAATTACAAGATGGTTCTTGGTGTTACAAACTTTAAAATTTTCAGTGGAACACAGGCCAGGAAGCCAGCTGGCCAATGCTGACGCGTTGTCACGCGTTCATTGTTTGGGGGCTTCAGTTGTTCCGCCCCACAGGTCGAAACAAAGGGGGGGATATGTGATAGGATCACTGGTAAAGTGGTCTGTGGCAGGTACATTTGTCCCAGATTCCTGTCTTATGTGTTTTAAACCCCCAGGAGAAAGTCTGCAGTGTAGCAGGCTTGAGTTTCGGCTTTTTGAAAAGCCGGTTTGGGACCTGGGGGTTGTGGGTGAGAGGAGAGGGAGGGCTCCACCCACGGCCACTCCAGGTTTTGGTTCTCTTAGCCTGGTAACAGGCTTGTTAGGGTTTCCACCTGAGAGTGGCCAATATAAGCCTAGTGTGTTGAGGGCTGATTGTCTCACCTGGGAGAGCAGACAGGGAGTTTGCTCAGAGACACTTGAAAACCTAACTGTAAGTGTTGTGCTGTGCCCTTGTTGCTGGTGAGGGCATTAGGCCCTGCCAGGTTCTGGTAGTGAGGGAACTACCTGTGAAGTTAGTGCCCCGACAGGGCTAGGATTTATGTTTATGTTTTCTTTATGTTTGTTTCTGACATTGTACAATAAAGACAGGCGCCGACCAGCTTGTACTTGCATCCAGTCTGGCGTACTGTTTCCCAGCTGCTGTGTGTGAAAGGAAGGAGTCCTCTACCCAGGAGAGGGACCCCCTAACCTAACTGTGTCACAGTGCCAGTATCATGTCTTCCTTCTCTTTACACAGCACCAACAGTCATTTATATGCAGAACACAGAAGGAATAAAAATACCTTTGTGTCTCCCATAAAAAAAAATTATATATGTAACTTAGGTTAAAGGTATCCTATAAAGAGCTCAACTATTCAATCGGCTAAATCACCAATTCTACGTCTAGACCAGGAACGCCAATCAGCAGTCGGAAATGCCAACCATCGTCCATTGATAGTCGCCGCCAATAGACAAGAGAGTTGGTAAAAATATAACATTTATAAACCCAGACAAAATAGAAACTACAAATTAAAACGTTGAGCAATCACCCAATTGAGGTATACCATGGGAACGCGCGCTCCCGATAACCACAATAGTCATTCAAATTAAAAAATGGCGGGTTTTCTGCACTGGAAATACCCAAGGAGCAAGAAAAAAAATATTTTAATAAAATAATACTTGCCTCTCCGGCGGTCTCCAGTGTTTTCTAATGGTTCCCGGTCATCTCCACTCCATATTAGCAATGAGGAGGGTCAGTATTTATTGACTAATTCAAATTTTTCGAAACCTCCAAATACTTTAACCAATATGAGGTGTGCCGCCAAGGGCCCAGGGGCATTTCCCAACCATTTATACAAAAATCATGTAATTAATGGAAAATGTAATCATGCTGTGGAGGTGCTTAATAAAACAAAATTTCCATTGCTTAAAATATGAAAGAGCCAACACCTGCGCTATGTTGGAAAAACACTGTAGGGGCTGAATTTTAGCAACTCTCACCCTTCATTTATTATGCCCTTTTATGTCTGTATTTCTCTCTGCATTCTACAGACCTAATACTGACATTGTTGAACAAAAAACAGCATTATATAGCAAGACCCGACAAGGGGCCATATTCACTATGGAGCGCAAGTTCGATTACGCATGCAATCGGCTGATTGTTGTGTTCTGCGCATGCATCACAGTGTGCGTGCACGAACACTCCACTGTGATCGGGACTGTGGGCCTGATTCAGCAGTGCGCGCTAGTGCACTGCTGAACGCAGATTCCCGATGTTTGGGAACTGTGCAGGCGCCAGACCCGTTCTGTTTTCTGCGAGTCCGCTTGCAAACTGGCAGCAGACTGTCAGTGATTGACAGTCTGCTGCCATTTGGGGGCGGGGAGGCGTGTCGGCGACGTTGGGGGGGGGGGAGGGAAGAGGCCAGGATCTCCGTCGGGGGACGGAGATTTCCTGGCCTCTTCCTCTAAACTGCCGATGGTACGCAGATTAACCGATGCTGCGTTGAACAACGCAGCTCATTAAGTAATGCACAGGGGGTGTGATGCATTACTATGCTCCCCCTTAATTACCTAGTTAATATATACTTCACAACGCATATAATGTATTGGGTATTATCATATACTTCATTCTACATGCCCTTATCAAAGATGGCCACCGCAGATGTATGACTCTCTGAGACCTCCACCAAGATGGCGACCGTTAGAGACACCACTAAGAGCCACACGGAAAATGACACTGGGTAACACTGTATATTCCATTCTACATGCCCATATCAAAGATGGCCACCGCAGTTGCATGACTCTCTTGAGACCTCAACCAAGATGGCGAACATCAGAGACTCTATAAAAAGCCACACAGAAGATCGACCTACCAATCCCTGAGGAAGGCTTAACAGCCGATACGCGTTGGAGACACTACAGACTAACCATCTCCATATCCCACATTGCTGTACCCCACCTCCTGAGCCTCCTTGGGGGCGCCGAGTAGAGCCACCGCGTCACACCTGTTTGAGCCCGGAGAGCTGTGCTATCTTGCAAGAACACGGCTACCCGGAAGTCTTGCAGGGCACCGGTGTGGACTCTGCATCCCAGACAGCACGCGACTCTCACCACGCGCTGTCACTACTAGCGGAGCAGAAGACCGGGACCCGCGACGAGGACGGAGAAGAGGACCACAGTCACCTGGAGGTGACTGACAAAGGACGCTGAGGGTAAGTCTGTGCACCTGGGGGATACAGGAAGCCACCCCGCCAGACACATACTTATACACCCCGCGTATTCATACTCTGTCATCATCACACCACTGTGAACTATCGGTGTAATACATCAAGAGATCCATTAGCACTATAGTGCTGATTACATTGTTCACCTCCTTTTTAAGTTTTATTGACTTTGCCAACACTTACTCACCACCAGTATTGGCATATATACTTTAACAGGTACCCTTATTCCCACCCATCTGCCCCATTTCCTCCTACTGTACTACAGGGGCATTGTGACCATTTACATGTGTATTCCAATAAATAGAGTTATAACATATTCATCTGCATTTTTTGGTTCACTATTAGATGTAGCGCTGACCTCCACTATATATGTATTGCTAAATTCTACTGTATGGGTTGGGTTATCCCATAGAGGTCAGCAGCAGGCATCAATCACATACTACAGCCCATATACATTGAGCGCAGGTCCCCCTCCCCCCCTTTGGTTTTGTGATGCATTACTATATCTGCAAAGAATTGCAATTGCAAAGCTACCTGAGTGCAATTACGATTCTTACAGAATCAGGCCCTGTGATCGCAGTGACTACACAGACCCATCGCTGAGTGATTGACAGGAAGTGCCATTTGTGGGTGGTGACGGGGGGTGGACGGTGAAACGCAGGTGTGCCAGTGCATTTGAATGTCGTTGCAGGGGCGTGCATAAATTTTTCACTGCGATGCCATACGCAGCCTTAATAATCACAGTGTGCGATGAGGTTAGCAATCCCTGAGTAAGGTCGGAGCTTGTGCAAGTGCGCGTGAGGCTGTAATTGTACTCGATGTTACTGATGGTTTTGCAGTCTTGCGATGTGTGTAGGGTAAGTGTGAGCGTCCTTATGTTGTGCTGCGACGGCATAGTGTTCGCAATGGATTAGCATATCATCGCAGTCAGACTGAGTGCATGATCGCAGGTGCAATTCGTAGAGATCAGACCCAATGCTTTTTAAATCTATTTCACGGCTTACAGGCTATCAAAATAGACATCTGTATATTGTATTTACAATATAATTGTAATGTAAAAGGTATGACGAAAATTTGAGTGATTGTGGGGTCTATTTACTAAGGGGCACTTTAGCGCGGTGTAAAAGCCGCTCCTACTTCAGCAACATACTGCTGCAAAGTGGGAACTGGCTACCTCGGTTGATATCAATCACAGACCAACCGAGGAGGGTGAACGTTAAGTCACCCCCTCGGCAGTGTAGGCAGCATAGCAGAGAGAATATAAACAAGAAGTAACAGCGCTCTAATTATAAGAACACAAATGCATAATTTATTGTAAAATAGATAGGTAACCTTAATCAACATATGGGAAGCATATAAAAATAACTAAAATGGGGGGCGTGGCCTGACCGTTAATGGAGGAAGCCGCATCTCGTTAGAGCTCCGGGCCAGCACAGAGGAAATCTAGCCTCTATAGCCCCATCCCAGTCAGCGGAGACCTCCAGACCCTTGATTACCTTCCCCTGGTTTGTCACTGGCCCAGCGGGTGAGAGCTGCGGAATCGGGAGGCGCAATAGGCGCTTCCGCGGGTTGCAGCTGGCCTGCTGCCCTTTGAGCCGGGGACTGGAGCGCACGGACTGGCGGCTGTGGACTTCCGGTGGTGTCATCTCTGTGGTGAGCGCCCGACGGAGTCCTCCCTGCCGCACATCGCGTGACCCCTCTCCGGCCCTCTAGCCTCGGCTGCCCCGCTGTTGTGTCAGGGCTGGTGTTCCTGCTCCTGGGGACTCCCGGGAGACATCTCTGGGAGGAAGCCCCAGCGTTTTGAAGCCTCCTGCGGCCATCTTTGATTTTCTCTCACGCTGATGCTGCTGCTGCTGGTTATTGCTGCCGGGATACTAGCAGTGCAGCCCCGCTTGCTGACAGGAATATCTGCTGCCTGTGACTCCCTGGAGTAAGGGGAGGGTGGTGAGTCCCTGAGGGGAGATTATATTGTATTTCTATATACCACTGCTCCACCTGCTCCATTGTCACGTGACCTGTTGGCCCTTCTCTCTATGTCTGGAGCTCCTATATGACCACCTACACATATCCAGTTTATTTTTCACTAGCCTAACAGGTTCAATCCATATCAGCTACTTAGCTTGCTCTTGCCCTGATATTTTTTACTTTAGTGCTGGTGGATATTTACCATTTACTCTACGCTGGCTCCCTCTTGTGGTCTTCTGTGATAATTACATCAAGTACTATTTGCAGCCACAATTAGCGAACCTCCATGTGCTATTATATTTTCTGCCAGCCTATCACACTCTTTTTTCTGAGGCTAAAGTTCTTCTGGATGGTGCTTCTCTGGAGTTAAAGATGTTCGCTTAATATTATCACCCAACTTGCCTGGATTATTATTGTAGAGCCCTGTGTCTCACTTTTTATACCGTAGTTTTTAATTTTTTTTGTATTATTTCACTATGTCGGAGAGAGGTAAGAAACCTCCACCATCCTCTGCAAACTTCTTCGGATCTAAATCCAAGGGTTCACAGAGTTCGTCATTACCCCCAGAATCCCCCTCCTCCCCTTGCTCATCCGAAGCTGGTATTGATCCTCAAATTCAAGCGGTTATGACTGGTTTGTTGGAGGGAGTTCAATCCGCATTCAAGCAAGAACTGTCAAAAGCTATAACAGAATTTAAATCAGAATTGACATCTCTTGGCAACAGAACGGACGCGCTGGAATCTAAATCGGACGACTTATGCCGCTCCCAAATTCGTTTTGATAAAGAACTCTCTAGACTTCATGATGAGGTGGAGACACTCAAAGAAAGACAAGAGGACCAAGAGAATCGTTCCCGTCGCAACAACTTACGTATCCATAATATAGCAGAATCAATCCTTGGTCCCTCCTTACCGTCATTTCTAAAAGACTTTTTTCAACACTTAGTTACAGCCCTTACAAATGAAGATTGTTTATGTGATAGAGCCCATAGAGCACTCCGATCGAAGCCCTCTCCTACTCAACCTGTTAGAGACGTCATAGTTCGCCTGCACTATTTTCGTACAAAGGAACGGATCTTATCAGCTACTCGAGACTCTCCAGTGATTCCTTTCCAAGATATGCAGTTACAAATCTTCCAGGACCTGGCTCCCTCTACTACTCAGAAACGGCGGGATCTTCAGCCAGTCACTAAGATTCTACGGCAGCATCAAATCCGATATCGCTGGGGATTCCCCTTTATGCTTCAAGTTTCGGCAAACAACACTGTGCATAGTGTCAAGACTCTCACTCAAGGTCAAGATTTATTAGCCAAGCTTAATCTTCCGACACCGACTTCTGATCCGGTGACTGCTGCAGCCTCTCCCAAACCTCAACGCTCCCATCCTCCTTCACCGGACTGGACCAGGGTCTCCCGTCACCATGCTAAGGACTGTGACCCCACTTGAACTGTTCGGTCACTCCCTGGTGTATACTCTCTTTATAATAGGGTTTAAGCTCCCTACAATGTTCTTTTTAAATTTTGCTAGGAGGAACAGTCCTCCCCTCTTGGTTCTCTGCGACATACATAGTTATTATTTGTATGAATATCACGATGTTTAGATAATTTTTCTCTTTTCCCCTTGTCTTTCCCATTTTCCTTCCCCCCCCCCTTTTTTTTTGTTTTGTTTTGTTTCTATATATTGACACAGGTTTATGATCCCTGTTTTACAGGGATTTTTGTTTGATTTGGTTGTAGCTGATCTTATATTTAAGGGTCCAGGCAGTCCTGATTCTATTGGACGGTCCTTTCACTACCCCCCATGCTCCCTTTAATATTTTTGATTAATGTTATTTTGATTGATATTATTGCGGTCCTTGATTGGGACCCAATTTACCAGGGTTGTTACCCAAATGGGTTCTCTGTTTCTCTTTTTTTTTTTGTGTGCCATTCTATCTCTGTGGCTCTCTTCTGTTTCTTTTTCCCCCTTTTTTTTTCTTTCTGTCCCTAAGGGTGGCTATATTTGGGCCAAATTTTTGACTTATTATATCTGTGTGTTATGTCTGTAGCACCTCTTTATATATTTTTCCATGTCTCTTAAATTGCTATCAGTTAATGTAAATGGTCTTAATTCTCCTAAGAAACGTATTGCTCTCTTGGGGGCTTGTAGGAGGGAGAAAGCCGATGTTGCATTTCTACAAGAGACGCATCTTATGGGCCCGCATTCTCAGCTCCGAGGTAGGTGGTTTGCCCAGACCTTCTTTGCTTCAGCGAATTGTAAAAAACTTGGGGTAGCCATTTTAATTAGGCGTAATATCCCTTTTGTCCACATTAAAACTGTGACAGACCCAGAGGGTAGATTTCTTATAGTGATCGGTACTCTCCGTACTGAGATTTTCACTCTGGTGTCAGTGTACGCTCCTAATCAAGACCAGCCCCAATTCTTTGATTCTCTGTTCAGGTGTATTAGCAGAGTTGCGCAGGGCCATATTCTGTGTGGGGATTTTAATACCATTATTGACCCCCTGTTAGACAGATCGAACCCGCCTTCAAACTCCTTGGGGATGTCTCTTCCTAGAGCTTCTCGTACTCTCCTGGCCTCCCTTAAACAGTATGGCCTTAGTGATACCTGGCGTCTTAAACATCCTCACAGCAAAGACTATACTCATTTTTCAGCTCCACACCAACATTATTCCAGGATAGATATGATCCACATTTCCTCCACTATTACCTCTCTGGTTACGGAAGCCGGTATTTCCCCCTTTACATGGACAGACCATGCAGGTGTCTATATTCTTTTAGATGTACATCGCTCTCCTCGTAGGAAGCGTAACTGGCGTCTTGATGACTCCCTTTTACAACATCCCCCCGCTCTGCTAGAAATAAAATTGGCGATGACCCGCTATTTTGAGGAGAATACCTCTCCTGATATTTCCTCTAGTATCCTCTGGGAAGCCCATAAGGCTACTATACGGGGTTTTCTTATTTCTAAAACCTCAGCGGTTAGGAGAGCGGCTGAACAAGAAATTCATTCCCTTGAGTCACAAACTTCAGTACTATTGATTCAGCATAAAACATCCCCTAGCGCCTCTGTGCTAACTCAAATTGAGAAACTACGAGGTCAGCTTAATGCCCTTCTGTCTCGTCGCGCTGCGCTTATCTTACAAAAACTTCGTCAACGCTTTTATGATACATCTGACAAAATTGATTCTTTATTAGCCAATAAACTGCGTCGCAGACAAGCATTAGGTGCGATAGACAAACTACACTCTCCGTCTTCTGGTTCTCTAACTTATGATCCTGAGGTTATGGCTGAGGAGTTTCGGACCTTTTATAGTTCCCTTTATAACTTATCAGATTCTTCTTATCCCACTTCTGCTGGAGCTGAGGGGGTGCGGTCATATTTGTCCTCTACTTTCCTTCCCAGGCTCTCAGAATCCCAATTACCTACTTTCAATGACCGTATTTCAGATGAAGAGACAATTGCTGCTATTAGATCAACTCTGCCGCCCCAGGCCCTGATGGGTTTACTGCCCAATATTATAAACTGTTTGCAAAGGAACTTGCCCCACATCTTACATCTCTATTTAATGATATTTTGGAGGGCGCTTCTTTTGCTCCTGATACAACTCGGGCCGACATTGTAGTGATCCCTAAACCTGATCGTGATCCTACTCATTGTATTAACTATAGACCGATTTCATTATTAAACGTCGACCTGAAAATTTATGCTAAAATCCTAGCGACTCGGTTAGCTCCTTTGCTTTCTTATTTGATACATCCGGATCAGGTCGGGTTTATACCTGGACGTCAGGCATCGGACAACACCAGACGGGCCATTGATCTGATACATTCTATTCATAAAAGGAAACTTCCTTCTCTGATTTTAGCTCTAGACGTGGAGAAGGCCTTCGACCGCATCTCCTGGCCCTTCATATTCGCTGTCCTAGACAAAATGGGATTTTCAGGCAAATTTTTAGATGGCATTGTGGCACTTTACCATTCCCCCACAGCACGAGTTTCGGTTAATGGTGTCTACTCCTCTAGTTTTGGAATAACTAACGGTACTCGGCAGGGTTGTCCCCTCTCTCCCTTAATATTTGCTCTTATTATGGAACCCCTGGCGGCAAAGATCCGTTGTAATAGAGCTATCTCGGGAGTATCCACTGGCCCCTCGGAATATAAAATCGCATTATATGCCGACGATATTTTAGTCTCTCTCACTGACCCAGCTCGATCCCTAAATTCACTTTTAGAGGAAATAAATTCATATTCCCAACACTCGGGTTATAAAATTAATGTCACCAAGACTGAAGTTCTTGATTTCTATATCCCTGCTACCCTAAAGCAAACACTGGAGGCCATGCTCCCTTGTACCTGGCATAAAAAAAAGATTAAATATCTTGGTGTTTTCTTAACTCATCATCATCATCAGCTATTTCAGACAAATTTTCCCCACCTTCTAGATTGTATTAAGTCTGATTTGTGTGACTGGTCCAATTATTTTATTTCTTGGATAGGTAGAATACATTCAGTTAAGATGAGCGTTCTCCCTCGGCTCTTGTATCTATTTCAGACCCTTCCGATTTACATTCCTCCATATGTGTTCAAATTCCTTCAGTACCAAGCCTCATATTTCATATGGAACCGGAAACGCTCGCAGATCAGACTAAAGTTGCTTCAGCGGCCTTCTAGGGGTGGGGGTTTGGGTATTCCTGATTTTAAAAAATATTATTATGCTGCGCAGCTCTCTCATTGTGCTCAGTGGTGTAACTTCGGTGCAGGGAAGGCCTGGGTGGCTATCGAGGCCGAGGAGCTGGGACTGGCTACTGTATCCTCCCTCTTGTGGATCCCTAAGATTCATCGTCCCCGGACAGTTTCTTCTCACCCTGTAATTTCCCGTTCTTTAGCTATTTGGGATTTAACCAATAGATGTTTTAAGTTAGCTCCGGCCCCGTCCCATTTGATACCTCTACTTCATAATCCATCTTTTCCTCCTGGTTTATGTAAGTCATCTTTTACTGCCTGGTCATCGAGCAATATCTATTATGTAAATGATATTACTATAGATACTAATTTCCCACAATTTTCTGACTTCCGGGATAGAGTGGCGGTTCCATCCAAAGATTTTTTCTGGTTCCTACAAATTAGACATTTCCACTCCAAAATTAGCTCGATTCTGATTAGCAGACCTTTGACTTCTTTTGAGTCTTTATGTTGGAGAAGACCCTCCACTAGGGGTCTTATTTCTACTATTTATTCCTTACTAGGGGAAGAAGTAAGCTCTAATCGAGACCCTCACGAGTTAGCGTGGGAACGAGATTTGGGACACTCTATAGATGCTGAGGATTGGACTGAGATGCTGCCACCAGCTCCATTTGCGTCAAAATTAAAGAAAATGTTTATAAATTGCTATACCGATGGTATTATGTACCATCGCGGCTACAAGCAATGTTTCCCGATGCTTCGGATAGATGTTGGAGGGGTTGCGGTGGAGAGGGCAGTTTTTTGCATATCTGGTGGACTTGTCCCAAACTAACTAGTATATGGCAGGAGGTCCTTGCTCTCCTCTCGCACCTCTTTGATATTACGATTCCCTCTGATCCTCAGCATTTTCTACTTCCCTTGGGTCTGCCTTCTCTGTCCCGGTGTCAGAATAGGTTATTCCGACATATAGTGTCTGCTATGACCTGCCAAATTGCACCGGATTGGAAAAACCCTCATCCCTCTCCGATGCAGGCAATATTATCACGCATCTGGTATATATACAAGATGGAATATATGACAGCTTTATTACGTAATACATCCAAAACTTTTGATAAAATATGGTCCCCTTGGCTGACATACCAAAATTTTTCCTCTCCATTTAACAATTAATTTTTTCCTTTTATATTTTTTCTCTAATATGTTTAATCTGAAAGAAAGTGATCCTATATGGAGTCCACCCATCCTCTTCTCCTCTTATTCTCCTTTGTCTTTCCTAAAGTCTTTCTTTTCCTTTTTCCTCTTTATTTTTTTCTCTATTTTTGAAACGGATTGCCACACCGTTGCTGCAAGATTTTTCTCTTGCTTCTATATTCCTTCTTTTCTTATAATGAGAAAATCTTCTATTATATCATATTACTATTCTGAAATAGTACAGTTCCCACTTTAAAATATGTTATGTGTTAATCCTTATTTTTGAATATTGGAATGTACTGTTTTCTATGTGATTTGCTCAATAAAAAGAGTTTATAAAAAAAAAATAAAAAAAAAAATATCTAAAATGACGTACACATCACTCATAAGTCAACCTTAGGTTGATCCTAATCACATAGGAAATTTAATTAAAAAGTCCATATACACTAAATAGTGTCTGTTGTTAATGAAAGTCCAACCAAGTATTTCCCCAGTCCAGTATTCAACAAATGAAGTGAGGTCCGTTTGACAGTGCTAGCACGTGTTGGTTCAATCAGAGTACCCCAAGCACGGATATGTAGTGGACTGGTAAAGATGAATCCAGTGTCCAAATATAACCGGGGTCTAATTAGCTATGTAAGCACTTCACACAATGGAGGTCCCTTGGGCACAGGTCCAATGCTGGGCTGGCGTGGCGGTTCTCGCCTGGTATGGCGCTGCAGCAATGTGGAGAAAACGTTCCTTCAGATCAGGAAGAGTGTTATAAAGTGTTACAGCCAATCCCTCGCACTTCACACTCCGCTGACAGGTTATAGGTTCAGCACCCGATCTCAAGTATTGTGTTAATCCTAGAGTATACTCTGCCAATAGGTTATGGGGCCAGAGTGTTGTCACAGAGTACCCTGCTAATACTACTCCCAGTGTCCCTTTTGATATTAGAAGCCATCTTGGGGTAAATTACAGATGTAGCCACACTTATCGTTGCTGCGATGCATGCACACGGGCACATGAATCGTGGCACAGCACTCACCAGGCTGCGACTCGATGCAGCTGGTGTTTACCCCATTGAAGTATATGGCATGCATGTGCGGGCACACTAGTCGTGCCATCGGGAAGCAGTTGGGGAGCTGACGGACGAATTCCCGACCGCCGGATTCCCGATGTCTAATCCCGGTAAGTGTCTAATGACAGGCGTCGCAATCCCTACTCCTGTCATTAGGCCTACGCTGGGAGCCCGACACCCAACTCACCGATCGAAGGTAAGCTGGGCGCGGATGGCTGCGGGGGGGGGGGGAGGGTTAGGTTAGGGGCTTCCGGGGGGGAATTACAATTAGGAACCCCCCCGGGAGGTTAGGGTTAAGCTAGGGGAATGGGGGGTTAGAGTTAGGCACCCCCGGGGAGACTTAGGGTTAGGCTGCGGGGAAGGGGGGTTAGGTTTAGGCACTTAGAGGGAGGTTAGGCACTTGGGGGGGTTAGGGTTAGGCACCCCAAAGGGAGGGTTAGGAGGGGGGGGTTAGGTTAGTTTATACTTACCTTAGTGCAGTCGGGATCTTCACTCGTGCCGGGCTCCCGCTGTCTGGATTTGAATCTTACTGATTCCGCGCCATCCATGTGTGGCTACATCTGTACTAAGCATCGGTTTTAAAACTGACAGCTGTAGACTGAAAGTTTGCATCTTAAAAATGTGTATGTACCATACATGCCTACCCTCCCGCTTTTAGCAGGAGCCTCCCGATTTTTACCTCAGGCTCCCGCTGTCCCGCAAACATTGCCACTACTCCTGGTTTTTCTACTGACCCCTTTAAAATTAGCACTGCGCGGAGCCTACAAATGGAGACGTCACTCACAACGTGTGATGTGAAGGCCGGCCACCACGGGTTTATGGGTAGCGGTGGCCGTCTATTTACACAGTACCTCTCTGACTGAGGCTTCAGCAGGAGATGCGACAGTGGTGGCCCCTTCTACCCCCATTCAAGGTGGTGCTGGTCCTTTTAGGGTCCTCTTGGTCCTCTTCAGGGGCTGGCCCTTCTGCCTGCGGCTGTCAGGCTGTCCCTCCAGTCTCCTCGGCGGGAACTTCCTATTTATGGGCGTCAGCAGCAGCATGAAGTCCTCTGCGATGGTGGCACCTTCCCTCTGGTCCTGGCAGCAGGCTCCTCAGCAGTCTTCTTGTCCGCGGGCACTACTCTTGGCAGCCGGCAGCTGATGGGGTCTTCCTCCGGGTCCTTCTGCTTTCCCAGCAGTTCCCGGCAGCAGCAGCAGGTCAGTCCCTACTCCCTATATCTACTCATGTAAATGTGTGTGTGTGTGTGTAGTGAGATCTGGTAATGTGTGTGTGTGTGTAGTAAGATCTGGTAATGTGTGTGTGTAGTGAGATCTGGTAATGTGCCCTTGCAATTCTATCTTTCTGGGGATTTGGGGTGGACAGCACACGAACACCGGTGAGAGATCTAGCACAGTGGGGACCTAAAATGAAGTCTCCGTGAGTCAAACCATTGGAGACAGAAGCGGAGGCATGTCCCTGTTACCCCACATAGCAATTGGGCATGTCCCTGAAAATCACGTTTCCAAGAGTGTTATGGGTGTCGGTGTGCAATGCCGTGCTGAGGGTGTGTGTTTAAGAGATCTCTGACAGAAAAAAAAAAAGAAGACAACTTTGTAAGGTGGGCGTGTCTCCACCTTACGCTCTCCCCATGTATTAATTTCATGTGTGGCTATTTAAAAAAAAAAATTGGGGTGCAATGGCGCCACTTGTCCACCGGGGGCACGTGTCCCCACCTTACACTCTCCCCATGTTTTCATTTCACACTCTCCCCATGTTTTCATTTCATGGGGCTATTTTTTTCCCAAAAAAATATTTTGGGGTGCAATGGTGCCACGTGTCCACCAGGGGGGGAGGGGGCGCCTGGGTTTTTTTTTCCCCCACTTTACATTCTCCCCATGCTTTTATTTCATGGGCGGCCTATCTTTTATTTTTATTTTTTTCCCCAAAATTTTCTCGGGGTGCTGCTGCATGGGCGCCAGGCGTCCACCGGGGGGCGCCACCATGCTGGTCGGGCCCGTGCCCCCTCCCCAGCCACCCATTGGCCCCTCAGGCCTCGGGGCGGCGGTCCCCGGGAGGCCAACTCACCTCTGTGGAGGCCCCAATGAGGTCGGATCAGGGTGCCCGCATCCGGCCGGCGCTTCCAAGGCCTCGGGGAAGAAAGGGAGAAGTCGCCGCTGAAGGTGGTGCACAGCACCGATGGCATGACATCCAGGGGAATTCCTCCCCCGGATTGTTAGGAGCGGGCAAGAGAGAACGCCGGGGCGGGGTCTTCTCCCACCTGAGGAGGCCCAGGCCGGGCTCCATGAGACCCATGGGGACTCTGCGAGCGAGGTGGCCCGGAGAGGGAACCAGGAGTGTGAGGGAGGTTCTGTGACTGAGGTGGCTCGGGCAGGGCTCCAGGAGTAAAAGGGCAGAGAGGGTGAGAGCCCCTTTGCATGTGTGGTTCCCGCCTGGGCTGAACAGGGTGAATCTTCTCCCTCCCTTTACCAGGAGCGTGAGGGAGATACTGTGACTGAGCAGGGAACCAGATGGTGACTGGGGTGAGAGCCCCCTCCACCAGTGCGGGAGCCTCGTTGGTCTCGCAGCGAGGCTGAACGAGGACGACCCTTCCCTTCTCCCTTCTCTGTGGTGCACTGCCACCCAGTGGCAGACAGGGGAACTGCAACCTCTGGAAGTCCCGATGAGGTTTGGAAAAAGGGCCCGATGCCGGGACCCAGTTCCAGGAGCCTGGGTAAAATCTGCTGGCGCCCTGCAAAAGGTGGCACGCAGCAGCGACGCTGTGATGTCCAGGGGAATTCCTCTGGCGGATTCATAGGTGGTGAAGAAGCGAGAGAGAGAGCCAGAAAGAGATCTGTGGGGCACAGCGTGAGTTGGCCCAAAGTTTTACCCGAGTTACCCTTCCGATTGATGGGGCACTCTTTGTCCCAGGTTGATTCTGCTGAAAGGGCATGGCTCCAAGAGTGTAAGGGAGGTTCTGTTACTGAGGTGGCCTGGGCAGGGCTCCAGGTGTTAAAGGGCAGAGAGGCCCCTCTGCCATCATGGAAGCCTGCGTGGGCTGAACAGGGCAAATCTTCTCCCTTTACCAGGAGCGTGAGGGAGATACTGTGACTGAGCTGGCCCGAGCAGGGAACCAGAGGGTGACCAGGGTGAGAGCCCCTTTGCATGTGTGGTTTCCGGCTGGGCTGAACAGGGTGAATCTTCTCCCTCCCAGTATCTCCCTCACCAGGAGCGTGAGGGAGATACTGTGACTGAGCTGGCCCGAGCAGGGAACCAGAGGGTGACCGGGGTAAGAGCCCCCTCCACCAGTGCGGGAGCCCCGTTGGTCTCGCGGCCAGGCTGAATGAGGACAACCCTTCCCTTCACCCTTCCCTGCGGTGCAACTGTCACCAGTGATGTCAGTAGGGAGCTTCCTGCTCTGTTAGAGCAGGAAGCTACCTAGGGCTTGCGGTAGATGAGACCCTACCGCAAGGGTCTCGTCGCAAGCCCCGATGGTCGCGACCATCACCTGGTCACTCGCTAAGGCTGTGGGTGGTCACCCACAGCTTAGCGAACGGCCAGGAGGCTGGCTTTTAAAACAAAAGCAGCCGCCCTCATTCAGAGCGAGTGCTCGCTTTTTGCGAGCGGCTCTGAATGAGGGCCTGTGTGTTTTTATATACACTTTATGCAATATTACATTTATTACCTTTTGACTTTATCAATAGTCTTTATGGGCCTGAGTCAGCAAGGAATGCTATTCTGCTTATACGCACTCAACTGCATTGCTAATATCTGCGGTGCTATTTAAATGTGTGCATTCACATTGCGTACATAAGGACGCTCACTTCCTCTTACTCACATCCGTATACTAGGGCAACATAGCGAAACAACATCGGACCCATACGCACAGTTAAGGAAGCCCAGACCTCACTCAGGAATTGCAAACTTCTGCGCATGATATGAGTCCTCAGGAGGCCTCAGGTAACGCAGTGGCTAATTTACACCTATGCAACGGCGCTGGAATACACTGGCATGCCTGCGTTCGCCCGTCCACCGCGTGTCACCACCCACTAACGGCACTTCCCATCAATCACTCTGCCCTGGGTCTGCGTAGCCTCTGCAGGCACAGTTAGCATCGCAATTGCTAGTTGGCGCACACTTACTGTGATGCATACTCATGTGCAGTGCGGATTAATCAACCGATTGCGTGCGAAGTAACAACTGCGTTTCTTGCTGAATCAGGCCCTATATTACCTCTATCATATGCCCAGCGCTGTGTATATTTTTATATGACTAATTTAGATGGAGTTGGAGCACAGAGGACCCACACACACAAACTCTGAGGACCATCTCCAGCCTCACTTCCTTAATATAATCGCTAATGGGCCTGATTCATTACCGATCGCAACTGTGATTACGCATGCAGTCGTCCGATTGTTGCGTTCTGCGCATGCCTACGCATCGCAGTTCGCATGCACGAAGACTCCACTGCGATCAGACTACGATTGCAGTGACTATGCATACCCTCCGTACCCACCGCAGAGTGATTGACAGGAAGTGACTGTTTGGGGGTGGTGATGTGGGATGGTGGTCAGCGAAATACAGGTGTGCCTTTTTGATTGAACTCCTTTATAGGGGCGTGCATAAATTAGCCACTGTGATGCCATACACAGCTCAGGCTTTCACTGCGTGCGATGAGGTTACAGCAAATTCCTGAGTAAGGTCAGACCTTGTGCAAGTGTGCGTGAGGCTCCAATTGTACTCGATGTTACAGATTGTTTTGCAGACTTGCTAAGTATTGCGGATGTGTGTAAGGTAAAGTGGGCGTCCTTATGTTAGGCTGCGAGGGCATTGTGTTTGCAATCATTAGCATATTTTCACAGTGAGACTGCTTGCGTAATCACTGCTGTGATCATAATACCGATCCTTACTGAATCAGGCCCAATGTCCAATTATTTGCTGACCTTAAGTTTACATTTCAGCATACTTACCATTAAAATTATTATTTATTTATTCATTGGTTCTGTGAAAACAAAAATATTAACACAACAAACAATATATTTTGTGAAGGTAAACCACATGTGGTATACTGGCTTTGTGCAATGTTTCACACAAGGGGGTAGAGATTCAGTTGTTGCTTGGGCACCCATTAGTAAAGGGTGCCCGATGGAGCTATTTAACAGCCTGTACAGTAACCATTAGATAGTGTGACGGTAGTCATTAGATCCCCTTCCGTAGATGTACCCTGACTTCATCAGTTACTGTCCAACGTCATTCCCTACTGTCCACGTGGGCATAGAAGGGAAATAAACAATCCTGTGGAGAGTGAAGCGAGCCCACAAGAGGACAAATGTCTTCTATTGGTGGCCTTTATAAGCATGGAACGGCACTTCCACCCTCATGCCACGTCACTTCCAGGTACAAATGCTGGAGGGAATCTATATACTAACACTTATTGTGACATATCACAGTAATACTTGCCAACTTTTCCTCATTGTCAGGGAGACTCCCTGAAATAGCAGCAATCTCTCCATCTCCCTGATTGCACCTTTCCCCCATTATGAAGCTGTTATATAAAAAAAAAATATATACATTCAAATGGGATCATTAGTATAATTTCCCTGCATTTTTTATATGAGGCACAATGATCCCTATGGCTACATGCATTTCTGAGAAGTATCGGTGTGTTTTCATCAACAAGTAGATCTTACTAACAGCTTTGGGGCTCGTTTACATGTGGATGTAAGTCAGTGTTATGACACGCCTCTCAGACGTAGCAGTACACGCCCACTTTACCGCCGCGCTCATAGGTGCTGCTTTCACAATCTCCCTGAAATTCTTTTTCAAAAGTAGGCAAGTATGGTCACAGTGTATGGCCGTGATATCAGCATTCCTCCCCTGGGAAGGAACAGGATAAATATCTCTTGCTCGGCCCAATACAGCACATACACTGAGCTATGCGGCTGATTAGCAGCTCACAAATAATTTTTTTGGACATGCCGGATAATTGGGCATGTCTGAAAGAAAATAATTTGTGGTAGGTCGCACAAATACACTGTACAGTTATCTGGCAGATTGCGTAGTATTAAATTAAAGTATTCACGTACTGTAAGGTGGGAACATGCTGCACATACTTGCCGACAATTTACTATTGCTCCTCCTAAGCCCCGACCCCTCATGGGAATTCAGCACAATTATGCATATTTAAACTAGGGGGCATGGCCACGATTCTCATGGAATTGCGCCATTAGGCCCCGCCCCCAATCCTCAGAACCGTCGATCCCCGCTAATATTCTCTCCATTCTGCCCACTTCACTAGGAAGTGGGCAGAATGCGGGAGAAGTGCCTGCCCTTCGGGGGGGTGCGGGGGGTTACCCAAAAAATCGTGAGCCTCCCGCGAAAACCGGGAGGGTAGGCATGTATCATGCTGCATGTACTTTGGGCCCTATAAAGATTCTAAAAACCTTGGGAATCTGTTTTATTGCTGCCAATCACAATTCTCTTATACTCACTACATGAGAGCACAGCACTGTGTGTAAAACAATTCTCGTTAAAACCAACAGTCAGTGTGTGTAACTGTGTAAGGCTGTTATTTGGGTTACAGCATGTTTTGCAAAGTATTTGTCTAGCAGAAGCTCACTGAAATTTCAGCATGTTTGTTCTTCTCTTGTAATTAAATTAGTAGAAAACTCCACTGCTCCATCTACTGGAGGATGAAGGAAGTGAACACAAGCAAGTAAAGGTGCCTATCCACTAGACGATTAAAATAAGCGATTGAACGATAACGATATTGTTTGATCATTCGATAATCGTTTGAACATAGTTTCAAAATCGTTTGAAAATTTGGTCTTTTAGACATCTATCATCGTGCAGACATGCTGGTCAACCCGACGATATCGTCAGGTTCAGCATGTTTGCAGATGATTGATTGTGCCTGCACTGAACGACATGTAGTTCAGTGTGGGCACCCTGCAGTCTAGTGAACGACTGAATGATAACGATATCATTATCGTTCAGTCTTTTCACTGTCGGGTAGTGGATACCCGCCTTAACAGCGATATCCACATTATAATCAGTGGACTTTAATTATGAGGTGCACTGGATACATCATCATGTTCAGCCTCGTGAGATTGTGCAGTGAAAATATGTGGCCTCTTCGTGTGTGACTTTGAATCAATCCCTCTCTTTATCTTTGTCTTTTATGGCTTACTGACACTGAGGGGTAATGGTGTGAGATGCAAGTGAAGAGACCAGGTTTTAAACTTTGCAGAAGAATCAAGATTGGAATATATGCGACAATTGAACTGCTAAAAAGTGGAATATTAGACTGTTGAATCTTCTTTTACATACTTATTGGACAAATAAGATACATTGCACCTGTACCTTAACCAGAGCGCTTTTCATTTTAATGCCAGTTATCACTCCTATCGTGCCTTAACAAGGATGTTAAGGCGCGTTAACCGGCATTCTCTGACCAAAGTGCCGAGTGTGCGGCTGTTTAGCGCTGCGCTAAGCAAAAAAACAGCTGCGCACCTGGCACTTTGGTCGGATTTCTCCTCGCATCCCCAGGGTGGTGCGAGAAGAAATCCATAGTGCGCCCAAACAGCGTAGTGAATTGAATAGCTGCGGCAGCTCCCTCCCATCGCTATTCAACATCGTGCTGAATCGAATTCCCCCCACTGACTGAAGGGGTTTTGTGGGGACGCCATATCAGTCTATTCTGGACACTCACAATATCCCCACAAAATACCTTCAGTCAGTGTTTGAGAACAAATTGTGTGTGAAAATGTAGACCATATTGGTCCCCACAAGGAACTGTAACCACTTGTGTGAAATGTCCCACACAAAGCCTGTATTGTTCAATGTGTGTACACAGACAGATGTCATGACTCACATCGTGAGTGACCAGAATATAGTGATACGATACGATGTCCCAACAAAACATCTTCAGTCAGTCTTTAGAATAAATTGTGTGTGAAAATGTAGACATAATTGGTCCCCACAAGGAGTCTCCTCCCTCTGGGACTCCTTGTGATCAGCAGAGAGCAGCGACTCCTTGTGATCAGCAGAGAGTGGCTATCAGTGGAAGCCGCTGCTCTGCCTTTCGGGCAGCCCTATAGGGCTTCTCGGGGCTGCAACCAATGCAGCCCCGATAAGCTGGTGTTATGCGCATGCGTGGTGCCACCAATGTAATTCTGGTTAACCTAAGGTACAGAGCAGCTTTTTAAATGCTTTGGATGCAATCAGACAATTAGAACAACAGAACAGATATTCGTTAGATCCCAGAGCTATAAAAATAAAACACACCGCTGCCTCATGATATGAAGCCATTGCTGAAACAGAAAGATAAATAAAGGTAAAGTAGTATATTTAATAAAAGTTACATTATTAAATAATAATAACAACAAAAACCCTGAACATGTTAGTAAAAAAAAAATTTGCCACATCCTTTAGAAGTTTACAGTAACTTTTATTTAGTGAGCAAATATTTTTTCTTTTATAGTAATAAATATAAGGACAGAGCTATATAATTGGTTATGTACTATGATTACATTTATATTAAACAAAATCGCTGATGTTATTAGTAGTAATTAAAGCAATTATAATGATAAGAAATCCATTAATCACTTCCTCTTAGATTGAGAGGGTGTGTACCATCTGAGGTACATTTTTTTGCTGGGTATAATAGTTCACCATTAGGCACCTCTGTTGTTTATCCACCTTATCTTACAGGTGCAGGCTATGCATAGGTGTCGCTGCAGACTGAAGCTGATTAACTCATACATGATAAAATAGTATATTAGTGTCATTAAAGAGTTAATGTCCAATTTTCATCCTTGCCCGCTGGGGAGGTAGAGGACAGCGACCGTCATCTTGAATTTGAACCTTTTCGGTTCATTCTCTGAAAAACAGAAATTAAAGGGGCTGTATGAACGAAGGGTGACACTGTACCTGGGCAACTAACTACTGTGGTATCTATTTACTAAGCAGTGTTAGGAGACAGAGTGAAAGGAGATAAGGTGCCAGCCAATCAGCTCCCAACTGTCACTTTTCAAACACAGCCTGTGAGATGGCAGTTAGGAGCTGATTGGCTGGCACCTTATCACTTTTCACTCTGTCTCCTAACCCTGCTTAGTAAATAGACCCCTGTATGTCTCATTATGTTTTCAAATTTTTTTTCAGTTCTTGACCATGTGTATTAGCCTTTCTTCCTAGTTTATCCAGTAGCCTGCAGCCAATCAGGATCTTACAGGGGTACAAAACATGCATGCATGCAGAACATTATCATTTGCATATATATTAGTCTCTTTATCCATGTGACTGGATGGGCGTACTTTGCCACCGTGTCTATGGGGATGGTGAATAATCTTGGGGTTAGTCTTAAATTAGTAATCAGCCATTATTGGCCACTCCTACTGGTGATACTTGGCCACCAGGCTCTCGCTGACTGTAAGTGCCACCTGCGCACCACCTGTATGAGAGCAGTTACTGTCTTCCTGGCGCTGCTTGCTTCTGGGTGATGTGTATAGCTGCTGTAGGAACCCCTTTGCTGGTGACTGGGGCTGTTACCTCCTAGTCAGGACAGCAGGGTAGCAGTCAGAGTATTGACTCAGGGCACTAGGTGCAACATAATACAGCTTGGGGAAAGATTAGAGTGGTAGCTTCCTCTATATCGGTAGGTTACAGGATTTCAGTAGATACAAGCTGGCAGATCATGTAGTGGGCTGGCATGGACACTTGCACTTTATGCTCATTTGCACACAATACCCAGTTTGTGCACAACCCTATCATATGTGAACAGATGAATCACAGACAGGTATGGAGGAACATACCCCACTCATTTAGGTGGTGGGTCTAGCCAACAGAGTGACAGCCCAGCCAGCAACACAGCTCCGATAGTTGTTGCACAACACACAGCACTAATCATGGCAACTCAGAGCATGTTGGTAGCCTATCACTCTGCCAGGAGAGTAAGCAGCGGCTCAGAGCCGCAGTGGCGTAAGTTCATCCCAGACACCCGGAGGCAAGTTATAATTTGTTGCCCCCCCCCACCCCGGTCACAGCCACTGAAACTGTAATGTAGCAATTTGCATGCAGACAGGCTATAGATAGAAGAAGGCAGCAGCTGATGGTCTGACATGGAGCTCTCCACAAGTGTATGGCGGCTTCTCAGGTGCCAGGAAGGGGTGCCATGCATTGGGCGGCCGTGACTGTATACTCCGGGTATATAATAGTTACAGCCCTAAGTGGGGTGAATATGTTGTGGACAATGGAGGAGGTGCCCCTTCAGAGATAGCGCCCGGCAGCAGGCGCCTCCATTGTCTCCCATAGTTCCGCCCCTGCAGAGCCGCAGTATATTGCACTGAGTGAGGAGATAGCGCTCCCCTTGGCTTTGTACCCTGGATGGGGGAACTATGCCTGTGGTTGGGCTAACACTAACAGGCCTAGATGCAATTTGGCTGACTTGTTACAAATTGGAAACAAATCTCCCTGCTCGCTGCGTTGAGCAAGCTGACAGATAAGCTGATGTGCCTTCAGTATCGGAGGGACAAAGAGCAGATTTATAGTTTACACTATGGAATGTATTTATCTTTCATAACCAGTTTTACTAATGTCCATTACAGTTTGTTTTCTGCTTATTTTGATATAAAAATGTTTTTAGAAGATACTTTAATTATGATTTTTGACATTTTTTTTTTTTACATTGTTTACTTGTTCTTTTTTTTAAATGCAAACCATTTGAATAAAAATAGCAGAATGAAAAATATATATATTTAGGCATGCATTCTGGCTAGCAGGTGGCAGTGTACAACCTATTTATGGCAGGCTTCAGCGTGGAGATAGTAACACTCCAGGTTTTGTGTCTGACATCTTCTGCTTGGAGACAATAAACTGTTAGGGGGCAATTCAATTCAGTGCGATGGCCACGGCGTGCCCTACCAGGACAGCATATTGCAAGTAAATAGCACCCCGTTAAAGTGAGCAGGAAAACTTATGATGGTCAGGGTAACATATATGGCGGATATGTGCGCAGTTGAACATCGAAGTGATGTTCAGAAGCACATAGCTCCAAATTGAATCGGACCCTTAATTACCAATGCTTTTGTACATATTTGGATACAGAGGGCAAAATTTACTAAGTGGCGGGTTCTAAAACCTGGTGGTTTGGCGGCGGTTTTGCTATCCGCAGATTTACTAAGGCCAAAACCGCTTCAAAATCGCAGTCAAAACACATTTTGGATTAGAATAGAAACAGGGCTAGGGCTAAAATTACTAGTCAGCAGTTTTGGTGTCATTTAGAAACCGCCGTCAAACCATCACCAAACCATCGGGTTTAGAACTCGCCTCTTAGTAAATTTTTCCCAAAGTATGTATTTTGTGGCATGTATGTTAAAAAGACAAAGGCAACCCCCCTCCCACACTGCTCATAAATAGGATTACAGGGGAGATGTATTAAGCTCTGGAAAATGATAAACTATCAGACACTCAGCTCCTAACTGTCATGTTACAGGCTGTGTTTGAAAAATTACAGTTAGGAGCTTATTGGTTGGTCGTTTATCACTCTCCAAGTTATCACTTTCCAGAGGTTAATACATCTGCCCCTAAGTCTGTGAAGGGCAGTATGTTACTATTATAACTGACCTGTTCTCCAGGCAGAGTACACATTCATTTCCATAGGTATTTCCATCTGTCCCACAGATTGGATTATTATCATAAGGGCATGGAAACTCTCCATATCTAGAACATAAAGGCTACACAGGTGTTAAATACTCCTGGGAACAATATATAGGATAATACACTCCCTACTCTACAGTAGTGATTCTCAAACCCTGTCCTCAGGACCTCACACAGGTCACGTTTTCCAGGTCACCCAGCAGGGGCACAGGTGTATTCATTACTCACTGGCACATTTTAAAAGATCCACAGGTGGATCTAATTATTTCACTTGTGATTCTATGAGGAGACCTGGAAAACATGCACTGTTTGTGGTCCTGAGGACCAAGTTTTAGAGCCTGTGCTCTACAGTATATAGATGATGTATGTCATCATGGTGTTCTAAGACCCTATAGTAGCATGAGACTGAATTTACCAATTATGTATGTCAGCATATTATTTACAGGAGTTTAAACATATAGGGGGAGATGTATCCACCTTGAAGAGATAAAGTGGCGATAAATAACGTACCAACCAATCAGCTTCTAATACCGGCCCTTTCACACTTGCTGCAATAACCAGGGTTATTCCACGTGAACGCGCAGCAACCCGGGTTACTGCGCAGTGTGAAAGGGCCAGTTGGAAATAAGCCAGGTCGAGCGACCCAGCATTTAAACCCTGGTCACGAGAAGAATTGAACATGGGTTCAACACGGCTCGTGATGCAGTGTGAACGGGTAACCCGAGTCGATGCGACCAGGGTGCCGTTCACTGCAAAGGATGAGCCGGCGCTTGGAGATGATCTTAGCACGTGATGTCGGCGACAACATCGACCCGGATTTATTGCAGGGTCGGGCCGCCAGTCTGAAAGCGGTCTCACCGGATCGCACCCAGGATGAACCTCTGAACAAAATCCCAGGTGCGACCCGGCATTCTGACGTGAATTGAGTATAACTGTAATTTTCATACACAACCTGTAAATTGACAGTTAATGGATTGGTTGGTATTTTATCGCTCTCCTCTTTAGTACTCTCTAAGGTTTGATACCGCTTTCCCGTAGTAATATTGTGTAATATATATATATATATATATATATATATATATATATATATATCCAAGGGGGAACGGGAGGCACTCAATGAGACTTCACAACTTGAAAAGAATCACAGCAAAACTGTTGCTAGTTGCCAACGTTTCAGTGACATTCACTTTTATTAAGACATGACAAGCCAACATAATAACATACCTTAAATAGTGTTCACCCCGTGTGCCTGCACCACGCTGTGTCGTCCCGTCTGGAGTCCGATGACGTCACTGATAGCGCCAAAGCGCCGGCGTCATCGTCATCCCAAGGGGCGTGTGCACCCATGTGTAACCCATCACCTAGGTAACCTGTAAACAAATGACATCGCAAGCATATAGAGAGCAATCGGACTAATATAATGGTAGATCATAAGATCACCAACAGCTAGAAAATGATATAAACAGGGAGGGAAAGGAAACACAAAGGGGGAAGATAATTAGAGAAAGCAAGTATATGAGTTCATTTCATTCAATCCGCCAGGGTGAAGCTTGAGGATGAAGGATGTAGTGTCCTTTAAGATAGTGGCTTCTGCTTGGTTGGTACATTAACTACTAAACATCTAATGTGCACAGTTGATGTGACAAGCCTGTACACGTCCATACCCCATCAGAAAGGCATTGAGGCGATCCGACAGATCCTTGTGAATAATCCAGCCTACTCTGGCCCTGACATCATGTTTTTCCTCACCCTCCTAGAACTAACCCTTACTAGAAATTATTTTTTATTTGACAGTAAGTTCTTTTTACAAAGGTCCGGCTGTGCCATGGGGTCATGCGTGACACCGAGTTTTGCAAACTTGTATATGTGTGAAGTTGAAAGGGACTTATTTTTTTCATCCCCGGTGATTCAAGGATGTATCACAGCATATCTACGTTACATCAATGACATTTTCATTTTATGGACAGGTACTAAAGAGTCATTCACACAAACCATGGAAAATATTAATTCTGCGGACTGCCCTATCAAATTCACTTTCGACAGTAGTTTTAAATCGATACATTTTTTGGATGTAGCTATATCAGTCAATCAGACATTGGACATTTGCACTACGGTTTATTTCAAAGCTACAGACAGAAACACTTTCCTGCAAGCAGGTAGTTTTCACCCTCCAGCGCTCAAAAAAGGATTACCGTGGGGGGCGTGGCCTGGCTGCTGAACAGAGTGGTCGTGCTTCCGTGCAGCTCCTCAGTTTTTACCCTATAAAGGCCTGTTTCTGCTGACCCCAGCGTTATTCAGGGGTCTTATCCCTCTGCAAGGTCTCCCGCTGACCTCCCGACACCTTAACTATACCCCAGGAGGGATTACTAGCCCCGGAGTCGTGGAGGCCTACACCGCATCCAGAAGCACCGGCCTAGATTTTGGTGACTCGCGGGGCATCGCTAACGCGCTGGCGCGCGCACCACCGGCCGGCGCCCCACACTCTTACCTCCTCTGAAAGCTCTCTGGCTGGCTGAGGACCCTGGTGACAGCTCACTCCCATGGAGGACCCTTGGAGACACCCGCGGCCGGAGCCGCGAATCGCGGGTGGCCGCCATCTTAAGGCCCGCGGCGTGTAACACACTGGTCTCCCTGATGGTCTTCATCTGCCTGCTCAGGCTTCCTTGACCCATCTGGACAAAGCGCTCTGTAGAAGAGGGGACTGCACCGTTGATCAATCCACTCATGAGGTGAGAGACCCTATGCACACACTGGATGGACTTGAGATATAATTACCTCACCCCACCTCATCATACCCCTTAGTAACAGCATCAAACGGCACAAACCACTACCTTACTACCCTGGCGAGCTACATTGCTGACTCCCCTTGTGCCCAACTCACACCATCAGTTCTGCAGCTGATACACTAAGCTGGTATGTGATATTTACCAACCACATTCACCTATACACTGCTAGGTTTCAAGTATTAGAGGAAAGAGGCAAAAGCTCATATATAAAGTGAATGAAAACCCTGAGTGAAGCCAGAGAGTCGCTCTAGCTCCTAATTTACTAACAGCACTGTTCTTCTACTATATTGTTGGACATACCATACAAACAAAATCTGAGAACAACTAGTGAGACCTCACTAAAACAAATGTAAAGAAATAAGGGAGTTGAGAGAGAAAAAGTGTCTCAACTTACTGCTATATCCAAATTACTAGCTCTCATTACTGAGGTTCTAGCTCCCTCTTGTGGCTATTCATTGAAATTTCTTTATATATACAACTACGTCATTCTCTAGCAGCTGCAATTGATATCTTAACACCCTCGCTCATGGCTCCCTAAATACTAGATTTCACACCCTCTGGGAGTCTATTTACTGGCCTTTCCACCCTCACTATCTCTCTGACATCTCTCCGACGGTGAATTACCTTTCCCGCCATGAATAAATCCAATACAAGATCCAAGAAACCAAGTGGCGATATTGCTCAACATTTCACGAAAAATGACAAAATGTCACAACCGCAGCATTCTACATCTCCCTCACTACTGCTTCAAGATGAAGATGGATCCTCTTCCCCTGCCCTCTCCACCAAGGATGATATCCTAGCCCTAAGATCCCTAATTACTGACTTTAAAGAATCCTTAGAGACAAAACTTGACAAGGCAGTTTCACCTATTAAATCGGATATCTCCTCCCTGGCCTCTAGAACGTCTAAACTGGAGACACGCCAGGATATTCTTCATAAAGCTCAAACTGAGACCCGCAAAGACCTGGACCACATAGCTCAAGAGCTTTCTGATCTCCGCACGAAAAATGAAGATCTTGAAAATCGTGAAAGGAGAAATAACCTCCGTATTCGTAATGTGCCAGAATCAATAACCGTAGACTCTCTGGAGCCCTACCTACATAAGATGTTCTCTTTTATTCTCCCAGATCTCGGCTCTCGCCATATACCTTTGGAACGGGCGCATAGAGCACTCAGACCCAATCCTCGGGACGGTAACCCCATGAGAGATGTTATTATACGATTTCTCAGTTTCAAAGACAAAGAATCCATCCTGGCCCCAACTCGAGGCAAACCCCACATTCTATACGAGAATACCAGACTTCAGTTTTATCAGGACCTTGCACCTACCACAATTATTAAACGAAGAGAACTCAGAGAGTTAACAAGGGCTCTATGTGACCGTGGAATTCGATACCGCTGGGGGTTCCCCTTCAAACTTATTATCGATTTACATGGCAAAACTATTATCATTCGTGATCCCAGAGAGGGCAAGGACTTGCTGACTCACCTTGAAGAATCTGGACCCCCCCCTCACTCAACTAACGACAGCACCTGAACTTTTTCTTCATCAAAAATGAACACACCCGTCCAATAGGTTTTGCTGTTTCCCATAAATCCTACTCAGTCATACTTATTATCATCTTGGATTTATGTTTCCCACTCATATCAACACCCAAGAAGATCCATATCCTTTTCTGTCGATAAAAATTGTTACTATCACAAAATGTATGTACCGTAATGTTGTTGTTTTCCTATCTGTATGTTGCTGTTTATCCACAGATTATACATCAGTCATTATCAAGTAGGGGTGAGCGGGTTCGGATTTCTGAAATCCGAACCCCCCCGAGCCCCCCCGATCCGAGTCCGATCCGAGTCAGGCTCGACTTTTCCCGCCTGACTCGGATTCTGAAATCGAGGCAAAACGTCATCTTCCCGCCTTCCGAGTCTCGCGGGTTTTGGATCCTATATAAGGTACCCACGTCGGCGCCATTTTCTCACTCGGCTGTGGACAGTGAAGAGGGAGGGTGGGAGTTAGGGCTGTGTAGTGTAGTGTAGTGCTGCTGTTGTCCACTACTTCAAAGTCCATAGGGGCTGGCTGTGTTGTGCTGTGCTGCTGTTGTTAATAGGGGCTGTGTCCACTACTTCAAAGTCCATAGGGGCTGGCTGGACTGTGTTGTGCAGTCAGTTCTCCATAGGGGCTGTGTCCACTCCAAAGTCCTGTGCAGTGTCCCAGTCCTAAAGAGGTGCTGTAGTGTTGTCCAGGGGGTGCTCTGTCCATCAGGGGTGCTCCCCCCAAGTGCTAAAAAAATAATATATTTTCTGTGTTTGTGAATTGTGTGCGCAGTAGCCGCACGTGCATCAACAAAGTAGTGCCAAGCGTGCGCCTGTGTCATAAGTAAAGGGCCGGCTGGCTTGACCGTTAAGGGTGCTGTAACCCCCGAAAGTACACTCCAGTCCAAACCAAAAAAAAAATTATTTTCTGTGTTTGTGAATTGTGTGCGCAGTAGCCGCACGTGCATCAACAAAGTAGTGCCAAGCGTGCGCCTGTGTCATAAGTAAAGGGCCGGCTGGCTTGACCGTTAAAGGGTGCTGTAACCCCCAAAGTACACTCCAGTCCAAACCAAAAAAAAATTTATTTTCTGTGTTTGTGAATTGTGTGCGCAGTAGCCGCACGTGCATCAACAAAGTAGTGCCAAGCGTGCGCCTGTGTCATAAGTAAAGGGCCGGCTGGCTTGACCGTTAAAGGGTGCTGTAACCCCCAAAGTACACTCCAGTCCAAACCAAAAAAAAATTTATTTTCTGTGTTTGTGAATTGTGTGCGCAGTAGCCGCACGTGCATCAACAAAGTAGTGCCAAGCGTGCGCCTGTGTCATAAGTAAAGGGCCAGCTGGCTTGACCGTTAAAGGGTGCTGTAACCCCCAAAGTACACTCCAAACCAAAAAAATATATATTTTCTGTGTTTGTGACTTGTGTGCACTGTGGCTGCACGTGCATCAACAAAGGAGCAGCGCCAAGCGTGCGCCTGTGTCCCATAAGTAAAGAGCCGGCTGGCTCATTTCTTAAAGGGTGGTGTAACCCACAAAGTGCACTACTCTCCAGCAAAAATAAAAAAATATTTTCTGTGTTTGTGTGCGCTTTAGCCGCACGTATATATATCAATATAACATAAATGGAGGACCAAACTTTCTCTGATAAAAATAAAATAGGGAAAGATCAAGAACCACTTCCTACTAGTGCTGTTGCTGCTGCTGGGAGTTGTTCATCATCCCAGAGAGGAAGTAGGAACATCACTACTTTTACTAAACAATTGACCCTCCAACAGTCCCTAGCGATGAGGATGAAGTACGACAGCAGTCATCCTGAAGCAAAACGTATAACTGAGGCCTTGACTGCTATGTTGGTGTTAGACTTGCGTCCGGTATCCGACATTAGTGCAGTGGGATTTAGACAATTGATGGAGGTAGTGTGTCCTCGGTTCCAAATCCCGTCTAGATTCCACCTGCATCCTCAAAGCAGCAGCGACAAGCGTGCGTCTGTCTGTTAAAGGGTGGTGTAACTCACGAAGTGCTCCAAAAAATAAAAAACTATTTTTTTTATGTGTTTGTGACTTGTGTGCGATGTAGCCGCACTTGCATCCTCAAAGCAGCAGCGACAAGCGTGCGTCTGTCTGTTAAAGGGTGGTGACACCCTCAAAGTGTGCTACACAAACAATAAAAATATTGTTCTTTTTTTTTCGGTCTTTGTGAAATGTGTGGGCTGTAGCCGCACCTGCATCCTTAAAGCAGCAGCGACAAGCGTGCGTCTGTCTGTTAAAGGGTGGTGACACCCTCAAAGTGTGCTACACAAAGAATAAAAATATTCTTCTTCTTTTTTCTGTCTTTGTGAATTGTGTGGGCTGTAGCCGCACTTGCATCCTCAAAGCAGCAGCGACAAGCGTGCGCCTGTCTGTTAGAGGGTGGTGTAACCCTCAAAGTGTGCTCCACAAACAATAAAAATATTCTTTTTTTTTTCTGTCTTTGTGAATTGTGTGGGCTGTAGCCGCACTTGAATCCTCAAAGCAGCAGCGACAAGCGTGCGTCTGTCTGTTAAAGGATTACATCGGTGACAGCATCCAAGTAGGCATGTCAGACAGTCCGTACCTGTACTGGCAGGAAAAAGAAGCAATTTGGAGGTCCCTGTACAAACTGGCTCTATTTTACCTGAGTTGCCCCCCCTCCAGTGTGTACTCCGAAAGAGTGTTTAGTGCAGCCGGGAACCTTGTTAGCGAAAGGCGTAGGAGGTTGCTTCCACAAAATGTGGAGAAGATGATGTTCATAAAATGAATGATCAACTCTTCCAGGGAGACCAGCCTCCAGAACGTACAGAGGGACCTGTGGTTCCAGCAGGGACGAATTAATACTCTGTGAGGATGAGGATGTACATAACACTGAAGAGGGTGAGGAATCTGTGGATGAGGAGGATGAGGACGACTTCTTGCCTCCGTAGAGCCAGTTTGTGCAGGGACAGATTAATTGCCAGCTTGTTTTGTGGGGGCCCAAACGAACCAATCATTTCAGCCACAGTTGTGTGGCAGACCCTGGCGCTGAAATGATTGGTTTGTTAAAGTGTGCATGTCCTGTTTATACAACATAAGGGTGGGTGGGAGGGCCCAAGGACAATTCCATCTTGCACCTCTTTTTTTTCTTTGCATTATGTACAGTTTGGGGCCTAGTTTTTCAATGCCATCCTGTCTGCCACTTCAGTTTCACGCCTAGATGGGTCACGTGTTTGTGCCGCCCACTCGTGTCGCTTAGCATAGTCATCCAGCTACCTCGGTGCAACCTTTTGGACATAAAAACACTATTGTGAGGTGTGAGGTATTCAGAATAGACTGGAAATGAGTGGAAATTAAGGTTATTGAGGTTAATAATAGCATAGGAGCAGAAAAACCTACAAATTCTGTGATTTTAGCTGTTTTTATGCTTTTTTTCAAAAAAATACAGATCCAAAACACAAAACCCAGAACCCAAAACACGGAAGGGTGGTTTTGGCAAAACCAATCCAGATCCAAAACACGAAGAAAGATCCAGATCCAAAACCAAAACACAAAACACGAAAAGTGGCCGGTGCACACCCCTATTATCAAGTAATCTAAAGGATGTTTTATAGGTTTTTCAAGATTACACTAGCTCCCATCTATAGCCAATGTCTCATCTTCTGGCTCTTGTTGTTCTTGTTATTGGATTCTACATATTAATTATATATTTTTCTAATTCAAATTAGGCCTTATTATATATTCATTATTTTTAGAACACACCCAGAGGGTGTTATCTAAATTCAATTTTGTTAGGACTCCTTTACATTTAGCCTTTGCACATTTTATACACTAGTATTTTTTTTTTTTTTTTTTGTTTTGTCCGTGCTCTTCTTTATTTTCATTTCTACCCTTCCTAGAGGTTATAGAGATTTAGTTCCTTAAACCTCTTTGGACTCTTACGTCCTAATTTCTGAGTGTGTCATCCTCCGCTGGACTCGGGGATTTCATAACCAGTTTTCTCCCTTATCCCCCTTTTTTTTTTTTTTTTTCCCTCTCTTCTCTTCTTTCTTTCTCTCTCTTCTCCTACCCTTTAAGCGAGTCGGGACCCAACGTCTATTCACTCTCCCCCTATACCTCGTCTTGTGTTTTTTTTTTTCTTCTTTCCTTCTTAGTGGGAGGGGTGGGGGGGAGGAAGGGGAGGAGAAGAGAAGGGGAAATAAACTCCATTAAAATGCCTTTGACCTTCACTTCCATGAATGTCAAGGGTCTCAATACGCCTCAAAAGCGATCATTACTATTTCGCTCCATTCGTGGCCTTAAAGCTGGCATTGTATTCCTACAGGAAACCCACTTTCGTGCCTCCTCTCACCCGTCCCTCCAATCTAAACAATTCTCAAATGTGTTCTACTCCTCCAGCCCGACGAAACATAACGGAGTAGCTATACTAATCAACAATAAACTACCTTTTGTTCAAGACTCTGTTTTCACCGACACAGACGGCAGGTACATTATTATTAATGGCAAACTGGGACACTTAGAGTTTACGATAGCTAATATATATACGCCCCTAACACAAACCAAATCTCCTTTTTCAATTCATTTTTCTCAACTCTAAATAAACGAAGGAAGGGTTGTCTCATTGTAGGTGGGGACTTTAATGCTGTTCCTAATCCAGACCTAGATAAATCGCATTCACCAAACCGTCCCCAAGCACATCAACTTAGTAAGTCTCTTAATAAACACCTACGAGAATCAGGACTTTTCGATGCTTGGCGTGCATCTAACCCCTCCTCTCGCGACTATACTTTCTTTTCTCTCCCTCATCAAACCTATTCTAGAATTGATTTGTTTCTTTGTTGCACCCAACTTTCAGAACACTTAATTGATTCCTCTATCCTACCCAATACATGGTCTGACCATTCTGTTCTTACAATCGTTTTCAATCTCCTAGAAACACCTATGTCTAAACATCCCTGGCGCTTAAATGAAACGCTTCTGAAGATACCTCAATTTCAAGAAACTATTGGATCTGCACTGGCTGATTATTTTTCTACTAATAAATTAAATACCCCCTGCTCACCTTTAGTTTGGGAAGCCCACAAATCGGTTATACGCGGACGTATAATTAGCTATGCCTCCTAGAGGAATAAGACTAAAAAACGTCAACTTGCTCATTTGACTGAAGAAGTTCAGAAGTTGGAAACTTCCCACAAAAACAATCCTTCTTCTCACCTTTATAAAAAACTTACATCAACTAAAAATGATCTTAACGCCCTTCTCGCGGAAAAGACTGAGAAATCCCTCCGCTGGCTAAATCAGCGTTTCTATGAGAAAAGTAATAAGGTGGATGTCCTATTAGCTAATAGATTAAAAACCCGGAAAGCTAAATCTGCCATTCAAGCCCTTAGAGATGTCAACGGGGTATCTCAATATGACCCAGTTGCCATAAACACCATTTTTAAAACTTACTATAGCCACCTATATAATCTCTCAGAGTCAGCCAGTCCAGATCCCTATCTTGACCGTCAAACTATAGATTACTTATCCTCATGTGATCTCCCTTGTGTTGACCCACGAATGTCAGAAACACTTGGACACCCTATTACAGAGGAGGAAACTTGTAATGCCCTGAAAACGCAAAAGCCATCTAAAGCACCTGGCCCGGACGGATTCCCAATATCCTACTACAAAACGTTCCAAGCTTCTTTAATCCCACATCTTACTGAGATGTTCAACCAGATTTTAAATGGTGAAACTTTTCACCCCTCTACCACCAGAGCTACCATTACTGTAATTCCCAAACCAGGTAAGGATCCACTTCTCACCTCAAATTATAGACCTATTTCATTACTTAATGCAGATTAAAATTTTTTCGCAAAGATCCTGGCAAACAGGCTTAATCCCTTTCTACCCAACCTTATCCATCCGGACCAGGTGGGCTTTGTCCCGTCCAGGCAGGCACTTGATAATACCAGACGAACAGTGGACATTATTCACTATATAAATAACCATCAACCTCTGGACGTGGAGAAAGCCTTTGATAGGGTATCCTGGTCATTTATGATGCATACACTTACTACTTTTGGTCTCGGAGGTAAATTTCTACAAGCTATTAAATCCCTTTACTTTAACCCAACCGCATCTGTTCTCGCTGGGGGGATACTTTCAGATCCTTTTTCTATAACCAATGGTACCCGCCAAGGCTGTCCGTTATCGCCCCTTATTTTTGCATTAATTATAGAACCACTGGCTAGGAGAATACGAGCTAACCCTGACATTTCAGGTGTAACTATTGGAAACTCAAAATACACTCTCTCCTTATTTGCTGATGATATTCTTCTTACTTTGACTAAACCACTTCTCTACCAAACTTATTTTGTGAACTGTCCCTATATGGAGATCTGTCGGGCTACAAAATCAATCAAACTAAATCTGAAGCTCTCCCTATTCATCTCCCGGGTGAACTGGAGTGATTACTGCAATTGAATTTTAATTTCCATTGGAGAACAGACTCTTTGCAATATCTTGGGATTAACATTACTAAAACATATGATCGCCTATATAAAGCGAACTACCCTCCCTTATTTAAAACAATTGAACAGGATATTCTACAATGGAAAACTTATTTTATTTCATGGATCGGGCGTATTAACGCAATAAAGATGAATGTTCTACCAAAATTGCTCTATTTGTTTCAGACTTTACCTGTGGCAATACCAACCGAAACACTCAACCAACTTCAATCTTCATATTGTAAATTCATATGGAACTATAAAAGACCCCGTATACGCCGGGATATTTTAGCCAAACGTTCCTCAGATGGAGGTCTGGGTTTACCTCTTCTACTATGCTACTATAAAGCATCTCAATTGAGTCAGATGGTAGCCTGGCATGCTCCTAGTTTTACTAAACGATGGGTTGACCTCGAGAGTGATTTAGTGGGCCTTGATTCACTCTCACATTTTCCTTGGATACCTTGCAAATATAGACCACGTACCGCCCTCTCCATACCAACGGTAGCCCTGACACTCTTCATATGGGATAATCTCAATAAAAAACTCTCTCTTTCCACCTACCCGTCTCCTCTCACCCCCATATGGAACAACCCTTCCTTCCCACCAGGCCTCTCACCTACTATGGCATCTACCTGGTCCAGAGCGGGTGTTACCCGCCTATGTCACATTATAGGTCAATTCGCCCCTCATTCGTTTCATGATATTCAGGAAAAACACGGCATCCCCAACTCATTATATTACCAATACCTGCAAATTCGCCACTTTATCAACTCTTTACTTTCTACTACCTCACCTCGCAATCCTTCTCCTATAGAAATATACTGCATTCACCGTTCTACCAACAAGGGTACTATATCTTTCCTTTACCACTCTATATTGACACCGGAATCCCCTCTGCCCTCGACACACAAACTCGCATGGGAAGCAGATTTAGGATACCCACTAGGCGATGACACCTGGGAAACAATACATCTCACCATTTCTAAATGCTCCATTAGTGTGGCAATCAAAGAAAACTCATATAAAGTTCTCACCAGATGGTATTTGGTCCCAGAACGCCTGCACCATATGTATCCCAACACCTCTAACCTGTGTTGGAGGCAGTGTGGTCATGTTGGCACATTTTTTCATATTTGGTGGTCATGCCCAAAGATAATCCCATTTTGGAATATGGTTCGCTCCCTCATATCATCGGCTGTTACCCTACCTTTCTCTCTTTCCCCCGCTAACATTCTACTCTGTGTCCCAGTTGATCAGATTTCCAAAGACACTAACAAATTAATTCTCCACATCTCCTGTGCAGCCAAATGCCAATTGGCACGTAACTGGAAAAAAAGTAGTACTCCAACTGAATCAGAACTTTTAAATAGAATTGGGTTTGTATCTAAAATGGAATATACTACCAGTCTATTGAACAACTCAGTACGTAAATTTCACTCAATTTGGTCTCCCTGGTACTCTTCTCAGGCCATTCCTCTCCCAGGTCTTTCATGAATCGCATCCCCAGTTTCTGCTCCCAATGTTTTCATTTATCATTTAACATTGTGCAGTCCCGGCTCGCTTACAAATCCCCCCTTCTTCCTTATTAATTTCTATACTTTTCCTTCACTCCAAATACTCTTTGACTGAACTTATACTTCTTACCACATCTTACCAATGTTCCTACGAATACTAAAGACTACATTTATTCAATTACAAATTACTGGAAGAAATTGTTTCTATTATGATGTCATCGGTGTATTTTCTATGTATGACTTTATACATTGTTATTGGATAATGTATCAATTGTAACATCGATCTGTTTTGTTATTTCTCTCTACTAATTCTAATAAACGATTTAAAAAAAAAAAAAAAAAAAAGGATTACCGTTTTCACAGTTTCTCCGGATTATACGGATTTGTAGTGATCCAACTGATGCCAGCCAACAAATTGACAAGATGCTCATTAAATTCTTGTCCAGAGGATATAGCCCTATACTTCTTAAAAAAGCTAAAGCCAAAGCCCTTAAAGTATCCAGAATGGCAGCTCTTCAAAAAGTCAAAAGAACTCCTAAATGTTCTAGAATACTATGGGTCCAGGATTTCTCCAATAGATCACAGGACCTGATACAAACTGCTAAAGCAGTATGGCCTATTTTGACAACGGATTCTTCTTTAAAGGTACTGCAGGGGACGAAGATCACCCCTGCTTTCAAACGGGGTCGCAATATTAAAGATCAAATTGTGCATAATGATATTTCGCAACATAAACCACAAACCCCTGTACACTTTCTCATTAGAAAGTCAGGCAATTACAAATGCACAGGCTGTATCACTTGTAGCCATCTAGAAACTGGCAACACCTTTGTTCATCCTCACTCTGGCCGCAAATTCAACATCAAATATGCCCTTACATGTACGAGTCGTTTTGTAGTATATTAAATACGTTGCCCGTGTGGCCTTCTGTATATTGGCAAAACGACTAGGCAACTAAAGGAACGTATGGCTCGAGCATTAGAGCTGCCCTAGAGGGTAAAGAAGTAGATCAGCCTGTGGCTAAGCACTTTAGAGATTTTAAGCATGGATTATCTACACTCCGTTGCAAAATGATAGACTGGATCCCACCAAGTACTAGAGGTGGTGACAGAGGACGGGTCCTCTTACAACATGAATCACATTGGATTCATAATCTCCAAACGCTTCACCCTGGCGGATTGAATGAAATGAACTCATATACTTTCTTTCTCTAATTATCTTCCCCCTTTGTGTTTCCTTTCCCTCCCTGTTTATATCATTTTCTAGCTGTTGGTGATCTTATGATCTACCATTATATTAGTCCGATTGCTCTCTATATGCTTGCGATGTCATTTGTTTAGAGGTTACCTAGGTGATGGGTTACACATGGGTGCACACGCCCCCTTGGGATGACGATGACGCCGGCGCTTTGGCGCTATCAGTGACGTCATCCGACTCCAGACGGGACAACACAGCGTGGTGCAGGCACACGGGGTGAACACTATTTAAGGTATGTTATTATGTTGGCTTGTCATGTCTTGATAAAAGTGAATGTCACTGAAACGTTGGCAACTAGCAACAGTTTTGCTGTGATTCTTTTCAAGTTGTGAAGTCTCATTGAGTGCCTCCCGTTCCCCCTTGGATATTTCTTGCTTATTGCATTAGGGGAAGGCACCGGAGCTATACCCATTTCAGTGCGAGTGCCGGGTCTGCTTGGATACTATATACATATATATATATATATATTATATATATATATATATATAATATATATATATATATATATATATATATATATATATATATAGAAGAATATTGTCGTTAATAAAAATCTGGTAAGGATAAGCTTAAGAAGAGTAATGGCATTTTCAAGTAATTGCTAAATAATTATTCATAGATGCTCTATGACCTTTATGAGGTGTATCTATTGCGGGTACTGGATAGCTGGGGCAGCAATATGCAAAAAAGAAGATGGGTATCCCTGGTGCGAACGAGTCACCAGTACTTATTAGGATGGGTATCCACGATTTGCTCCATGGCGATATCGTTTAGTGTGTCCCTGGCAGTGATGTGTTCAATGTTGTTAACGACATTGAGTACACACACTGAATCGTTCAGTGCCGATATCGTCAGGTTGGACAGCAGGTTCGGGTAATGAGCGATGTCATCAATGATCAGCTGGAGCGTGCATCGCTGGCCGTTGACGGCATATCCACTGGACGATATAGTGAATGACTGAACACCTATAACGATATCGTCTAGTGCAGTGGTAGCCAACCCTGGTCCTCAAGAGCTACCAACGGTGCATGTTATGCAGGTCTCCTCACAGAATCACAAGTGATATAATTAGCTCCACCTGTGGATCTTTTCAAATGTGTTAGTTAGTAATGAATACACCTGTGCACCTGCTAGGTGGTCTGGAAAACGTGAACTGTTGGTAGCTCACGAGGACCGAGGTTGGCTACCCCTGGTCTAGTGGATATGCGGCTTTAGTCTTGAGGCTTTATTGTATGTCATCATGTCTAGTTATTCACTACACCAATGGTTCTTCTCACCCTCAAGTATTCACAACAGGTCATGTTTTCAGGATGTCTGCCTGTGGAAGCCGATGGGATAATTACTGAACCAACAGAATTAATTAACTCCTGTGTGTGATTAAAGACATCCACAAAATGTGACCTGTTGCTGGTACTTGCGGACTGGATTTGAGAACCCCTGTACATTATTATGGGACATAATTGTGCACACTTGTTGCTCCTAAAGGTGGCCATACGCTGCGCAATTATTGGCCCGATCAGCTGATTATCGGCTAATCGGACCGATAATTGTACCATGTATGACCGCGACTGAGCAGCAATTATCACTCTGTTCGGTACGAGAATTCTTCCAGCATGCCAGACAGACATGATAATTGCAGCTCAGGTCTGACAGTGGATATAATCACTGTCGGACACATAGACCAATTGTCTGACAGTGTATCACAACTAGAAAAGTCCGGTTAATTGAGTGCTCGCTCGGATTGCTTTTGGGGTTCCAAGTAGAACCGATTCCCTAGCGGGTCTGCTGTAAATTCGGATCTCAGATTTAAAAACTGAATTTCGATTTTTGGATTCCATATCCAAACATGTCCAAATTACATGATTGTAGCTGTTTTTATCAATTTTAAAGAAATCCAAAAACTGAATCCGAACCAAAACACTTGAGGGTGGTTTTGCCAAAACATGCGGATTTGCAGTGCACACATCTCTAATGGCAACGTCAGATAATTGTTCTGTCTGATGGTGAGTTTTATCTCAAGATGTATGGCCAGCATAACATCAGCTCAAAATATGTGTGTAACTATGTTTTTCTATATGCAAATTTCACCTATGTATGTTATGAGATGCAAATGCGTTTACCTCTGAATGGAACCCACATGTATAACACAAATATTATTCAGGCACCATTGCATTATTTAAAAAATGGATACCATTTTTGTCTTATAGTTTTTGAACTCAAGTATTCGCACAAAGATTAGCATATAGCCGTAAATAAGGTTGCTAGCCTTATTAAGGCGCATCTTCCTACTACATAGCAGAGGGAACCCGATGATGAATCATTGATCAATTTATATATATATATTTATATATTATATATATGGTCAAAGAAGCAAAAAGCGGATGCGCACCACAGTGAGTAAAATATAATTGGTATTTAATCAAAGTGCATAAAAGACTTACACATAAATTAAGATAGTCCAGTAATCAAGATCACCGTCAGCAAAGGGCTCTCATGTACAGCCGCAGGGTGCATTCACTGCTGCCACTATTCTAGCGGTATAACGCAAGGTCCCAGCTCCGGATCAAGTTCATGTCTTTCCGACTTCGTCAGTGACGAAACGCGTTTGGGCGTGGCTACCGGTGACGTCACGACGTTGTGGCGCTGCCTGATGGGAAGTGGAGTCCTATGAACTTGATCCGGAGCTGGGACCTTGCGTTATACCGCTAGTATAGCGGCGGCAGTGACTGCACCCTGCGGCTGTACATGAGAGCCCTTTGCTGACGGTGATCTTGATTACTGGACTATCTTAATTTATGTGTAAGTCTTTTATGCACTTTGATTAAATACCAATTATATTTTACTCACTGTGGTGCGCATCCGTTTTTTGCTTCTTTGACCAGAAACTTTCCCATACACTCCTAAGTAGGAGGATCTATTAAACGGCTGCTGCAAACAGTGACAATTATGTGAAGAGGACACACTCCCATGACATTATTGGACTATACCTACTGCGCACGGTGGTATACCTTCTTCTTTGTCTATATATATATATATATATATATATATATATATTTATTTATTTTTTTATTTTTTTAAATTATTATTATTTTTATTTATTTTGTCATTATTATTTATTTATTTTTTTTATTATTTTTTAAACTTACCGCTCGTAACTTCTTCATATTTCATGCTGATAAGACCAGGCCTGTAAGAAGAACATAGAGCCAGTTTATTGCTTGGCGTAATCAGGGGTAGGCTTATGATAACACACGCTCACTAAAATTAAACAAATCCATTATAAAATGTATATTCTATTGTAGTCTAAGCTTAGTTTTATGTGCAGGGTTTTAGATCTCATTACGCTTAAAATTTAAATTTTTTTACCTTAATGTGCGCAGAACACAAAAGTTTGTTATTTTATAAAAGAATTGAGAAGGGCGATGCAATGAACACGGACATCAGGTCACTATGGCGTATGGCTTGCAATGTAATTAATGCTGCAATAAAATATCCTTTTACTATCAGATTTGCTACAGACATTAATGAGCCTCTCCTTACTGTCATTAATGAGGCTTTCTATCAAACTAGTAAGTGCGTAAATATTTCAGCAAATTGGATACCCGGGGGTATATTTACTAAAGTGCTGGTTTTTAGAAGTGGAGATGTTGCCCAAAGCAACCAATCAGATTCTAGCTATTATATTCTAGAAGGTGCTGGATAAATGTTTAGTAGAATCTGATTGGTCGCTATAAGCAACATTTCCACTTCTAAAAACCAGCACTTTAGTAAATATACTCCCAGAACTAGATCAGAATCCCACAGATCTCCCATACAGCACGGAGAACCCCTCATCTACAATTATGTGACCTTGCCATTAACTCTAAGGGGCAGGGGCGTAACTAGACCTACGGGGGCTCCATAGCAAAATGTTCACGGGCCCCCCTAGATCCCCGCCCCCCATGGTCCGTGCCCCCCCCACTCTGCCCTCTCCTCGACTTACCTGCTCCGTGGTCGCACTGCGCAGGGCAGGCACACCTCCTCTTCCAGTCGGCTCCATCTCTCCTCACTGACTGATGCTGGGAGGAGACGGCCACGCTTTCTCCCAGTATCAGTCAATGAGGAGAGCCGGAGGTGGTGCCGACCGGGAGGATGTGACCACAGAGGGATGGCACGACACGGAGCAGCCAGCAGGTAAGTCTAGGAGAGGGGAGTGAGGAGAATGTGTGTGGGGGAAGTGCAGAGGGGGTGGGCGCGGAACGAGGCCTTGCACCATAGGTGCAGGGGGAGGTCCGGGCTCCATAGCAGCCACACTCCCTGCACCTACGGTAGTTACACACTGCTAAGGGGTATATTTACTAAGGTGATGGTTAGAAGTAGAGTTGTTGCCCATAGCAGCCAATCAGATTCTACTTATCATTTATCTAGCACCTTCTAGTAGCAAGAATCTGCTTGGTTGCTATGGGCAACAGCTCCACTTCTATAATTCTGCACTTTAGTAAATATACCCCTTAGTTTTAATTTTAGTCTGCTAAATTATTTCTACAGTAGTATCTAATAAAATCGGGGCTGCTTCCCGTGTATAGAAGGGAAGTCGTTCTATAATGCCCAGCTCTTACCTGTGACAAAGCTGATGACCAGGACATTAAGCAGGAACGAATTCATTCTGGCCCTCAGACAGGCTCATCAGAAACTGTGTGTTCTCCTTTATTCTGCTTCTATTTGTACAGCTCCACTCTCTTATCTAAAGCAGAACTGTGTGCAACCTTCATCTAAAAGAGATTTACTATAAGGTAAATGTGATCAGTTTTATTTTATGACTACTGGAGGGCATCACTCAGTGTAAGCATTATGATGCTGTCACGTCCGATAATTAAGTTCTACAAGTTAATGTGCAAATACCAATCAGACCTACGTATTAGGTTGCAAACGTCAATTGTACATAGTTCACATCTCTTTTGGACAAGTTTCTTGCATCTTACTTAGGGGCCTATTTATTAAAATGTATTTGCGGTTGCGGGTGTTTTCGAAGGGTCTCCGCAAATATTAAGTGTCCCCAAGGTGTAACAAGGATGGACCCTTCATTTCCAACAGCAGAAGCAGCCTCCATAGTTCTTTTCTGGATTTACCATTTTCAGGAGCTTGGTCCCGGCTGCTAACGCCATCTTTAGTATTGTGGCTGATGGGAACAAGGCAGGAAGCAATATTATGGCAATGCGGTCACTTTTCACTGATCGCCGGGACTGCCCGGGCAACTCAGATTTGACACATCTGGGCGAATAAAGATTCCTTATTACCGTGAAAGTGCAGCAATAAGGAATCCTTCTTTTCAGCGACTGGCCGCAAATGGTAATAAATATGCCCCTTAGTGTGTACAGGGCTTGCAGCACATTTATGTGATACTAACAGGGGCGTATTTATAATGGGTGCAGGGCACCCTGCACGCCCTGAACCCATATTTAGTTTATACTCACCTTTCTGCAGTCTTCAGAGTGCCGCAAAAATCACAGAGAAATTGGCGGCGGCCATTTTTCCCGGTGACTCATGCATGCTCGGAAAAGATGTCCCTGGGAATTAGGCGCGGGTGCCATTTTCCCGGAGACCCGCGCCTGCACTTAATGCCAGAATCTACTGCGCACAGTCCACTGCCAGAGAGGAGGGCGCCCAAACGGAGGTTGCACACGGACACCCTCCTCTCTTAAAACGCCCCTGGATACTAAGGACTCCATTTAATAATGATACCGATTGCCGTGGCATATTTTGTATTTTTGTTCAGTATTACAAATATGTCACCAGTATTCACCATCACTTAACTGTCCGTTGTGATCCAGCAGTGCCCCTCTCTTCTGTGGCTTCCTCTGCTGTGTTGCCGGCAGCCTAATGCAGATGAAGATGGGCTACTGACTAGTGCACGTGCTCAATGGTCGTCTGTGCATGCAAATAGTAATTTTGGGCCAGTCGGAAAGGCTATGCAAGTACCGCCTATGCCAGCTGTAGATGGCGTAAGGGTTTTCTCAGAAATAGCGGTAAGCTAAGCTTACCATTGTTTGTACAGAATTGCAGTCATAACCCCTTTTAGTACCAGAAACAAGTGCTAAGGGGGTTAACTTATGACCTTTTTGAAACGGTGCCTTTAGAGCATCATCTAGACCAGGGGTTCCCAACCACGGTCCTCAACGCACACTAACAGTCCAGGTGTTAAGGATCACCATACTTAAGCACAGGTGAATTAATTAGTACCTCAGTTATTTTGATTTAACCATCTGTGCTCAACCATGGATATCACTAAAACCAGGACAGTTAGTGTGCCTTGAAGACCGAGGTTGGGAATCACTGATCTAGACTCTAGAGCAGGGGTTCCCAACCACGGTCCTCAAGGCACACTAACCGTCCAGGTTTTAAGGATAGCCATACTTGAGCACAGGCAACTTAATTAGTACCTCAATTATTTTGATTAAACCATCTGTGCTTTAGCATGGATATCACCAAAACCAGGACTGTTAGTGTGCCTTGAGGACCGAGATTGGGAATCACTGCTCTAGAGTAAGCTACAATCTTATCAGCCCCAGCACTGGCCAGCACAAGGTTGAATTCCATATGGAAACCGAGCCCACAAAATATGAGCAGCCTGTCCTGGGGCAAACCAGCTCTGTGCCGAATAGTACCAAGGCCTGTCCTGGAATTCCTTGAGCTGCTGCTTCTCGGGTAATGATTTAAAGTTAGAATATTATTGCTGTGCAGAAGCAATTACATTGTTATATACCCTCACAATTACTTATTTATTATTATGAATAATAATAATAATAATAAAAAATAATATAATAGTTATTATATTATTACGTATTATTGTTATAATATATTACTGTAATATAATAATTATAATACTATTACTTTTTAGTAGATTCATATTATCAACAATAATAATTATTATTTATCATCATTATCATCCTCTATTAATAAACAGCCAACATACTGTATTACCCAGCACTGCGCAATGACAGGATACTGACACAAACACATTACATTTAATTACATGAATAAGGAAAAGATGGCACTGCCCAAATAATCTAAGAGATGCGAGGAACACATGATACACAAGGTAGCGGAATGACAGTTGAAACTGCTGGTATGCTTCTGAAGAAGCTGGGTTGTTTACTACCCAGTGAAACATGTTTCTTGTTTGTGAAACTGTACACCATTCTGAGATGGCGTACAGCCTCCGATAGTCTGCACAAGCTGCCGTTTACACCGCAGCTTGTGCAGCAGATGGGTTATTTTCTGAATTTTCCCCCGCTCTGTACTCATCTCATACTCCGCCTCCGGTTGTGTCCCGATCTCTCTATTTTTTTTTTGGCAGAGCTGCTGTGTACCTGTGCCAGCCCCCAGTGCAGCCTCCTCCGGACCCCAACAATCAGCGGGCCCGCTACTGGCTCCCCATGATCCAGGTGGACTGTTGTAATTACAGATTAATCTGGGGTGGGGCCTGTATGATTGGCAGTTTTACCCCTGGTGCCCGGGCAGCTGACAGCGCATGCAAGTGATGCCCATAGCGCTTGTCCTGCTGTGAAGAACATCGGGGGAAGACAGCCACAGGTAAAAACTCACTAACTTCTGAAAAGTTGACTTTGCAAACGAAGCAGCTTTTCGAAAGTGATCCTTATGTACAGGAGGGATGATTCATCTCTCCGTTATTTAGATAGAACTTGATGCGAGTTCTAAACATAACACTTTTATTTTTTAGATTTGATGAATAGACCCCTAAATAAGATCTGCTATATTTGATGAAGAAGGAGACTGCACAGACTCCATATTGCTCCTCCCAGGGAGGTTTCATTCCCTGTACCAAGATGGCCATCATTCTGTACTCTGTGCATGTGTGGCGCCATCTTGGTTACATTGTGTCAGAGCGCCACAGTGGGAGACACAAGTCTACCACTTAACTCCAGAGAGACCGACTGGTGAGCTGTATGACACCCCACTGTGCTCCAGCTCCGCTCCATCAAACAGTGTGTACTGTGTAACAGTGAGTACGGCTGCACCCATTTTACCATCAATAAAACTACTCCACTGGATAAGTACCTGAGCTGTTTCTAGTCTCAGGACTTCCACTGGTGTGTGCAGGAGCTCAACCTGTACACAATATTTTCAAATCTCATATGACTTTTTCTGGACAAACTGCAGTAATCCCAGGTGTACCTGACTGACTACTGATCAGGGACAAAATTCCCAGCACTATCGTTACATATTTCTGTTTTGTTTACATTAATTGCCTAAATATTTTGTCATCATTCAATCAATATAAATACTTTCAATTATCACATTTGCAATTATTTTACTTACACATTACATTTGCATCAAGTGTTCTGGGAATCCTTTGTCTACTCTTGTTCTTTATTTCACATTGTTTTGTGTGCCGACCCCCGTGTTTTGGTTTTGGATCTGGATCTCCCCTGGTTTTGGATATGGATTGCTTTTGCCAAAACTGCACCTCAGTGTTTTGGTTTTGGATCTTGTTTTTTTATCTTAAAAAAATCATAAAAACAGCTAAAATCACATAAAATGGGCATTTTTTTGTTCATACAGTATTATTAACATTTATAGCCACTTGTTTCCAATCAATTCTGACCACCTCACAGCTCACTATATTGTTTTCATCCAGTTTAGGCTCAAAATTTGCACCAAGCTAGCTGGGAGACTAAGCTATGCGGCAGCAGTGGGCAGCACAAAAACGTGGCAGTTCAACTTCCAACATGGCACATCAGGAAACAAATGTTTTTATTATTCAAGATAGTCCTGAGGGAGTTGGAGTATGTATGTAGTTGAAGGCAGGGACAGGAAGGGTTTGGTAGTAAATTGAATAAATTTTTTTGTTATTCTGAAGTAAATTTATGAGGGAGAAGGGGAGGGGTGGAGGCTTTTACAAAAAAATATTTTACTTGATCACATCAGTCCTTGCCCCAGAAGAATTCTTGAGAGCCATGCCTGCTGTTTGGAGTGGATTTTCTCATCCCAGAAGGGGACCAGGAAGTAGTGCATTCCACATGAAAAAGCATTTCCCAATCTGTACAGGGACATTAAGTGGCCTCAAAGTGCCACTTAACCAGCACAGATATGTGGACAAGCGTAAGATCTATGATTTAAGGCAGGGGTAGCCAACCATGGTCCTCGAGAGCTACCAACAATGCATGTTTTCCAGGTCTTCTCACAGAATCACAAGTTTAATAATTAACTCCACCTATGGATCTTTTCAAATGTGTTACTGAGTAATGAATACACCTGTGCACCAGCTAGGTGGTCTGCAAAACGTGAACTGTTAGTAGCTCTCGAGGACCGAGGTTGACTATCCCTGATTTAAGGCCTTACGTTGTGTCTTTCTTGAGAATCCTGCACCTGCTTCTGTGGCTAGGAGTGGATTTTCATTCCAGAAGGGGACCAGGAAGAGTGCTTTCCAAAAACAATTGACTGTTAAATAATCCTTTGCAAACCTTCCGAAAAAGCATTTCCCAACCTGTACAGGGACATTAAAAAAAACATAGTTAGTTAGTGGACTTCAGTTCAAACTGCAGTTGTACCCACTGTCCACTTAACCGGAGCAGATATTGTGGACAAGCGGAACAGAGTAGCAAATGCAACATTTAAGGTTTAAGTCTTACATTGTGTCTTTCTTGAGAATTGTTGAGCGCCATGCCTGCTGCACATTGTTTTTTCTTCCCAACGGACACAGATCTGAAGAGATGTAAATAACTACTGACAGGAAATATATGAGATATGGTAAGAACTTACCTTTGCTATCTCTATTTCCATTGGGTTCCACAGGATACCTTGGGGTATAGGTGATGACGTCAGGCATCGGGCACCATAGAGTTAAGTTTTCAGCCTCCCAGGATGCACTAGGGTCCCCCTCCTATACCCCACCCCCGAGCCAAGGCATCTCAGTTAAGTACCAAGCCATAGGCCAGAGGAGGAGAAGGAAGAGAGAGAAAAAAGAACTGGACACACACAAGAATCACATTCTCACCAGAGGGAGACGGAAAAACCGGTGACCAGAGTAAAGCCCATCTGCAGCACAGGTGCTACAGGGCGGGAGTCCTGTGGAACCCTATGAACTTCATAGAAATAGAGATAACAAAGGTAAGTTCTTACCATATCTCATATTTTCTACATTAGGGTCCATAGGGTATCCACAGGATACCTTGGGGATGTCCCAAAGCAGTATCCTTCAAAGGTGGGGACGCTCCTGTGCTGAAAGGAGAATCCGCCGCCCGAAGGAAGCATCCTGAGAGGCAAAGGTGTCAAATGCATAATACCTCACAAAGGTATGGACAGAGGACCACGTGGCAGCCCTGCAGATCTGTACTGCAGAGGCACCACGTCAAGCTGCCCACGAAGGACCCACAGACCTAGTGGAATGAGCCCTCACAGAGGATGGAACCGGAAGGCCTTCATGAAGATAAGCTTCAGAAATCGCCATACGAATCCAACCTGCCAAAGTTTGCTTTGAAGCAGGCCAACCCTTTTTACGGAAGCCATAGATGACAAACAAGGCGTCCGACTTCCTAAACGAAGAAGTGCGGTGTCAGGGCTCAGCCGGGGATCGGCGCCCGCTTACCGCACCGCCGGCTTCCCCTTTCATCCTGGGTGGTCGGTCGGCCTGCGCAACGGCGGGGGAGAAGCTGAGTATTCTCCCCGCTTGCTGTGGCTTCCTGGAGGGCTGGTGTCCGGCATCGCAAATCCGGACATGGGCGCCGCCATGACAGTCAGCCCATGTGACTGGATCCTTCTCCCTGATAGGCCCGTTTTCAGCTGATGCTGTGCACCTGTCTAAGGGTTCCCCTGGGTATAAAACTGTTCCACAGGTTATGGGAAATTGCCTGAACAACGGTTGTCTCCTAGCGTGCTTTAGTGAGTTCCCGGTCCAGGTTCCTATTCACCCGTACAGCAGCAGTGTTACCACCTTTACCTGTGTGCCTAAACATCTCTGGTGAATACCCGTGCAGCAGTGTGACCACCTTTACCTGTGTGCCTAAACATCTCTGGTGAATACCCGTGCAGCAGTGTTATCACCTTTACCTGTGTGCCTATACACCTTGGTGAATACCCGTGCAGCAGTGTACCCACCTTTACCTGTGTGCCTATACGTCTCTGGTGAATACCCATGCAGCAGTAGTACCTGTGGAATCAATCTGAACTTTTCCTCAGCCTACCACCCACAGTCGAATGGTCAAACGGAAAGGGTCAATCAAGAGCTAGGGACCTTCATTAGGCTCTTTGTGTCATCTTCCCAGGATGATTGGGTGGACCTCCTGCCATGGGCAGAGTTTTCTCATAATTTTAAATTCCATTCTTCCTCTAAATCCACTCTTTTTTTACGGTTTTTGGTAGACATCCACGAGTTCCAGATTTCCAGAAGCTTCCATCTATAGATGTTCCAGCTGTGAATCAAGAGATTCAATCCTTTTCAGTTTTATGGAATAAAATTCACCTATCTCTAAAGCAATCTTCTAGGAATTACAAGAAATTTGCGGACAGGAGACGTTTGGCGGTTCCTCTGTTGAGAGTCGGGGACAGGGTCTGGTTATCTTCCAAAAATATTCGCTTAAGAGTCCCGTCCATGAAACTCGCTCCGCGTTTTATTGGTCCATATCGTATCATTAAGATAATCAGTCCAGAAACTTATAAATTGGAACTTCCTCCTCAAATGAAGATTTCAAATACTTTTCACGTTTCTCTCTTAAGACCCCTGGTGCTCAATTGTTTTCAGAATTGCCTCAAGTCAAGACATTACAAGGCACTGAATTTGAGGTGGAAAAGATCTTGGATTCCCAGCACAGATTCAACACCCTTCAATATCTCATCGATTGGAAGGGCTACGGCCCCGAGGAAAGGGCCTGGATCAGAGCCTCTGATGTACATGCTCCGCGACTAATCCAGAGTTTTCATAGGCGATTTCCAGATAAGCCTGTTGGGTGTTCAGCGCCCACCCTTAAAGGAGGGGGTACTGTCAGGGCTCAGCCGGGGATCGGCGCCCGTTTACCGCACCGCCGGCTTCCCCTTTCATCCTGGGTGGTCGGTCGGCCTGCGCGACGGCGGGGGAGAAGCTGAGTATTCTCCCCGCTTGCTGTGGCTTCCTGGAGGGCTGGTGTCCGGACATGGGCGCCGCCATGACAGTCGGCCCATGTGACTGGATCCTTCTCCCTGATAGGCCCGTTTTCAGCTGATGCTGTGCACCTGTCTAAGGGTTCCCCTGGGTATAAAACTGTTCCACAGGTTATGGGAAATTGCCTGAACAACAGTTGTCTCCTAGCATGCTTTAGTGAGTTCCCGGTCCAGGTTCCTATTCACCCGTACAGCAGCAGTGTTACCACCTTTACCTGTGTGCCTAAACATCTCTGGTGAATACCCGTGCAGCAGTGTGACCACCTTTACCTGTGTGCCTTTACGTCTTTGGTGAATACCCGTGCAGCAGTGTACCCACCTTTACCTGTGTGCCTATACGTCTCTGGTGAATACCCGTGCAGCAGTGTTACCATCCCCACCTGTGTGCCTTACATCTCCAGTGAACATTCGTGCTACAACGTATACCGCCTCTACCCGTGTGCCTTCTATCTCTGGTGACATCTCAAGTAACCGTGAGTTGCTTCCCACTTGAAATCCTTATTGACGTTTGATCCTCGTGTCAAGGTGTTTTCTATACAGTATTTTAAGGGACTGTTTTGTGCCTAAGCAGGCATATCCTCGCTGGGCCACGGGTGTAGTGTCTCTATCCCTGCAGGGCTTGGGTACCTGGTCAAAGGACCGCGACCTGCTCACGGGGTGCAGCTAAGCCCATATCCCAATTGGGGGGGTCGCTGGCGAACACCATCCTGTGGGTTAGACTCTGCACCTTTGCCCAGGTCTCGCCAACACTCAAGACCTGTGGATGAGGAGAACGTACATCCAGGCCCCTCGTCTCCGCTTCTTTCCCCAACTTAGGCCCACCACGTCCTCTTCTCCAGTTTCAGACGTGACATGCGGTCAACATAAATCCTTAAGGCCCGCACCACGTCCAAAGTGGCCTCACCCACTGAAAGGTCAGGTGAGTTGAAAACCGGCACAATGATTTCCTCGTTGATGTGGAAACTTGAAACAACTTTCGGAAGGAATCCAGGACGAGTGCGCAGCACCACCCTGTTCCTATGAAAAATCAGAAAAGGGGGTCTACAAGAGAGAGCCCCTAAGTCAGAAACACGTCTGGCCGAAGCGATGGCCAGAAGGAAAATTGTTTTAACTGTCAGCCATTTAAGGTCCACTGAGCCCAGTGGTTCAAACGGCGGTACCTGGAGAGCCCTCAAGACCACAGCTAAATCCCAAGGCGCCACTGGTGGTACAAAAGGTGGCTGAATTCATAGAACACATTGCATAAAGGTGCGCACATCAGGGATTGCAGCAATCCTACGATGGAACCAGATGGACAGGGCAGACACCTGCACCTTCAGAGACGGAAGGCGAAGCCCATGGTCCAGTCCCGCCTGTAGGAAAGCTAACACTCTAGACAGACGGAACTCCCGAGGAGCATAATCTCTCGGTCGACACCACTGGAAGAACGTATGCCACACACGATGGTATATCCTCACAGAAGATGGTTTCCGAGCCCTTAGCATAGTTTGCACTACAGAGCTCGAAAACCCCCTGGACCTTAACATGGCCGTCTCAACAGCCACGCCGTCAAAGACAGCTGAGTCAGGTCCAGGTGAAGACAAGGACCCTGTGACAGTAGGTCCGGTCGTAACGACAACCGCAGAGGAATGTCCATGGACAGCCCTGGAGGTCTGAGAACCAATGCCGCCTGGGCCACGCGGGAGCTATCAACAGGAGCGTCCCTCCTTCCTGTTTGAATTTCCGGATTACCCGTGGAAGAAGGGAAAACGGAGGAAAGAGATAAGCAAACCGGAACGTCCACTGGACGGACAGAGCATCCACCAGAGACGCCTTTTCGTCTCTTGTGCGAGACCCGTACACCGGCAACTTGTTGTTGTGCCGTGATGCCATGAGGTCGATCTCTGGAAGACCCCACCTGTCCACCAGAAGTTGAAAGATGTCCTGGTGCAGAGACCATTCCCCTGGGTGAACGTCCTGGCGACTGAGAAAGTCCGCCTCCCAGTTGAGGACTCCCGGGATGAATACTGCTGATATAGCTGGGAGATTGCGCTCCGCCCAAACCAGGATGCGGGACACCTCTACGAGTGCCACCCGACTTCGGGTTCCTCCTTGCCGATTTATGTAGGCCACGGTGGTGGCGTTGTCCGACTGGACCTGCACGGGGTGACCTTGGAGAACCCGATGTGCCTGCTGGAGAGCATTGAAAACCGCAAGGAGTTCCAAGATGTTTATTGGAATCTCTGTTTCCGCCTGAGTCCATCTGCCCTGGAACAAGTGTGGACCCATGACAGCTCCCCAGCCCCGAAGGCTGGCATCTGTTGTAAACAGGACCCAATTCACCACCCAGAATGGACGACCCTTGTTGAGATGGGTCGTCTGCAACCACCAGGCTAGGGACAGGCGAACCTCCGGAGTGAGCACCATCGTCTGGGACTTTAGACTCTGAGGCAGTCCATTCCATTTGGACAGGATCAATTGCTGCAGAGGTCTGGAGTGAAACTGGGCATATTCCACCGTGTCGAATACTGACACCATGGAGCCCAGTAACCTCATTGCCGAGTGCAGAGGCACACGGCGACTCTGCAGACAACTGCGCACCCTCAACTGTTAGGCAGAGATCTTTTCCCCCATCACAAAGATCCTTTGCTGTCTGGAGTCCAATAAGGCTCCGAGGTGCAGAAACCTCTGAGATGGGATCAGGGTGGGCTTCTGCCAGTTTATTAACCAGCCGTGCCGTTGCAGTACCGCAATCGTCAGGTCCAAGTGGCATAGAAGGAGCTCTGGAGATCCTGCTACCAACAGAAGGTTGTCTAGGTACGGCAACATGCGGACTCCCTGCAGCCGCAGGGAAGCCGCCATGACTGCCATAACCTTGGTGAACACACGTGGTGCTGTCTCCAGGCCAAAAGGTAATGCCCGGAACTGGAAGTGATCATTGCGGATTGCAAACCTGAGGAACTGTTGATGGCATAAAAGAATAGGGACATGCAGGTAAGCGTCCTGTATGTCCAATGACACCATGTAGTCCCCAGGTTCCAGCACCAGAATGATGGACCATAGGGTCTCCATCTGAAACCTCGGCACCCACAAGGACTTGTTGAGTGCTTTGAGGTTGAGGATCAGACGGTACGACCCATTGGGTTTCTGCACCAAAAACAGATTGGTATAGAAACCATGGCCCCTCTGGGAGAATGGAACAGGCCCTATAACTCCAGCCTGGAGCATAGTGTGCAAAACCTTCCGCAGTTCCATGGCTTTGTTCTGGTCTGATGGAAGACCCGTGGTGAAGAATCAGGATGGGGGGCCTGTGCCGAAAGGAGAGGGTATACCCGTGAGAAACCACCTTGTGAACCCAATTGTCTGTCGTGGTTACCGACCAACACTGGGCGAACTGCAGCAGGGGTCCTCCCACTTTGGGATCCCCCAAAGGGAGGCCCGGACCATCAGGCCGCAGGCTTGTCATCTGACTTAGGGGCCGGACGTCTGGTACTCCAGGCCTGTTTCCGGCGCTTGGCCAATTTTTTGGGGCCAGCCTGTCGGGGAAAAGACTGTGCTTTAGGCCTACCCTGGGCCCTGTAAGGCTGAAAGGACGACGTACCTGAACTGAAAGGGACCGCAGCAGACTGGAGACATGCAGATTTGGCTGCCACCAGCGTGGCTACAATTTTGTCCAGATCCGGACCAAATAGGACTTCTCTATTAAAAGGCAAAGCTTCCAAGCACTTTTTGGAATCAGCGTCCACCTTCCAAGATCGCAAGCATAAGGTGCGACGAGCAGCTACAGCTGCCGAAGAAATCCGAGAAGTTAGGGTACTGCTATCTAAGGCCGCTTCATTGATGTAAGTGGCCGAATCCCGGAGATTGCCTACCAACTCGGCCTGTCCAGCCGAACAGTTGGAATCCAAAGACGCCTCCAAACTATCGGCCCAGCGCTCCATAGCTCTGGCTACCCAACATACGGCCATAGCCGGTCCGGATGCCCCCCCCCCGCGAGGGAATAAATGAACTTTAGGCAGATCTCCACCTTACGGTCCGTAGCATCCTTCAAGGAGGACATGGAGGGCATGGGCAATGTGGTACTTCGGACTAGGCGTGTCACATGAGAATCCACCTGTGGAGGGGATTCCCACTTAGAAAAATAATTGTCCGCACACGGGTAAGCCACCGCTAAAAGTCTCTGAGGCTGATACCATTTACCAGGGTGTTTCCACACCTCCTCTAAATGGTCTACTAACTGACCCGAAAGGGGAAACACTGTGGTGTCACCCTTAATATCCTTAAAAAAGGCATATTTTGACTTGGACACCGGATGATCTTCATCCTCAATAACTAAAGCTGTGCGGACTGCCCGAATAAGGCCAGGAATATACCTTGGACTTAGCGTCCGACTCTTTAGTACGGAGAGGTTCTTGGTCAGAAAGATCCAGAATCTCCCCATCATTGGACGTCACGTCGTCATCCTCATAAGGAGCGGACAGAGACATCACCGGCCGCTTATGTGGCCGCAACACAGACTCCCCTTGTAACACGTCCGACAAATGCTGTACAGAACTTTTCAGTGAATTAACCCACGCAGGCTGAGAGACCTGGGGAGGGGAAATAGGGAGACTGTGGGGTACCATCAATTGTCTCGGGAAACCCTGCATGGGTGACGACACCACTGACTGCTGGGACAATCCCATCTGTGAAAACGCAGGTTGCAGAGCTAACTGGCCCACTAGGGTTGTAAGCGCTTTGGCGAAACAAGCCCAGGGCGGTTCCTGTACCGGAGCCGTGACAGTAATTGGCCGCGCCAATAAGTAGCCCCTCCGCGTTACCCTCCCCCTCTGCTATTGGTACCTTGCACGTAGTACACAGAAGCTTGAGAGGAAATTCACTCTCAGACATGATGGTAAGTATGTGACCCCTCTCACTGATACTCATTAGTATAGTGGGAGAACCACCCTGCAATCACCGCACCGCAAGGGCTTTAGCAGAAGAAGAGCAGGGACAGTGAAATGGCTGACAGTAGAAAGTGAAAGTACAAACAGCAGACGCTAGCAGAAGTCACATACAATGCAAAGAAATTAATCCCTGCACTATCAGCGCTGATCCTCAACTACGCAGACACAGAGCCTGGTAGGACACAGCGCTGCATACACAGACCTGTTCCAATGGAGGAGAGGTATGCCGGGGGACCTAGACCACGATGCCACCGATCAGCAGCTTCCATCAGCATTCACCATGCTTCTGCAAAGATGGCCACCAAGGAGAAAAGAGGAGGCCGGCTTGGGGGAGGAGCGCTGCCACAGGGCCAGTCGGCAAGTGCAGAGAGGGCTGTGTGCAGCGGGGGAGGATCCGGCTGTGTACAGGGAAGGCGTGCTCCCCTGGCATGCAAATAACCCCTGGGACGCCGCAGCGCTACTGCTCAGCTGCGGTCCGCTGTCCCAGGGGGGTATTGGAAGCGCAGGTTAGTTACCTGGCTCCACGCTGCAGCCAGTCCCCAGGGAGCCCCCTGCCTGGGGACTCTGGACCATGTGTTCAGCAGGGACCCACCGTGGGACCCTGCTGCTTACCTGCTGCCCCCTTGAATCCGGCCATGGTCCAAAACATCTGGGGTCACCGCTAGCTGTGACCCCAGATGCTTATCAGCAGCCCCGGATCAGTACCGGCGTTCTGGTACCGGCGGGGGTGTAGGGAAGACAGCATGGACATCAGCATTGACTGTCCATGCTGTACTCCCAGATGAGCAGCCACAGCTGCCGCGAAGAAAACTTAGCCCCCCTCTAAACAGGTGCTCCGACTCAGAGTCGGGCACCAACGAAACGGAGATGCCTTGGCTCGGGGGTGGGGTATAGGAGGGGGACCCTAGTGCATCCTGGGAGGCTGAAAACTTAATTCTATGGTGCCAGATGCCTGACGTCATCACCTATACCCCAAGGTATCCTGTGGATACCCTATGGACCCTGATGTAGAAAAGAGGCAATTTGGAGACTGTTACACAAAACTGCCTTTGCTTTACTTGAGCTTCCTACCTTCCAGTGTGTACTCTAGAAAGAGTTTTCAGCACAGCCAGGAGCCTTGTCAGTGATCGGCCTGAGACTACTTCCCCAAAATGAGGAAAAGTTGATGTCCATCAAAATGAACTACAAATTCTACGAGAAAGACCTTTACCATCAATTACATTGAAAAATGACAGAGGCACCTGTAATGGTGGATTCCAGCGGGGACAAATTAATATTGTGTGAAGAAGATGATGTATAAATCACCCCAGAATATACCATCACCCAAGCCTATATCATCATCCCATCCTGTGTTGTGTATAAATTACAGCTGTGCTCCGTGTTAGATTGGGGATTCATTGTCGACTTTAGTGGATGTGAACTCCATTTTAGTCCATATCATCATCACACCCCCTACACATCTAATGACCTGGGCTACAGGAGGAGCAGCTGCACTCTGATATGTGGTTGCATGGAGTTGCCCCTCTGACTCACTGAAATTCAGGTAGAGGGGCCATGGGTAGGGAGTAGGGACACTATAATCAGAGAACGCAGTTTTAGCTGCTTTATTCCATTTTTTAAACCATATCCTCCATTTTCACCTTTGAAAATGTTTATGCAAATCTCAGCAGAAGCTTTTGTGATGCCATGGCTAATGCGCACACACACAGAAAAAAAAACACATTGATTGATTGATTCATTATTTTTTGGGGGGCACCTGGGAGGGAGAGACCCCGAACGAGGCACCAGCCTCTTGATAAATGACACAGGCAGCACCCCTGACACACACACAAAAAAAACACATACATTGATTAATTATTTTTAGGGAGGCACTTGGGAGGGAAAGCCCCCAAACGAGGCACCAGGCTCTTGATAAATGACACAGGTAGCACCCCTGACACGCACAAAAAAACACATTGATTGATTATTTTTGGGTGGCACTTGGGAGGGAGAGCCCCCGAATTAGGCGCCAGCCTCTTGATAAATGACACAGGCAGCACAGCACTCCTGCGCAGCTACGTTGCTGATAAGTGTGGCTAACACGCACACACACAGGAAAAAATGTTGGGTGATGAGCACCCCTGCAAGAGGCAGCACCCCCTTGATAAATGACACAGGCAGCACCCCTGCGCACCTACGTTGCTGATAAGTGTAGCTAATGCACACACACAGAAAAAATTGTTTTTATTTTTTTCACACTGGGGGGAAGCACCCCTGAAAGAGACAGCAGCCCCTTGATAAATGAGACAAAGACAGCACAGCACCCCTGCGCACCCACGTTGCTGATAAGTGTGGCTAACACGCACACAGAAAAAAAATAAAAATTTTCACACTGGGGGTGAAGAGCACGCCTTATGGACAGCGCACCCCCTGGACAACACAGCAGCACAGCAAGCCCATATGGACAGGACAACAGCCAGCCCCTATATAGACAACAGCCAGCCCCTGTGGACAACAGTCAGCCAGCCCCTATGGAGTGGACAGGACAACAGCCAGCCAGCCCCTATGGACAACAGTCAGATAGGCCCCTATATATGGACAACAGCCAGCCCCGCCCGCTATGGACATAAGCAGCCAACCCCTGAGTGACAATGGCAACAGTAACCAGCCCCTATGCACAGCGTCAGCAACAGCACATTCCCAACCCCTTCTCTCTTCACTCTCCACAGCCGGAATGAAAAATGGCGGCGATCGCAGGACCTTTTATACAATCCAAAACCCGCGAGAATCAGACAGCGGGATGATGAAGTTTTGCCTCGTTTTGAGATCCGAGTCAGGCGGGAAAACTCGAGTCGACTCGGATCTGCCTCATATCTCCTAAGTTCGGGTGGGTTCGGATCTCTGAAATCCGAACTTGCTCATCTTTAATTTTGTGTTACTGGTACATTACGATGATGGTATTTGCGCTTTCCTGTAGAAAATTTGCTTTGTTGGTACAAGTGGTGCCCTTCTGCAAGTGTTAAAGATCATCCATTCTCTTTCATCCATAAAAAGTAGGTTGCTAGGCATTAGGCCACTTACTACCCCAGGACCACTAGTATATAGGCAGCTTCCACTCTTTTAAGCTCCTTTATATATCACATATTTTTGTTCGAACTTCTTGCACATAAGTGCAATACTAAGGCTAGGTACACATGTGGGTGACTTGTCTGCCAACCCCAGGATCCTCTGATTGAGCGGTCGATTGGTAAGCCTATACACACTTACCAATCAGCCGGCCATTGTGTGTGTGCTGACACTGTGATCACAACTGCTCAGGCATTTAAATTTGCCCGCCCAGTTGATAAGTCAGTCACTGATGGTCCCTGCAGCAAGTGTACGGGAAGTTGGCAGGTCGTCCATGCACACAGCCAAACATGCCGATATACATGCCAATCGGCTGATTGAATGACCTATCACATAGTGTGTACCCAGCCTTAGTGTATAAGCATTCCTGTGCCTATAGTAGGAAAACCCAGATTCCCCTAAACTCTTCCCAAGAAGCAATCTGTGGACCCCATGAAAGTGTCGTCAACTTGATGGGCAGTACCTTGCGCTTTGTGTCAATATACTGTACATCTCTTTTATATCATTTTTTTTTCAAACACCTTTTGTGCTGCCAGATTGCCTTTTTGTATTAGCGTAAATAAACCTTATTGCTTTCACACAGCATTGATTGCAGTGTATTTTATATATGTTATAGCTGCAGTATAATCTATCCTTTAGAAATGTTTACTTAAATTACGTTTAAGTGTTGTGCCCTATGTTATTCCTTATTCTATATTATTATTATACTATAGAACAACTGAGATAACATCGTTTTATTGCACTTTCTTCCGTCATGGGAATGGATATCACTGATAAAAATAGTTAGAGGTTTCCTTGTACATCAGGTCCTTCCTCATTTCTATCAAAGCAATGTCCTTGTGCATTGTGTCCAATCATACTGGGGGCGAGATGTATCAACCCTAAAAATGTGGTTTAACCTCCGAAAATTGCCATTTGCGGAAATTTTCTGCAGTCTTCATATGCATAAAAGTGGTCTGTAGTGGATATCACACTGCAGCTCCCATAGAATACTATGAGGCTGCCATGTGCTGGTATGTATCAAGCTCTGTGAAGCATAAAGAGAACTTTCCAAAGCTTGTGCCGATAGGCTATGGCCTCTCTAGATGTTAGAAGCCTATGAACTTTTTAATGCAGAGTTCTAAAAACCCGGAAATCCTCACGAAAACGACGACTCTTATCATAAGTGCTGTCCTTTGTGTAAATATTCATGAATATGGTGTTAATAAATGTCGCTATGCATGATATAGGTGGCTAGAGATGAGCGGTTCAGATTCCTTAGATTTCGAAACTGTCCGAACATCAGGTTTCCAAGTAGATCTGAGTGGCAGCCCGGATATTCCCACAGTGGCAGACGCAGGATTTCTAGAGGGGGGTTTCCAAATGCGTGATATTAGAGTGAGTGTGACCAGTCCATGAAGAGGGTATAATTACCACTTATCCAGCTTTAATATGCCTCATACAAAGTGTATTGTGTGTCATAATTCCAGCATATACAGGACCAGTGATCACAGTAAGCCATTAGATGCGGCAGTAGGGCCATCCTGCCTGAGCTGAATGTTTTTATTTTAGATGTGAGCACCATTCCTGAGCATGGGAGCAAGTCCGGGAGCCTGGAGGAGCAGCAGAAGAACCTAGCACTGCCCTGGACATATAGTACATATTGGGCTCTATAGCAGTGCATCCCTAACAGTGCATGTTTTCCAAATCCCTAATTGGTGCACAGGTTATTTATTATTGACTGATACATGTTAAAAGATCCACAGGTGGTGCTATTTATTTCATTTATGATACTGAGAAGAACATGCAGCGCTAGTAAAATTCCATTATAGTACTATTTCTATTGTAGTCATGGTGTGGGCTGGGGAGGGGGGTTTCCAGGCAGACGGAAACCCCCCCCTGCATTTGCCTATGTCCCGTCTGACTCCTATTCCACTTTGGCCCGTATTCAATTGCCGGCGAAAAGTCCCAGACTTTTTGCATGCCGGAGTTTTCGCCGTCATAGCCAGTTTTGCCTCCGGAAAAGTATCTTAATTGGTGCTATTTAGCATCTTTGCACAAGTGGTGAAGAATACCATTTAGCAGTTTTTTTTTTGGGGGGGGGAATAAGTATTCCCAGCAAAATTGGGGTACTTGAAAATAGGTATAAGCATAGTTAAAATTTGCTAAAGTGCGTTTTTAAAAAACTTAAAAAATGGACTTTCAGCAAGCACCTGCAATCAAAAAAACAGGTTGGGCATACTTTGGGGACCCCCTGGAGTCGATTTAGCTAGTTTTTAAGTTTGTCCCCCAACTTTGTTTTTTTTTCACCCCCAAAACGAAAGTACTTTTTTGGGGTGTTCTAAACTATTTTTTTTTTTTTTTAACACAGTTTACCACGGGTGTTCCCGCAACTTTGCACCTCAAACCCCCAATTCTGCACTTTTTTCTGCCTCCATTCAGAGGCGAGTCTTTTCCGCTGATTACAAGGCGCAGACTTTTCGCACCGGCGGAAAGTCTTTGCAATTGAATATGGGGAAAAGTTCTCGCCTGGTGAATTGACATCACCAGCGAGGAGTTTTCGCCTATCTCTGCTTTTCACCTGCAATTGAATATGGCCCTTTTAGGTAAAACATCATCCTCATGGCATCGGATTCTCGTTGTTTTTGGATTCTATATAAGGCGCCATGGATGGGTCTCAGCGCCATTTTTTTGTTAAGTGCGCTGATGTATGCTGTTCTTAACTCTGCTGTATAGGCTTTGCTTCTTAGTTAATGTGTATATATAGGGAGGTGCACACTGCTGTGCTGTACTCTGCTGTATATTGTAGGCTGTGCTTCTTAGTTAATGTGTATATAGGGGGTGCATGTTGCTCAGGGGTGTCTTGAGAGGAGGGGGCCTGTGTGCACTCCTCGTGTGTGGCCCCCTCCTCTCTCCCCGGTGGCCGGCAGCTGACTGACATGGCTGGCCAGCCACCAGAGCATTAGTAGACTCCGGGACTAGAGTGTTACAGGAGTCTACTGCACATGTGCAGAACGCCGGAAAAATGTTCACAGCGGCCATTTTCCGGCATTCTGTGCATGAGCAGTAGATTCCGAGCCCACTCTAGTGCCCGGAGTCTACTGCGTATATGTAGAACACTGGAAAAATGGCCACCACGGCCATTTTCTGGTATTCTGAGCAGTGCTGACACCCGACGCGGGACCATGGACAGGTACGTTTAAAATAATATGGGTGCAGGGTGTGCAGTGCGGGGCCCCCCTGGACCCGGGGGCCCATGTGCCCCGCACACCCTGCACCCATTATAGATACGCCCCTGATATTGCTGTGCTGTACTCTGCTGTATAGGCTGTGTCCAGACTCACAACAAGTCTCATAAGTGCCTCTGCTGCTTAGTCAATCATTGTGTATAGGGGGTGCACGCTGCTCGATGCTGTGCTGTACTCTACTGTATAGGCTGTGTCCACACATTTACAAGTCACAAGTGGCTGTGCTTCTTAGTCAATGCATATATGGGGCTTCACACTGCTGTATGCTGTGCTGTATTCTGCTGCATAGGCTGTGTCCACACTCACAAGTCACAAGGGACTGTACTGCTTAGTCATTGTGTATAGGGGGTGTACGCTGCTGTATGCTGTGCTGTACTCTGCCGTGTCCACATTCACAAGTGGCTGTGCTGCTTAGTAATTGTTTTGCTTATGTGCATATATAAGCCCTGTGGCTCCAGTCCATGCAGGAATACAGCTGCGTCATAAAAAAAAAAAGTATATTGTGTGTACTGTTTTCTGTGCTTTGCTCATGTGTATATATAAGCCATGGGGCTCCAGACCATGCAGGAACACAGCTGCTCCATCAAAAAAAAAAAAATATATAATTAATTGTTTGTACTGTTTTTTTGTGATTTGTTCGTGTGCATATATATGTGGCTCCAGTGCACGCAGGATACAGCAGCGCCATAAAAAAAAAATTATTATATTGTTTGTACTGTTTTGTGCACTTGTTTTCTTCATGTGCATATATATGCTATGCAGTGATCTGCTAATTGAAAAATGGATAATGTTCAGTTTAGAGAAGATGAGCAACCAAATACTGTTGCAGCTTTTGCCACCAGTAATGATGATGACGCTAGTCCTTCAACGTCATCTACTAAAGCCGATGCTCAAGGCATAAAAGGTCTAAGGGCCTGATTCAGACCCGCTCGTGAGCACACAGCACTCACAAGCGGGTCGATGGTCCCCCACTGCGCATGTCGGGTTCGACATGCGCGAGACCCGGGTAACGATGGGCGCTCCATCGCTACGGGTCTCGCACCAAAGCGGGGCAGCTGTCGATTGTGATTGACAGCTTGCACAGTTTTGGAGGTGGGCAGAGGGGGTGGCTGGCCAAATGGAGGCATTCACGAGTGATGCCAGTGGGTGAGCTTCAGGCTCTATTAGAGCCGAAAGCTCACTGGGGCTTGCGGGAATGAGACCCTACCACAAGGGTCTCGTTGCAAGCCTCGATGGTCACGACCATCGCAACCATCACCTGGCCGCTCGCTAAAGCTGTGGGTGGTCACCCACAGCTTAGCGAGCGGCCAGGAGGCCGTCTTTATAAAAAAACAGGGACGCCCTGATTCAGAGCGAGCGGTCTCAAAGAGCGTCCGGCTCTGAATCAGGCCCTAAGTCAGGACATCTAAAATTAAAAAACAATATACAGTGCTAAAGAAAAAAACACATCCAATAAAGGGAAAGTGTGGTGCAGAAAAACATAAAATCATCAACATGCCCTTCACCACACACAGTGGTAAGGAAAGACTGAGGCCTTGGCCTTTATTTATGAATGGTGGTTCTGCAAGTGTCCATATGACGAAGCAAGACCTTATCAGTCAGAGTGTAGAAGAGGTATAAAAAAAATGAAAACCACTAAGGCAGTAGAACAAACAGGGATTTGTAACATTTCTGTTTCTAAAAGCACAGAGGAGAGTCTGAGTGTGTCCACGAGTGCGAGCATGACCTTTCTGATACTGTTGTACTCACGGAGAAGCAGCCTTCCATCATTTCTGCTCCCTCTGCAAATGTGGGGATGAGCAGCACAAATATAGCTGATGACATAGAAATTGAGGATGCCACCGAGGAAGTGCAAGAGGATGAGTGGGATATTTGTGTAGCTGATGCCAGCGCTAATGAGGATGAAGATTTGTAATTTGCATAAGTCAGGCACCAGTGGAAGCAGCTCTTGGTCATGATAAGAGGAAGGCTATTGTCATGCTTGGGCATTAGACCAACAAATGCACCTCTTATGTGTGGAATTATTTTTACCCAAATCCTGACAGCAATTGTCAAGCCATCTGTAGCGTTTGTAAACTACGATAAGTAGAGGTAGGGATGTTAACCAACTAGGACCCTGTTACGTTATTTTCAGCAAACTCGTGAAAAGTTTTTGACAACATCAGAAACTGGTGCTAAAAAATCAAGCAGTCCAGCTTCAGCTAGCTCCCTTCTCTCAAGTTCAACTAGATCCCATCACCTGCAATCTCTACCGCCAACACCTTCATCCTCAAAATCCACAGTAATGATCGGAGGTAGTCCTGCATCCAATTTCTTAAGTTTATGTGACTCTTTCCCTATCCATGATCTTCAGAAGAATCCTTCAGTGCTAGGCCTGCTGCTGGGGGTGGATCTTCATTCCAGAAGGGGACCAAGAAGACTTCTATTTGAAAAAAACAACAACAACTGACTGTGAAACAATTCCTTGCAAGAGTAACCAAGTATGACAGCTTTCACCCAGTCGCAAAATGGAATATTGAAAACAATATTGTGAGCTGCGAGGTGGTCAAAATTGACTGGAAATGAATGTTATTGAGGTTAATAATACTCTAGGGACAAAAGAAGGCTAAAATTATGTGATTTTAGCTTTTTTGCCAATTTTGTGAAAAACAATCCAAAAATAAAACCAGTCATGGCAGTTTGGTAAAACCAAAACCGGCCGACAAATTAGAACCAAAACCAGTAAAAATGGTCCAGCACATATCTCTATAAGTGGCTTGAATCAAAGATGGACGTTATTTCGATCTGCCCGCAGTTGAGCCATGTTTTGCTAGTGCACATGCACGAAAAGTCAAGAAATCCCTTATTGCACATGTGCAAATCCAAGTGTCCTATGGCATATGTACAGCAATAGTGGCTACTTCTTTCTACCTGGTTGTCACTTTTCACAGGGACAGCGGCACAACATGAGTAACACACTGCTCTGATTTATTGCCTGGAGGCGCAGCATGGAACAGCTCCCCAGCTGAAGTTCAATTCACACACTGTGCCTCCCAGCCAGTGGCATAACTAGGGTATATGGAGCCCAGGGCAATTTCAAAATGGAGGCGCCCCCCTATGTGCGTGTGCCGCAAACGCGAGCGTCAAAAAAGGGGTGTGGTCACTTAAAAATGGGGCGTGTCAACATGACACACACCCCTGTCTCATCACTATGAACATTCCTTTCCATTCCATTCCATATGCACCTTAATGCAGTGCCCCCAGTAGTGATCCACCTTATGCAGGCCCCCAGTAGTGCCCCTTATACAGTACTCCCAGTAGTGATCCCCCTTATGCAGCCCCCCATTAGTTCCCCTTATATAGTGCCCCCAGTGGTGGTCTCGCTTATGCAGGCCCTCAGTAGTGATCCTCCTTATGCAGTGCCCCATGTATTGGTCCACCCAATGCAGTGCCCCCAGTAGTGAGTAGTGATCTCCCTTATGCAGGCCCCCAGCAGTGCCCCTTATACAGTGCCCCCCGTAGTGGTCTCCCTTATGCATGCAAGTAGTGATCCCCCTTATGCAGTGCCCCCAGTAGTGCCCCTTATACAGTGCCCCCAGTAGTGGTCCCGCTTATGCAGGCCACCAGTAGTGATCCCCCATGTCCAGTGCCCCTTATACAGTGACCCCTGTAGTGGTCCTCCCTATTTAGTACCCTGAATAGTCCCCCCCCATGCAGTGCCCCCAGTACTGGTCCCCCGATGCAGTACCCCAGTAGTAGCCCCCTCCCCAGTAGTGGTCCCCCTCCCGATGCAGTGCCCCAGTAGTAGCCCCCCAGTAGTGGTCCCCCCCAATGCAGTGCCCACAGTAGTAGTCCCCCCCAGTAGAGGTCCACCCCCGATGCAGTGCCCCAGTAGTAGCCCCCTCCCCAGTAGTGGTCCCCCCCGTGAAATGTAGTGCCCCCAATAGACAAACACACGAGTAAAAAAAAAATTAAAATACCACTTACCTTAATCCCCACTCTGGCTCCTGCTCCCGCCGCCGCCCGCACCAGTGTAGTCCTCCCGGGCTTGCGCGCTCTGCATTTATGAACAAGACGCATGATGTCTCTCCCATTACCCACTGCAGGAGCCAGAAGACGGAGCTCATGAGTGAGCTCCAGCCCGGCTCTTGCAGTGGGCGCAGCAGCCAATGAGAGTCTATCTGACTCTCATTGGCTGCTGGTTAACACACACATCGCCGCCAAGCTGGTGGTGATGTGTGTGTAAATACACCAGCCGGAGCCCGCCTCCCACCCTATGCCTGGCGCTATTGAGCACAGGACAGCTCTAGGCGCAGGGAAGCCTAGCGCCGGTCCTGAGTAAATGTGTAGTGCTGACCGCACTCACTGCGGTCGGCACCACACTGGCTATCTAGGACAAGCCGGTACCATGGCCGGCGGTGCTCCCCTCCACCACCGGTCCCACGGAGCCCAGGGCACAAGCCCCGGCGGCCCAGCCCTAGTTACGCCACTGCTCCCAGCATTTATGGTGCAGCTGCCAGAGAGGGTCTCTGTGTAGGATCACACTGAGGTATTCAGCATTACTTACCTCTCCAGTGAAGTCCAACAACAATCTCCCTCCTCAGCGGTGTCTTCTGCTCTGTTGTTTGAGGCCATGACTGTTTCACCCAGCCTCTGAGGGTGGACCTCTGTGCCCAATAGTCATGTATCGATGGAGAATGGGACCCTTAGTGTTTATATGTTTCTTATACCTCTTCAAACATGATACTCAATTTTCGCTTACCTTTTAGGTGTTCCTCCCTTTACTTTCTTCCTTTAGGAGTCTGGCAGAGAACTCAAATTCGTAATTCATTTACCCCATTTTAAAATCAATATCTCTCCCCCTCTCCCCACCCCAGTGCGGGGAGGGGTGCCATGTGCGTGGCGCCCAAAAGGGGGATGGCCTCGTGCACAGGGGGTGTGGTCTCACTGCAAATCCCTGGCTCGTGGTTATCAGTGGGGTGGTGGGGCGTGCCGGAGGTGTGGAGTGCCGGCTCCCTCACTGTGACAGGAGCAGAGTGATGCACTTGATGCTACAGTGCAGCACCTTCCTGTCACTAAGGGGGAGCCAGCACCTTTGTTGTCACCCCTCGGTGGGTCACCCCAGGTGCAGTCCACACTCCCCACACCCCCCTTGTGACGCGACTGTATACACTGACTCAGTAACTGCCCACCTCACAGCACCATATATTGCCTCCTTTACTGCCTGCCTCACAGCACCCCTCATCCAGATCTCCTCTTCTTGCACAGCACCCCTCATCCAGCACAGCATCCCAGGCCTCATTATACACTGCTTTCCCAGCACCGCACACCTCATCTAGCACAGCATCCCTGGCCTCATTATGCATGCCTTTCCCAGCACAGCACCCCTCATCTAGCACAGCATCCCTGGCCTCATTATGCACGCCTTTCCCAGGACAGCACCCCTCATCTAGCACAGCATCCCTGGCCTCATTGTGTACACCTTTCCCAGCACAGCACCCTTGGCCTCATTAAGCAAGCCTTTCCCAGCACAGCACCCCTCATCTAGCACAGCATGCTTGGCCTCATTATGCACGCCATTCCCAGCACAGCACCACTCATCCAGCACAGCATCCCTGGCATCATTATGCACCTCTTTCCCAGTACTGCACCCCTGGCCTCATTATGCACCCCTTACCTAGCACAACACCCCTCATCCAGCACAGCGTCCTGGCCTCATTATGCACCCCTTTCCCAGCACAGCACCCCTCATCCAGCACAGCACCCTTGGCCTCATTATGCACCCCTTTCCCAGCACAGCACCCCTCATCCAGCACAGCACCTCTGGTAGGACAAATGATTGGACGATCATCAACATTTATGGGTTTGTCGTCTATGACATAGACCATAAGAGGGCATGCACTTTTACATTCCGAGAGCCTGGATGGAAAGAGATTTTCAAATTTAATTTAGAAAAGAATAAAACTCAGCGAGGATTAAGGCATTATGCGGACTTAAGGTACAGTAAATTTTTGTGATCTGTGAAGATGTTGTTTGGAGACTTGGCACCTTCCAAAAAATATCTACAATCTTCCATTGCTAGTTTGATAGCAAGTAATTCTTGGTCTCCAATTGAATAATTTTTCTCAGCGGGTAGAAACTTGCGTGAATAGAACCCACAAGGATGAAGTTTGCCATCTTCTGAAGCCTGGGAAAGCACAGCACCAATTCCAATGGTGGAAGCATCGACCTCCAGAGTAAAGGGTTTGTTTACATCAGGCTGATGTAATACTGGAGCAGAGATGAACGCCTGAATTGAAATGTGGATAAGGTCTCTTCTGACCACTTGGTGGGGTTGGCACCCTTCTTGGTGAGAGTGGTGATAGGGGCGATGTGTAGAAAATCCTCGAAAAAATTTGCAATAATAATTTGTGAATTCAGTGAACCGCTGCACTGCCTTCAGTGTCAGAGGGAGAGACCAACCAGTAATTGCTTCAAGTTTCTCAGGATTCATACGGCGTTCCGTGCCAGAAATAATGTAACCAAGGAAGGGTATGGAAGACAATTTGCCATATAAACGGTTTGCTGGAGAAGAGTCAAAACCTCATGGACCTGCTGTCGATGGGTAATAAGGTCTTGAGAGAAAATCAGGATATTGTCCAAGTACACGACAACAAACTTGTACAAATATATCTAAAAATGTCATTCACAAAGGTTGAAAGACTGCTGGAGCATTGCATAGCCTGAAGGGCATTACCAGATACTCATAGTGCCCATCTCTGGTATTAAAGGCTGTCTTCCACTTGTCACCTTTATGAATCTTGATCAAATTATAAGCACCCCGGAGATCCAACTTTGTGAAAATGGTAGCGCCCTTCACTCAGTCGAATAATTCGGTAATGAGAGGAAGTGGATAACTGTTTTTGATGGTGATGTCATTTAATCCAAAATAATCTATACAGGGTCTTAAACCACCATCATTTTTATTCACAAAGAGGAAGCAGGCATGCAAGAGAAGAGGATGTACAAATTAAACCTTTTTGTAAGTTATCTTTGATGTACTCGGTCATAGTTTGTGTTTCAGGGATAGACAGAGGATAAGTATGCACTCTAGGTGGAGTTTTACCAAATATACGATCGATTGGGCAGTCCCAGTCGTGATGTGGTGGCAGCTGATCCATGGTCTTTTCACTGAAGACATCCAAGAAGTCTTGATACGCTGCTGGTAGCTCTGGGGGAGTATCCATATTGGAATTCCAGATCGGTGATACATGGGGCAAACAATGCTGCTGGAAATGAGAACTCTATGCTGTCCTCTGCAATGTAGACCAATCGATTCTTGGATTGTGTACCTGGAGCCAAGGCATGCCTGAGTTTTTATGCATTGCTCTAGGACTCACAAGGAGTTCTATTATCTCAGAATGGAGGCCTCCAATCCGAAAGGACATTGGAAAGGTGCTATGATTATTGTGCTCTCATGGATCCTGCTTCCATCAACGGCAGTCAGAAACACAGGTCGCTGAAGAGTTTAACCAGTAACTTGAATTCTTCAACAACAACAAAGGTAATTAAATTTTCTGCAGCACTGGAATTAACAGGGACAGATAGGTGCTGACGACCAACCTTGGTTTTGATGGAAACTAGAAGTAATAAGTCAGATGCTGGAGAAGGTTCTTTTAAAAGTTCCAACCGGACTCCTCCATTACAGGTTAGGACTTGGAGTTTCCCGGCCGAATCGGGCAGGACCAATGAAATGGCTAGGAGCAGCATAATACAAACATAAGTTTTCTGTTTTGCGATTTTGTTTCTCCCACGACAGACAGGATCTATTGATTTGCATTGGCTCGTCCACCACAAGTGAAGGTGGGCGAGTACGACTCAAGGGACAAAGACTAGAAGGTTCTCTGCGAGTCATCTCACAAGATCTCTCCCACAGGTGTAACTCCAATTTTACACAGAGGGAGATTAACTCCTCAAGATACTCAGGTAAGTCTCGTGTAGCCAGCTCATCCTTGATATGGTCCAAAACTCCTGCTCAGAAGGCAGCCATGAGAGCTTAATTATTCCAGTTTAACTCTAAAGGTAGGGTTTGGAACTGAACCACAAACTGTCCTATTGAACGAGAGCCCTGATGGATGTGTAGGGTCAGGGCCGGATTATAGGCAGGGCGACAGGGGCGGTCATCCTGGGGCCCCCACACATAAGGGGCCCCCACACGCTGTCCCCTGCCTCCGGCCACTACTTCTATTGAAAACCAGATTACAGCATTTAGCTGTCTCCAGTGTGGTACTCCTCGGCAGCTCAGCTGTTTCCCTTTCAGCAGCCACCGAGGAGCTTGATTACAGCCACAGTCCCGTGAGATTAGGATGCAAAATCTCACGAGACTGTGCCTGATCGGACCAGAGCCCAACCAAGCAAGGAAGCAGCTACCCAGGGGCCATGCTGTATGCATGTAGGTAATTGTGTGTGTATACTGTTTACTGTATGCATGTAGGCAATTGTGTGTGTGTATACTGTATGCATGTAGGTAATTGTGTGTGTATATACTGTATGCATGTAGGCAATTGTGTGTGTATACTGTATGCATGTAGGTAATTGTGTGTGTGTATACTGTATGCATGTAGGTAATTGTGTGTGTATACTGTATGCATGTAGGTAATTGTGTGTGTATACTGTATGCATGTAGGTAATTGTGTGCGTATACTGTATGCATGTAGGTAATTGTGTGCGTATACTGTATGCATGTAGGTAATTGTGTGTGTGTACTGTATGAATGTAGGCAATTGTGTGTATACTTTATGCAGGTAGGTAATTGTGTATGTGTGTATACTGTATGTATGTAGGTAATTGTGTGTGTATACTGTATGCATGTAGGTAATTGTGTGCGTGTGTGTATACATGTAGGTAATTGTGTGTGTACTGTATGAATGTAGGTAATCGTGTGTATACTTTATGCAGGTAGGTAATTGTGTATACTGAATGCATGTAGGTAATTGTGTGTGTATACTGTATGCATGTACTGTGTATATATAAATAAAATATATGACTTATAGCAAACTATTGCTGTGCTTTCATTTGTTGGTTGTGGAGTGTTGCTGAGTGCCGTCCTTTGCTGTGTGTGTGTGTGTATATATATATATATATATATATATATATATATATATATATATATATATATATATATATATATATATATATATATATATATAGCAAAAGTTCAGCATTCATAAAACGATGCAAAAGATGGGGTGCCTTCCTAAACAATGTATACCAACGAACTGTCTCTCCTATATGAGGTATAGCAACCCCCAGGATAAAACAAAACACAGGAGGCTCTCCCTTAGAAAAATGAAAAAGATGTAATATACTTATATTGGGTGAACAAACAGTACAGCAGCATGTCGATGTTTCAAGGTCCACAGACCTTTTCATCAGGACTGTATAACTGGTGACAAAACTTTTTGTCACCAGTTATACAGTCCTGATGAAAAGGTCTGCGGACCTTGAAACGTCGACATGCTGCTGTACTGTTTGTTCACCCGATATAAGTATATTACATCTTTTTCATTTTTCTAAGGGAGAGCCTCCTGTGTTTTGTTTTTTCCTGGGGGTTGCTATACCTCATATAGGAGAGACAGTTCGTTGATATATATATATATATATGTATATATATATATTCCAAAAGGTAAAAGGGGCACTCACCAGAGCATTTCCAATAGAAAAAACAATTATTTATTTCTTACATATATCAGTCCGGTCAATATGTAAGGAATAAATGTTTTTTCTAATGGAAATGCTCTGGTGAGTGCCCCTTTTACCTTTTGGATTGTATTTTCCTGGACCAAAGAATTTATTTTTTGATTCAGGGGGAGCACCCCATAAAGTTGTCAATCATGTAGATGTGAGTGCAGACTCTCTTTGGACTAATATATATATATATATATATATATATATAGTGTATACATACACAGTACATTATGCTTTTTGTTAACATCCGCAAAATATCGCTTCGATAATTTTATTGATAGGGGCCCCACCAAGTTTGTTGCCCAGGGGCCCCCACAGACCTTGATCCGGCCCTGTGTAGGAACTCAAAGGACGCTGAGCACAATTTTCCTGGCTCATCAAAAATTCTGTGGAACTTAGCCACAAACTCCTTATAGTTAGACAATAATGGATGAGCTTTCTCCCAGAGCTGGGAAACCCAATTCAGAGCTGGGCCATAAGCAGGGATAAGATGTAGGCTATCTTTGTCCTATCTGTAGGGAAGTTATGCGGTAATAGTTTGAAGTGAATTTCACACTTGTTTTACCCACGGCAAGATTTTGGATTGCCATCAAATTTGGTATTTAATTACATTTTCTAGCTGCTGCTGCACCTGATACCAGCGCCTTTCAGTTAGGTGCTACAAAATTTCAAACACAAAAACAAAGTAGCAACTTTTGTATCATATGGCAGCGCTGTGTGTGTAATGTTCAAAAACAGAGACAGATAACTTCAGTGTGTACAAATCTTTCTTAATATAAATGCAAAGGTGCTTGTCAGGAAGATGTCTGTAAATCTAATAGATCTTGTAGTTCAAAAGAGGCAAACTCTCCCCAAAACTATACCGTTTTTCCAAATTTTTGATGGAAGAATCCACTGCCATACAAAAATATTATATAGATCCAATAGTTCCTATAATCCAAAGGTAAACTCTCCAAAGCTGTTGTTATTCGATAAAAAATAATCTTTAATAAAAAACAGGCTATCAAACATCCAAAAAAAAAAAAAAAAAAAGTATATAATAAAGTCTTATAATGTCTTTAAAAAATTTCAATCTCCTCCAAAAAGCTTGCTATGTATTTCACAATATAGTATCTGAACATATACAAAAAAGGGAAAGGCTTACCGGACCTGCGGGGACTCCACAATCTAAGCGCAGTGTGTTATATACAGGAAGGTGTTGGTCCTGGAGAAATCCTATAGTACCTGGACCCACCAGGATGGTATGTCTCTGGGACAATAGATATGATGCAGCGTTCGGCTCTCACCCGTAGGCTGCTCTGATCTCCAAAACACTTATTCCTGCACGCATAGGGTTCTCACTCACAGCTGATGCTGGCGGCTCTCACCCGCAGCTCTCACTCACAGCTGTTATTAGCGGCTCTCACCTGCGGCTGTTAGTACAAAAGCCACAAAAAAATTGTGAAGGTCCCACTTGTTCCGGCTATCCACCGGCAGCTGCCACCTGTCGGTTTTTATCCTTTTAGTGTCACAGATAATACTCATGGAATATATCATATATTCTCCGTCTCCGTCTCAAATCAGCTGCCGACACGTTTCCACCCTCCACGGGTCTTTGTCAAGGCATAGCTGATTTGAGAACTACCCCTTCCTTTTAAGTTCCCCGCAGGTCCGGTATACATGTTCCCATACATGTATACAAGTATACACTTTCCGGGGAGTATTATAAAAACAACATATTCGTAATAGATAATAAGTAATATATAAATACAAGGACAATACTTGTGTTGTACACAGTTTTCTCTGCCCTCAATAAAAATCTTCTTAAAATAGCATAAAATAAAAATGATTATTACTATAACATCTTAATATCAAAGAAATTGTATCAGGTATGGAGATAAATTTAACCTATACACATCCAGATTTGTCTATGTACCCACTAAAAATTATCAACAATTGGAGAGACAAAAAAATTCCCAAATATTCATAATAAAAAATGACATAAACCATTTGGTCTCAAAATCTCCATTAAGTCCTCTAGGTTTTAAAGTTCTAAGTTCATGGATCCACTTCATCTCCACTTTGGCTAATATAGCCTTAGGATCACCTTGTTTTAGCTTTTTTCTACACCTTCAATTATTTTAAAACTGACTATATGTTCAATGGAGCAATTGTCTATATCTTTAAAATGTGCAGCCATATGATGGGTATCTAACCCTTTCCGGACATTTCTCAAATGTTCTGACATTCGGATTTTAAAAGAACGGCTCGATCTACCAAAAAACTTTATTACAGCTACACTGTATAACATACACAATGTTGCTGCTATTACAAGTTGAAAATTGATTTATTTTATAGGTTTTCTTAGTAGTACATGACTCAAAACTAGTTATTTTGCTACCTTCATTCCTCATAATACTTCTGCATCCCATACAGGTACCATATCGAAAGAAACCTTTAGATGTTACCCTCGTGCCTTTTCTTTCAGGTGGTGGCATGGCACTTCTCATTAACACATTTCTTAAATTAGGTGATTTCTTGTATATCACCACTGTTACTTAAAGAGTGTAACCTATGGTGGGAGATTGCTACATTGGAAACATATGTAGCTAATCATCTGATTCCCAGAGGACTTCGTATTATAATACTACCTTCAGTTAACACTGGGACAGAAAGTTTTAGAAAAGAATAGTGTAAAATTTTGGACTCATGTTCATTTGCTCTTATGCATATTATTATTGATGAAAGAAAGATATGCATTTAATAGAAAGAGAGATTGAAGTACTTAATAGTTTAGCATATCCTTATAAAGATTCTTAGAACTGTATAGAAATAGAAAGAAAAATCAGTGAGAGGTTAAGAAAAAAAGAAAAAGATCTAATTAAAAAGAAACAGAAAAAATATAACAAAGACAAGGAGGAAACAGATAAAGGAATATACCAGCTAAAAACTGAGATCACTAATACCACAATCTCTTCATTAAGTAACAGTCTCTTTATAGATTCAGATGGTGAGTCAGTTTGGGAAACCAATAGTATACAAGAGTGGGAAGAAAAAAAGAAAAACTTCTGAATTAAAAAATTATACCATTAGGGATACTAAAAAGAAATGTAAAATCTCAGAGAGGAGACCATCTTTTAATCAGAATAACAGAGAAGATAAACATATAAACAAAAATGAAAGAAACAAAACATTTAGAACCTCCCCTGAATATTGGAGAAATAATCAATATAATAATAACTATAATTATTCCCAGCCAGAATATAGAACACAGAATAGATTTGATATTTTAGATCAGGATTACTATGACGAGACAGAACATAGAACACCCTTTTTAGGGGGGAGACGTCACAAGCCCTTCCAGAAAAGAGGGTGGAGAAAATATTAGTTTTGAAACATAGGAATAAAAGAGGAAAAAGGGGGGAAAACTGAGAAAAAGAATTAAATATTTAGAAAGAAAGTCACTCATTAAAAAAGAGAGGGCTGATAAGAAGAAAAATGTTGAAACCACTAATAAGGTGGGGTCCAGGATTTATAATCTTAGCTCCCACACTTTAAGTGATGTCAAAAGCAAATTGTCAAGTAGAGGCTTAAAGTTTGCTCCTACTAACAATATGAAATCATTAGAGGTCTTTATAGACATACAAAAGTTCCTACGAAAATTGTCCTTGAAAAGGTTTTTTCATAAAGAAAAAATTGAAACTAAAGAATTAGGTAACAATAAGGGAAGAGAAAAATTTCATAAGAAATCCACTTTTAATTCGACTAATTTTGTTGAGACATATGGAAAATTAATTACAGAAGAAGTAGAGAAATTGTGTGACACTGCCAAAAAGAAGAAAAAAATCAAAGAAGCCTATATCCAATATCTCTAGGGCAGAGAGAAATGCCATGAAAACACTTAAAGAAAATAAATAACTTACTATAAAAAGAGCCGACAAGGGGGGAGGAGTGGTGATTTTAGAAACAACTATATATGAGAAGAAAATGTATGAGCTATTAGCAGATGTTGACACATACACACCACTAAAAAGAATCCCATTGATTATATTAAGAAAAATGTATACGATCTTATTGATAAATATGCATCTAAAGGGGTGTTATCAGAAAAAGTAAAGGTGTTTTTAAAAATGGAACACCCCATACTGCCCGTTATATAAGGACTTCCAAAGATTCACAAAAATTTTAAAGATCCCTCCTTACGTCCTATTGTAGCAGGTATAGATTCCGCCACGTCCAATCTGTCGGATCTAATAGATTATTTCTTACAACCTATAGCTTGCAAAGGGAAGGCATATCTTAGAGATACCACTGATGCCATAAATAAGTTGGAAGCTGTTGATTGGAATGAAGGCGATTTATTAATCACAGCTGCTGTATCAGCCTTGTACACTATCATTAAACATGAGGTGGTGCTCAGTGCTGTGGAAAAAGTGTTGGATATGGAAAAGTTGGATGTAGAAACAAAAGCATTTATTCTTGAAGGTATTAAATTCATGTTGGTTAATAACCATTTTACTTTCAAAGATGGACACCACATCCAGCGGTCTGGGACTACGTTGGGGACGAAATTCGCCCCCAGCTTCACTAATATTTTCATGGGCATGTGGGAGGAGTCCCATGTTTGGCAGGAGTTGGGGGCGGATCTCGTTGCATATCATCGGTATATAGATGATATTATGATTTGGAGAGGTGGTCACAATACTTTGGCGAGTTTTCAGGAAGGTTTAAATAAAAATTATTTTGGAGTGGTTTTTACCTATACCATTAGCGACATACAAGTCAATTTCCTTGATTTAACGGTATATATAAAGGATTCTAAGATTTGTACTAAGAATTTCTTTAAACCCACCGATAGCAATTCATTTATTGATACCAACAGCAGCCATCATCCTAGCTGGCTGAGGGGGGTCCCCAAGAGTCAGTTTTGTCGCATTAAGTGCAATTGCACCAACGAAAATATGTATAAAGAACAAGTCCTACCTTTAAAAGAACAGTTCCTTGATAAAGGATATAAAAAAGAGATTATAGATAAAATTCTTCAGGATATAGATGACATTAAACGGGAGGAACTTTTAGTTAAGAAGTTGAAGAAACAGGATAAAGATTTTTCCATTTCTTTTGTAACCACTTACAACAAAGATTATAAAAAGATGGAAACTGTTTTGACTAAATATTGGCACATTTTAAAGGCCGATCCAATATTAAATAATTAATTACCAGACAAACCTGTGGTGATATACAAGAGAGCACCTAATTTAAGAAATGTGTTAATGAGAAGTGCCATGCCATCACCTGAAAGAATAGGCACGAGAGTAACATCTAAAGGTTTCTTTTGATGTGGTACCTGTATGGGATGCAGAAGTATTATGAGGAATGAAGGTAGAAAAATAACTAGTTTTGAGTCATGTACTACTAAGAAAACCTATAAAATAAATAAATGTTTAACTTGCAACAACAGCAATATTGTGTATGTTATATGGTGTAGCTATAATAAACAGTTTGTTGGTAGATTGAGCCGTTCTTTTAAAATCCGAATGTCAGAACATTTGAGAAATGTCCGGAAAGGGTTAGATACCCATCATATGGCTGCACATTTTAAAGATATACACAATTGCTCCATTGAACATATAGTCAGTTTTAAAATAATTGAAGGTGTAGAAATAAAGCTAAGACAAGGTGATCCTAAGGCTATATTAGCCAAAGCGGAGATGAAGTGGATCCATGAACTTAGAACTTTAAAACCTAGAGGACTTAATGGAGATTTTGAGACCAAATGGTTTATGTAATTTTTTATTATGAATATTTGGGAATTTTTTGTCTCTCCAATTGTTGATAATTTTTAGTGGGTATATGAGTATAAAGACAAATCTGGACGTGTATAGGTTAAATTTATCTCCATACCTGACACCGTTTCTTTGATATTAAGATGTTATAAGCATTTTTATTGTCCTTGTATTTACAGTCAGGTGCATAAATATTGGGACATTGACAGAATTTTCATATTTTGGCCTCTATTCAGCACCACAATGGCTTTGAAATGAAACAAACAAGATGTGCTTTAACTGCAGACTTTCAGATTTAATTTGAGGGTAATTACATCCAAATCAGGTGAACGGTGTAGGAATTACAACGGTTTCTATATGTGCCTCCCACTTTTTAAGGGGCCAAAAGTAATGGGACAAACTAAACAATCCTAAATCTAAAGTAATGGGACAAACTAAACAATCCTAAATCTAACTTTCACTTTTTAATACTTTGTTACAAATCCTTTGCAGGCAATTACAGCCTGAAGTCTGGAATGCATAGACATCACCAGACGCTGGGTTTCATCCCTGGTGATGCTCTGCCAGGTCTCTACTGCAAATGTCTTCAGTTCCTGCTTGTTCTTGGGGCATTTTCCCTTCAGTTTTGTCTTCATCAAGTGAAATGCATGCTCAATCGGATTCAGGTCAGGGGATTGACTTGGCCATTGCATAACATTCCACTTTTTAGCCTTAAAAATCTCTTTGGTTGCTTTTGCAGTATGCTTCAGGTCATTGTTCATCTGCACTGTGAAGCGCCGTCCAATGAGCATTTGACTGAATATGAGCAAATAATATTGCCTGAAACACTTCAGAATTCATTCTGCTGCTTTTGTCAGCCGTCACATCATCAATAAATACAAGGGAACCAGTTCCATTGGCAGCCATACATGCCCATGCCATGACACTACCACCACCATGCTTCACTGATGAGGTGGTATGTTTTGGATCATGAGCAGTTCCTTTCCTTCTCCATACTCTTCTCTTCCCATTACTCTGGTACAAGTTGATCTTTGTCTCATCTGTCCATAGGATGTTGTTCCAGAACTGTAATGGCTTTTTTAGATGTTGTTTGGCAAACTCTAATCTGGTCCTCCTGTTTTTGTGGCTCATCAATGGTTTACATCTTGTGGTGAACCCTCTATATTTACTCTTGTGAAGTCTTCTCTTGATTGTTGACTTTGACACATATACACCTACCTCCTGGAGAGTGTTCTTGATTTGGCCAACTGTTGTGAAGGGGTTTTTCTTCACCAGGGAAATAATTCTTCTGTCATCCACCACAGTTGTTTTCCATGGTCTTCCGGGTCTTTTGGTGTTGCAGAGCTCTCCGGTGCATTCTTTCTTTTTAAGAATGTTCCAAACAGTTGATTTGGCCACACCTAATGTTTTTGCTATCTCTCTGATGGGTTTGTTTTGATTTTTCAGCCTAATGATGGCTTGCTTCACTGATAGTGACAGCTCTTTGGATCTCATATTGAGAGTCGACAGCAACTGATTCCAAATGCAAATGTCACACCTAGAATCAACTCCAGACCTTTTACCTGCTTAATTGATAATGAAATAACGAGGGAATAGCCCACACCTGTCCATGAAATAGCTTTTGAGTTGATAGTCCCATTACTTTTGGCCCCTTAAAAAGTGGGAGGCACATATAGAAACCGTTGTAATTCCTACACCGTTCACCTGATTTGGATGTAATTACCCTCAAATTAAATCTGAAAGTCTGCAGTTAAAGCACATCTTGTTTGTTTCATTTCAAAGCCATTGTGGTGGTGAATAGAGGCCAAAATATGAACATTCTGTCAATGTCCCAATATTTATGCACCTGACTGTATATATTACTTATTATCTATTACGAATATGTTGTTTTTATAATACTCCCCGGAAAGTGTATACTTGTATACATGTATGGGAACATGTATACCGGATCTGAGGGGAACTTAAAAGGAAGGGGTAGTTCTCAAATCAGATATGCTTTGACAAAGACCCGTGGAGGGTGGAAACGCGTCGGAAGCTGATTTGAGATGGAGACGGAGAATGTATGATATATTCCATGAGTATTATCTGAGACACTAAATCGATAAAAACCGACAGGTGGCAGCTGCCGGTGGATAGCCGGAACAAGTGGGACCTTCACAATTTTTTCGGGGCTTTTGTACTAACAGCCGCGGGTGAGAGCCGCTAATAACAGCTGTGAGTGAGAGCTGTGGTTGAGAGCCGCCAGCATCAGCTGTGAGTGAGAACCCTATGCGTGCGGGAATAAGTGTTTTGGAGATCAGAGCAGCCTATGGGTGAGAGCCGAACGCTGCATCATATCTATTGTCCCGGAGACATACCATCCTGGTGGGTCCAGGTACTATAGGATTTCTCCAGGACCAACACCATCCTGTATATAACACACTGCACAGTTTGTGGAGTCCCCGCAGGTCCGGTAAGCCTTTCCCTTTTTTGTATATGTTCAGATACTATATCGTGAAATACATATCAAGCTTTATGGAGGAGATTGAAATTTTTTAAAGACATTATAAGGCTTTATTATATACTTTTTTTGGATGTTTGATAGCCTGTTTTTTATTAAAGATTATTTTTTATCGAATAACAACAGCTTTGGAGAGTTTACCTTTGGATTATAAGAACTATTGGATCTATATAATATTTTTGTTTGGCAGTGGATTCTTCCATTAAAAATTATTAAAAACGGTATAGTTTCTGGGAGAGTTTGCCTCTTTTGAACTACAAGATCTATTAGATTTACAGACATCTTCCTGAGAAGCACCTTTGCATTTATATTAAGAAAGATTGGTACATGTCTCTGTTTTTTGAACATTACACATGCAGCGCTGCCATATGATACAAAAGTTGCTACTTTGTTTTTTTGCCATCAAATTTATTTGGTATGGACAGCTGGAGGCGAGAGACAATCGGAGTATGAACTGGATTCACCATAGCAGCCGCAGGACCTGGCAGGTGAAAAGACAATGATTGCTGCAAAGAGTCAAGTCAAGTGGATACATCCTGGAGTAAGCGTATCATTTGTTGCTGAGTAGCCTCATGACTCTCTATGCGGGTAACGAAACATTGTAGAGCCACTGACCCCCCTCCTTGATCACTATTCAAGTCCATTGGCTTTGAACAAACTGTCAGACTGTCAGAACTGTGGTGTTTTGTGTTCCTGACTGTGATACTGGTGTCTCAGTGGTGGAAACCAAGATCTGAAAACTGGTGGGTCTAAGATAGTTTCTACACATGTGCAGACACAGAAGCTGAGGCAGGTAAGATAAGGGAGTAGTACGCTCAGATACTATACACTGGAGGTAAGCACGAGAAAGCTGGACTCAGAAGATAAGCCCAGGTAACTGGACTCAGGAGATAAGCTCAGGTTGACTGAACTCAGAGGATAGCTCAGGTTGACTGCACTCAGGACTGAGACCTAGACCGGCACAAGTAGTTGACTAATACCCTAACCAGAGGTGTGGAGTCTAAACACATGGGCGGTCTTCTCCAGGGACCCCAGAAAGAAGATTTGCATTTCACTGCATTCGATGTGCAGGTCACGGACCCCTGGCAGGGTCTCCCAATGTCACTGTATAGGACTCTCTGAGAATGTTGGTTTAAGCTCCAGATTCCAGATCCAGGAACAGAAATAACTGTGAGGAGTTATAATAGGAGCCGGTGGGAATGGATCTGATGATTCTGGTTAAACTGATTGTACAACGAGAACAGATAATGTTGGTTATCGGACAGAGACCGATTGTGCTGGTTATCAGATAGGAACCGATAGTGCTAGTTATCGGTTAGGAACCGATTACATTGGTAAAGACTTCCATAGCTGCAATGAGACTGGTCTGGAGCCTGGATATGTAGCACAGATGTGTTGGTCAAGGCACTTGTTGCTTGTCAGTAAATTCCTTATATTTCCCCTGGTGCACCCTGATTGGTTACCAGGATCAGGTGTCCACTGTAGGAGGCATGATAGGAGGAAAGTGAACCAGCCCTGAGAGGTGCATGGGATCATGTGACCGCTACTAAGACAGAGAATGGAGGATCAGCAATCAGCTGACCAAAAGTCTCATGGAGGCCTACAGACCCAGAGATGGTGGGAACATTGCGGGGACACCACAGCCAGAGCAAGATGGGGTACACTGGGAGCAGTAGCCCTGGCCAGGATGCAAATAGCTAGCTTGGATAGATGACCTGCACAAGCCCACATACCAGCGTGTAGGTAAGATCCGTAGCACTGTGTACCGATTCCTGAAGTAATATGCCCCAGTGTTTTTAATAATTTTTTCTGTGATCTTGAAATCAGAGCTAAAATTTTAGATGAAAGCCCATTCCTTTGATTTTTCCATCTTCTTTGTTTGATTTTTAGATTTTGTTTTGTTAACAAGCTAACTTTCTCTATCACTTATTCCTTATCCCCATCTATGATTTTATTTCTTTCTCATCTCAGTTGATTGGGATATAAAATGTTCCTTCTCACTACAATTTCTTTGTAGCCACAGGAATTGGCCTCTCGGTATCCATTTAAGCCAATTCGGATGATGGTTGTTGCTTATTGGAATATAGCTGTTTGAATCTGTCAGATTGACAAATCCTTTTGTATGTAATATACCAGGTCCAAGAAATTTTTTTATCAAATATTAAAGAGATTTTTTTTCTGTTGTTATTTAATTAATTACAAAAAGAATCCAAATGTGAGAGTGACCCTTTCCAGAGAAAAATTATATAATTTATATAGCTATTCCAGGACACAAAGTTTGCATCCAGAGGCTCCTCCTTCCACACATGAAGCCCCTCTCAGTACGCCATGAAAAGATTTGTGTAGCTGGGAACAAACATGGTGTCCATTACAGTACCTATCTTTTGAAGGTAATAGTCCCCCTCGTGATGTCAGTGTGGCCGTCCCCAAACAGAGGCGTTCCCATGGGAATGCCTCCATTTGGGCAGCCACTCCCCCGGCCCACCCACCAAAGGGGGTGAGCTGTCACTCAACATGACAGCTCACCCCCCTTGTTGCGAGACCCAGTGTGATGAGTGTCCATCGCTATCCGGGTCTCGCGCATGCGCACGACAGAGCCAGCTCCATCATGCGCATGCGCACTGGCACACCATCAACCCGGTTGCGAGCGCACAGCACTTGCAACCGGGTCTGAATCAGGCCCACTGAGTGTGCGTAGACCCTTCCAAAATTGATTGACAGGAAGTGCTGTATGTGGGTGGTGACGGGGAGTGGTCAGGCCAATGCAGGCATGCCTGTGCATTGGGATGCTGTTATAGGGGTATCCATAATTAAGGCAGTGCGACGGCATACGCAGCCATACCGTAAGTTGTACACAGGAAGTGGCCAAAATCCTGCTGCAGGTCAGGTCAAGCACTAATATGCTAATGGGTCTGATGGTTCTCGATGTTGTCGATGTTTACGCTATCTTGCGTGCTGATCAGGCTTTGAGTACAGGGAGATGGGCGGCTTAATATGCCGCTGGGCGTCTGCATCTTGTGCTGCAGTCTCCGTATATATGCATTGATTAGCATATTCTCGCAGAGGACGGGTGCGTGCATTCTCTCCTTATGCATTTCTTGCTAAATCATGCCCTGAATACCCTGGAAATGCCAAGACCGAATATTCTCACTAGCCTCACCATTTTGAAAATCAATATTAGAAACCAACAGGCAGAATAAGGAATGAGTAAAACTTAAACCCATCCTCTTCCTAAGAGTGTGCCGAAGTGATACATGGGGTAATAAGGAGAGAGTTATCAAACAAATCAGAGAGTATGCAGCCAGAAGAAAAATGCAATAGATTTACCAGACCAATCTGCGCGCAGAAAGCTTGATCTATTGCCTTATAAACAAAGGTATCGCCTCCACCTATCCAATCCAAAGTGTATCTATAATTTGCTGCCAGGGCGTAGAATTGGATGCAAGGTAAATTAATATCTCCCAAGAGCAGTGGTTGTTGCAGTTTAAATAAAGATATACGAGGGCCCTTATCGACCCATATAAATTTTGTTAGCGCCATGTTGATGACTTTTTTATCACATTTATACAGCAGAAAAGGGTAGCGGGGGAAAGGATACCATTTTAAACAGATGGCAACGCCCTAGGTAGGAGATAGGAAGGAGATAGGGAGGTGTTTCCATTTAAGAAAATCGGCCAACATTTTGTTAATAAAATATGGTATATTGGCAAAATACAAATCTGTGGGTGGGGAAGGTATTCTCAATCCTAAATAAGTTAAATAATCTTGGGCCCAGGGAAAAGTAAAAAAAGGAACCCCATCCCACCTTAGCCTCGGTACGAAGAGCTAAAGCTTCTGTTTTCTTAGAGTTAACAAGGAACCACGATATTGAATTAAAATCTTTGAGTGTCTAAGGGAGAGGGTATTTCCAGTCTAGGTTCACTAAAATACAGTAAAAGATCATCAGCGAAGGCTGATCCTTTTATGTTCAATGATCTGACTTGAATCCCTTTCCAACTAGTATCTCTATATGTAACCCTGGGTTTGGGTTCCTATAATAGTGCCTTCACCCAAGCTATAGTGTTCTGTAATGTACTATGGTAGGCTTGCTTGGGTAAGCCTATGTCCTATGAATTGTGGTGATGTGTCACAAATGTATATATCCTAATGATTATCTAGGTCAACTTATAGTTTAACTGCTTAGCATATATAGTATACAATTAAGATTGTATTTTAATACATGTACTTTTACCAATATACCATTCTTCTTTCCACAGGTCAGCGTAACAGGAATGAGTCCTCAATCCTTTCCGGTAAGTATTCACATACACTTTTGAGAGAGTTTATCGTATTTATATTACAATCACAATTTACATCCACCTCACAATATATGTTCAGCGTTCCATATACATTACATTTCATATACTCCCCATATATATGCCTAAACTCTATAACAGTTAGAGTTTAATATTTCTCAAGCAAAATATTAACCAATAATTTTAAGTGATAATTTCCCAAAAGTCTCCTTCTGAATGAATTCCCAAGTAAGGAATTGTAAGTCTTTGCAAAGTTAGATGAATAAATCCTTTTATGAGGGTCTCTAGGCATGTACATTTTAGTTGGAATCCACAGGGTCGTATAGTATATCCTTTCTTAAGTTAGAGTTTAATGCTTTCAGCCCTTTGTACTTCCTTTATTTTTCCTGAAGCTCTCCAATAAAATTGAAGAGCCTTATAGTCACAAGGATGTTGATAATAATCTATAATCCTGGATCCCCTTATGGCAAAATTTATATCGCCTTTTGGATATTCCAATATGATTCCTCAGATATAACACTCATACTAATACTGTAGAAGCCAGAGAAGGATTTTAGATTTGTGTTAAACATGTTACCAATTTTCCATCTACTAGGCAAAACCTAGATAACTTAATCCAATTCGCCTCCTTGAGCGATTACACTGCTCTTATGCTCCTAGTAAAATATAACACCTCTTTATACCTTCAGTGCGTCCCAATTTCCAGTCAGGGCATATAGTAAGCTTGATGGGTTATATTCTCCTCTGTTCTATTTTAGATAGTAAATACATACACCAACTCCCCCAACTTATATCTGCCTCAAGCTGCAAACTCTTCATGTATTGCCTGAGGGAATAACCTTTTTTCTAAGTCCCAGTCTGTTATAGATATTGAGTTATCAATCCCCTATGGTCCCTCCTCTTTGCTGCCTCAGCTTGCTAGTAAGTCTGTTATATGAATAGGCAGAAGTTAAGCCTTTGAGTGATGTTTGAAGGGCAACTGGTGATTATTGCGAGTGTGGTGCCTGTATTTGTACTCACAGCCCTGCGGTTTAAAGACACAGCCTGCAGGGTGTCCTTTGTAGTGGGAGCTGCTGCTTGCTTCAGCCTCTGCTGTCAGCCTAAATTCAGATGCTTTGCTGTTAATAGTCTGAATTGCCTGCCCAGGACCCGCCTCCTGCTACGAGGTCATAGCCATCCAGGGTTCCAGGCCGGCCTCTGACTCTGCCATGTCCCGCCTCCTAGACCTCCATCACTGGGTGAACTTTTGACAGCCGCCTCTGGCCCCTATCACTGCCGAGTCCCGCCTCCCGGACCTCCATGACAAGGGTACTCATGATAGCCACCTCCGGTCCTTAGCACAGCCTCAGTCGGGCTTTAACCCCTTACCCTGTGTGCCATAGTAAATTCCTGCTATGGCTTCTACCTCACAAACAAAACAGTCTTAACATACATTTATATTAACCCCATGTTTCCAAAGAATATACAATAACATATGTAATATTAGTAATTTACCTCCCATATTAAATAGTTTAACAAAAGAATTGAAATAAACTCTTATATAAATACAGAAGGGCTATATGCTATTCCTTAAATTTACACATGACCCTCTAAATAAGCCATGTATTAACTGTGGCTACACTCTCCCCCTGGTGATCTATTTTTCTCTAAGTGAAACTAGATCACCACAATAAAAATTAGTAGTATTACAAATACTAAGGCCCTCATTCAGAGCCACTCGCAAGCGGGCGCACGTACGTTAGGCGTATGTACAAAATTATTTAAATTCAATGGCTCGCTCGTATTTTCGTTCGCATCTAAAATTCCTCCCTAAACTCAGGCGACCCCTCCTCTAACTAACGAGCGTACGAAATAGCAAGCGTACATCCCCGAAATGGCTTGAAGGGAACGCACGCACAAGTGAAACCGGAAGTGGCCTTGTCAGATGTCGATTACCTGCTCCTTTATTCTGCCTACCTCCCTCAATCGTATCATGCCAATCAATGTATCAATTAGCTCATTTTTTTTTTTTTTTCAACACAATGCAAGAAACTTTACTCTTGTCCGTGTTTGTGTTTACCCGCAGAATACGTACGGATGGTACATTCGCTTTTATTGTTCAAAAAACATGTGAACCACAATTAAACAATTGTTCTATTGCTGTGGATCCCCGCATATTTTCCGGGGTTCATTTCTTTATTTAAATTTGCAAACGCATGTCACTGCATCAAGCCTATCATAACTCTCCAGAGATTTCTGGCCCTGTTGAACACATGACTCATACACTAACCAATAAAATTGCTCCTGTTAATTTCCAAAATACATTAGCCAATCAGAAATTTGGGCCACACTTTATCAAAAATGTTTTGTATGAAAAACTCCATTGCCATCATGAGAGCCTCTGCATTCACCAGGCGCGAGCTGCTGGTGCTTACGGAGGTGATGGATAGGCGGATCACCAGCCAGCCTCCACCCATCACCAACCGGCAGAAGCGCTCCGCGTATGCGGAGGCACGGTCCCGCCTGCGGTCGATGGGTTCACGCCGCAACATCGGGCAGCTTGAGCGCAGGTGGTCAGACCTGCAACGGCGAATGCCCCGCTTGCTGGCATGCTTTCGCATGCAGATCCTGGAAAGTAAGTGTTATGTATTGTGGTTTTCATGTTTGTGTTTGTGGGGCAAACTGCGTGTGCATGTTTTCCTGTCTGTCCTATTAATTATTTGTCCTCATATCTGCGTGTGCATGTTTTCCTGTCTGTCCTATTAATTATTTGTCCTCATATCTGCGTGTGCATGTTTTCCTGTCTGTCCTATTAATTATTTGTCCTCATATCTGCGTGTGCATGTTTTCCTGTCTGTCCTATTAATTATTTGTCCTCATATCTGCGTGTGCATGTTTTCCTGTCTGTCCTATTAATTATTTGTCCTCATATCTGCGTGTGCATGTTTTCCTATCTGTCCTATTAATTATTTGTCCTCATATCTGCGTGTGCATGTTTTCCCTCTATTTCTGTTTTTTTCATTCTACTCCTTTTTGCATGTTTTTTGGTGCTGGTTTTTTTTTTTCAATTTGGGCCCCGGATTTGCCCAGAAACTAACCTCAATTTGTTTGACATATTTTAGGAGGACAGCCAAGACTACGCCGTCACCGTCTGGCCAGACGGCGTTCCCGGCCACTATCCCCAACCCCCAGCCAACACTCCACCCCAAATATTTCCCCTATACCCCACTCCTCCCCAGCCTTCCCAGACCCTCTCCCAGAACTGTCGGGCCTCCTTCCCCTCCGTCCCACTTCCCCCTCTCCTCCACCCACCCCTCTTCCAATTACCCCCTCCCCGGAGTCCATCATTACCCCTCCCCATTCTTTGGGGAATGAAGGCTTCTCCGAGGAGGAACATGGATGGACTTCCGGAGCTCCCGTTTTGGCTCCCGGTATGTTTTTCTTTCTCATTTTTTTTAACCACAAACTGTTTGTATGTAATCATGTGTCGTGCCTTTATTCGTGCTTGTTTGGTTTACTTTTGTTGATTTAGCAGTTTGCCTTTACCTCTTCCTGCTGATTTCAACATACACATATCACACCTGTGTGAATTTGTACATAGGCCTTGTATTTTTGCCAGCACCCCCTTTTTGTTTTTTTTTGTTTTTTTTGGGTTTAGGAGTGATTTCGTTGTGTTTTTTTTTTTTAATGTGGATTCCCTATTGTTTTATTAATCCACACACTTTTCTCACCCACAGAGGAACAGAGGCGTCGTCAAGAGGTGGAGAATTGTGTTGGCCAGATGCGGCAACATGTAATTGGCCTTCTTGTGGCCCTTGACCGGCTGTCTGGCATCCTTCGCCAGTAGTTTTTTTTTTTTTGATTCGTTTTGTAAATAAATTTTGTAGTTCTAATATACGTTCTGGCTCATTCTTTTTTTCGAAAACACAAATAGTTTTCCCTGACATAAGTAGACTGTTCCTGCACGGATTACCATTTTTTAAAAGTTAGATTGTATTTTGTATTTGTATGTTAAACAGCCACAAGAAACACATAACAGTAACAATGTCATTTCCCTTTTTGGGTGAAGTGTCAATTAGATATTTCGCCAGTTTACAGGTTCCTAGTTGGTGTGCAAGCTGCTTAGGCCAATCTTCAAAATCCAAAGGTTTGGACAGGCTTCCTTTTGATGTGGGTTGGGAACCTGCAAACATATTTCAGTTTACATCAACTGGTGTCAGTACTGGATTACCCCTTAGTCAATTGTAAGGTGTGTTAACCTGGTTCCACTTGCTGTTAACGTCCAAAAAAAGAAAGACCATTTCACTCTCCAAACATTTATTCACAACTTAAATGAGAAATCAAAGTGGTCAGTCCCAAAACCAAAAAACACTGATAATCTGAAATCCAACACATACAAATAAAATATTTAATTTAAAAAAACAATCAAGAACTGGTTGACGAAGGACCATGCCAACATGATTCCACAAACATGGCGTTGCGATATGGGTTCCAGAATATATGGCCAAAATCACCAGATCCAGGTTTGGTAAGGGTAGCAGGAAGTAGTGAGCGTTGGAGTGGCAAAGATTATGTGAACAAACAGAAGATGGTGAAAAAATAAAAATAAATTAGATGTTCGCAAACAAACACAAACACATTAGGTATAAACACTGTAGTTTGGGTCAAACTTACCTAAAAAATCTGGCCACCACATCATCGCGTATGGCCCCCCCACATACTGACCTCCGACCAACCTCGGGGGGGCCATCCTCAGGTAAGGCATCCTCTGGCTGCATTGGGACACCACTCCTTATGGTGATGTTGTGAAATATCCCACACAGGACCACAATTTTCGACACCATATCCGGCAAATACATGAGCTCGCCACCAGAGCGGTGGAGGCATCTGAATCGGCCTTTTAAAAGGCCGATACAGCGCTCCACCACTTGCCTGGTGGCTGTAAGTGTGGAATTATACTCACTTTGTGGGCCTGGTGTGGGAGCCAAATAAGGAGTGAGCAGCCAGGACATGCAAGGGTATCCACTGTCTCCTGTGAAAAATAAGAGACAACATCAGGAACACTGTGTATCAAGCTTAACATTGTTATGTACTAAAGGTCTCCACTTACCCAGAAGCCACGCATCACCAGCTTGTAGGTTGGTTAATTTCTGCCATATCCCTGATTGCCGGATGATGAAGGAGTCATGTGCACTTCCTGGTAACTTAGCATTCAGGGACAGGATCTGGAGGGAGGCATCACATACCACCATTACATTCAGGGAGTGATAGTGTTTCCTGTTTCGAAATATTGCCTCCAGCCGTGCTGGAGGCTGAAGTGGTATGTGAGTACCATCCACAACCCCTATGATGTGTGGGAAGCCAGCTATTTGGTAAAAATTGGCCTTGGCCACACTAAGGGCACCCATATCCAAAGGCATTTGAATAAAATGATGGAGGTGCTTGAAAAGTGCCTCCATCACTGCCCTCAGGATCCGGGAAAAGGAGGATTGGGAGATGCCCGCCACTATTCCAACCGTTGTTTGAAACGATCCTGAGGCACAGAAATGTAACACCGCCATAAATTGCGTCAGTGGTGGTATTGCTGTTGGACTGTCAATTTGCCGCTCAAGATCACTTTCTATTAATGAGAGAGTGTCTATGATGATTTTGGGAGGTAGACGGTAGCATCTTAAAACCTCATCATTGGGCATTCCAAAAAGGGTGACACATGTTCGAAATATCTGGGGCCTTGCATGCCTACGATGCCTACGCCTGGGATGAGATTGAGGTTGGTCGGCTTCCGGGAGCATGGCCAGAACAATCCTCCCCAGATCAACCTGAAAATCAAAAATTTTAAAGTAAGGCTTTTGACCCACCCCAAAACTATATTAAAACAACTTAGCTTGATGATAGCATCCATTGCTGCTTACATGCCGGGGTATTGTCATGATACGTCCAAACTGAAAATAAACAACAAAATTACTTGACACATTTCACTCTGTGCATTTTTGTGGATACATTTTGTGCTAGACCAAAGTTCAAATATGCCAAACACCCATTTATAAAAACCGCAAAGCGACATTTAACACAGTACATCAAAACGGGTCGAAATGTTGGCTTAAAAATGCGAAAGCTAAACCATCAAAAAGTTGGAATGATTATTAAACTGTTTAAAATGTGCTAATTAGTTCGCTAATACAAGTCCCAAGAGTAACTACTACAAATGCGCTAATTAGTTCGCTAATACAAGTCACAAGAGTAACTACTACAAATGCGCTAATTAGTTCGCTAATACAAGTCACAAGAGTAACTACTACAAATGCGCTAATTAGTTTGCTAATACAAGTCACAAGAGTAACTACTACAAATGCGCTAATTAGTTCGCTAATACAAGTCACAAGAGTAACTACTACAAATGCGCTAATTAGTTCGCTAATACAAGTCACAAGAGTAACTACTACAAATGCGCTAATTAGTTAGCTAATACAAGTCCGAAGAGTAACTACTACAAATGCGCTAATTAGTTCGCTAATACAAGATAAAAAATGGACTTACCAAGAGCAAATATCTAAGATGCAAAATCAAAAGGTCTTTGGGGTCGAAAAAAAAAAAAATCTAAAATAGAATAAATTAGGTATCCAAAAATTACAAAATATACGAAACACAATGAAACTACAATTGAACAAAAGTTAGACTTCACAAAACTTACCAAATCAACAAACGAGGTCCCAAAAATATAAACCAACAAAGATAAGGGAAAAAAAAACGCAAATCTAACCAACAAACGATTCAACAACCTCCAACTCCTTTCTACACAATCAATACACTCCAGCCAAGATAACCTCCAACAATCCAAAAACGCCACCTCGACTTGAGACACACCAAGCCATAAATAGTGTTTCGTTTCCCGCACAAATTAAGGAGGGATCATAGGGCCGCACAATCAATGATGCGGCCGCAAAATAAGGATGCATGTATAAATACGTCACGAAAACACATTCAAATTCTGGTGTATTTCTTGTTTGGACCGCAGACATGGCGACAGACCAGGGAAAAAATGCCCAAGAGTCAGGCGGTAAGTCTTTCATGCATTTTCTATCAACGATTAATTTGAAACATAAGATGAGGCAAGTTGTGATTTTGTGAATTCTGTAATTTTACACAAATAGGTGAGGAGGATGACATGGAAGAGGCTGCTGGGCCCAGTCTTCCGGCCAAAGCGGCCAAAAAAAAAAGGCAGCCACATTTCACAAGAAAGGAGATGGAGGTTTTGATCCAGAAGTGTGTGGACATCCTGCCACAGGCAGACAGGAATATGAGTCTAAGCCAGAAGTGGAGAATGTGGGAAGAGGTAGCCGTTGCTGTCAATAGGGTGGGTGATTATGTCCGTCTAGCCCGGGATGTCAAACGGCGGTAAGTAAACCCTTGCCCCCCCTAAAAACAAACCCCATTTTAAACCAAAGGATAATGGTTTCCATTTTTCCCCACAGATGGGGCGACTTCAAATATCGCCTAAAGCAAAAACTCGCGGACAGGGCTAGGCATGCAAGGGGGACAGGTGGGGGTCCCACCCCTGTGTCATTGGAGTTGACAGATTTAGAAGAGCTGGCACAGGGGTGTGTGCAGCCTGTGGAGGTGTTTGGTGTGTCCAACATGGATACGGACATGCCAGACTTTGCGGCTCCTCATGTTGGCCCAGGTAAGTATTGTGATGTCACCAACTCTGAAATGCTATTGTGCCAATATGTAGATTCTAATGTGACTCTTTTCTCATTTTTCAAACAGAGACACAGGCGGATGAGTCTGCTCCAGAGGGAAGCCTTGGCCGCAGAATTTCTGCTGGCTCTGCAGGGGAGGAACCAGTACATCCGGCTGAGGACCCTGCAGAAGCCAGTCCAGGGCGTGCCCCCTCGCAGGCAGTGGGCCTCCTCACAGAACTCAATTTCAAATCGGATTTCCATACGGAGATTCTGCAGAGGATGGACGCCAGTCTGCTACGGGTGGCTGAGGCCCTGGAGCAAAATGCTGCGGCCAACGTGACCATTGGTCAGGCCCTGGCGGAAAATACCAGGGCCAACATCCGCATCGCCGATGCCCTGGAGCAGCTCGTTCGCCAGCACATGGTGGAGCCGACCTCCCTTCCTGCCGGAACATCAGGATCCTCCACCTCTGGCACAACATCAGCCAATCCTCCAAATGTGCCTAGCCCTGTGCCTAGTCCAGAGGCCACAACATCTGCCTCTGGACAGGCCAGCCCGATGGCATCCCGGACCCGGTCTGGCGCCCACCCTCCCCCATCCAAACGGGCGAAAAAACGGTGACAGCAATGGCGACTTTTCCCACACTCCTTCTGTGCTTGGCTCATATTCCTTTCTGGTCAAAACTTCCCTCTCCTTTCTTGTGAAATGTTTTTAAGTTATTTTTGTACGTTTATGTTATCAGTTATTGATTTTTTTTTTTGGATAAAAAGTATCTTTGGCAGAAAAACTAAAAAAAAATATTATGCCAATTGGTTTGTGTTTAAACAATAAATTTATGACAAAAATCTGACATTGTATTGTGACATTATTGGACAAATGGGTTACATTTAATCCTGGCCCTAAAGGCAAAAAAGGACACCAAAAACCATTTCATTTGTCTAAAAAAAAGGCCTCTTGAAGGAACGTTTAAAAAAACACATAACGATACAAATTGCACATTAAAAAAAAAAAGGGGGAGCTAATTAAAACATGATGACATTATTGTCACAATAGGCCATAAACAACAAATTGAGGCCAAAAAAACCCCCCAAAAATGTACGCCAATTGATTGTGTAATCCTGACATTAGCAGGTATGATTTCCACCTGCGTACGGTTTTGTGCTATCCCAATAAACTGCTTTCCAAACACATACCAAGCCGGTTTTCAATACAACACTAATTGCTTTTGTGACCACCCGCGATTAATCGCTGCACCATCGTGGAGTCCCGGAACGGAGGAGAAGGCCATCGCCAATGTGGTCGAGTAATCCAGACCCTAAACTGTGCGAGCATTTTGAAGGGAAAGAGGATGTTCCAGTGACGTATGTGACGGTCCGAACACATTTTACGCTTGCATCTGCTAATGTATGTACGCCCCAAAAACGCCTCGCCACGCCTGCGTTTTTCCATCTCCACCCCCGTCAACACCCAAAAACGCCCTGTTCTGTCAATCACATTTGACATGTCACTTCCTGTACGCTATTTTAGGAACGACAGATAAAAAGCTCGCAATCTGCCGTACGCACATGCGCAGTGTGACACCGACGCATGCGTGGTTAGTCAACATCGGAACGCAACGAGCGTACTGCTGTTTGCGAGTGGCTCTGAATGAGGGCCTAAGTGCCTTACATCTCCTTTACTAATAAACCTAGAATATTAAATTTGAATTTCTTCACTTCTATCAAGATTTCTTACTGTCTGAGTAGCTCTATCTAGTAGTGTCCCATCCAAAATAAGGCCAGAAATATACTATATGAGGATGCACAGCAAACCTAGGGGCATCACTTGGCACCCCCAATTGATCATAGGTCAGCATCATGGGAGGCCTAATGTCTCTTTTAGGTCAAGAGGGCTCTTCCTGAAGTTTACTACTCCCTGGACTGAAGTCCATAGGTATAGGCTCCATTGAACTCTCCCAACTATCAAGCAAATGTCCCATATCTTCTTCCTCTAGCTCTCCAAGATATATAGAGTTTTTATTAGGCAAGATTTTCACCTCATTCTGATTATTGTCATGAAAAACCGGGATAGGACCCACATCAGAATATTAGTACCCATCCATCCTTTCCTCTTCAATCTGATCTCTCATTTTAACCAAAGCTTTAGGCCTGAGTGTTTTGCAAATATCAGAATCATCAGAAGTTTTAGGGGGATGCATTCGTGTACCTTCACCTAACATCCCGGGGCCCATTCTAATTCCATAACCTAAATGCAATAAATGATGCCTGTGATAGGTTTTAATAGGTCCCACTTTACCCTCTGGCTTAACCTTGTAAGAAGGGATTCCACACAACTTCTCCACGACTTCATAAACATCAGATCCCCACTTATTGTTAAGTTTAAATTTACGGGGAACTCCCAATTATTTTATTAAAACTTTGTCACCTGGGAGTAATATATGTTCACGGACCTTTAAATCATAATAGAATATATTTTTCTTTCCCAATTTTTCAGCTGCTTGTTGAGCTATTAAATAAGCCTCCTTTAAATCTCTTCTTAACTGTTCAACGAATTTGGTATGTGGCACATGATTGATATTATCAGTTTCATGGGAGGTTGTCCCTAGACAGATATCAATGGGAAACCTAGCTTCCCATCCAAACATTAGATAATATGGGGAGTACCCGGTCACCTCATTCTTAGAGCAGTTGTAAGCATGCACCAATAGGCTGATGTACCAACCCCACTGAGACCTCTTTCTAAGATATAAAGTGCCCAGCATATTGAGTGGGGTTCTATTATATCTTTCTGGCTGAGGATTCCCCTGATCATTGGCATTACCAAGGGATTTTGATTATAGAATTTTAATATATTTTTTAATATACTCTGTAAAGCACTACAGAATATGTGTGAGCTTATATATAACTGGTAATAATGATATTATCTTTTTTTATTATAAAGTTTTATTGGAACTGTTATGGGGAAATGTACTCCATAGGGCTGTGTATGAACTATGGAGACAAAAACATATTTTTTCAGAATTTTGGTGATTATCTTTATAAGGATAGTTTAGGTGGCATTGCCAAGGGAATTCTATTATAGATTTATTATACATGTTGTGAAATGCTCCTGATATAATGGGCAGCACAGATGGTATAGTGGTTAGCATTCCTTGCTCCCAGCGGTGAAGTTGTGGGTTTGATTCCCACCCCCAATAACCTCCCTGGGTTTGTGTTTCCTCCATGTGCTCTGATTTTCCCACACTCCTCGTTGATTAATTGGTTCCCAACAAACATGAATTGACTCTGAAAAGCACTGCAAAATATGTGTGTACTATATAAATAACTGGAAATTATGATATTGTCTATACTACTTATAATAAAGTTTTAATTATTTGTCTTTTAGAAATTTACTCTTTAGCGCTGTGTATAAACTATGGAGACAAAAAAATTATTTTTTTCAGAATTTTTGTTTGTCTGGTTGTTCATTCTGGCATTACACAAAAACTACTGTAAAGTGACAGTGACAGGGGAGCAGAAGGGCAAAAGCTCACTTGATCTTGATTTTCAGTATGATTTGTTGGTACCTAATCTCTCTCCACTTTATATCTCTCTCAGGTTTGCTATATCTCCCCTAAGTATGAAATATTATCATTTTGAACATGTGGTGATTATTTTTGTAAGGATGGTTTACGTGTCATTACCAATGGATTTCTATTATAGAATTTTAATATATTTTTTAATATACTCTGTAAAGCACTACAGAATATGTGTGAGCTTTATATATAACTGGTAATAATGATATTATCTTTTTTTATTATAAAGTTTTTTGGAACTGTTATGGGGAAATGTACTCCACAGGGCTGTGTATGAACTATGGAGACAAAAACATATTTTTTCAGTATTTTGGTGATTATCTTTATAGGGATAGTTTAGGTGGCATTGCCAAGGGAATTCTATTATAGATTTATTATACATGTTGTAAAATGCTCCAAATATAACGGGCAGCACAGATTGTGTAGTGGTTATCATTCCTGACTCCCAGTCAGGGCTGCCATCAGAAATTGTGGGGCCCGGGAATGACAAAGTAGGCAGGGCCCCCCCCCGTACAGCCGGCACTTTAGTTGGATTTCTCCTCACACCCTCAGGAGGGTGTGGGGACAAATAAATTAGTCGACCTAACAGCGCGCTGAACTGAAGAGCTCCGGGAGCTCCCTGCCAGCGCTATCAATAGCACACAGAATTGAATTGGCCCCTATTGATAATAGGTAATGATATCTCTGAAACAATCCACTTAATACTTAAGAAGTACTGTATGGTACGTTTCTACTTGGTACCTTAATATAGAACTCAAGTTACATGTTCAGTATTGGGCCTGACTCTACAGGGAGGGACACTGAGGGAACATTACAGGAAGGGTGAGAGCTGGTATACTGAGGGAAAATTACAGAGAGGGTTAAGGTAGGGACACTGAGGGGAGGTTACAGGGAGTGAGGGTAGGGACACTGAGGGGAGGTTACAGGGAGTGAGGGTAGGGACACTGAGGGGAGGTTACAGGGAGGGTGGGGGCAGGGAGAGTGAGGGGAAGTTACACAGAGGATGTAGAAGAGCCACACTCACATCAAACAAAGCCTCAGGCATCAACTGGGGGGGGTCTACCCAAAGTGGCATCCACAGAGTCCACCACTGATGGAATAAAATAAATGGGTCACTCAGCAGGGTTCAAGACATTTGCACATATACATACTGTATATATATATATATATATACACACTCACATATATAAATACACGCACACTTACCTGATAGCTTAATTACTGTAGGCAGCATCCCCTCTTCTCTGTTTCAGGGTTCAGGGTCAGCTGTCACATTGGGTCTTTCTCCCAGCACAGGCTGACACTCTGCAGCATCCACCTTCTCCTGCTCTCTTTCTCCTCCTCGGCTCCTTGGTCTCCTCTCCTTCACTGGCAGCCGCTGGCACACAAAAGAGCATGCACCGCATGACATCATTAAGCCATGCGTGCACTGAAAGGCAGTGACTAGAGGCAGGGGAGATGGACCTCTAGAGATTCCTCTCCGCTTGTAGCTCCTCCCTGGTTGTTACTGGGCAGGCAGGCGGCGTGATAGCGGACCTGACGGGAGGGTAATTACAATACATTTTTGCCCAGGTGGCTAAAGAGTGGACCTTACTTTCGTCATCTCAGAGGACGGGCCCCGGCGGGCCCCCCCCTTTCTACCAGTGGCCGGGCCCGGGACTCCAGTCCCGACAGTCCCCCCCTGATGGCGGCCCTGCTCCCAGTCGATGAGATTGTTGGTTTGATTCCCACCTTGGCCCAATAATCTTCCTGGGTTTGTGTTTCCTCCATGTGCTATGATTTTCCCACACTCCTGGTTGATTAATTGGTTCCCAACAAACATGAATTGACTCTGAAAAGCACTGCAAAATATGTATGAACTATATAAATAACTGGAAATAATGATATTATCTATACTTGTAATAAAGTTTTAATGGTTTGTTTTTTAGAAATTTACTCTTTAGCGCTGTGTATAAACTATGGAGCCAAAAAATGATTTTTTTCAGAATTTTTGTTTGTCTGGTTGTTCATTCCGGCATTACACAAAAACTACTGTAAAGTGACAGGGGAGCAGAAGGGCAAAAGCTTGCTTGATCTTGATTTTCAGTATGATTTGTTGGTACCTAATCTCTCTCCACTTTATATCTCTCTGAGATTTGCTATATCTCCCCTAAGTATGAAATATTATCATTTTGAACATGTGGTTATTATTTTTGTAAGGATGGTTTACGTGGCATTACCAATGGATTTCTATTATAGAATTTTAATATATTTTTTAATATACTCTGTAAAGCACTACAGAATATGTGTGAGCTTTATAAATAACTGGTAATAATGATATTATCTTTTTTTATTATAAAGTTTTTTTGGAACTGGTATGGGGAAATGTACTCCACAGGGCTGTGTATGAACTATGGAGACAAAAACATATTTTTTCAGTATTTTGGTGATTATCTTTATAGGGATAGTTTAGGTGGCATTGCCAAGGGAATTCTATTACAGATTTATTATACATGTTGTAAAACACTCCTAAAATAAAGAGCAGCACAGATGGTGTAGTGGTTAGCATTCCTGACTCCCAGTCGATGAGATTGTGGGTTTGATTCTCACCTTGGCCCAGTCATCTCCCTGGGTTTGTGTTTCCTCCATGTGCTCTGATTTTCCCACTCTCCTGGTTGATTAATTGGTTCCCAACAAACATGAATTGGCTCTCAAAAGCACTGCAAAATATTTGTGAACTATATAAATAACTGGAAATAATGATATTATCTATCCTTATATTAAAGTATTAATGGTTTGTTTTTTAGAAATGTACTCTTTAGCGCTGTGTATAAACTATGGAGACAAAAAATGATTTTTTTCAGAAATTTTATTTGTCTGGTTGTTCATTCCGGCATTACACAAAAACTACTGTAAAGTGACAGTGACAAGAGAGCAGAAGGGCAAAAGCTCGCTTGATCTTGATTTTCAGTATGATTTCTTGGTACCTAATCTCTCTCCACTTTATATCTCTCTGAGGTTTGCTATATCTCCCCTAAGTATGAAATATTATCATTTTGAACATGTGGTGATTATTTTTGTAAGGATGGTTTACTTGGCATTACCAAGGGATTTCTAATATAGAATTTTTTTCAATAATCCCCAAATTCTGCTTAAAACTTTTGGTACACCTTAAGAAAGATTTGCTGCGGTGATAGAAGTTGATTTTGGTGCTTAATTTTGACACAGAACTCTCCAGAATTATATTTACCCATATGAAAAATTCTGTATGCCCTGAACTTTAAAAATTGGCCAAAACTTTTTTCTACAAAAATCCCCAAAACCTGCTTAAAACTTTCAGTGAACCTTAAAAAAGATTTGCTGCTGTGACAGAAGTTGATTTTGGTGCTTAATTTTGACACAGAACTCTCCAGAAATATATTTACCCGTATGAAAAATTCTGTAAGCCCCGGACCTTAAAAATCAGCCAAATTTTTTTTTTTAAAAATCCCCAGTTTATGCTTAAAACTTTCAGTAAACCTTAAAAAAGATTTGCTGCAGTGACAGAAGTTGATTTTGGTGCTTAATTTTGAAATAAAACTCTCCAGAAATATATTTACCCATATGAAAAATTTTGTAAGCCACGGACCTTAAAAATCAGACAAAATTTTTTTTCCCCTAAAGTCACCAAATTCTGCTTAAAACGTTCGGTACACCTTAAAAAATACTTGCTTTGGTGACAGAAGTTGATTTTGGAGCTTAATTTTGACACAGAACTCTCCAGAAATATATGTTTAACTGCATGAAAAATTCTGTAAGCCCCGGACCTTAAAAATCTGCCAAAATTTTTTTTAAAAAATCCCCAATTTCTGCTTAAAACTTTTGGTACACCTTAAGACAGATTTGCTGCGGTGACAGAAGTTGATTTTGGTGCTTAATTTTGACACAGAACTCTTCAGAATTATATTTACCCATATGAAAAATTCTGTAAGCCCCGGACCTTAAAAATCGTCCAAAAATAATTTTTTCAAAATTCCTTAAATTCTGCTTAAAACTTTGAGTAAACCTGAAAAAAGATTTGCTGCAGTGACAGAAGTTGATTTTGGTGCTTAATTTTGACATAAAACTCTCCAGAAATATATTTACCCGTATGAAAAATTCTGTAAGCAACGGACCTTAAAAATCAGCCAAATTTTTTTTTCCAAAGATCACCAATTTCTGCTTAAAATGTACGGTACACCTTAAAAAAGATTTGATGCGGTGACAGAAGTTGATTTAGGTGCTTAATTTTGACACAGAACTCTCCAGAAATATATTTACCCATATGAAAAATTCTGTAAGCCCTGGACCTTAAAAATCAGGCAAACATTTTTTTTTTCAAAAATCCACAAATTCTGCTTCAAACTTTCAGTACACCTTAAAAAAGATTTTCTGCAGTGACAGAAGTTGATTTTGGTGCTTAATTTTGACACAGAACTCTCCAGAAATATATTTACCCATATGAAAAATTCTGTAAGCCCCGGACCTTAAAAATCGGCCCAAAATTTTTTTCTTCAAAAATCCACAAATTCTGCTTAAAACTTTCAGTAAACCTTAAAAAAGATTTGCTGCAGTGACAGAAGTTGATTTTGGTGCTTAATTTTGACATAAAACTCTCCAGAAATATATTTACCCGTATGAAAAATTCTGTAAGCAACGGACCTTAAAAATCAGCCAAAATTTTTTTCTTCAAAAATCCCCAAATTCTGCTTAAAACGTTCGATACACCTTAAAAAAGATTTGCAGTGGTGACAGAAGTTGATTTTGGCGCTTAATTTTGACACAGAACTCTCCAGAAATATATTTACCCATATGAAAAATTCTGTAAGCCCCGGACCTTAAAAATCAGGCAAAATTTTTTTTTTCAAAAATCCCCAAATTCTGCTTCAAACTTTCAGTACACCCTAAAAAAGATTTGCTTCGGTGACAGAAGTTGATTTTGGTGCTTAATTTTGACATATAACTCTCCAGAAATATATTTACCCATATGAAAAATTCTGTAAGCCCCGGACTTTAAATTTTTTTTTTCTAAAATCCCCAAATTCTGCTTAAAACTTTCGGTAAACCTTAAAAAAGTTTTGCGGCGGTGACAGAAGTTGATTTTGGTGCTTAATTTTGACACAGAACTCTCCAGAAATATATTTAGCAGTATGAAAAATTCTGTAAACCCACGACCTTAAAAATCGGGCAAAAATTTTTTTCTTCAAAAATCCCCAAATTCTGCTTAAAACTTTCAGTAAACCTTAAAAAAGATTTGCTGTGGTAACAGAAGTTGATTTTGGTGCTTAATTTTGACACAGAAATCTCCAGAAATATATTTACCCGTATGAAAAATTCTGTAAGCCTTGGACCTTAAAAATTAGGCAAAAGTTTTTTTTCTTCAAAAATCCCCAAATTCTGCTTAAAACTTTCAGTAAACCTTAAAAAAGATTTGCTGCACTGACAGAAGTTGATTTTGGTGCTTAATTTTGACACAGAACTCTCCAGAAATATATTTACCCGTATGAAAAATTCTGTAAGCCACGGACCTTAAAAATTGGTCAAAAATTTTTTTCTTCAAAAATCCCCTAATTCTGCTTAAAACTTTCAGTAAATCTTATAAAAGATTTGCTGTGGTGACAGAAGTTGATTTTGGTGCTTAATTTTGACACAGAACTCTCCAGAAATATATTTATCCATATGAAAAATTCTGTAAGGCCCGAACCTTAAAAATCAGCCAAAATTTTTTTCTTCATAAATCCCCAAATTCTGCTTAAAACTTTCAATAAACTTTAAAAAAGATTTGCTGCGGTGACAGAAGTTGATTTTGGTGCTTAATTTTGACACAGAACTCTCCAAATATATTTACCCATATGAAAAATTCTGTAAGCCCCGGACCTTAAAAATCGGCCAAAAATTGTATTGTTCAAAAATCCCCAAATTCTGCTTAAAACTTTCAGTAAATCTTAAAAAAGATTTGCTGTGGTGACTGAAGTTGATTTTGGTGCTTAATTTTGACATAGAACTTTCCAGAAATATATTTACCCATATGAAAAATTCTGTAAGCCCCGGACCTTAAAAATCGGCCCAAAATTTTTTTCTTCAAAAATCCCCAAATTCTGCTTAAAATGTTCGGTACACCTTAAAAAAGATTTGCAGTGGGGACAGAAGTTGATTTTGGTGCTTAATTTTGACACAGAACTCTCCAGAAATATATTTACCCATATGAAAAATTCTGTAAGCCCCGGACCTTAAATTTTTTTCTTCAAAAATCCCCAAATTCTGCTTAAAACTTTCAGTAAACCTTAAAAAAGATTTGCTGCGGTGACAGAAGTTGATTTTGGTGCTTAATTTTGACACAGAAGTCTCCAGAAATATATTTAGCAATAAGAAAATTCTGTAAGTCCCGGACCTTAAAAATCGGCCCAAAATTTTTTTCTTCAAAAATCCCCAAATTCTGCTTAAAACTTTCAGTAAACTTTAAAAAAGATTTGCTGCGGTGACAGAAGGTGATTTTGGTACTTAATTTTGACACAGAACTCTCCAGAAATATATTAACCCGTATGAAAAATTCTGTAACCCCGGACATTAAAAATTAGGCAAAAATTTTTTTCTTCTATAATCCCCAAATTCTGCTTCAAACTTTCAGTAAACCTTAAAAAAGATTTGCTGCGGTGACAGAAGTTGATTTTGGTGCTTAATTTTGACCCAGAACTCGCCAGAAATATATTTACCTGTATGAAAAATTTTTTAAGCCCCGGACCTTAAAAATTGGGCAAAATTTTTTTTCTTCAAAGATTCCCCAATTCTGCTTAAAACTTTCAGTTAATCTTAAAAAAGATTTGCTGTGGTGACAGAAGTTGATTTTGGTGCATAATTTTGACACAGAACTCTCCAGAAATATATTTACCCGTATGAAAAATTCTGTAAGCCCCGGACCTTAAAAATTGTCCAAAAATTTTTTCTTCAAAAATCCCCAAATTCTGCTTAAAACTTTCAGTAAACCTTAAAAAAGATTTGCTGTGGTGATAGAAGTTAATTTTGGTGCTTAATTTTGACACAGAACTCTCCAAATATATTCACCCATATGAAAAATTCTGTAAGCCCCGGACCTTAAAAATCGGCCAAAAATTGTATTGTTCAAAAATCCCCAAATTCTGCTTAAAACTTTCAGTAAATCTTAAAAAAGATTTGCTGTGGTGACTGAAGTTGATTTTGGTGCTTAATTTTGACATAGAACTTTCCAGAAATATATTTACCCATATGAAAAATTCTGTAAGCCCCGGACCTTAAAATCGGCCCCAAATTTTTTTCTTCAAAGATCCCCAAATTCTGCTTAAAATGTTCGGTACACCTTAAAAAAGATTTGCAGTGGGGACAGAAGTTGATTTTGGTGCTTAATTTTGACACAGAACTCTCCAGAAATATATTTACCCATATGAAAAATTCTGTAAGCCCCGGACCTTAAATTTTTTTCTTCAAAAATCCCCAAATTCTGCTTAAAACTTTCAGTAAACCTTAAAAAAGATTTGCTGCGGTGACAGAAGTTGATTTTGGTGCTTAATTTTGACACAGAAGTCTCCAGAAATATATTTAGCAATAAGAAAATTCTGTAAGTCCCGGACCTTAAAAATCGGCCCAAAATTTTTTTCTTCAAAAATCCCCAAATTCTGCTTAAAACTTTTAGTAAACTTTGAAAAAGATTTGCTGCGGTGACAGAAGTTGATTTTGGTACTTAATTTTGACACAGAACTCTCCAGAAATATATTAACCCGTATGAAAAATTCTGTAACCCCGGACATTAAAAATTAGGCAAAAATTTTTTTCTTCTATAATCCCCAAATTCTGCTTCAAACTTTCAGTAAACCTTAAAAAAGATTTGCTGCGGTGACAGAAGTTGATTTTGGTGCTTAATTTTGACCCAGAACTCTCCAGAAATATATTTACCTGTATGAAAAAATTTTTAAGCCCCGGACCTTAAAAATTGGGCAAAATTTTTTCTCTTCAAAGATTCCCCAATTCTGCTTAAAACTTTCAGTTAATCTTAAAAAAGATTTGCTGTGGTGACAGAAGTTGATTTTGGTGCATAATTTTGACACAGAACTCTCCAGAAATATATTTACCCATATGAAAAATTCTGTAAGCCCCGGACCTTAAACATTAGCCAAAATTTTTTTTCTTCAAAAATCCCCAAATTCTGCTTAAAACTTTCAGTAAACCTTAAAAAAGATTTGCTGCGGTGACAGAAGTTGATTTTGGCGCTTAATTTTGACACAGAACTCTCCAGAAATATATTTACCCGTATGAAAAATTCTGTAAGCCCCGGACCTTAAAAATTGGGCAAAAATTTTTTTCTTCAAAAATCCCCAAATTCTGCTTAAAACTTTCAGTAAACCTTAAAAAAGATTTGCTGTGGTGACAGAAGTTGATTTTGGTGCTTAATTTTGACACAGAACTCTCCAGAAATATATTTACCCATATGAAAAATTCTGTAAGCCCCGGACCTTAAATTTTTTTCTTCAAAAATCCCCAAATTCTGCTTAAAACTTTCAGTAAACCTTAAAAAAGATTTGCTGCGGTGACAGAAGTTGATTTTGGTGCTTAATTTTGACACAGAAGTCTCCAGAAATATATTTAGCAATAAGAAAATTCTGTAAGTCCCGGACCTTAAAAATCGGCCCAAAATTTTTTTCTTCAAAAATCCCCAAATTCTGCTTAAAACTTTCAGTAAACTTTAAAAAAGATTTGCTGCGGTGACAGAAGTTGATTTTGGTACTTAATTTTGACACAGAACTCTCCAGAAATATATTAACCCGTATGAAAAATTCTGTAACCCCGGACATTAAAAATCGGCCAAAAATTTTTTTCTTCTATAATCCCCAAATTCTGCTTCAAACTTTCAGTACACCCTAAAAAAGATTTGCTTCGGTGACAGAAGTTGATTTTGGTGCTTAATTTTGACATATAACTCTCCAGAAATATATTTACCCATATGAAAAATTCTGTAAGCCCCGGACTTTAAATTTTTTTTTTCTAAAATCCCCAAATTCTGCTTAAAACTTTCGGTAAACCTTAAAAAAGTTTTGCGGCGGTGACAGAAGTTGATTTTGGTGCTTAATTTTGACACAGAACTCTCCAGAAATATATTTAGCAGTATGAAAAATTCTGTAAACCCACGACCTTAAAAATCGGGCAAAAATTTTTTTCTTCAAAAATCCCCAAATTCTGCTTAAAACTTTCAGTAAACCTTAAAAAAGATTTGCTGTGGTAACAGAAGTTGATTTTGGTGCTTAATTTGACACAGAAATCTCCAGAAATATATTTACCCGTATGAAAAATTCTGTAAGCCTTGGACCTTAAAAATTAGGCAAAAGTTTTTTTTTCTTCAAAAATCCCCAAATTCTGCTTAAAACTTTCAGTAAACCTTAAAAAAGATTTGCTGCACTGACAGAAGTTGATTTTGGTGCTTAATTTTGACACAGAACTCTCCAGAAATATATTTACCCGTATGAAAAATTCTGTAAGCCACGGACCTTAAAAATTGGTCAAAAATTTTTTTCTTCAAAAATCCCCTAATTCTGCTTAAAACTTTCAGTAAATCTTATAAAAGATTTGCTGTGGTGACAGAAGTTGATTTTGGTGCTTAATTTTGACACAGAACTCTCCAGAAATATATTTATCCATATGAAAAATTCTGTAAGGCCCGAACCTTAAAAATCAGCCAAAATTTTTTTCTTCATAAATCCCCAAATTCTGCTTAAAACTTTCAATAAACTTTAAAAAAGATTTGCTGCGGTGACAGAAGTTGATTTTGGTGCTTAATTTTGACACAGAACTCTCCAAATATATTTACCCATATGAAAAATTCTGTAAGCCCCGGACCTTAAAAATCGGCCAAAAATTGTATTGTTCAAAAATCCCCAAATTCTGCTTAAAACTTTCAGTAAATCTTAAAAAAGATTTGCTGTGGTGACTGAAGTTGATTTTGGTGCTTAATTTTGACATAGAACTTTCCAGAAATATATTTACCCATATGAAAAATTCTGTAAGCCCCGGACCTTAAAAATCGGCCCAAAATTTTTTTCTTCAAAAATCCCCAAATTCTGCTTAAAATGTTCGGTACACCTTAAAAAAGATTTGCAGTGGGGACAGAAGTTGATTTTGGTGCTTAATTTTGACACAGAACTCTCCAGAAATATATTTACCCATATGAAAAATTCTGTAAGCCCCGGACCTTAAATTTTTTTCTTCAAAAATCCCCAAATTCTGCTTAAAACTTTCAGTAAACCTTAAAAAAGATTTGCTGCGGTGACAGAAGTTGATTTTGGTGCTTAATTTTGACACAGAAGTCTCCAGAAATATATTTAGCAATAAGAAAATTCTGTAAGTCCCGGACCTTAAAAATCGGCCCAAAATTTTTTTCTTCAAAAATCCCCAAATTCTGCTTAAAACTTTCAGTAAACTTTAAAAAAGATTTGCTGCGGTGACAGAAGGTGATTTTGGTACTTAATTTTGACACAGAACTCTCCAGAAATATATTAACCCGTATGAAAAATTCTGTAACCCCGGACATTAAAAATTAGGCAAAAATTTTTTTCTTCTATAATCCCCAAATTCTGCTTCAAACTTTCAGTAAACCTTAAAAAAGATTTGCTGCGGTGACAGAAGTTGATTTTGGTGCTTAATTTTGACCCAGAACTCGCCAGAAATATATTTACCTGTATGAAAAATTTTTTAAGCCCCGGACCTTAAAAATTGGGCAAAATTTTTTTTCTTCAAAGATTCCCCAATTCTGCTTAAAACTTTCAGTTAATCTTTAAAAAGATTTGCTGTGGTGACAGAAGTTGATTTTGGTGCATAATTTTGACACAGAACTCTCCAGAAATATATTTACCCGTATGAAAAATTCTGTAAGCCCCGGACCTTAAAAATTGTCCAAAAATTTTTTCTTCAAAAATCCCCAAATTCTGCTTAAAACTTTCAGTAAACCTTAAAAAAGATTTGCTGTGGTGATAGAAGTTAATTTTGGTGCTTAATTTTGACACAGAACTCTCCAAATATATTCACCCATATGAAAAATTCTGTAAGCCCCGGACCTTAAAAATCGGCCAAAAATTGTATTGTTCAAAAATCCCCAAATTCTGCTTAAAACTTTCAGTAAATCTTAAAAAAGATTTGCTGTGGTGACTGAAGTTGATTTTGGTGCTTAATTTTGACATAGAACTTTCCAGAAATATATTTACCCATATGAAAAATTCTGTAAGCCCCGGACCTTAAAATCGGCCCCAAATTTTTTTCTTCAAAGATCCCCAAATTCTGCTTAAAATGTTCGGTACACCTTAAAAAAGATTTGCAGTGGGGACAGAAGTTGATTTTGGTGCTTAATTTTGACACAGAACTCTCCAGAAATATATTTACCCATATGAAAAATTCTGTAAGCCCCGGACCTTAAATTTTTTTCTTCAAAAATCCCCAAATTCTGCTTAAAACTTTCAGTAAACCTTAAAAAAGATTTGCTGCGGTGACAGAAGTTGATTTTGGTGCTTAATTTTGACACAGAAGTCTCCAGAAATATATTTAGCAATAAGAAAATTCTGTAAGTCCCGGACCTTAAAAATCGGCCCAAAATTTTTTTCTTCAAAAATCCCCAAATTCTGCTTAAAACTTTTAGTAAACTTTGAAAAAGATTTGCTGCGGTGACAGAAGTTGATTTTGGTACTTAATTTTGACACAGAACTCTCCAGAAATATATTAACCCGTATGAAAAATTCTGTAACCCCGGACATTAAAAATTAGGCAAAAATTTTTTTCTTCTATAATCCCCAAATTCTGCTTCAAACTTTCAGTAAACCTTAAAAAAGATTTGCTGCGGTGACAGAAGTTGATTTTGGTGCTTAATTTTGACCCAGAACTCTCCAGAAATATATTTACCTGTATGAAAAAATTTTTAAGCCCCGGACCTTAAAAATTGGGCAAAATTTTTTCTCTTCAAAGATTCCCCAATTCTGCTTAAAACTTTCAGTTAATCTTAAAAAAGATTTGCTGTGGTGACAGAAGTTGATTTTGGTGCATAATTTTGACACAGAACTCTCCAGAAATATATTTACCCATATGAAAAATTCTGTAAGCCCCGGACCTTAAACATTAGCCAAAATTTTTTTTCTTCAAAAATCCCCAAATTCTGCTTAAAACTTTCAGTAAACCTTAAAAAAGATTTGCTGCGGTGACAGAAGTTGATTTTGGCGCTTAATTTTGACACAGAACTCTCCAGAAATATATTTACCCATATGAAAAATTCTGTAAGCCCCGGACCTTAAAAATTGGGCAAAAATTTTTTTCTTCAAAAATCCCCAAATTCTGCTTAAAACTTTCAGTAAACCTTAAAAAAGATTTGCTGTGGTGACAGAAGTTGATTTTGGTGCTTAATTTTGACACAGAACTCTCCAGAAATATATTTACCCATATGAAAAATTCTGTAAGCCCCGGACCTTAAATTTTTTTCTTCAAAAATCCCCAAATTCTGCTTAAAACTTTCAGTAAACCTTAAAAAAGATTTGCTGCGGTTACAGAAGTTGATTTTGGTGCTTAATTTTGACACAGAAGTCTCCAGAAATATATTTAGCAATAAGAAAATTCTGTAAGTCCCGGACCTTAAAAATCGGCCCAAAATTTTTTTCTTCAAAAATCCCCAAATTCTGCTTAAAACTTTCAGTAAACTTTAAAAAAGATTTGCTGCGGTGACAGAAGTTGATTTTGGTACTTAATTTTGACACAGAACTCTCCAGAAATATATTAACCCGTATGAAAAATTCTGTAACCCCGGACATTAAAAATCGGCCAAAAATTTTTTTCTTCTATAATCCCCAAATTCTGCTTCAAACTTTCAGTAAACCTTAAAAAAGATTTGCTGCAGTGACAGAAGTTGATTTTGGTGCTTAATTTTGACACAGAACTCTCCAGAAATATATTTACCTGTATGAAAAATTTTTTTAAGCCCCGGACCTTAAAAATTGGGCAAAATTTTTTTTCTTCAAAGATTCCCCAATTCTGCTTAAAACTTTCAGTTAATCTTAAAAAAGATTTGCTGTGGTGACAGAAGTTGATTTTGGTGCATAATTTTGACACAGAACTCTCCAGAAATATATTTACCTATATGAAAAATTCTGTAAGCCCCGGACCTTAAACATCAGCCAAAATTTTTTTTCTTCAAAAATCCCCAAATTCTGCTTAAAACTTTCAGTAAACCTTAAAAAAGATTTGCTGCGGTGACAGAAGTTGATTTTGGTGCTTAATTTTGACACAGAACTCTCCAGAAATATATTTACCCATATGAAAAATTCTGTAAGCCCCGGACCTTAAAAATTGGGCAAAAATTTTTTTCTTCAAAAATCCCCAAATTCTGCTTAAAACTTTCAGTAAACCTTAAAAAAGATTTGCTGTGGTGACAGAAGTTGATTTTGGCGCTTAATTTTGACACAGAACTCTCCAGAAATATATTTACCCATATGAAAAATTCTGTAAGCCCCGGACCTTAAAAATCGGCCAAAAATTGTATTGTTCAAAAATCACCAAATTCTGCATAAAACTTTCAGTATACCTTAAAAAAGATTTGCTGCAGTGACAGAAGTTGATTTTGGTGCTTAATTTTGACACAGAACTCTCCAGAAATATATTTACCCATATGAAAAATTCTGTAAGCCCCGGACTTTAAAAATCGTCCAAAAATTTTTTTCTTCAAAAAATTCCCAAATTCTGCTTAAAACTTTCAGTAAACCTTAAAAAAGATTTGCTGTGGTGACAGAAGTTGATTTTGGTGCTTAATTTTGACACAGAACTCTCCAGAAATATATTTACCCATATGAAAAATTCTGTAAGCCTCGGACCTTAAAAATCGGCAAAATAATTTTTTCTTCAAAAATCCCCAAATTCTGCTTAAAACTTTCAGTAAACCTCAAAAAAGATTTCCTGTAGTGACAGAAGTTGATTTTGGTGCTTAATTTTGACACAGAACTCTCCAGAAATATATTTACCCATATGAAAAATTCTAAAAGCCCCGGACCGTAAAAACCGGGCAAAAATTTTTTTCTTCAAAAATCCCCAAATTCTGCTTAAAACTTTCAGTAAACTTTAAAAAAGATTTGCTGCGGTGACAGAAGTTGATTTTGGTACTTAATTTTGACACAGAACTCTCCAGAAATATATTAACCCGTATGAAAAATTCTGTAACCCCGGACATTAAAAATCGGCCAAAAATTTTTTTCTTCTATAATCCCCAAATTCTGCTTCAAACTTTCAGTAAACCTTAAAAAAGATTTGCTGCGGTGACAGAAGTTGATTTTGGTGCTTAATTTTGACACAGAACTCTCCAGAAATATATTTACCTGTATGAAAAATTTTTTTAAGCCCCGGACCTTAAAAATTGGGCAAAATTTTTTTTCTTCAAAGATTCCCCAATTCTGCTTAAAACTTTCAGTTAATCTTAAAAAAGATTTGCTGTGGTGACAGAAGTTGATTTTGGTGCATAATTTTGACACAGAACTCTCCAGAAATATATTTACCTATATGAAAAATTCTGTAAGCCCCGGACCTTAAACATCAGCCAAAATTTTTTTTCTTCAAAAATCCCCAAATTCTGCTTAAAACTTTCAGTAAACCTTAAAAAAGATTTGCTGCGATGACAGAAGTTGATTTTGGTGCTTAATTTTGACACAGAACTCTCCAGAAATATATTTACCCGTATGAAAAATTCTGTAAGCCCCGGACCTTAAAAATTGGGCAAAAATTTTTTTCTTCAAAAATCCCCAAATTCTGCTTAAAACTTTCAGTAAACCTTAAAAAAGATTTGCTGCGGTGACAGAAGTTGATTTTGGCGCTTAATTTTGACACAGAACTCTCCAGAAATATATTTACCCATATGAAAAATTCTGTAAGCCCCGGACCTTAAAAATCGGCCAAAAATTGTATTGTTCAAAAATCACCAAATTCTGCATAAAACTTTCAGTATACCTTAAAAAAGATTTGCTGCAGTGACAGAAGTTGATTTTGGTGCTTAATTTTGACACAGAACTCTCCAGAAATATATTTACCCATATGAAAAATTCTGTAAGCCCCGGACTTTAAAAATCGTCCAAAAATTTTTTTCTTCAAAAAATCCCCAAATTCTGCTTAAAACTTTCAGTAAACCTTAAAAAAGATTTGCTGTGGTGACAGAATATGCTTCTTTATTTTAACTTGCAACAAAGATATATATATATACAATAATTACATATATAAAAAATAAATAAATAAATAAATAGATAAAATATATATATACACAAAATCAAATATCAACATAACGATACACAATATTACTCCATATTATGCCTTATAACCAAAAGAAAACTTTACCAATCCTAATAATAAACAACTTATCTCCTATGAGAAAAAGTAAGCAAGGATTTTAGAACAACAACTACCTTAACCACTATCTATTTATATATATATATATATATATATATATATATATATATATTTTTTATATATTATATATGTATATATACACAGCAAACCATAAAACAATACAAAAACTTTAACTACTATCTATCTTATCTAATCCTACCCATCACCAATACACACCACCTCAGGTAGATGTATGTAAAACCTTTTCAACAAAAACCAAAAAATAGAATAAAAAATCTACAGGGAGTGAAAGGACAGAAAAGAAACCCAGCTGAACAAGAAGAAACTTTCAACCACCCACTCAAGGGGGTTTCAAACGGCCCCACCACTGTGACCATCTGACAGCATCCAGTCTCCCCTTATCCAGATCCATCATCTTTTTCACCTCTTGCATAATCATACCTACCACCACATCACAGGGGAGGACCTTCCTTCGAATAGATACCTGGCACCGTGCATTCCACGTGTGATACCTAACAGCTAAACTAACTAAAAAAATTGTGGTCAAATTAAAGTCACCGTATCTTCTGACTACCCCATAAGCCCACTCAGGGTAACTAAGACCCGAAAGGCACGGGATACCAATGGCCTTTGAAACCTCCTCATAAACCTTTACATTAAAAGGACACTCAAGCAGGAAGTGGTCCATCGTCTCCTCCACCCCTGGACATTCCTCCCGTGGGCAGCCATGTTCACTGGCACTTCGCCACCTGAGGTTCCCTCCAACATAAAGCCTCCCATGAAAAGTGAGCCAGGCAATATCTTTGAACTTGGGCGGTAACCTTTGTGAATTTAACAAAACCAATCCAGCCGAAGCGACATTACCTGGACAGTCCCTCAGTGACAGCGGAACATGAAAGTGGGTGTGCAAAATTCTTCTCTCCAACTCCCTCCTAGAGAAGTTTTTGACTTCACCCACTCCCACGTCATATCGCTTTATCACCTTCAAGCTCTGGATGACGTAGATCGGGAGGTAACCATGACGAATCCGGAAACTTCTCACTTGGCCTCCATCTATCCAGAATCTGAGGAAGGGAAACACCCATGGTCTAAATCCCTCTACCCACCGAGGAGGAGTGTCTAAAAACATGCTCCCAATGTTAAGCTTTAAAAAAGCTGTAACAAAAAAGATCACTGGGTTTACCATGTTCAAACCCCCATCTTTCCTCGGTCTGTAGGTGATACCCCTCTTCACTATATTGATCCTGTTCTTCCACAACAAGAGGAAGAACAAGGAATTCAATCTGGACCACAAAGATTGTGGCAAAAAGCACACGTAACTGACATACAAAAAAATCGGGATCAGGTAAGTTTTGCACAAGTCAACCCTTTCCCTCAAAGACAATTTCCATCTTTTCCAACTCTCTACCTTCTTGGTAGCATCTTCCAGCTTGTTAACCCAATTTAGGGAGGCATAATCTCCATGATCAAATTTGATACCAAGAATTTTAATCTGATCGTTGACCTGAGGGAAGCTGTCCGGAAGAGGAAAAGGCTCCCCCTCCTCCCCCATCCAGAAAACATCACACTTTTCTCGGTTTACTCTGGAGCACGAAGCCTCAGAGTACTCGCAAATGAGGTGTTCTATGCCACGGGCCTCTGCCTGCGAGGACAGAACCACCGTGACATCATCTGCGTAAGCCACCACCCTCAATGCAAACTCCGGACACAGCTGCACCCCCCCTACAGTCCCACACTCTACCCTCCTAACGAAGGGATCGATTGCAAAGACATACAGGAGGGGGCTCAGGGGACACCCCTGACGAACACCCGAGCCTACACCAAAGGTAGGGCCCACCCAACCGTTTACCAGTGGAAAGCTTTCAGCCATACGATAGATCGTCTGTAACCAATTAACCACCCTCTCTGGAAGACCATACCATCTCAGTAGAGCCCAAAGGTACTCATGATTCACTCGGTCAAAAGCTTTAGACTGATCCAATGCCAGTAAGTACTTTCCCCACTTCTCAGCCCTGCACCGCTCAATGGCCTCCCGGACACCAAGGACAGCACTAAAAGTGCTACGACCCTTCACCGTACAGTGCTGAGAAGGAGAAAGCAACAGCTCAGAAAACTCTGAAAGCCTGTTAAACAGTACCTTTGCCAAAATCTTCCTGTCTGTATTGAGAAGGGCTATGGGGCGCCAGTTCTCAATACGAGACGAGTCCTTCCCTTTGGACAGCAAAATAAGCGCAGATAACCTCATGGAAGGAGGGAGGACTCCCTCATCCAGGCTCTCATTAAAAACTTCCACAAGGCGGGGAATCAGGAGGTCAGCAAAGGTCTTATAAAATTCAGATGTTAAACCATCTGGTCCTGGTGAATTCTTGGGGTTTAAACCCATTATCGCCTTCCTAACTTCCTCTGCGGTTATATCACTTGCCAAGGAGTCAAGAGAGGCACCCTGAGAACTCAGACCAGGGGTTCCCCTCAGAAATTCCTCCATCCTCTCCCTGATGAGTGGCTGCTCAGACAGAAGATCAGAATAGTAGGACACAATAACATCCAGAATGCCTTCCTTGTCAGTACGAAGAACACCCTGTCCGTCCACCAGTCCTCTGACATGTTTGGCGTCGACTGACCTCCTACAGCTCTGGTAGGGATCAGGCGAGTGGTACATACCATAATCCCTTTCCAAAACCAAGGATGCCAATCGGTTATATTGGAACTCTTTCATCTGAGCCTTCACTCGGGAGATTTCCCCATCATCTCCCTCCTCAGAGATCAGGAAATCCAATTTCCTTCTCAGATTACGATAGATATTTTGCTTTATCAAGTTTTTCCTAGCTATAAGGCCACGGAAAAATTTGCAGGTTCTCTTTTTAATCACCTCCCACCACTCAGACCTACTCCAACCAGCCTCCAGAAGTGTCTCCTGAGATTGAAAGAAGACCCTGAAGGACTGCCTAACTCTCTCTTCTTCCAGGAGTTCAGAGTTCAAACGCCACAGACCCCGCCCCTTCTGAGGGGTTTCTGAAGCATTCAAAGTTACTGAGAGCAAACCGTGATCGGAAAATTCCACCAACCTCACCCCAAGGGATGAAGTCTTGGAAGTCTCCTTAACAAAAAACCTATCTATCCTAGACCTACGACTACCACTAAAGTAGGTGAAACCCGTGAGGTCTGGGGAGTAACGAATATGCACATCCACCAAACCAGCCTGTCTAACCATGCTAACTAAAAAATTGGAATCATAGCCCAGGGGTCTCCTTGAGCCTCCCCTGTCTTTTGGCCTAACAACAGTATTAAAATCACCACCAAAGACGACCTGCTGGGCTGTAAAAAGAAAAGGTTTTATCTCCATAAAGAGACTTTTCCTATCACCTGGTGTCTGTGGCCCATACACATTAATTAATCTCACATCTTGTCCCTTTATGTTGACATCCAAAATCATACATCTACCTGCTTGCAATTCAATAACCTTGTGCACAGTTACCATATCAGAAAAAAGGACTGCCACCCCACCGTATGGCTCGGCCGCAAGAGACCAGTAAGAAGGACCCCTCCTCCACTCCTGCTTCGCCTTGTGGAGGATATCCAATTTACTAATCCTAGTCTCTTGCAAAAATAAAACATCAACATCAATCGTATTGAAAAAATCAAAGGCCATCATACGAGCACATTCGGACAACACGGAAGCCACATTAATCGTGGCACATCGTATAGGATGAGGATCCATGTTTCTAGGTTATGGAATATTACAAGACCTTGCTTACTTTTACATACCATCACCAAAAAACAAGTCTTAACACTGCACGCCAGCCCCCTGCGGGCCAGCCACACCACCGCTTGTGGCATCCCCACCCCCCTCCCTTCCACCCCCAGAGGGTACACCACCCTCCTCAGGGATCCCAGGGTCAGGGGCCTTGGCCACAAACTTTATGACCTGGCAGTGTACCCCACCACCAGTGCCACTTGGCCCGACCCCCGAGCTCTGGGATGACTCCACATCAGTCTCTTTGACTACCTCCTGCTGAACCGCCACTGTCTCCTCCATTGCCACCACCTCCTCCTTTCTCCTTTCCACCACCCTTCTTTCCATCGGGGCCAGAGTTTCCTTATTTACCACCTCTTCCCCCACCTCCGGGATTGACTCCCTTCTTTTTTTCCCGTCCCGGTGCCTCTCACTTTCTTTAAAAGACCTCTTTGTTTTTCTTTTGTTTTTTTTTGACACCAGATAACACTCTCCATCTTTCCTTATGATTTCCTCCTCATCAGAGGAGAAAACATCAAATTTATTTGATAACACCACTTGTGTTTCTGCATCTTTCTCTTTTATCCCCTTCCCTCCCCGCCTAACCTCCTGAAATGTCTCCTCCATTACCTCCTCCCTACTTTCAACATTTACCACCTCATCCTGCTCTATACCCTCTTCTTCTACCTCATTCACCACCTCACTCACCACCACACTACTACCCACCACCTGTTCTAACACCACATTGTGACTGGCTTTCGGACATCTGCTATAAGGGTGCCCCTCCACCCCACACAAATTGCACCTGACAGTGTGACAATCTCTAGACCAGTGACCCACACCCCCACACAAAGAACACTTCACCACAGTGCACTCGGAACTAACGTGACGGTGATCACCACACTTAAAACATGTCCTCGGCTGCCCAGGATAAAAACACTGAACCCTGTCCCTACCTATATAGGCAGCCGAGGGCACATGCACACACCCCCTTTCAGAATACCTCAACCTAATTCCTACTTCCCATGCCCCTCCCCACACACCCAACACATAACCAGCCTTTGTTACCCCCGATTCAAGATCACAAAATCTCTTAAGCCAAAAGGCAATATCCTCTGGAGGTAATGATTCATTTCTGACTAGGATCGTAGCTTTGACCCTGTCCTGCCTGGTGACCAGGTTAACCACATACTTCTCAAATGGGTCCTTGGATCTGCACGCCTGCCACTTCACCCAGAAAACCTGCAGACCCTGGTACGATACAAAGCTCAAGTCACACTCCAGGGTCCGCACTGGGCGAATACAGGCGTACAGATCTGCCGCACCGAACCCCAGGCTGAACACCATTTTAAGGAAAGCCTCTCTACTTGGGGCTTCCCCTGGAGCAATCCACTTAAATTGAACAAGGTTCCTTCTTTTGCCAACACCTCCAGGCGTAGGTGCAGCATATGACACATTATTTGCTCTTTGTCTAGTAACCACACTGGCATAAGACAGAACACCCGGAGCTGATTTAGACTGCCTCTCACCTCTCGAGACCATGTCTTTTTCTATTGCAGCGGCAGCCACTCTAGCCCTTTCAGGGACTAGCATTTTATCACCATATATAGTTTCAATCACCTTTCTTTGTTCAGCCGAAAGAGTCTCTTTATTCAGTATCGGCATTCCCTGTGCCAATATTGGACGGCTGACTGATACAGATGACACCCCTGGCACTTCCTCAGGAGCCTTATCCTGATGGGATTCCCCCTCCATGCCAGCTTCTACCAATACTGCTGCCTGAATCAGCTCAGAATCCATGGCCTCAGTGCAATCAGGGATAGTAGCTGCCAGTTCCCCCACAGGTACTGTTGCTCCGCCTATAGGGACCAGGGGGACCAGGGTAACAATTTGGGCACCCCCACTCCCAATCCCCCCAGTCTCCTTTGCATCATCGCTTACCTTATCAACTGGCTCCCCCTGCACTCTCCGACCAGCATCCTCGGACGGCTGAGCCTCCACAGCAGCTGAAGACGGAACCTCCTCCTGTTCTGACTTAACCACCTCCATGTCACTCATAGAGGTAGATTCCGATTTGATCATCTTTTTTTTTATTTTCTTTAAATATTCCAAGCGGTCCTTAGCATTTCCCAAAGAAACGGACAAAGCTGTAATTTCCTCCTTAAAAGACCATCTGTCCCAGGTAGCGCTAACATTTCTTTTTCTCTTTTTTTCGCTTAGCTTGTTGCTCAGCTTCCTAATCTCTTTTTGAAGCTGATCCATGCTCAAAGCAGCATACACGTCATCTTCTTCATCCGCAGACACTTGGTCCTCCTCCACCGTCTTCTCCCCTTTTGCGGCACCCCCCGCTTCACTGCCAGTGGGGGCCACCATCTCCCCCTGAGTTGCCTCACTCAGGGGTCCCTCCACTGACAGTTTGGGGAGCACCGCTGGGCTAGGGGTCACCATAACTGCACCTCCAGCACTGATCACCAGATTGCTGCTTTCTGTCATCTCCATGTCCTCCGATTCACTGCCAGTGAGGGTCTCCATACCCCCCCGAGTTGCCTCACTTGGGGGTCCCTCTACTGACAGTTTGGAGGCAGAGTCTGCAGCCACTATAACCACCTCCGCTGCACCGCTAGCGGGGGCCGCCATTACCCCCCGAGTTGCGTCACTCGGGGGTCCCGCCGCCAGCGGTTTGGAGACTGGTACTCTGCTGAACTCCACTGGACCCCCCGCTCTCCGAACTGAAAGTCCAGGGGGGTCCAGGACACCTCCTCCGCCCGCCGCCGGGTCCACGAGCACAGCAGCCGCCTTCCGACTCCCCGGCACGTCCGCCGCTGGTACAGGGAGTCCTCCGCTTGCCGCCGCCGTCCGCTCCATCAGCTCCGGCTGCTTCGGCTGCTCCGTCAGACTCCCCGCACTCCGTCTCCCGGGCAGGCGCGCCAAAGGGACAGGGGGGTCCGGAGCTCCAGCCGCGCACACTTGCGGCCTCCGCGAACCGGCGGGTGGATCCCCGGCCTCGCGCTGCAGTCCTCCGGCAGGCAGGTTAGGCGGGTCAGGCGGGTCAGGCGGGACAGGAGCGACAGAACCCCTGCTTGATCCTCCAGCCCGGGGTCTGCCTCTCTTAGTCATGGTGCTGAAAGGCAGCAGCACCACAGCAAATCCTCAGCACCACAAACAGCAGGATCAGCAGTGATATCTTCCCCAGGAGGAATCAGCCTGCCTGGGGAAGCCCTCTCCCTGTCTCAGCAGCTCACCACCTCCTCCTAGGACACTCCTCTCCCAAATGGTATGCTACAGAGACAGAAGTTGATTTTGGTGCTTAATTTTCACACAGAACTCTCCGGAAATATATTTACCCGTATGAAAATTTCTGTAAGCCCCGGACCTTAAAAATCGGGCAAAAATTTTTTTCTTCAAAAATCCCCAAATTCTGCTTAAAACTTTCAGTAAACCTTAAAAAAGATTTGCTGTGGTGACAGAAGTTGATTTTGGTGCTTAATTTTGACACAGAACTCTCCAGAAATATATTTAACCATATGAAAAATTCTGTAAGCCTCGGACCTTAAAAATCGGCAAAAAATTTTTTTCTTCAAAAATCCCCAAATTCTGCTTAAAACTTTCAGTAAACCTCAAAAAAGATTTCCTGTAGTGACAGAAGTTGATTTTGGTGCTTAATTTTGACACAGAACTCTCCAGAAATATATTTACCCATATGAAAAATTCTAAAAGCCCCGGACCGTAAAAACCGGGCAAAAATTTTTTTCTTCAAAAATCCCCAAATTCTGCTTAAAACTTTCAGTAAACCTTAAAAAAGATTTGCAGAGGTGACAGAAGTTGATATTGGTGCTTAATTTTGACACAGATCTCTCCAGAAATATATTTACCCGTATGAAAAATTCTGTAAGCCCCGGACCTTAAAAACCGGGCAAAAAATTTTTTCTTCAAAAATCCCCAAATTCTGCTTAAAACTTTCAGTAAACCTTAAAAAAGATTTGCTGCGGTGACAGAAGTTGATTTTGGTGCTTAATTTTGACACAGAACTCTCCGGAAATATATTTACCCATATGAAAAATTCTGTAAGCCCCGGACCTTAAAAATCGGCCAAAAAATTTTATCTTCAAAAAATCCCCAAATTCTGCTTAAAACTTTCAGTAAACCTTAAAAAAGATTTGCTGAGGTGACAGAAGTTGATTTTGGTGCTTAATTTTGAGACAGATCTCTCCACAAATATATTTACCCGTATGAAAAATTCTGTAAGCCCCGGACCTTAAAAATCGGCCAAAAAATTTTATCTTCAAAAATCCCCAAATTCTGCTTAAAACTTTCAGTAAACCTTAAAAAAGATTTGCTGAGGTGACAGAAGTTGATTTTGGTGCTTAATTTTGACACAGATCTCTCCACAAATATATTTACCCATATGAAAAATTCTGTAAGCCCCGGACCTTAAAAATCGGGCAAAAATTTTTTTCTTCAAAAATCCCCAAATTCTGCTTAAAACTTTCAGTAAACCTTAAAAAAGATTTGCTGCGGTGACAGAAGTTGATTTTGGTGCTTAATTTTGACACAGAACTCTCCGGAAATATATTTACCCGTATGAAAAATTCTGAAAGCCCCGGACCTTAAAAATCGGGCAAAAATTTTTTTCTTCAAAGATCCCCAAATTCTGCTTAAAACTTTCAGTAAACCTTAAAAAAGATTTGCTGCGGTGACAGAAGTTGATTTTGGTGCTTAATTTTGACACAGAACTCTCCGGAAATATATTTACCCGTATGAAAATTTCTGTAAGCCCCGAACCTTAAAAATCGGGCAAAAAAATTTTTCTTCAAAAATCCCCAAATTCTGCTTAAAACTTTCAGTAAACCTTAAAAAAGATTTGCTGCGGTGACAGAAGTTGATTTTGGTGCTTAATTTTGACACAGAACTCTCCGGAAATATATTTACCCGTTTGAAAAATTCTGTAAGCCCCGAACCTTAAAAATCGGGCAAAAAAATTTTTCTTCAAAAATCCCCAAATTCTGCTTAAAACTTTCAGTAAACCTTAAAAAAGATTTGCTGCGGTGACAGAAGTTGATTTTGGTGCTTAATTTTGACACAGAACTCTCCGGAAATATATTTACCCGTATGAAAAATTCTGTAAGCCCCGAACCTTAAAAATCTGCCCAAAAATTTTTTCTTCAAAAATCCCCAAATTCTGCTTAAAACTTTCAGTAAACCTTAAAAAACATTTGCTGCGGTGACAGAAGTTGATTTTGGTGCTTAATTTTGACACAGAACTCTCCGGAAATATATTTAACCGTATGAAAAATTCTGTAAGCCCTGGACCTTAAAAATTGGGCAAAAATTTTTGTCTTCAAAAATCCCCAAATTTTGCTTAAAACTTTCAGTAAACCTTAAAAAAGATTTGCTGCGGTGACGGAAGTTGATTTTGGTGCTTAATTTTGACACAGAACTCTCCGGAAATATATTTACTCGTATGAAAAATTCTGTAAGCCCCGGACCTTAAAAATCGGGCAAAAATTTTTTTCTTCAAAAATCTCCAAATTCTGCTTAAAACTTTCAGTAAACCTTAAAAAAGATTTGCTGCGGTGACAGAAGTTGATTTTGGTGCTTAATTTTGACACAGAACTCTCCGGAAATATATTTACCCATATGAAAATTTCTGTAAGCCCCGGATCTTAAAAATCGGGCAAAAAAATTTTTCTTCAAAAATCCCCAAATTCTGCTTAAAACTTTCAGTAAACCTTATAAAAAATTTGCTGCGGTGAAAGAAGTTGATTTTGGTGCTTAATTTTGACACAGAACTCTCCGGAAATATATTTACCCGTATGAAAAATTCTGTAAGCCCCGAACCTTAAAAATCGGCCAAAAAATTTTTTCTTCAAAAATCCCCAAATTCTGCTTAAAACTTTCAGTAAACCTTAAAAAACATTTGCTGCGGTGACAGAAGTTGATTTTGGTGCTTAATTTTGACACAGAACTCTCCGGAAATATATTTACCCGTATGAAAAATTCTGTAAGCCCCGGACCTTAAAAATTGGGCAAAAATTTTTTTCTTCAAAAATCCCCAAATTTTGCTTAAAACTTTCAGTAAACCTTAAAAAAGATTTGCTGCGGTGACAGAAGTTGATTTTGGTGCTTAATATTGACACAGAACTCTCTGGAAATATATTTACCCGTATGAAAAATTCTGTAAGCCCCGGACCTTAAAAATCGGGCAAAAATTTTTTTCTTCAAAAATCCCCAAATTCTGCTTAAAACTTTCAGTAAACCTTAAAAAAGATTTGCTGAGGTGACAGAAGTTGATTTTGGTACTTAATTTTGACACAGATCTCTCCGGAAATATATTTACCCGTATGAAAAATTCTGTAAGCCCCGGACCTTAAAAATTGGGCAAAAATTTTTTTCTTCAAAAATCCCAATATTCTGCTTAAAACTTTCAGTAAACCTTAAAAATGATTTGCTGCGGTGACAGAAGTTGATTTTGGTGCTTAATTTTGACACAGATCTCTCCACAAATATATTTACCCGTATGAAAAATTCTGTAAGCCCCGGACCTTAAAAATCGGGCAAAAATTTTTTTCTTCAAAAATCCCCAAATTCTGCTTAAAACTTTCAGTAAACCTTAAAAAAGATTTGCTGCGGTGACAGAAGTTGATTTTGGTGCTTAATTTTGACACAGAACTCTCCGGAAATATATTTACCCGTATGAAAAATTCTGAAAGCCCCGGACCTTAAAAATCGGGCAAAAATTTTTTTCTTCAAAAATCTCCAAATTCTGCTTCAAACTTTCAGTAAACCTTAAAAAAGATTTGCTGCGGTGACAGAAGTTGATTTTGGTGCTTAATTTTGACACAGAACTCTCCGGAAATATATTTACCCGTATGAAAATTTCTGTAAGCCCCGGACCTTAAAAATCGGGCAAAAAAAATTTTCTTCAAAAATCCCCAAATTCTGCTTAAAACTTTCAGTAAACCTTAAAAAAGATTTGCTGCGGTGACAGAAGTTGATTTTGGTGCTTAATTTTGACACAGAACTCTCCGGAAATATATTTACCCGTATGAAAAATTCTGTAAGCCCCGAACCTTAAAAATCGGCCAAAAATTGTTTTCTTCAAAAATCCCCAAATTCTGCTTAAAACTTTCAGTAAACCTTAAAAAACATTTGCTGCTGTGACAGAAGTTGATTTTGGTGCTTAATTTTGACACAGAACTCTCCGGAAATATATTTAACCGTATGAAAAATTCTGTAAGCCCTGGACCTTAAAAATCGGGCAAAAATTTTTTTCTTCAAAAATCCCCAAATTTGGCTTAAAACTTTCAGTAAACCTTAAAAAAGATTTGCTGAGGTGACAGAAGTTGATTTTGGTGCTTAATATTGACACAGATCTCTCCGGAAATATATTTACCCGTATGAAAATTTCTGTAAGCCCCGGAACTTAAGAATCGGCCAAAAAATTTTATCTTCAAAAATCCCCAAATTCTGCTTAAAACTTTCAGTAAACCTTAAAAAACATTTGCTGCGGTGACAGAAGTTGATTTTGGTGCTTAATTTTGACACAGAACTCTCCGGAAATATATTTAACCGTATGAAAAATTCTGTAAGCCCTGGACCTTAAAAATTGGGCAAAAATTTTTGTCTTCAAAAATCCCCAAATTTTGCTTAAAACTTTCAGTAAACCTTAAAAAAGATTTGCTGCGGTGACGGAAGTTGATTTTGGTGCTTAATTTTGACACAGAACTCTCCGGAAATATATTTACTCGTATGAAAAATTCTGTAAGCCCCGGACCTTAAAAATCGGGCAAAAATTTTTTTCTTCAAAAATCTCCAAATTCTGCTTAAAACTTTCAGTAAACCTTAAAAAAGATTTGCTGCGGTGACAGAAGTTGATTTTGGTGCTTAATTTTGACACAGAACTCTCCGGAAATATATTTACCCATATGAAAATTTCTGTAAGCCCCGGATCTTAAAAATCGGGCAAAAAAATTTTTCTTCAAAAATCCCCAAATTCTGCTTAAAACTTTCAGTAAACCTTATAAAAAATTTGCTGCGGTGAAAGAAGTTGATTTTGGTGCTTAATTTTGACACAGAACTCTCCGGAAATATATTTACCCGTATGAAAAATTCTGTAAGCCCCGAACCTTAAAAATCGGCCAAAAAATTTTTTCTTCAAAAATCCCCAAATTCTGCTTAAAACTTTCAGTAAACCTTAAAAAACATTTGCTGCGGTGACAGAAGTTGATTTTGGTGCTTAATTTTGACACAGAACTCTCCGGAAATATATTTACCCGTATGAAAAATTCTGTAAGCCCCGGACCTTAAAAATTGGGCAAAAATTTTTTTCTTCAAAAATCCCCAAATTTTGCTTAAAACTTTCAGTAAACCTTAAAAAAGATTTGCTGCGGTGACAGAAGTTGATTTTGGTGCTTAATATTGACACAGAACTCTCTGGAAATATATTTACCCGTATGAAAAATTCTGTAAGCCCCGGACCTTAAAAATCGGGCAAAAATTTTTTTCTTCAAAAATCCCCAAATTCTGCTTAAAACTTTCAGTAAACCTTAAAAAAGATTTGCTGAGGTGACAGAAGTTGATTTTGGTACTTAATTTTGACACAGATCTCTCCGGAAATATATTTACCCGTATGAAAAATTCTGTAAGCCCCGGACCTTAAAAATTGGGCAAAAATTTTTTTCTTCAAAAATCCCAATATTCTGCTTAAAACTTTCAGTAAACCTTAAAAATGATTTGCTGCGGTGACAGAAGTTGATTTTGGTGCTTAATTTTGACACAGATCTCTCCACAAATATATTTACCCGTATGAAAAATTCTGTAAGCCCCGGACCTTAAAAATCGGGCAAAAATTTTTTTCTTCAAAAATCCCCAAATTCTGCTTAAAACTTTCAGTAAACCTTAAAAAAGATTTGCTGCGGTGACAGAAGTTGATTTTGGTGCTTAATTTTGACACAGAACTCTCCGGAAATATATTTACCCGTATGAAAAATTCTGAAAGCCCCGGACCTTAAAAATCGGGCAAAAATTTTTTTCTTCAAAAATCTCCAAATTCTGCTTCAAACTTTCAGTAAACCTTAAAAAAGATTTGCTGCGGTGACAGAAGTTGATTTTGGTGCTTAATTTTGACACAGAACTCTCCGGAAATATATTTACCCGTATGAAAATTTCTGTAAGCCCCGGACCTTAAAAATCGGGCAAAAAAAATTTTCTTCAAAAATCCCCAAATTCTGCTTAAAACTTTCAGTAAACCTTAAAAAAGATTTGCTGCGGTGACAGAAGTTGATTTTGGTGCTTAATTTTGACACAGAACTCTCCGGAAATATATTTACCCGTATGAAAAATTCTGTAAGCCCCGAACCTTAAAAATCGGCCAAAAATTGTTTTCTTCAAAAATCCCCAAATTCTGCTTAAAACTTTCAGTAAACCTTAAAAAACATTTGCTGCTGTGACAGAAGTTGATTTTGGTGCTTAATTTTGACACAGAACTCTCCGGAAATATATTTAACCGTATGAAAAATTCTGTAAGCCCTGGACCTTAAAAATCGGGCAAAAATTTTTTTCTTCAAAAATCCCCAAATTTGGCTTAAAACTTTCAGTAAACCTTAAAAAAGATTTGCTGAGGTGACAGAAGTTGATTTTGGTGCTTAATATTGACACAGATCTCTCCGGAAATATATTTACCCGTATGAAAATTTCTGTAAGCCCCGGAACTTAAGAATCGGCCAAAAAATTTTATCTTCAAAAATCCCCAAATTCTGCTTAAAACTTTCAGTAAACCTTAAAAAAGATTTGCTGCGGTGACGGAAGTTGATTTTGGTGCTTAATTTTGACACAGAACTCTCCGGAAATATATTTACTCGTATGAAAAATTCTGTAAGCCCCGGACCTTAAAAATCGGGCAAAAATTTTTTTCTTCAAAAATCTCCAAATTCTGCTTAAAACTTTCAGTAAACCTTAAAAAAGATTTGCTGCGGTGACAGAAGTTGATTTTGGTGCTTAATTTTGACACAGAACTCTCCGGAAATATATTTACCCGTATGAAAATTTCTGTAAGCCCCGGATCTTAAAAATCGGGCAAAAAAATTTTTCTTCAAAAATCCCCAAATTCTGCTTAAAACTTTCAGTAAACCTTATAAAAGATTTGCTGCGGTGACAGAAGTTGATTTTGGTGCTTAATTTTGACACAGAACTCTCCGGAAATATATTTACCCGTATGAAAAATTCTGTAAGCCCCGAACCATAAAAATCGGCCAAAAAAATTTTTCTTCAAAAATCCCCAAATTCTGCTTAAAACTTTCAGTAAACCTTAAAAAACATTTGCTGCGGTGACAGAAGTTGATTTTGGTGCTTAATTTTGACACAGAACTCTCCGGAAATATATTTACCCGTATGAAAAATTCTGTAAGCCCCGGACCTTAAAAATTGGGAAAAAATTTTTTTCTTCAAAAATCCCCAAATTTTGCTTAAAACTTTCAGTAAACCTTAAAAAAGATTTGCTGCGGTGACAGAAGTTGATTTTGGTGCTTAATATTGACACAGAACTCTCCGGAAATATATTTACCCGTATGAAAAATTCTGTAAGCCCCGGACCTTAAAAATCGGGCAAAAATTTTTTTCTTCAAAAATCCCCAAATTCTGCTTAAAACTTTCAGTAAACCTTAAAAAAGATTTGCTGAGGTGACAGAAGTTGATTTTGGTACTTAATTTTGACACAGATCTCTCCGGAAATATATTTACCCGTATGAAAAATTCTGTAAGCCCCGGACCTTAAAAATCGGGCAAAAATTTTTTTCTTCAAAAATCCCAAAATTCTGCTTAAAACTTTCAGTAAACCTTAAAAAAGATTTGCTGCGGTGACAGAAGTTGATTTTGGTGCTTAATTTTGACACAGAACTCTCCGGAAATATATTTACCCGTATGAAAATTTCTGTAAGCCCCGGAACTTAAAAATCAGCCAAAAAATTTTTTCTTCAAAAATCCCCAAAATCTGCTTAAAACTTTCAGTAAACCTTAAAAAAGATTTGCTGTGGTGACAGAAGTTGATTTTGGTGCTTAATTTTGACACAGAACTCTCCGGAAATATATTTACCCGTATGAAAAATTCTGTAAGCCCCGGACCTTAAAAATCGGGCAAAAATTTTTTTCTTCAAAAATCCCCAAATTCTGCTTAAAACTTTCAGTAAACCTTAAAAAAGATTTGCTGCGGTGACAGAAGTTGATTTTGGTGCTTAATTTTGACACAGAACTCTCCGGAAATATATTTACCCGTTTGAGAAATTCTGTAAGCCCCGGACCTTAAAAATCGGCCAAAAAATTTGTTCTTCAAAAATCCCCAAATTCTGCTTAAAACTTTCAGTAAACCTTAAAAAAGATTTGCTGCGGTGACAGAAGTTGATTTTGGTGCTTAATTTTGACACAGAACTCTCCGGAAATATATTTACCCGTATGAAAAATTCTGTAAGCCCCGGACCTTAAAAAGCGGGCAAAAAATTTTTTCTTCAAAAATCCCCAAATTCTGCTTAAAACTTTCAGTAAACCTTAAAAAAGATTTGCTGAGGTGACAGAAGTTGATTTTGGTACTTAATTTTGACACAGATCTCTCCGGAATTATATTTACCCGTATGAAAAATTCTGTAAGCCCCGGACCTTAAAAATCGGGCAAAAATTTTTTTCTTCAAAAATCCCCAAATTCTGCTTAAAACTTTCAGTAAACCTTAAAAAAGATTTGCTGCAGTGACAGAAGTTGATTTTGGTGCTTAATTTTGACACAGAACTCTCCGGAAATATATTTACCCGTATGAAAATTTCTGTAAGCTCCGGAACTTAAAAATCGGCCAAAAAATTTTTTCTTCAAAAATCCCCAAATTCTGCTTAAAACTTTCAGTATACCTTAAAAAAGATTTGCTGCAGTGACAGAAGTTGATTTTGGTGCTTAATTTTGACACAGAACTCTCCAGAAATATATTTACCCATATGAAAAATTCTGTAAGCCCCGGACTTTAAAAATCGTCCAAAAATTTTTTTCTTCAAAAATCCCCAAATTCTGCTTAAAACTTTCAGTAAACCTTAAAAAAGATTTGCTGCAGTGACAGAAGTTGATTTTGGTGCTTAATTTTGACACAGAACTCTCCAGAAATATATTTACCCGTATGAAAAATTCTGTAAGCCCCGTACCTTAAAAATCAGCCAAAAATTTTATTCTTCAAAAATCCCCAAATTCTGCTTAAAACTTTCAGTAAACCTTAAAAAAGATTTGCTGCAGTGACAGAAGTTGATTTTGGTGCCTAATTTTGACACAGAACTCTCCGGAAATATATTTACCCGTATGAAAAATTCTGTAAGCCGCGGACCTTAAAAATCGGCCAAAAATTTTTTTCTTCAAAAATCCCCAAATTCTGCTTAAAACTTTCAGTAAACCTTAAAAAAGATTTGCTGAGGTGACAGAAGTTGATTTTGGTACTTAATTTTGACACAGATCTCTCCGGAAATATATTTACCCGTATGAAAAATTCTGTAAGCCCCGGACCTTAAAAATCGGCCAAAAATTTTTTTCTTCAAAAATCCCCAAATTCTGCTTAAAACTTTCAGTGAACCTTAAAAAAGATTTGCTGCGGTGACAGAAGTTGATTTTGGTGCTTAATTTTGACACAGAACTCTCCGGAAATATATTTACCCGTATGAATAATTCTGTAAGCCCCGGACCTTAAAAATCGGCCCAAAATTTTTTTCTTCAAAAATCCCCAAATTCTGCTTAAAACTTTCTGTAAACCTTAAAAAAGATTTGCTGCGGTGACAGAAGTTGATTTTGGTGCTTAATTTTGACACAGAACTCTCCGGAAATATATTTACCCGTATGAAAAATTCTGTAAGCCCCGGACCTTAAAAATCGGCCCAAAATTTTTTTCTTCAAAAATCCCCAAATTCTGCTTAAAACTTTCTGTAAACCTTAAAAAAGATTTGCTGCGGTGACAGAAGTTGATTTTGGTGCTTAATTTTGACACAGAACTCTCCGGAAATATATTTACCCGTATGAAAATTTCTGTAAGCCCCGGATCTTAAAAATCGGGCAAAAATATTTTTCTTCAAAAATCCCCAAATTCTGCTTAAAACTTTCAGTAAACCTTATAAAAGATTTGCTGCGGTGACAGAAGTTGATTTTGGTGCTTAATTTTGACACAGAACTCTCCGGAAATATATTTAACCGTATGAAAAATTCTGTAAGCCCCGAACCTTAAAAATCGGCCAAAAAATTTTTTCTTCAAAAATCCCCAAATTCTGCTTAAAACTTTCAGTAAACCTTAAAAAACATTTGCTGCGGTGACAGAAGTTGATTTTGGTGCTTAATTTTGACACAGAACTCTCCGGAAATATATTTACCCGTATGAAAAATTCTGTAAGCCCCGGACCTAAAAAATTGGGCAAAAATTTTTTTCTTCAAAAATCCCCAAATTCTGCTTAAAACTTTCAGTAAACCTTAAAAAAGATTTGCTGAGGTGACAGAAGTTGATTTTGGTGCTTAATATTGACACAGAACTCTCCGGAAATATATTTACCCGTATGAAAAATTCTGTAAGCCCTGGACCTTAAAAATAGGGCAAAAATTTTTTTCTTCAAAAATCCCCAAATTCTGCTTAAAACTTTCAGTAAACCTTAAAAAAGATTTGCTGAGGTGACAGAAGTTGATTTTGGTACTTAATTTTGACACAGATCTCTCCGGAAATATATTTACCCGTATGAAAAATTCTGTAAGCCCCGGAACATAAAAATCAGCCAAAAAATTTTTTCTTCAAAAATCCCCAAAATCTGCTTAAAACTTTCAGTAAACCTTAAAAAAGATTTGCTGTGGTGACAGAAGTTGATTTTGGTGCTTAATTTTGACACAGAACTCTCCGGAAATATATTTACCCGTATGAAAAATTCTGTAAGCCCCGGACCTTAAAAATCGGGCAAAATTTTTTTTCTTCAAAAATCCCCAAATTCTGCTTAAAACTTTCAGTAAACCTTAAAAAAGATTTGCTGAGGTGACAGAAGTTGATTTTGGTGCTTAATATTGACACAGATCTCTCCACAAATATATTTACCCGTATGAAAAATTCTGTAAGGCCCGGACCTTAAAAATCGGGCAAAAATTTTTTTCTTCAAAAATCTCCAAATTCTGCTTAAAACTTTCAGTAAACCTTAAAAAAGATTTGCTGCGGTGACGGAAGTTGATTTTGGTGCTTAATTTTGACACAGAACTCTCCGGAAATATATTTACCCGTATGAAAAATTCTGTAAGCCGCGGACCTTAAAAATCGGCCAAAAATTTTTTTCTTCAAAAATCCCCAAATTCTGCTTAAAACTTTCAGTAAACCTTAAAAATGATTTGCTGAGGTGACAGAAGTTGATTTTGGTGCTTAATTTTGACACAGATCTCTCCGGAAATATATTTACCCGTATGAAAAATTCTGTAAGCCCTGGACCTTAAAAATCGGCCAAAAATTTTTTTCTTCAAAAATCCCCAAATTCTGCTTAAAACTTTCAGTGAACCTTAAAAAAGATTTGCTGCGGTGACAGAAGTTGATTTTGGTGCTTAATTTTGACACAGAACTCTCCGGAAATATATTTACCCGTATGAAAAATTCTGTAAGCCCCGGACCTTAAAAATCGGGCAAAAATTTTTTTCTTCAAAAATCCCCAAATTCTGCTTAAAACTTTCAGTAAACCTTAAAAAAGATTTGCTGCGGTGACAGAAGTTGATTTTGGTGCTTAATTTTGACACAGAACTCTCCGGAAATATATTTACCCATATGAAAATTTCTGTAAGCCCCGGAACTTAAAAAGTGGCCAAAAAATTTTTTCTTCAAAAATCCCCAAATTCTGCTTAAAACTTTCAGTAAACCTTAAAAAAGATTTGCAGCGGTGACAGAAGTTGATTTTGGTGCTTAATTTTGACACAGAACTCTCCGGAAATATATTTACCCGTATGAAAAATTCTGTAAGCCCCGGACCTTAAAAATTGGGCAAAATTTTTTTTCTTCAAAAATCCCCAAATTCTGCTTAAAACTTTCAGTAAACCTTAAAAAAGATTTGCTGCGGTGACAGAAGTTGATTTTGGTGCTTAATTTTGACACAGAACTCTCCGGAAATATATTTACCCGTATGAAAAATTCTGTAAGCCCCGGACCTTAAAAATCGGCTAAAAAATTTTTTCTTCAAAAATCCCCAAAGTCTTCTTAAAACTTTCAGTAAACCTTAAAAAAGATTTGCTGCGGTGACAGAAGTTGATTTTGGTGCTTAATTTTGACACAGAACTCTCCGGAAATATATTTACCCGTATGAAAAATTCTGTAATCCCCGGACCTTAAAAATTGGGCAAAATTTTTTTCTTCAAAAATCCCCAAATTTTGCTTAAAACTTTCAGTAAACCTTAAAAAGGATTTGCTGCGGTGACAGAAGTTGATTTTGGTGCTTAATATTGACACAGAACTCTCCGGAAATATATTTACCCGTATGAAAAATTCTGTAAGCCCCGGACCTTAAAAATCGGGCAAAAATTTTTTTCTTCAAAAATCCCCAAATTCTGCTTAAAACTTTCAGTAAACCTTAAAAAAGATTTGCTGAGGTGACAGAAGTTGATTTTGGTGCTTAATTTTGACACAGAACTCTCCAGAAATATATTTACCCGTATGAAAATTTCTGTAAGCCCCGGACCTTAAAAATCGGCCAAAATTTTTTTTCATAAAAAATCCCCAAATTCTGCTTAAAACTTTCAGTAAACCTTAAAAAAGATTTGCTGCGGTGACAGAAGTTGATTTTGGTGCTTAATTTTGACACAGAACTCTCCGGAAATATATTTACCCGTATGAAAAATTCTGTAAGCCACGGACCTTAAAAATCGGCCAAAAATTTTTTTCTTCAAAAATCCCCAAATTCTGCTTAAAACTTTCAGTAAACCTTAAAAAAGATTTGCTGCGGTGACAGAAGTTGATTTTGGTGCTTAATTTTGACACAGAACTCTCCGGAAATATATTTACCCGTTTGAGAAATTCTGTAAGCCCCGGACCTTAAAAATCGGCTAAAAATTTTTTTCTTCAAAAATCCCCAAATTCTGCTTAAAACTTTCAGTAAACCTTAAAAAAGATTTGCTGCGGTGACAGAAGTTGATTTTGGTGCTTAATTTTGACACAGAACTCTCCGGAAATATATTTACCCGTATGAAAAATTCTGTAAGCCCCGGACCTTAAAAATTGGGCAAAATTTTTTTTCTTCAAAAATCCCCAAATTCTGCTTAAAACTTTCAGTAAACCTTAAAAAAGATTTGCTGAGGTGACAGAAGTTGATTTTGGTGCTTAATTATGACACAGAACTCTCCGGAAATATATTTACCCGTATGAAAATTTCTGTAAGCCCCGAACCATAAAAATCGGCCAAAAAATTTATTCTTCAAAAATCCCCAAATTCTGCTTAAAACTTTCAGTAAACCTTAAAAAAGATTTGCTGCGGTGACAGAAGTTGATTTTGGTGCTTAATTTTGACACAGAACTCTCCGGAAATATATTTACCCGTTTGAAAAATTCTATAAGCCCCAGACCTTAAAAATCGGCCCCAAAATTTTTTTTCTTCAAAAATCCCCAAATTCTGCTTAAAACTTTCAGTAAACCTTAAAAAAGATTTCCTGTAGTGACAGAAGTTGATTTTGGTGCTTAATTTTGACACAGAACTCTCCGGAAATATATTTACCCGTATGAAAATTTCTGAAAGCCCCGGAACTTAAAAATCGGGCAAAAATTTTTTTCTTCAAAAATCTCCAAATTCTGCTTAAAACTTTCAGTAAACCTTAAAAAAGATTTGCTGCGGTGACAGAAGTTGATTTTGGTGCTTAATTTTGACACAGAACTCTCCGGAAATATATTTACCCGTATGAAAATTTCTGTAAGCCCCGGATCTTAAAAATCGGGCAAAAAAATTTTTCTTCAAAAATCCCCAAATTCTGCTTAAAACTTTCAGTAAACCTTATAAAAAATTTGCTGCGGTGAAAGAAGTTGATTTTGGTGCTTAATTTTGACACAGAACTCTCCGGAAATATATTTACCCGTATGAAAAATTCTGTAAGCCCCGAACCTTAAAAATCGGCCAAAAAATTTTTTCTTCAAAAATCCCCAAATTCTGCTTAAAACTTTCAGTAAACCTTAAAAAACATTTGCTGCGGTGACAGAAGTTGATTTTGGTGCTTAATTTTGACACAGAACTCTCCGGAAATATATTTACCCGTATGAAAAATTCTGTAAGCCCCGGACCTTAAAAATTGGGCAAAAATTTTTTTCTTCAAAAATCCCCAAATTTTGCTTAAAACTTTCAGTAAACCTTAAAAAAGATTTGCTGCGGTGACAGAAGTTGATTTTGGTGCTTAATATTGACACAGAACTCTCTGGAAATATATTTACCCGTATGAAAAATTCTGTAAGCCCCGGACCTTAAAAATCGGGCAAAAATTTTTTTCTTCAAAAATCCCCAAATTCTGCTTAAAACTTTCAGTAAACCTTAAAAAAGATTTGCTGAGGTGACAGAAGTTGATTTTGGTACTTAATTTTGACACAGATCTCTCCGGAAATATATTTACCCGTATGAAAAATTCTGTAAGCCCCGGACCTTAAAAATTGGGCAAAAATTTTTTTCTTCAAAAATCCCAATATTCTGCTTAAAACTTTCAGTAAACCTTAAAAATGATTTGCTGCGGTGACAGAAGTTGATTTTGGTGCTTAATTTTGACACAGATCTCTCCACAAATATATTTACCCGTATGAAAAATTCTGTAAGCCCCGGACCTTAAAAATCGGGCAAAAATTTTTTTCTTCAAAAATCCCCAAATTCTGCTTAAAACTTTCAGTAAACCTTAAAAAAGATTTGCTGCGGTGACAGAAGTTGATTTTGGTGCTTAATTTTGACACAGAACTCTCCGGAAATATATTTACCCGTATGAAAAATTCTGAAAGCCCCGGACCTTAAAAATCGGGCAAAAATTTTTTTCTTCAAAAATCTCCAAATTCTGCTTCAAACTTTCAGTAAACCTTAAAAAAGATTTGCTGCGGTGACAGAAGTTGATTTTGGTGCTTAATTTTGACACAGAACTCTCCGGAAATATATTTACCCGTATGAAAATTTCTGTAAGCCCCGGACCTTAAAAATCGGGCAAAAAAAATTTTCTTCAAAAATCCCCAAATTCTGCTTAAAACTTTCAGTAAACCTTAAAAAAGATTTGCTGCGGTGACAGAAGTTGATTTTGGTGCTTAATTTTGACACAGAACTCTCCGGAAATATATTTACCCGTATGAAAAATTCTGTAAGCCCCGAACCTTAAAAATCGGCCAAAAATTGTTTTCTTCAAAAATCCCCAAATTCTGCTTAAAACTTTCAGTAAACCTTAAAAAACATTTGCTGCTGTGACAGAAGTTGATTTTGGTGCTTAATTTTGACACAGAACTCTCCGGAAATATATTTAACCGTATGAAAAATTCTGTAAGCCCTGGACCTTAAAAATCGGGCAAAAATTTTTTTCTTCAAAAATCCCCAAATTTGGCTTAAAACTTTCAGTAAACCTTAAAAAAGATTTGCTGAGGTGACAGAAGTTGATTTTGGTGCTTAATATTGACACAGATCTCTCCGGAAATATATTTACCCGTATGAAAATTTCTGTAAGCCCCGGAACTTAAGAATCGGCCAAAAAATTTTATCTTCAAAAATCCCCAAATTCTGCTTAAAACTTTCAGTAAACCTTAAAAAAGATTTGCTGCGGTGACAGAAGTTGATTTTGGTGCTTAATTTTGACACAGAACTCTCCGGAAATATATTTACCCGTATGAAAATTTCTGTAAGCCCCGGATCTTAAAAATCGGGCAAAAAAATTTTTCTTCAAAAATCCCCAAATTCTGCTTAAAACTTTCAGTAAACCTTATAAAAGATTTGCTGCGGTGACAGAAGTTGATTTTGGTGCTTAATTTTGACACAGAACTCTCCGGAAATATATTTACCCGTATGAAAAATTCTGTAAGCCCCGAACCATAAAAATCGGCCAAAAAAATTTTTCTTCAAAAATCCCCAAATTCTGCTTAAAACTTTCAGTAAACCTTAAAAAACATTTGCTGCGGTGACAGAAGTTGATTTTGGTGCTTAATTTTGACACAGAACTCTCCGGAAATATATTTACCCGTATGAAAAATTCTGTAAGCCCCGGACCTTAAAAATTGGGAAAAAATTTTTTTCTTCAAAAATCCCCAAATTTTGCTTAAAACTTTCAGTAAACCTTAAAAAAGATTTGCTGCGGTGACAGAAGTTGATTTTGGTGCTTAATATTGACACAGAACTCTCCGGAAATATATTTACCCGTATGAAAAATTCTGTAAGCCCCGGACCTTAAAAATCGGGCAAAAATTTTTTTCTTCAAAAATCCCCAAATTCTGCTTAAAACTTTCAGTAAACCTTAAAAAAGATTTGCTGAGGTGACAGAAGTTGATTTTGGTACTTAATTTTGACACAGATCTCTCCGGAAATATATTTACCCGTATGAAAAATTCTGTAAGCCCCGGACCTTAAAAATCGGGCAAAAATTTTTTTCTTCAAAAATCCCAAAATTCTGCTTAAAACTTTCAGTAAACCTTAAAAAAGATTTGCTGCGGTGACAGAAGTTGATTTTGGTGCTTAATTTTGACACAGAACTCTCCGGAAATATATTTACCCGTATGAAAATTTCTGTAAGCCCCGGAACTTAAAAATCAGCCAAAAAATTTTTTCTTCAAAAATCCCCAAAATCTGCTTAAAACTTTCAGTAAACCTTAAAAAAGATTTGCTGTGGTGACAGAAGTTGATTTTGGTGCTTAATTTTGACACAGAACTCTCCGGAAATATATTTACCCGTATGAAAAATTCTGTAAGCCCCGGACCTTAAAAATCGGGCAAAAATTTTTTTCTTCAAAAATCCCCAAATTCTGCTTAAAACTTTCAGTAAACCTTAAAAAAGATTTGCTGCGGTGACAGAAGTTGATTTTGGTGCTTAATTTTGACACAGAACTCTCCGGAAATATATTTACCCGTTTGAGAAATTCTGTAAGCCCCGGACCTTAAAAATCGGCCAAAAAATTTGTTCTTCAAAAATCCCCAAATTCTGCTTAAAACTTTCAGTAAACCTTAAAAAAGATTTGCTGCGGTGACAGAAGTTGATTTTGGTGCTTAATTTTGACACAGAACTCTCCGGAAATATATTTACCCGTATGAAAAATTCTGTAAGCCCCGGACCTTAAAAAGCGGGCAAAAAATTTTTTCTTCAAAAATCCCCAAATTCTGCTTAAAACTTTCAGTAAACCTTAAAAAAGATTTGCTGAGGTGACAGAAGTTGATTTTGGTACTTAATTTTGACACAGATCTCTCCGGAAATATATTTACCCGTATGAAAAATTCTGTAAGCCCCGGAACTTAAAAATCGGCCAAAAAATTTTTTCTTCAAAAATCCCCAAATTCTGCTTAAAACTTTCAGTATACCTTAAAAAAGATTTGCTGCAGTGACAGAAGTTGATTTTGGTGCTTAATTTTGACACAGAACTCTCCAGAAATATATTTACCCATATGAAAAATTCTGTAAGCCCCGGACTTTAAAAATCGTCCAAAAATTTTTTTCTTCAAAAATCCCCAAATTCTGCTTAAAACTTTCAGTAAACCTTAAAAAAGATTTGCTGCAGTGACAGAAGTTGATTTTGGTGCTTAATTTTGACACAGAACTCTCCAGAAATATATTTACCCGTATGAAAAATTCTGTAAGCCCCGTACCTTAAAAATCAGCCAAAAATTTTTTTCTTCAAAAATCCCCAAATTCTGCTTAAAACTTTCAGTAAACCTTAAAAAAGATTTGCTGCAGTGACAGAAGTTGATTTTGGTGCCTAATTTTGACACAGAACTCTCCGGAAATATATTTACCCGTATGAAAAATTCTGTAAGCCGCGGACCTTAAAAATCGGCCAAAAATTTTTTTCTTCAAAAATCCCCAAATTCTGCTTAAAACTTTCAGTAAACCTTAAAAAAGATTTGCTGAGGTGACAGAAGTTGATTTTGGTACTTAATTTTGACACAGATCTCTCCGGAAATATATTTACCCGTATGAAAAATTCTGTAAGCCCCGGACCTTAAAAATCGGCCAAAAATTTTTTTCTTCAAAAATCCCCAAATTCTGCTTAAAACTTTCAGTGAACCTTAAAAAAGATTTGCTGCGGTGACAGAAGTTGATTTTGGTGCTTAATTTTGACACAGAACTCTCCGGAAATATATTTACCCGTATGAAAAATTCTGTAAGCCCCGGACCTTAAAAATCGGCCCAAAATTTTTTTCTTCAAAAATCCCCAAATTCTGCTTAAAACTTTCTGTAAACCTTAAAAAAGATTTGCTGCGGTGACAGAAGTTGATTTTGGTGCTTAATTTTGACACAGAACTCTCCGGAAATATATTTACCCGTATGAAAAATTCTGTAAGCCCCGGACCTTAAAAATCGGCCCAAAATTTTTTTCTTCAAAAATCCCCAAATTCTGCTTAAAACTTTCTGTAAACCTTAAAAAAGATTTGCTGCGGTGACAGAAGTTGATTTTGGTGCTTAATATTGACACAGAACTCTCCGGAAATATATTTACCCATTTGAGAAATTCTGTAAGCCCCGGACCTTAAAAATCGGGCAAAAATTTTTTTCTTCAAAAATCCCCAAATTCTGCTTAAAACTTTCAGTAAACCTTAAAAAAGATTTGTTGCGGTGACAGAAGTTGATTTTGGTGCTTAATTATGACACAGAACTCTCCGGAAATATATTTACCCATATGAAAATTTCTGTAAGCCCCGAACCATAAAAATCGGCCAAAAAATTTATTCTTCAAAAATCCCCAAATTCTGCTTAAAACTTTCAATAAACCTTAAAAAAGATTTGCTGCAGTGACAGAAGTTGATATTGGTGCTTAATTTTGACACAGAACTCTCCGGAAATATATTTACCCGTTTGAAAAATTCTATAAGCCCCAGACCTTAAAAATCGGCCCCAAAATTTTTTTTCTTCAAAAATCCCCAAATTCTGCTTAAAACTTTCAGTAAACCTTAAAAAAGATTTCCTGTAGTGACAGAAGTTGATTTTGGTGCTTAATTTTGACACAGAACTCTCCGGAAATATATCTACTCGTATGAAAAATTCTGAAAGCCCCGGAACTTAAAAATCGGGCAAAAATTTTTTTCTTCAAAAATCTCCAAATTCTGCTTAAAACTTTCAGTAAACCTTAAAAAAGATTTGCTGCGGTGACAGAAGTTGATTTTGGTGCTTAATTTTGACACAGAACTCTCCGGAAATATATTTAACCGTATGAAAAATTCTGTAAGCCCCGAACCTTAAAAATCGGCCAAAAAATTTTTTCTTCAAAAATCCCCAAATTCTGCTTAAAACTTTCAGTAAACCTTATAAAAGATTTGCTGCGGTGACAGAAGTTGATTTTGGTGCTTAATTTTGACACAGAACTCTCCGGAAATATATTTAACCGTATGAAAAATTCTGTAAGCCCCGAACCTAAAAAATTGGGCAAAAATTTTTTTCTTCAAAAATCCCCAAATTCTGCTTAAAACTTTCAGTAAACCTTAAAAAAGATTTGCTGAGGTGACAGAAGTTGATTTTGGTGCTTAATATTGACACAGAACTCTCCGGAAATATATTTACCCGTATGAAAAATTCTGTAAGCCCTGGACCTTAAAAATAGGGCAAAAATTTTTTTCTTCAAAAATCCCCAAATTCTGCTTAAAACTTTCAGTAAACCTTAAAAAAGATTTGCTGAGGTGACAGAAGTTGATTTTGGTACTTAATTTTGACACAGATCTCTCCGGAAATATATTTACCCGTATGAAAAATTCTGTAAGCCCCGGAACATAAAAATCAGCCAAAAAATTTTTTCTTCAAAAATCCCCAAAATCTGCTTAAAACTTTCAGTAAACCTTAAAAAAGATTTGCTGTGGTGACAGAAGTTGATTTTGGTGCTTAATATTGACACAGATCTCTCCACAAATATATTTACCCGTATGAAAAATTCTGTAAGGCCCGGACCTTAAAAATCGGGCAAAAATTTTTTTCTTCAAAAATCTCCAAATTCTGCTTAAAACTTTCAGTAAACCTTAAAAAAGATTTGCTGCGGTGACGGAAGTTGATTTTGGTGCTTAATTTTGACACAGAACTCTCCGGAAATATATTTACCCGTATGAAAAATTCTGTAAGCCGCGGACCTTAAAAATCGGCCAAAAATTTTTTTCTTCAAAAATCCCCAAATTCTGCTTAAAACTTTCAGTAAACCTTAAAAATGATTTGCTGAGGTGACAGAAGTTGATTTTGGTGCTTAATTTTGACACAGATCTCTCCGGAAATATATTTACCCGTATGAAAAATTCTGTAAGCCCTGGACCTTAAAAATCGGCCAAAAATTTTTTTCTTCAAAAATCCCCAAATTCTGCTTAAAACTTTCAGTGAACCTTAAAAAAGATTTGCTGCGGTGACAGAAGTTGATTTTGGTGCTTAATTTTGACACAGAACTCTCCGGAAATATATTTACCCGTATGAAAAATTCTGTAAGCCCCGGACCTTAAAAATCGGGCAAAAATTTTTTTCTTCAAAAATCCCCAAATTCTGCTTAAAACTTTCAGTAAACCTTAAAAAAGATTTGCTGCGGTGACAGAAGTTGATTTTGGTGCTTAATTTTGACACAGAACTCTCCGGAAATATATTTACCCATATGAAAATTTCTGTAAGCCCCGGAACTTAAAAAGTGGCCAAAAAATTTTTTCTTCAAAAATCCCCAAATTCTGCTTAAAACTTTCAGTAAACCTTAAAAAAGATTTGCAGCGGTGACAGAAGTTGATTTTGGTGCTTAATTTTGACACAGAACTCTCCGGAAATATATTTACCCGTATGAAAAATTCTGTAAGCCCCGGACCTTAAAAATTGGGCAAAATTTTTTTTCTTCAAAAATCCCCAAATTCTGCTTAAAACTTTCAGTAAACCTTAAAAAAGATTTGCTGCGGTGACAGAAGTTGATTTTGGTGCTTAATTTTGACACAGAACTCTCCGGAAATATATTTACCCGTATGAAAAATTCTGTAAGCCCCGGACCTTAAAAATCGGCTAAAAAATTTTTTCTTCAAAAATCCCCAAAGTCTTCTTAAAACTTTCAGTAAACCTTAAAAAAGATTTGCTGCGGTGACAGAAGTTGATTTTGGTGCTTAATTTTGACACAGAACTCTCCGGAAATATATTTACCCGTATGAAAAATTCTGTAATCCCCGGCACCTTAAAAATTGGGCAAAATTTTTTTCTTCAAAAATCCCCAAATTTTGCTTAAAACTTTCAGTAAACCTTAAAAAGGATTTGCTGCGGTGACAGAAGTTGATTTTGGTGCTTAATATTGACACAGAACTCTCCGGAAATATATTTACCCGTATGAAAAATTCTGTAAGCCCCGGACCTTAAAAATCGGGCAAAAATTTTTTTCTTCAAAAATCCCCAAATTCTGCTTAAAACTTTCAGTAAACCTTAAAAAAGATTTGCTGAGGTGACAGAAGTTGATTTTGGTGCTTAATTTTGACACAGAACTCTCCAGAAATATATTTACCCGTATGAAAATTTCTGTAAGCCCCGGACCTTAAAAATCGGCCAAAATTTTTTTTCATAAAAAATCCCCAAATTCTGCTTAAAACTTTCAGTAAACCTTAAAAAAGATTTGCTGCGGTGACAGAAGTTGATTTTGGTGCTTAATTTTGACACAGAACTCTCCGGAAATATATTTACCCGTATGAAAAATTCTGTAAGCCACGGACCTTAAAAATCGGCCAAAAATTTTTTTCTTCAAAAATCCCCAAATTCTGCTTAAAACTTTCAGTAAACCTTAAAAAAGATTTGCTGCGGTGACAGAAGTTGATTTTGGTGCTTAATTTTGACACAGAACTCTCCGGAAATATATTTACCCGTTTGAGAAATTCTGTAAGCCCCGGACCTTAAAAATCGGCTAAAAATTTTTTTCTTCAAAAATCCCCAAATTCTGCTTAAAACTTTCAGTAAACCTTAAAAAAGATTTGCTGCGGTGACAGAAGTTGATTTTGGTGCTTAATTTTGACACAGAACTCTCCGGAAATATATTTACCCGTATGAAAAATTCTGTAAGCCCCGGACCTTAAAAATTGGGCAAAATTTTTTTTCTTCAAAAATCCCCAAATTCTGCTTAAAACTTTCAGTAAACCTTAAAAAAGATTTGCTGAGGTGACAGAAGTTGATTTTGGTGCTTAATTATGACACAGAACTCTCCGGAAATATATTTACCCGTATGAAAATTTCTGTAAGCCCCGAACCATAAAAATCGGCCAAAAAATTTATTCTTCAAAAATCCCCAAATTCTGCTTAAAACTTTCAGTAAACCTTAAAAAAGATTTGCTGCGGTGACAGAAGTTGATTTTGGTGCTTAATTTTGACACAGAACTCTCCGGAAATATATTTACCCGTTTGAAAAATTCTATAAGCCCCAGACCTTAAAAATCGGCCCCAAAATTTTTTTTCTTCAAAAATCCCCAAATTCTGCTTAAAACTTTCAGTAAACCTTAAAAAAGATTTCCTGTAGTGACAGAAGTTGATTTTGGTGCTTAATTTTGACACAGAACTCTCCGGAAATATATTTACCCGTATGAAAATTTCTGAAAGCCCCGGAACTTAAAAATCGGGCAAAAATTTTTTTCTTCAAAAATCTCCAAATTCTGCTTAAAACTTTCAGTAAACCTTAAAAAAGATTTGCTGCGGTGACAGAAGTTGATTTTGGTGCTTAATTTTGACACAGAACTCTCCGGAAATATATTTACCCGTATGAAAATTTCTGTAAGCCCCGGATCTTAAAAATCGGGCAAAAATATTTTTCTTCAAAAATCCCCAAATTCTGCTTAAAACTTTCAGTAAACCTTATAAAAGATTTGCTGCGGTGACAGAAGTTGATTTTGGTGCTTAATTTTGACACAGAACTCTCCGGAAATATATTTAACCGTATGAAAAATTCTGTAAGCCCCGAACCTTAAAAATCGGCCAAAAAATTTTTTCTTCAAAAATCCCCAAATTCTGCTTAAAACTTTCAGTAAACCTTAAAAAACATTTGCTGCGGTGACAGAAGTTGATTTTGGTGCTTAATTTTGACACAGAACTCTCCGGAAATATATTTACCCGTATGAAAAATTCTGTAAGCCCCGGACCTAAAAAATTGGGCAAAAATTTTTTTCTTCAAAAATCCCCAAATTCTGCTTAAAACTTTCAGTAAACCTTAAAAAAGATTTGCTGCGGTGACAGAAGTTGATTTTGGTGCTTAATATTGACACAGAACTCTCCGGAATATATTTACCCGTATGAAAAATTCTGTAAGCCCCGGACCTTAAAAATCGGGCAAAAATTTTTTTCTTCAAAAATCCCCAAATTCTGCTTAAAACTTTCAGTAAACCTTAAAAAAGATTTGCTGAGGTGACAGAAGTTGATTTTGGTACTTAATTTTGACACAGATCTCTCCGGAAATATATTTACCCGTATGAAAAATTCTGTAAGCCCCGGACCTTAAAAATCGGGCAAAATTTTTTTTCTTCAAAAATCCCAAAATTCTGCTTAAAACTTTCAGTAAACCTTAAAAAAGATTTGCTGCGGTGACAGAAGTTGATTTTGGTGCTTAATTTTGACACAGAGCTCTCCGGAAATATATTTACCCGTATGAAAATTTCTGTAAGCCCCGGAACATAAAAATCAGCCAAAAAATTTTTTCTTCAAAAATCCCCAAAATCTGCTTAAAACTTTCAGTAAACCTTAAAAAAGATTTGCTGTGGTGACAGAAGTTGATTTTGGTGCTTAATTTTGACACAGAACTCTCCGGAAATATATTTACCGTATGAAAAATTCTGTAAGCCCCGGACCTTAAAAATCGGGCAAAAATTTTTTTCTTCAAAAATCCCCAAATTCTGCTTAAAACTTTCAGTAAACCTTAAAAAAGATTTGCTGAGGTGACAGAAGTTGATTTTGGTGCTTAATTTTGACACAGATCTCTCCACAAATATATTTACCCGTATGAAAAATTCTGTAAGGCCCGGACCTTAAAAATCGGGCAAAATTTTTTTTCTTCAAAAATCCCAAATTTCTGCTTAAAACTTTCAGTAAACCTTAAAAAAGATTTGCTGCGGTGACGGAAGTTGATTTTGGTGCTTAATTTTGACACAGAACTCTCCGGAAATATATTTACTCGTATGAAAAATTCTGAAAGCCCCGGACCTTAAAAATCGGGCAAAAATTTTTTTCTTCAAAAATCTCCAAATTCTGCTTAAAACTTTCAGTAAACCTTAAAAAAGATTTGCTGCGGTGACAGAAGTTGATTTTGGTGCTTAATTTTGACACAGAACTCTCCGGAAATATATTTACCCGTATGAAAAATTCTGTAAGCCGTGGACCTTAAAAATCGGCCAAAAATTTTTTTCTTCAAAAATCCCTAAATTCTGCTTAAAACTTTCAGTAAACCTTAAAAATGATTTGCTGAGGTGACAGAAGTTGATTTTGGTGCTTAATTTTGACACAGATCTCTCCGGAAATATATTTACCCGTATGAAAAATTCTGTAAGCCCTGGACCTTAAAAATCGGGCAAAAATTTTTTTCTTCAAAAATCCCCAAATTCTGCTTAAAACTTTCAGTGAACCTTAAAAAAGATTTGCTGCGGTGACAGAAGTTGATTTTGGTGCTTAATTTTGACACAGAACTCTCCGGAAATATATTTACCCGTATGAAAAATTCTGTAAGCCCCGGACCTTAAAAATCGGGCAAAAATTTTTTTCTTCAAAAATCCCCAAATTCTGCTTAAAACTTTCAGTAAACCTTAAAAAAGATTTGCTGCGGTGACAGAAGTTGATTTTGGTGCTTAATTTTGACACAGAACTCTCCGGAAATATATTTACCCGTATGAAAATTTCTGTAAGCCCCGGAACTTAAAAAGTGGCCAAAAAATTTTTTCTTCAAAAATCCCCAAATTCTGCTTAAAACTTTCAGTAAACCTTAAAAAAGATTTGCAGCGGTGACAGAAGTTGATTTTGGTGCTTAATTTTGACACAGAACTCTCCGGAAATATATTTACCCGTATGAAAAATTCTGTAAGCCCCGGACCTTAAAATTTGGGCAAATTTTTTTTTCTTCAAAAATCCCCAAATTCTGCTTAAAACTTTCAGTAAACCTTAAAAAAGATTTGCTGCGGTGACAGAAGTTGATTTTGGTGCTTAATTTTGACACAGAACTCTCCGGAAATATATTTACCCATATGAAAAATTCTGTAAGCCCCGGACCTTAAAAATCGGCCAAAAAATTTTTTCTTCAAAAATCCCCAAATTCTGCTTAAAACTTTCAGTAAACCTTAAAAAAGATTTGCTGCGGTGACAGAAGTTGATTTTGGTGCTTAATTTTGACACAGAACTCTCCGGAAATATATTTACCCGTATGAAAAATTCTGTAAGCCACGGACCTTAAAAATCGGCCAAAAATTTTTTTCTTCAAAAATCCCCAAATTCTGCTTAAAACTTTCAGTAAACCTTAAAAAAGATTTGCTGCGGTGACAGAAGTTGATTTTGGTGCTTAATTTTGACACAGAACTCTCCGGAAATATATTTACCCGTTTGAGAAATTCTGTAAGCCCCGGACCTTAAAAATCGGCTAAAAATTTTTTTCTTCAAAAATCCCCAAATTCTGCTTAAAACTTTCAGTAAACCTTAAAAAAGATTTGCTGCGGTGACAGAAGTTGATTTTGGTGCTTAATTTTGACACAGAACTCTCCGGAAATATATTTACCCGTATGAAAAATTCTGTAAGCCCCGGACCTTAAAAATTGGGCAAAATTTTTTTTCTTCAAAAATCCCCAAATTCTGCTTAAAACTTTCAGTAAACCTTAAAAAAGATTTGCTGAGGTGACAGAAGTTGATTTTGGTGCTTAATTATGACACAGAACTCTCCGGAAATATATTTACCCGTATGAAAATTTCTGTAAGCCCCGAACCATAAAAATCGGCCAAAAAATTTATTCTTCAAAAATCCCCAAATTCTGCTTAAAACTTTCAGTAAACCTTAAAAAAGATTTGCTGCGGTGACAGAAGTTGATTTTGGTGCTTAATTTTGACACAGAACTCTCCGGAAATATATTTACCCGTTTGAAAAATTCTATAAGCCCCAGACCTTAAAAATCGGCCCCAAAATTTTTTTTCTTCAAAAATCCCCAAATTCTGCTTAAAACTTTCAGTAAACCTTAAAAAAGATTTCCTGTAGTGACAGAAGTTGATTTTGGTGCTTAATTTTGACACAGAACTCTCCGGAAATATATTTACCCGTATGAAAATTTCTGAAAGCCCCGGAACTTAAAAATCGGGCAAAAATTTTTTTCTTCAAAAATCTCCAAATTCTGCTTAAAACTTTCAGTAAACCTTAAAAAAGATTTGCTGCGGTGACAGAAGTTGATTTTGGTGCTTAATTTTGACACAGAACTCTCCGGAAATATATTTACCCGTATGAAAATTTCTGTAAGCCCCGGATCTTAAAAATCGGGCAAAAATATTTTTCTTCAAAAATCCCCAAATTCTGCTTAAAACTTTCAGTAAACCTTATAAAAGATTTGCTGCGGTGACAGAAGTTGATTTTGGTGCTTAATTTTGACACAGAACTCTCCGGAAATATATTTAACCGTATGAAAAATTCTGTAAGCCCCGAACCTTAAAAATCGGCCAAAAAATTTTTTCTTCAAAAATCCCCAAATTCTGCTTAAAACTTTCAGTAAACCTTAAAAAACATTTGCTGCGGTGACAGAAGTTGATTTTGGTGCTTAATTTTGACACAGAACTCTCCGGAAATATATTTACCCGTATGAAAAATTCTGTAAGCCCCGGACCTAAAAAATTGGGCAAAAATTTTTTTCTTCAAAAATCCCCAAATTCTGCTTAAAACTTTCAGTAAACCTTAAAAAAGATTTGCTGCGGTGACAGAAGTTGATTTTGGTGCTTAATATTGACACAGAACTCTCCGGAATATATTTACCCGTATGAAAAATTCTGTAAGCCCCGGACCTTAAAAATCGGGCAAAAATTTTTTTCTTCAAAAATCCCCAAATTCTGCTTAAAACTTTCAGTAAACCTTAAAAAAGATTTGCTGAGGTGACAGAAGTTGATTTTGGTACTTAATTTTGACACAGATCTCTCCGGAAATATATTTACCCGTATGAAAAATTCTGTAAGCCCCGGACCTTAAAAATCGGGCAAAATTTTTTTTCTTCAAAAATCCCAAAATTCTGCTTAAAACTTTCAGTAAACCTTAAAAAAGATTTGCTGCGGTGACAGAAGTTGATTTTGGTGCTTAATTTTGACACAGAGCTCTCCGGAAATATATTTACCCGTATGAAAATTTCTGTAAGCCCCGGAACATAAAAATCAGCCAAAAAATTTTTTCTTCAAAAATCCCCAAAATCTGCTTAAAACTTTCAGTAAACCTTAAAAAAGATTTGCTGTGGTGACAGAAGTTGATTTTGGTGCTTAATTTTGACACAGAACTCTCCGGAAATATATTTACCGTATGAAAAATTCTGTAAGCCCCGGACCTTAAAAATCGGGCAAAAATTTTTTTCTTCAAAAATCCCCAAATTCTGCTTAAAACTTTCAGTAAACCTTAAAAAAGATTTGCTGAGGTGACAGAAGTTGATTTTGGTGCTTAATTTTGACACAGATCTCTCCACAAATATATTTACCCGTATGAAAAATTCTGTAAGGCCCGGACCTTAAAAATCGGGCAAAATTTTTTTTCTTCAAAAATCCCAAATTTCTGCTTAAAACTTTCAGTAAACCTTAAAAAAGATTTGCTGCGGTGACGGAAGTTGATTTTGGTGCTTAATTTTGACACAGAACTCTCCGGAAATATATTTACTCGTATGAAAAATTCTGAAAGCCCCGGACCTTAAAAATCGGGCAAAAATTTTTTTCTTCAAAAATCTCCAAATTCTGCTTAAAACTTTCAGTAAACCTTAAAAAAGATTTGCTGCGGTGACAGAAGTTGATTTTGGTGCTTAATTTTGACACAGAACTCTCCGGAAATATATTTACCCGTATGAAAAATTCTGTAAGCCGCGGACCTTAAAAATCGGCCAAAAATTTTTTTCTTCAAAAATCCCTAAATTCTGCTTAAAACTTTCAGTAAACCTTAAAAATGATTTGCTGAGGTGACAGAAGTTGATTTTGGTGCTTAATTTTGACACAGATCTCTCCGGAAATATATTTACCCGTATGAAAAATTCTGTAAGCCCTGGACCTTAAAAATCGGGCAAAAATTTTTTTCTTCAAAAATCCCCAAATTCTGCTTAAAACTTTCAGTGAACCTTAAAAAAGATTTGCTGCGGTGACAGAAGTTGATTTTGGTGCTTAATTTTGACACAGAACTCTCCGGAAATATATTTACCCGTATGAAAAATTCTGTAAGCCCCGGACCTTAAAAATCGGGCAAAAATTTTTTTCTTCAAAAATCCCCAAATTCTGCTTAAAACTTTCAGTAAACCTTAAAAAAGATTTGCTGCGGTGACAGAAGTTGATTTTGGTGCTTAATTTTGACACAGAACTCTCCGGAAATATATTTACCCGTATGAAAATTTCTGTAAGCCCCGGAACTTAAAAAGTGGCCAAAAAATTTTTTCTTCAAAAATCCCCAAATTCTGCTTAAAACTTTCAGTAAACCTTAAAAAAGATTTGCAGCGGTGACAGAAGTTGATTTTGGTGCTTAATTTTGACACAGAACTCTCCGGAAATATATTTACCCGTATGAAAAATTCTGTAAGCCCCGGACCTTAAAATTTGGGCAAATTTTTTTTTCTTCAAAAATCCCCAAATTCTGCTTAAAACTTTCAGTAAACCTTAAAAAAGATTTGCTGCGGTGACAGAAGTTGATTTTGGTGCTTAATTTTGACACAGAACTCTCCGGAAATATATTTACCCATATGAAAAATTCTGTAAGCCCCGGACCTTAAAAATCGGCCAAAAAATTTTTTCTTCAAAAATCCCCAAATTCTGCTTAAAACTTTCAGTAAACCTTAAAAAAGATTTGCTGCGGTGACAGAAGTTGATTTTGGTGCTTAATTTTGACACAGAACTCTCCGGAAATATATTTACCCGTATGAAAAATTCTGTAATCCCCGGACCTTAAAAATTGGGCAAAATTTTTTTCTTCAAAAATCCCCAAATTTTGCTTAAAACTTTCAGTAAACCTTAAAAAAGATTTGCTGCGGTGACAGAAGTTGATTTTGGTGCTTAATATTGACACAGAACTCTCCGGAAATATATTTACCCGTATGAAAAATTCTGTAAGCCCCGGACCTTAAAAATCGGGCAAAAATTTTTTTCTTCAAAAATCCCCAAATTCTGCTTAAAACTTTCAGTAAACCTTAAAAAAGATTTGCTGAGGTGACAGAAGTTGATTTTGGTGCTTAATTTTGACACAGAACTCTCCAGAAATATATTTACCCGTATGAAAATTTCTGTAAGCCCCGGACCTTAAAAATCGGCCAAAATTTTTTTTCATAAAAAATCCCCAAATTCTGCTTAAAACTTTCAGTAAACCTTAAAAAAGATTTGCTGCGGTGACAGAAGTTGATTTTGGTGCTTAATTTTGACACAGAACTCTCCGGAAATATATTTACCCGTATGAAAAATTCTGTAAGCCACGGACCTTAAAAATCGGCCAAAAATTTTTTTCTTCAAAAATCCCCAAATTCTGCTTAAAACTTTCAGTAAACCTTAAAAAAGATTTGCTGCGGTGACAGAAGTTGATTTTGGTGCTTAATTTTGACACAGAACTCTCCGGAAATATATTTACCCGTTTGAGAAATTCTGTAAGCCCCGGACCTTAAAAATCGGCTAAAAATTTTTTTCTTCAAAAATCCCCAAATTCTGCTTAAAACTTTCAGTAAACCTTAAAAAAGATTTGCTGCGGTGACAGAAGTTGATTTTGGTGCTTAATTTTGACACAGAACTCTCCGGAAAAATATTTAACCGTATGATAAATTCTTTAAGCCCTTGACCTTAAAAATTGGGCAAAAATTTTTTTCTTCAAAAATCCCCAAATTTTGCTTAAAACTTTCATTAAAACTTAAAAAAGATTTGCTGCGGTAACAGAAGTTGATTTTGGTGCTTAATATTGACACAGAACTCTCCGGAAATATATTTACCCGTATGAAAAATTCTGTAAGCCCCGGACCTTAAAAATCGGGCAAAAATTTTTTTCTTCAAAAATCCCCAAATTCTGCTTGAAACTTTCAGTAAACCTTAAAAAAGATTTGCTGAGGTGACAGAAGTTGATTTTGGTACTTAATTTTGACACAGATCTCTCCGGAAATATATTTACCCGTATGAAAATTTCTGTAAGCCCCGGAATTTAAAAATCGGCCAAAAAATTTTATCTTCAAAAATCCCCAAATTCTGCTTAAAACTTTCAGTAAACCTTAAAAAAGATTTGCTGCGGTGACGGAAGTTGATTTTGGTGCTTAATTTTGACACAGAACTCTCCGGAAATATATTTACTCGTATGAAAAATTCTGTAAGCCCCGGACCTTAAAAATCGGGCAAAAATTTTTTTCTTCAAAAATCTCCAAATTCTGCTTAAAACTTTCAGTAAACCTTAAAAAAGATTTGCTGCGGTGACAGAAGTTGATTTTGGTGCTTAATTTTGACACAGAACTCTCCGGAAATATATTTACCCGTATGAAAATTTCTGTAAGCCCCGGACCTTAAAAATCGGGCAAAAAAATTTTTCTTCAAAAATCCCCAAATTCGGCTTAAAACTTTCAGTAAACCTTAAAAAAGATTTGCTGCGGTGACAGAAGTTGATTTTGGTGCTTAATTTTGACACAGAACTCTCCGGAAATATATTTACCCGTATGAAAAATTCTGTAAGCCCCGGACCTTAAAAATCGGGCAAAAATTTTTTTCTTCAAAAATCCCCAAATTCTTCTTAAAACTTTCAGTAAACCTTAAAAAAGATTTGCTGCGGTGACAGAAGTTGATTTTGGTGCTTAATTTTGACACAGAACTCTCCGGAAATATATTTACCCGTATGAAAATTTCTGTAAGCCCCGGACCTTAAAAATTGGGCAAAAATTTTTTTCTTCAAAAATCCCTAAATTCTGCTTAAAACTGTCAGTAAACCTTAAAAAAGATTTGCTGCGGTGACAGAAGTTGATTTTGGTGCTTAATTTTGACACAGAACTCTCCGGAAATATATTTACCCATATGAAAAATTCTGTAAGCCCCGGACCTTAAAAATCGGCCAAAAAATTTTTTCTTCAAAAATCCCCAAATTCTGCTTAAAACTTTCAGTAAACCTTAAAAAAGATTTGCTGCGGTGACAGAAGTTGATTTTGGTGCTTAATTTTGACACAGAACTCTCCGGAAATATATTTACCCGTATGAAAAATTCTGTAAGCCCCGGACCTTAAAAATCAGCCAAAAAATTTTTTCTTCAAAAATCCCCAAATTCTGCTTAAAACTTTCAGTAAACCTTAAAAAAGATTTGCTGCGGTGACAGAAGTTGATTTTGGTGCTTAATTTTGACACAGAACTCTCCGGAAATATATTTACCCGTATGAAAAATTCTGTAATCCCCGGACCTTAAAAATTGGGCAAAATTTTTTTCTTCAAAAATCCCCAAATTTTGCTTAAAACTTTCAGTAAACCTTAAAAAAGATTTGCTGCGGTGACAGAAGTTGATTTTGGTGCTTAATATTGACACAGAACTCTCCGGAAATATATTTACCCGTATGAAAAATTCTGTAAGCCCCGGACCTTAAAAATCGGGCAAAAATTTTTTTCTTCAAAAATCCCCAAATTCTGCTTAAAACTTTCAGTAAACCTTAAAAAAGATTTGCTGAGGTGACAGAAGTTGATTTTGGTGCTTAATTTTGACACAGAACTCTCCAGAAATATATTTACCCGTATGAAAATTTCTGTAAGCCCCGGACCTTAAAAATCGGCCAAAATTTTTTTTCATAAAAAATCCCCAAATTCTGCTTAAAACTTTCAGTAAACCTTAAAAAAAGATTTGCTGCGGTGACAGAAGTTGATTTTGGTGCTTAATTTTGACACAGAACTCTCCGGAAATATATTTACCCGTATGAAAAATTCTGTAAGCCACGGACCTTAAAAATCGGCCAAAAATTTTTTTCTTCAAAAATCCCCAAATTCTGCTTAAAACTTTCAGTAAACCTTAAAAAAGATTTGCTGCGGTGACAGAAGTTGATTTTGGTGCTTAATTTTGACACAGAACTCTCCGGAAATATATTTACCCGTTTGAGAAATTCTGTAAGCCCCGGACCTTAAAAATCGGCTAAAAATTTTTATCTTCAAAAATCCCCAAATTCTGCTTAAAACTTTCAGTAAACCTTAAAAAAGATTTGCTGCGGTGACAGAAGTTGATTTTGGTGCTTAATTTTGACACAGAACTCTCCGGAAATATATTTAACCGTATGATAAATTCTTTAAGCCCTTGACCTTAAAAATTGGGCAAAAATTTTTTTCTTCAAAAATCCCCAAATTTTGCTTAAAACTTTCATTAAAACTTAAAAATGATTTGCTGCGGTAACAGAAGTTGATTTTGGTGCTTAATATTGACACAGAACTCTCCGGAAATATATTTACCCGTATGAAAAATTCTGTAAGCCCCGGACCTTAAAAATCGGGCAAAAATTTTTTTCTTCAAAAATCCCCAAATTCTGCTTGAAACTTTCAGTAAACCTTAAAAAAGATTTGCTGAGGTGACAGAAGTTGATTTTGGTACTTAATTTTGACACAGATCTCTCCGGAAATATATTTACCCGTATGAAAATTTCTGTAAGCCCCGGAATTTAAAAATCGGCCAAAAAATTTTATCTTCAAAAATCCCCAAATTCTGCTTAAAACTTTCAGTAAACCTTAAAAAAGATTTGCTGCGGTGACGGAAGTTGATTTTGGTGCTTAATTTTGACACAGAACTCTCCGGAAATATATTTACTCGTATGAAAAATTCTGTAAGCCCCGGACCTTAAAAATCGGGCAAAAATTTTTTTCTTCAAAAATCTCCAAATTCTGCTTAAAACTTTCAGTAAACCTTAAAAAAGATTTGCTGCGGTGACAGAAGTTGATTTTGGTGCTTAATTTTGACACAGAACTCTCCGGAAATATATTTACCCGTATGAAAATTTCTGTAAGCCCCGGACCTTAAAAATCGGGCAAAAAAATTTTTCTTCAAAAATCCCCAAATTCTGCTTAAAACTTTCAGTAAACCTTAAAAAAGATTTGCTGCGGTGACAGAAGTTGATTTTGGTGCTTAATTTTGACACAGAACTCTCCGGAAATATATTTACCCGTATGAAAAATTCTGTAAGCCCCGGACCTTAAAAATCGGGCAAAAAATTTTTTCTTCAAAAATCCCCAAATTCTTCTTAAAACTTTCAGTAAACCTTAAAAAAGATTTGCTGCGGTGACAGAAGTTGATTTTGGTGCTTAATTTTGACACAGAACTCTCCGGAAATATATTTACCCGTATGAAAATTTCTGTAAGCCCCGGACCTTAAAAATTGGGCAAAAATTTTTTTCTTCAAAAATCCCTAAATTCTGCTTAAAACTGTCAGTAAACCTTAAAAAAGATTTGCTGCGGTGACAGAAGTTGATTTTGGTGCTTAATTTTGACACAGAACTCTCCGGAAATATATTTACCCATATGAAAAATTCTGAAAGCCCCGGACCTTAAAAATCGGCCAAAAAATTTTTTCTTCAAAAATCCCCAAATTCTGCTTAAAACTTTCAGTAAACCTTAAAAAAGATTTGCTGCGGTGACAGAAGTTGATTTTGGTGCTTAATTTTGACACAGAACTCTCCGGAAATATATTTACCCGTTTGAGAAATTCTGTAAGCCCTGGACCTTAAAAATCGGCCAAAAAATTTGTTCTTCAAAAATCCCCAAATTCTGCTTAAAACTTTCAGTAAACCTTAAAAAAGATTTGCTGAGGTGACAGAAGTTGATTTTGGTACTTAATTTTGACACAGATCTCTCCGGAAATATATTTACCCGTATGAAAAATTCTGTAAGCCCCGGACCTTAAAAATCGGGCAAAAATTTTTTTCTTCAAAAATCCCCAAATTCTGCTTAAAACTTTCAGTGAACCTTAAAAAAGATTTGCTGCGGTGACAGAAGTTGATTTTGGTGCTTAATTTTGACACAGAACTCTCCGGAAATATATTTACCCGTATGAAAAATTCTGTAAGCCCCGGACCTTAAAAATCGGCCAAAATTTTTTTTCATAAAAAATCCCCAAATTCTGCTTAAAACTTTCAGTAAACCTTAAAAAAAGATTTGCTGCGGTGACAGAAGTTGATTTTGGTGCTTAATTTTGACACAGAACTCTCCGGAAATATATTTACCCGTATGAAAAATTCTGTAAGCCACGGACCTTAAAAATCGGCCAAAAATTTTTTTCTTCAAAAATCCCCAAATTCTGCTTAAAACTTTCAGTAAACCTTAAAAAAGATTTGCTGCGGTGACAGAAGTTGATTTTGGTGCTTAATTTTGACACAGAACTCTCCGGAAATATATTTACCCGTTTGAGAAATTCTGTAAGCCCCGGACCTTAAAAATCGGCTAAAAATTTTTATCTTCAAAAATCCCCAAATTCTGCTTAAAACTTTCAGTAAACCTTAAAAAAGATTTGCTGCGGTGACAGAAGTTGATTTTGGTGCTTAATTTTGACACAGAACTCTCCGGAAATATATTTAACCGTATGATAAATTCTTTAAGCCCTTGACCTTAAAAATTGGGCAAAAATTTTTTTCTTCAAAAATCCCCAAATTTTGCTTAAAACTTTCATTAAAACTTAAAAATGATTTGCTGCGGTAACAGAAGTTGATTTTGGTGCTTAATATTGACACAGAACTCTCCGGAAATATATTTACCCGTATGAAAAATTCTGTAAGCCCCGGACCTTAAAAATCGGGCAAAAATTTTTTTCTTCAAAAATCCCCAAATTCTGCTTGAAACTTTCAGTAAACCTTAAAAAAGATTTGCTGAGGTGACAGAAGTTGATTTTGGTACTTAATTTTGACACAGATCTCTCCGGAAATATATTTACCCGTATGAAAATTTCTGTAAGCCCCGGAATTTAAAAATCGGCCAAAAAATTTTATCTTCAAAAATCCCCAAATTCTGCTTAAAACTTTCAGTAAACCTTAAAAAAGATTTGCTGCGGTGACGGAAGTTGATTTTGGTGCTTAATTTTGACACAGAACTCTCCGGAAATATATTTACTCGTATGAAAAATTCTGTAAGCCCCGGACCTTAAAAATCGGGCAAAAATTTTTTTCTTCAAAAATCTCCAAATTCTGCTTAAAACTTTCAGTAAACCTTAAAAAAGATTTGCTGCGGTGACAGAAGTTGATTTTGGTGCTTAATTTTGACACAGAACTCTCCGGAAATATATTTACCCGTATGAAAATTTCTGTAAGCCCCGGACCTTAAAAATCGGGCAAAAAAATTTTTCTTCAAAAATCCCCAAATTCTGCTTAAAACTTTCAGTAAACCTTAAAAAAGATTTGCTGCGGTGACAGAAGTTGATTTTGGTGCTTAATTTTGACACAGAACTCTCCGGAAATATATTTACCCGTATGAAAAATTCTGTAAGCCCCGGACCTTAAAAATCGGGCAAAAATTTTTTTCTTCAAAAATCCCCAAATTCTTCTTAAAACTTTCAGTAAACCTTAAAAAAGATTTGCTGCGGTGACAGAAGTTGATTTTGGTGCTTAATTTTGACACAGAACTCTCCGGAAATATATTTACCCGTATGAAAATTTCTGTAAGCCCCGGACCTTAAAAATTGGGCAAAAATTTTTTTCTTCAAAAATCCCTAAATTCTGCTTAAAACTGTCAGTAAACCTTAAAAAAGATTTGCTGCGGTGACAGAAGTTGATTTTGGTGCTTAATTTTGACACAGAACTCTCCGGAAATATATTTACCCATATGAAAAATTCTGAAAGCCCCGGACCTTAAAAATCGGCCAAAAAATTTTTTCTTCAAAAATCCCCAAATTCTGCTTAAAACTTTCAGTAAACCTTAAAAAAGATTTGCTGCGGTGACAGAAGTTGATTTTGGTGCTTAATTTTGACACAGAACTCTCCGGAAATATATTTACCCGTTTGAGAAATTCTGTAAGCCCCGGACCTTAAAAATCGGCCAAAAAATTTGTTCTTCAAAAATCCCCAAATTCTGCTTAAAACTTTCAGTAAACCTTAAAAAAGATTTGCTGCGGTGACAGAAGTTGATTTTGGTGCTTAATTTTGACACAGAACTCTCCGGAAATATATTTACCCGTATGAAAAATTCTGTAAGCCCCGGACCTTAAAAAGCGGGCAAAAATTTTTTTCTTCAAAAATCCCCAAATTCTGCTTAAAACTTTCAGTAAACCTTAAAATAGATTTGCTGAGGTGACAGAAGTTGATTTTGGTACTTAATTTTGACACAGATCTCTCCGGAAATATATTTACCCGTATGAAAAATTCTGTAAGCCCCGGACCTTAAAAATCGGGCAAAAATTTTTTTCTTCAAAAATCCCCAAATTCTGCTTAAAACTTTCAGTATACCTTAAAAAAGATTTGCTGCAGTGACAGAAGTTGATTTTGGTGCTTAATTTTGACACAGAACTCTCCAGAAATATATTTACCCGTATGAAAAATTCTGTAAGCCGCGGACCTTAAAAATCGGCCAAAAATTTTTTTCTTCAAAAATCCCCAAATTCTGCTTAAAACTTTCAGTAAACCTTAAAAAAGATTTGCTGAGGTGACAGAAGTTGATTTTGGTACTTAATTTTGACACAGATCTCTCCGGAAATATATTTACCCGTATGAAAAATTCTGTAAGCCCCGGACCTTAAAAATCGGCCAAAAATTTTTTTCTTCAAAAATCCCCAAATTCTGCTTAAAACTTTCAGTGAACCTTAAAAAAGATTTGCTGCGGTGACAGAAGTTGATTTTGGTGCTTAATTTTGACACAGAACTCTCCGGAAATATATTTACCCGTATGAAAAATTCTGTAAGCCCCGGACCTTAAAAATCGGCCCAAAATTTTTTTCTTCAAAAATCACCCAAATTCTGCTTAAAACTTTCAGTAAACCTTAAAAAAGATTTGCTGCGGTGACAGAAGTTGATTTTGGTGCTTAATTTTGACACAGAACTCTCCGGAAATATATTTACCCGTTTGAGAAATTCTGTAAGCCCCGGACCTTAAAAATCGGGCTAAATTTTTTTTCTTCAAAAATCCCCAAATTCTGCTTAAAACTTTCTGTAAACCTTAAAAAAGATTTGCTGCGGTGACAGAAGTTGATTTTGGTGCTTAATATTGACACAGAACTCTCCGGAAATATATTTACCCATTTGAGAAATTCTGTAAGCCCCGGACCTTAAAAATCGGGCAAAAATTTTTTTCTTCAAAAATCCCCAAATTCTGCTTAAAACTTTCAGTAAACCTTAAAAAAGATTTGCTGCAGTGACAGAAGTTGATTTTGGTGCTTAATTTTGACACAGAACTCTCCGGAAATATATTTACCCGTATGAAAAATTCTGTAAGCCGCGGACCTTAAAAATCGGCCAAAAATTTTTTTCTTCAAAAATCCCCAAATTCTGCTTAAAACTTTCAGTAAACCTTAAAAAAGATTTGCTGAGGTGACAGAAGTTGATTTTGGTACTTAATTTTGACACAGATCTCTCCGGAAATATATTTACCCGTATGAAAAATTCTGTAAGCCCCGGACCTTAAAAATCGGCCAAAAATTTTTTTCTTCAAAAATCCCCAAATTCTGCTTAAAACTTTCAGTGAACCTTAAAAAAGATTTGCTGCGGTGACAGAAGTTGATTTTGGTGCTTAATTTTGACACAGAACTCTCTGGAAATATATTTACCCGTATGAAAAATTCTGTAAGCCCCGGACCTTAAAAATCGGCCCAAAATTTTTTTCTTCAAAAATCCCCAAATTCTGCTTAAAACTTTCAGTAAACCTTAAAAAAGATTTGCTGCGGTGACAGAAGTTGATTTTGGTGCTTAATTTTGACACAGAACTCTCCGGAAATATATTTACCCGTTTGAGAAATTCTGTAAGCCCCGGACCTTAAAAATCGGGCAAAATTTTTTTTCTTCAAAAATCCCCAAATTCTGCTTAAAACTTTCTGTAAACCTTAAAAAAGATTTGCTGCGGTGACAGAAGTTGATTTTGGTGCTTAATATTGACACAGAACTCTCCGGAAATATATTTACCCATTTGAGAAATTCTGTAAGCCCCGGACCTTAAAAATCGGGCAAAAATTTTTTTCTTCAAAAATCCCCAAATTCTGCTTAAAACTTTCAGTAAACCTTAAAAAAGATTTGTTGCGGTGACAGAAGTTGATTTTGGTGCTTAATTATGACACAGAACTCTCCGGAAATATATTTACCCGTATGAAAATTTCTGTAAGCCCCGAACCATAAAAATCGGCCAAAAAATTTATTCTTCAAAAATCCCCAAATTCTGCTTAAAACTTTCAATAAACCTTAAAAAAGATTTGCTGCGGTGACAGAAGTTGATTTTGGTGCTTAATTTTGACACAGAACTCTCCGGAAATATATTTACCCATTTGAAAAATTCTATAAGCCCCAGACCTTAAAAATTGGCCCCAAAATTTTTTTTCTTCAAAAATCCCCAAATTCTGCTTAAAACTTTCAGTAAACCTTAAAAAAGATTTCCTGTAGTGACAGAAGTTGATTTTGGTGCTTAATTTTGACACAGAACTCTCCGGAAATATATCTACTCGTATGAAAAATTCTGAAAGCCCCGGAACTTAAAAATCGGGCAAAAATTTTTTTCTTCAAAAATCTCCAAATTCTGCTTAAAACTTTCAGTAAACCTTAAAAAAGATTTGCTGTGGTGACAGAAGTTGATTTTGGTGCTTAATTTTGACACAGAACTCTCCGGAAATATATTTACCCGTATGAAAATTTCTGTAAGCCCCGGATCTTAAAAATCGGGCAAAAATATTTTTCTTCAAAAATCCCCAAATTCTGCTTAAAACTTTCAGTAAACCTTATAAAAGATTTGCTGCGGTGACAGAAGTTGATTTTGGTGCTTAATTTTGACACAGAACTCTCCGGAAATATATTTAACCGTATGAAAAATTCTGTAAGCCCCGAACCTTAAAAATCGGCCAAAAAATTTTTTCTTCAAAAATCCCCAAATTCTGCTTAAAACTTTCAGTAAACCTTAAAAAACATTTGCTGCGGTGACAGAAGTTGATTTTGGTGCTTAATTTTGACACAGAACTCTCCGGAAATATATTTACTCGTATGAAAAATTCTGTAAGCCCCGGACCTTAAAAATCGGGCAAAAATTTTTTTCTTCAAAAATCTCCAAATTCTGCTTAAAACTTTCAGTAAACCTTAAAAAAGATTTGCTGCGGTGACAGAAGTTGATTTTGGTGCTTAATTTTGACACAGAACTCTCCGGAAATATATTTACCCGTATGAAAATTTCTGTAAGCCCCGGACCTTAAAAATCGGGCAAAAAAATTTTTCTTCAAAAATCCCCAAATTCGGCTTAAAACTTTCAGTAAACCTTAAAAAAGATTTGCTGCGGTGACAGAAGTTGATTTTGGTGCTTAATTTTGACACAGAACTCTCCGGAAATATATTTACCCGTATGAAAAATTCTGTAAGCCCCGGACCTTAAAAATCGGGCAAAAATTTTTTTCTTCAAAAATCCCCAAATTCTTCTTAAAACTTTCAGTAAACCTTAAAAAAGATTTGCTGCGGTGACAGAAGTTGATTTTGGTGCTTAATTTTGACACAGAACTCTCCGGAAATATATTTACCCGTATGAAAATTTCTGTAAGCCCCGGACCTTAAAAATTGGGCAAAAATTTTTTTCTTCAAAAATCCCTAAATTCTGCTTAAAACTGTCAGTAAACCTTAAAAAAGATTTGCTGCGGTGACAGAAGTTGATTTTGGTGCTTAATTTTGACACAGAACTCTCCGGAAATATATTTACCCATATGAAAAATTCTGTAAGCCCCGGACCTTAAAAATCGGCCAAAAAAATTTTTCTTCAAAAATCCCCAAATTCTGCTTAAAACTTTCAGTAAACCTTAAAAAAGATTTGCTGCGGTGACAGAAGTTGATTTTGGTGCTTAATTTTGACACAGAACTCTCCGGAAATATATTTACCCGTTTGAGAAATTCTGTAAGCCCCGGACCTTAAAAATCGGCCAAAAAATTTGTTCTTCAAAAATCCCCAAATTCTGCTTAAAACTTTCAGTAAACCTTAAAAAAGATTTGCTGCGGTGACAGAAGTTGATTTTGGTGCTTAATTTTGACACAGAACTCTCCGGAAATATATTTACCCGTATAAAAAATTCTGTAATCCCCGGACCTTAAAAATTGGGCAAAATTTTTTTCTTCAAAAATCCCCAAATTTTGCTTAAAACTTTCAGTAAACCTTAAAAAAGATTTGCTGCGGTGACAGAAGTTGATTTTGGTGCTTAATATTGACACAGAACTCTCCGGAAATATATTTACCCGTATGAAAAATTCTGTAAGCCCCGGACCTTAAAAATCGGCCAAAAAATTTTTTCTTCAAAAATCCCCAAATTCTGCTTAAAACTTTCAGTAAACCTTAAAAAAGATTTGCTGCGGTGACAGAAGTTGATTTTGGTGCTTAATTTTGACACAGAACTCTCCGGAAATATATTTACCCGTTTGAGAAATTCTGTAAGCCCCGGACCTTAAAAATCGGCCAAAAAATTTGTTCTTCAAAAATCCCCAAATTCTGCTTAAAACTTTCAGTAAACCTTAAAAAAGATTTGCTGCGGTGACAGAAGTTGATTTTGGTGCTTAATTTTGACACAGAACTCTCCGGAAATATATTTACCCGTATGAAAAATTCTGTAAGCCCCGGACCTTAAAATTTGGGCAAAATTTTTTTTCTTCAAAAATCCCCAAATTCTGCTTAAAACTTTCAGTAAACCTTAAAAAAGATTTGCTGCGGTGACAGAAGTTGATTTTGGTGCTTAATTTTGACACAGAACTCTCCGGAAATATATTTACCCGTATGAAAAATTCTGTAATCCCCGGACCTTAAAAATTGGGCAAAATTTTTTTCTTCAAAAATCCCCAAATTTTGCTTAAAACTTTCAGTAAACCTTAAAAAAGATTTGCTGCGGTGACAGAAGTTGATTTTGGTGCTTAATATTGACACAGAACTCTCCGGAAATATATTTACCCGTATGAAAAATTCTGTAAGCCCCGGACCTTAAAAATCGGGCAAAAATTTTTTTCTTCAAAAATCCCCAAATTCTGCTTAAAACTTTCAGTAAACCTTAAAAAAGATTTGCTGAGGTGACAGAAGTTGATTTTGGTGCTTAATTTTGACACAGAACTCTCCAGAAATATATTTACCCGTATGAAAATTTCTGTAAGCCCCGGACCTTAAAAATCGGCCAAAATTTTTTTTCATAAAAAATCCCCAAATTCTGCTTAAAACTTTCAGTAAACCTTAAAAAAGATTTGCTGCGGTGACAGAAGTTGATTTTGGTGCTTAATTTTGACACAGAACTCTCCGGAAATATATTTACCCGTATGAAAAATTCTGTAAGCCACGGACCTTAAAAATCGGCCAAAAATTTTTTTCTTCAAAAATCCCCAAATTCTGCTTAAAACTTTCAGTAAACCTTAAAAAAGATTTGCTGCGGTGACAGAAGTTGATTTTGGTGCTTAATTTTGACACAGAACTCTCCGGAAATATATTTACCCGTTTGAGAAATTCTGTAAGCCCCGGACCTTAAAAATCGGCTAAAAATTTTTATCTTCAAAAATCCCCAAATTCTGCTTAAAACTTTCAGTAAACCTTAAAAAAGATTTGCTGCGTTGACAGAAGTTGATTTTGGTGCTTAATTTTGACACAGAACTCTCCGGAAATATATTTAACCGTATGATAAATTCTTTAAGCCCTTGACCTTAAAAATTGGGCAAAAATTTTTTTCTTCAAAAATCCCCAAATTTTGCTTAAAACTTTCATTAAAACTTAAAAAAGATTTGCTGCGGTAACAGAAGTTGATTTTGGTGCTTAATATTGACACAGAACTCTCCGGAAATATATTTACCCGTATGAAAAATTCTGTAAGCCCCGGACCTTAAAAATCGGGCAAAAATTTTTTTCTTCAAAAATCCCCAAATTCTGCTTGAAACTTTCAGTAAACCTTAAAAAAGATTTGCTGAGGTGACAGAAGTTGATTTTGGTACTTAATTTTGACACAGATCTCTCCGGAAATATATTTACCCGTATGAAAATTTCTGTAAGCCCCGGAATTTAAAAATCGGCCAAAAAATTTTATCTTCAAAAATCCCCAAATTCTGCTTAAAACTTTCAGTAAACCTTAAAAAAGATTTGCTGCGGTGACGGAAGTTGATTTTGGTGCTTAATTTTGACACAGAACTCTCCGGAAATATATTTACTCGTATGAAAAATTCTGTAAGCCCCGGACCTTAAAAATCGGGCAAACATTTTTTTCTTCAAAAATCTCCAAATTCTGCTTAAAACTTTCAGTAAACCTTAAAAAAGATTTGCTGCGGTGACAGAAGTTGATTTTGGTGCTTAATTTTGACACAGAACTCTCCGGAAATATATTTACCCGTATGAAAATTTCTGTAAGCCCCGGACCTTAAAAATCGGGCAAAAAAATTTTTCTTCAAAAATCCCCAAATTCTGCTTAAAACTTTCAGTAAACCTTAAAAAAGATTTGCTGCGGTGACAGAAGTTGATTTTGGTGCTTAATTTTGACACAGAACTCTCCGGAAATATATTTACCCGTATGAAAAATTCTGTAAGCCCCGGACCTTAAAAATCGGGCAAAAATTTTTTTCTTCAAAAATCCCCAAATTCTTCTTAAAACTTTCAGTAAACCTTAAAAAAGATTTGCTGCGGTGACAGAAGTTGATTTTGGTGCTTAATTTTGACACAGAACTCTCCGGAAATATATTTACCCGTATGAAAATTTCTGTAAGCCCCGGACCTTAAAAATTGGGCAAAAATTTTTTTCTTCAAAAATCCCTAAATTCTGCTTAAAACTGTCAGTAAACCTTAAAAAAGATTTGCTGCGGTGACAGAAGTTGATTTTGGTGCTTAATTTTGACACAGAACTCTCCGGAAATATATTTACCCATATGAAAAATTCTGAAAGCCCCGGACCTTAAAAATCGGCCAAAAAATTTTTTCTTCAAAAATCCCCAAATTCTGCTTAAAACTTTCAGTAAACCTTAAAAAAGATTTGCTGCGGTGACAGAAGTTGATTTTGGTGCTTAATTTTGACACAGAACTCTCCGGAAATATATTTACCCGTTTGAGAAATTCTGTAAGCCCCGGACCTTAAAAATCGGCCAAAAAATTTGTTCTTCAAAAATCCCCAAATTCTGCTTAAAACTTTCAGTAAACCTTAAAAAAGATTTGCTGCGGTGACAGAAGTTGATTTTGGTGCTTAATTTTGACACAGAACTCTCCGGAAATATATTTACCCGTATGAAAAATTCTGTAAGCCCCGGACCTTAAAAATCGGCCCAAAATTTTTTTCTTCAAAAATCACCCAAATTCTGCTTAAAACTTTCAGTAAACCTTAAAAAAGATTTGCTGCGGTGACAGAAGTTGATTTTGGTGCTTAATTTTGACACAGAACTCTCCGGAAATATATTTACCCGTTTGAGAAATTCTGTAAGCCCCGGACCTTAAAAATCGGGCTAAATTTTTTTTCTTCAAAAATCCCCAAATTCTGCTTAAAACTTTCTGTAAACCTTAAAAAAGATTTGCTGCGGTGACAGAAGTTGATTTTGGTGCTTAATATTGACACAGAACTCTCCGGAAATATATTTACCCATTTGAGAAATTCTGTAAGCCCCGGACCTTAAAAATCGGGCAAAAATTTTTTTCTTCAAAAATCCCCAAATTCTGCTTAAAACTTTCAGTAAACCTTAAAAAAGATTTGCTGCAGTGACAGAAGTTGATTTTGGTGCTTAATTTTGACACAGAACTCTCCGGAAATATATTTACCCGTATGAAAAATTCTGTAAGCCGCGGACCTTAAAAATCGGCCAAAAATTTTTTTCTTCAAAAATCCCCAAATTCTGCTTAAAACTTTCAGTAAACCTTAAAAAAGATTTGCTGAGGTGACAGAAGTTGATTTTGGTACTTAATTTTGACACAGATCTCTCCGGAAATATATTTACCCGTATGAAAAATTCTGTAAGCCCCGGACCTTAAAAATCGGCCAAAAATTTTTTTCTTCAAAAATCCCCAAATTCTGCTTAAAACTTTCAGTGAACCTTAAAAAAGATTTGCTGCGGTGACAGAAGTTGATTTTGGTGCTTAATTTTGACACAGAACTCTCTGGAAATATATTTACCCGTATGAAAAATTCTGTAAGCCCCGGACCTTAAAAATCGGCCCAAAATTTTTTTCTTCAAAAATCCCCAAATTCTGCTTAAAACTTTCAGTAAACCTTAAAAAAGATTTGCTGCGGTGACAGAAGTTGATTTTGGTGCTTAATTTTGACACAGAACTCTCCGGAAATATATTTACCCGTTTGAGAAATTCTGTAAGCCCCGGACCTTAAAAATCGGGCAAAATTTTTTTTCTTCAAAAATCCCCAAATTCTGCTTAAAACTTTCTGTAAACCTTAAAAAAGATTTGCTGCGGTGACAGAAGTTGATTTTGGTGCTTAATATTGACACAGAACTCTCCGGAAATATATTTACCCATTTGAGAAATTCTGTAAGCCCCGGACCTTAAAAATCGGGCAAAAATTTTTTTCTTCAAAAATCCCCAAATTCTGCTTAAAACTTTCAGTAAACCTTAAAAAAGATTTGCTGAGGTGACAGAAGTTGATTTTGGTACTTAATTTTGACACAGATCTCTCCGGAAATATATTTACCCGTATGAAAAATTCTGTAAGCCCCGGACCTTAAAAATCGGCCAAAAATTTTTTTCTTCAAAAATCCCCAAATTCTGCTTAAAACTTTCAGTGAACCTTAAAAAAGATTTGTTGCGGTGACAGAAGTTGATTTTGGTGCTTAATTATGACACAGAACTCTCCGGAAATATATTTACCCGTATGAAAATTTCTGTAAGCCCCGAACCATAAAAATCGGCCAAAAAATTTATTCTTCAAAAATCCCCAAATTCTGCTTAAAACTTTCAATAAACCTTAAAAAAGATTTGCTGCGGTGACAGAAGTTGATTTTGGTGCTTAATTTTGACACAGAACTCTCCGGAAATATATTTACCCATTTGAAAAATTCTATAAGCCCCAGACCTTAAAAATTGGCCCCAAAATTTTTTTTCTTCAAAAATCCCCAAATTCTGCTTAAAACTTTCAGTAAACCTTAAAAAAGATTTCCTGTAGTGACAGAAGTTGATTTTGGTGCTTAATTTTGACACAGAACTCTCCGGAAATATATCTACTCGTATGAAAAATTCTGAAAGCCCCGGAACTTAAAAATCGGGCAAAAATTTTTTTCTTCAAAAATCTCCAAATTCTGCTTAAAACTTTCAGTAAACCTTAAAAAAGATTTGCTGTGGTGACAGAAGTTGATTTTGGTGCTTAATTTTGACACAGAACTCTCCGGAAATATATTTACCCGTATGAAAATTTCTGTAAGCCCCGGATCTTAAAAATCGGGCAAAAATATTTTTCTTCAAAAATCCCCAAATTCTGCTTAAAACTTTCAGTAAACCTTATAAAAGATTTGCTGCGGTGACAGAAGTTGATTTTGGTGCTTAATTTTGACACAGAACTCTCCGGAAATATATTTAACCGTATGAAAAATTCTGTAAGCCCCGAACCTTAAAAATCGGCCAAAAAATTTTTTCTTCAAAAATCCCCAAATTCTGCTTAAAACTTTCAGTAAACCTTAAAAAACATTTGCTGCGGTGACAGAAGTTGATTTTGGTGCTTAATTTTGACACAGAACTCTCCGGAAATATATTTACTCGTATGAAAAATTCTGTAAGCCCCGGACCTTAAAAATCGGGCAAAAATTTTTTTCTTCAAAAATCTCCAAATTCTGCTTAAAACTTTCAGTAAACCTTAAAAAAGATTTGCTGCGGTGACAGAAGTTGATTTTGGTGCTTAATTTTGACACAGAACTCTCCGGAAATATATTTACCCGTATGAAAATTTCTGTAAGCCCCGGACCTTAAAAATCGGGCAAAAAAATTTTTCTTCAAAAATCCCCAAATTCGGCTTAAAACTTTCAGTAAACCTTAAAAAAGATTTGCTGCGGTGACAGAAGTTGATTTTGGTGCTTAATTTTGACACAGAACTCTCCGGAAATATATTTACCCGTATGAAAAATTCTGTAAGCCCCGGACCTTAAAAATCGGGCAAAAATTTTTTTCTTCAAAAATCCCCAAATTCTTCTTAAAACTTTCAGTAAACCTTAAAAAAGATTTGCTGCGGTGACAGAAGTTGATTTTGGTGCTTAATTTTGACACAGAACTCTCCGGAAATATATTTACCCGTATGAAAATTTCTGTAAGCCCCGGACCTTAAAAATTGGGCAAAAATTTTTTTCTTCAAAAATCCCTAAATTCTGCTTAAAACTGTCAGTAAACCTTAAAAAAGATTTGCTGCGGTGACAGAAGTTGATTTTGGTGCTTAATTTTGACACAGAACTCTCCGGAAATATATTTACCCATATGAAAAATTCTGTAAGCCCCGGACCTTAAAAATCGGCCAAAAAAATTTTTCTTCAAAAATCCCCAAATTCTGCTTAAAACTTTCAGTAAACCTTAAAAAAGATTTGCTGCGGTGACAGAAGTTGATTTTGGTGCTTAATTTTGACACAGAACTCTCCGGAAATATATTTACCCGTTTGAGAAATTCTGTAAGCCCCGGACCTTAAAAATCGGCCAAAAAATTTGTTCTTCAAAAATCCCCAAATTCTGCTTAAAACTTTCAGTAAACCTTAAAAAAGATTTGCTGCGGTGACAGAAGTTGATTTTGGTGCTTAATTTTGACACAGAACTCTCCGGAAATATATTTACCCGTATAAAAAATTCTGTAATCCCCGGACCTTAAAAATTGGGCAAAATTTTTTTCTTCAAAAATCCCCAAATTTTGCTTAAAACTTTCAGTAAACCTTAAAAAAGATTTGCTGCGGTGACAGAAGTTGATTTTGGTGCTTAATATTGACACAGAACTCTCCGGAAATATATTTACCCATATGAAAAATTCTGTAAGCCCCGGACCTTAAAAATCGGCCAAAAAATTTTTTCTTCAAAAATCCCCAAATTCTGCTTAAAACTTTCAGTAAACCTTAAAAAAGATTTGCTGCGGTGACAGAAGTTGATTTTGGTGCTTAATTTTGACACAGAACTCTCCGGAAATATATTTACCCGTTTGAGAAATTCTGTAAGCCCCGGACCTTAAAAATCGGCCAAAAAATTTGTTCTTCAAAAATCCCCAAATTCTGCTTAAAACTTTCAGTAAACCTTAAAAAAGATTTGCTGCGGTGACAGAAGTTGATTTTGGTGCTTAATTTTGACACAGAACTCTCCGGAAATATATTTACCCGTATGAAAAATTCTGTAAGCCCCGGACCTTAAAATTTGGGCAAAATTTTTTTTCTTCAAAAATCCCCAAATTCTGCTTAAAACTTTCAGTAAACCTTAAAAAAGATTTGCTGCGGTGACAGAAGTTGATTTTGGTGCTTAATTTTGACACAGAACTCTCCGGAAATATATTTACCCGTATGAAAAATTCTGTAATCCCCGGACCTTAAAAATTGGGCAAAATTTTTTTCTTCAAAAATCCCCAAATTTTGCTTAAAACTTTCAGTAAACCTTAAAAAAGATTTGCTGCGGTGACAGAAGTTGATTTTGGTGCTTAATATTGACACAGAACTCTCCGGAAATATATTTACCCGTATGAAAAATTCTGTAAGCCCCGGACCTTAAAAATCGGGCAAAAATTTTTTTCTTCAAAAATCCCCAAATTCTGCTTAAAACTTTCAGTAAACCTTAAAAAAGATTTGCTGAGGTGACAGAAGTTGATTTTGGTGCTTAATTTTGACACAGAACTCTCCAGAAATATATTTACCCGTATGAAAATTTCTGTAAGCCCCGGACCTTAAAAATCGGCCAAAATTTTTTTTCATAAAAAATCCCCAAATTCTGCTTAAAACTTTCAGTAAACCTTAAAAAAGATTTGCTGCGGTGACAGAAGTTGATTTTGGTGCTTAATTTTGACACAGAACTCTCCGGAAATATATTTACCCGTATGAAAAATTCTGTAAGCCACGGACCTTAAAAATCGGCCAAAAATTTTTTTCTTCAAAAATCCCCAAATTCTGCTTAAAACTTTCAGTAAACCTTAAAAAAGATTTGCTGCGGTGACAGAAGTTGATTTTGGTGCTTAATTTTGACACAGAACTCTCCGGAAATATATTTACCCGTTTGAGAAATTCTGTAAGCCCCGACCTTAAAAATCGGCTAAAAATTTTTATCTTCAAAAATCCCCAAATTCTGCTTAAAACTTTCAGTAAACCTTAAAAAAGATTTGCTGCGTTGACAGAAGTTGATTTTGGTGCTTAATTTTGACACAGAACTCTCCGGAAATATATTTAACCGTATGATAAATTCTTTAAGCCCTTGACCTTAAAAATTGGGCAAAAATTTTTTTCTTCAAAAATCCCCAAATTTTGCTTAAAACTTTCATTAAAACTTAAAAAAGATTTGCTGCGGTAACAGAAGTTGATTTTGGTGCTTAATATTGACACAGAACTCTCCGGAAATATATTTACCCGTATGAAAAATTCTGTAAGCCCCGGACCTTAAAAATCGGGCAAAAATTTTTTTCTTCAAAAATCCCCAAATTCTGCTTGAAACTTTCAGTAAACCTTAAAAAAGATTTGCTGAGGTGACAGAAGTTGATTTTGGTACTTAATTTTGACACAGATCTCTCCGGAAATATATTTACCCGTATGAAAATTTCTGTAAGCCCCGGAATTTAAAAATCGGCCAAAAAATTTTATCTTCAAAAATCCCCAAATTCTGCTTAAAACTTTCAGTAAACCTTAAAAAAGATTTGCTGCGGTGACGGAAGTTGATTTTGGTGCTTAATTTTGACACAGAACTCTCCGGAAATATATTTACTCGTATGAAAAATTCTGTAAGCCCCGGACCTTAAAAATCGGGCAAACATTTTTTTCTTCAAAAATCTCCAAATTCTGCTTAAAACTTTCAGTAAACCTTAAAAAAGATTTGCTGCGGTGACAGAAGTTGATTTTGGTGCTTAATTTTGACACAGAACTCTCCGGAAATATATTTACCCGTATGAAAATTTCTGTAAGCCCCGGACCTTAAAAATCGGGCAAAAAAATTTTTCTTCAAAAATCCCCAAATTCTGCTTAAAACTTTCAGTAAACCTTAAAAAAGATTTGCTGCGGTGACAGAAGTTGATTTTGGTGCTTAATTTTGACACAGAACTCTCCGGAAATATATTTACCCGTATGAAAAATTCTGTAAGCCCCGGACCTTAAAAATCGGGCAAAAATTTTTTTCTTCAAAAATCCCCAAATTCTTCTTAAAACTTTCAGTAAACCTTAAAAAAGATTTGCTGCGGTGACAGAAGTTGATTTTGGTGCTTAATTTTGACACAGAACTCTCCGGAAATATATTTACCCGTATGAAAATTTCTGTAAGCCCCGGACCTTAAAAATTGGGCAAAAATTTTTTTCTTCAAAAATCCCTAAATTCTGCTTAAAACTGTCAGTAAACCTTAAAAAAGATTTGCTGCGGTGACAGAAGTTGATTTTGGTGCTTAATTTTGACACAGAACTCTCCGGAAATATATTTACCCATATGAAAAATTCTGAAAGCCCCGGACCTTAAAAATCGGCCAAAAAATTTTTTCTTCAAAAATCCCCAAATTCTGCTTAAAACTTTCAGTAAACCTTAAAAAAGATTTGCTGCGGTGACAGAAGTTGATTTTGGTGCTTAATTTTGACACAGAACTCTCCGGAAATATATTTACCCGTTTGAGAAATTCTGTAAGCCCCGGACCTTAAAAATCGGCCAAAAAATTTGTTCTTCAAAAATCCCCAAATTCTGCTTAAAACTTTCAGTAAACCTTAAAAAAGATTTGCTGCGGTGACAGAAGTTGATTTTGGTGCTTAATTTTGACACAGAACTCTCCGGAAATATATTTACCCGTATGAAAAATTCTGTAAGCCCCGGACCTTAAAAAGCGGGCAAAAATTTTTTTCTTCAAAAATCCCCAAATTCTGCTTAAAACTTTCAGTAAACCTTAAAATAGATTTGCTGAGGTGACAGAAATTGATTTTGGTACTTAATTTTGACACAGATCTCTCCGGAAATATATTTACCCGTATGAAAAATTCTGTAAGCCCCGGACCTTAAAAATCGGGCAAAAATTTTTTTCTTCAAAAATCCCCAAATTCTGCTTAAAACTTTCAGTATACCTTAAAAAAGATTTGCTGCAGTGACAGAAGTTGATTTTGGTGCTTAATTTTGACACAGAACTCTCCAGAAATATATTTACCCGTATGAAAAATTCTGTAAGCCGCGGACCTTAAAAATCGGCCAAAAATTTTTTTCTTCAAAAATCCCCAAATTCTGCTTAAAACTTTCAGTAAACCTTAAAAAAGATTTGCTGAGGTGACAGAAGTTGATTTTGGTACTTAATTTTGACACAGATCTCTCCGGAAATATATTTACCCGTATGAAAAATTCTGTAAGCCCCGGACCTTAAAAATCGGCCAAAAATTTTTTTCTTCAAAAATCCCCAAATTCTGCTTAAAACTTTCAGTGAACCTTAAAAAAGATTTGCTGCGGTGACAGAAGTTGATTTTGGTGCTTAATTTTGACACAGAACTCTCCGGAAATATATTTACCCGTATGAAAAATTCTGTAAGCCCCGGACCTTAAAAATCGGCCCAAAATTTTTTTCTTCAAAAATCCCCAAATTCTGCTTAAAACTTTCAGTAAACCTTAAAAAAGATTTGCTGCGGTGACAGAAGTTGATTTTGGTGCTTAATTTTGACACAGAACTCTCCGGAAATATATTTACCCGTTTGAGAAATTCTGTAAGCCCCGGACCTTAAAAATCGGGCTAAATTTTTTTTCTTCAAAAATCCCCAAATTCTGCTTAAAACTTTCTGTAAACCTTAAAAAAGATTTGCTGCGGTGACAGAAGTTGATTTTGGTGCTTAATATTGACACAGAACTCTCCGGAAATATATTTACCCATTTGAGAAATTCTGTAAGCCCCGGACCTTAAAAATCGGGCAAAAATTTTTTTCTTCAAAAATCCCCAAATTCTGCTTAAAACTTTCAGTAAACCTTAAAAAAGATTTGCTGCAGTGACAGAAGTTGATTTTGGTGCTTAATTTTGACACAGAACTCTCCGGAAATATATTTACCCGTATGAAAAATTCTGTAAGCCGCGGACCTTAAAAATCGGCCAAAAATTTTTTTCTTCAAAAATCCCCAAATTCTGCTTAAAACTTTCAGTAAACCTTAAAAAAGATTTGCTGAGGTGACAGAAGTTGATTTTGGTACTTAATTTTGACACAGATCTCTCCGGAAATATATTTACCCGTATGAAAATTCTGTAAGCCCCGGACCTTAAAAATCGGCCCAAAATTTTTTTCTTCAAAAATCCCCAAAATCTGCTTAAAACTTTCAGTAAACCTTAAAAAAGATTTGCTGCGGTGACAGAAGTTGATTTTGGTGCTTAATTTTGACACAGAACTCTCCGGAAATATATTTACCCGTTTGAGAAATTCTGTAAGCCCCGGACCTTAAAAATCGGGCAAAATTTTTTTTCTTCAAAAATCCCCAAATTCTGCTTAAAACTTTCTGTAAACCTTAAAAAAGATTTGCTGCGGTGACAGAAGTTGATTTTGGTGCTTAATATTGACACAGAACTCTCCGGAAATATATTTACCCATTTGAGAAATTCTGTAAGCCCCGGACCTTAAAAATCGGGCAAAAATTTTTTTCTTCAAAAATCCCCAAATTCTGCTTAAAACTTTCAGTAAACCTTAAAAAAGATTTGTTGCGGTGACAGAAGTTGATTTTGGTGCTTAATTATGACACAGAACTTTCCGGAAATATATTTACCCGTATGAAAATTTCTGTAAGCCCCGAACCATAAAAATCGGCCAAAAAATTTATTCTTCAAAAATCCCCAAATTCTGCTTAAAACTTTCAATAAACCTTAAAAAAGATTTGCTGCGGTGACAGAAGTTGATTTTGGTGCTTAATTTTGACACAGAACTCTCCGGAAATATATTTACCCATTTGAAAAATTCTATAAGCCCCAGACCTTAAAAATCGGCCCCAAAATTTTTTTTCTTCAAAAATCCCCAAATTCTGCTTAAAACTTTCAGTAAACCTTAAAAAAGATTTCCTGTAGTGACAGAAGTTGATTTTGGTGCTTAATTTTGACACAGAACTCTCCGGAAATATATCTACTCGTATGAAAAATTCTGAAAGCCCCGGAACTTAAAAATCGGGCAAAAATTTTTTTCTTCAAAAATCTCCAAATTCTGCTTAAAACTTTCAGTAAACCTTAAAAAAGATTTGCTGTGGTGACAGAAGTTGATTTTGGTGCTTAATTTTGACACAGAACTCTCCGGAAATATATTTACCCGTATGAAAATTTCTGTAAGCCCCGGATCTTAAAAATCGGGCAAAAATATTTTTCTTCAAAAATCCCCAAATTCTGCTTAAAACTTTCAGTAAACCTTATAAAAGATTTGCTGCGGTGACAGAAGTTGATTTTGGTGCTTAATTTTGACACAGAACTCTCCGGAAATATATTTAACCGTATGAAAAATTCTGTAAGCCCCGAACCTTAAAAATCGGCCAAAAATTTTTTTCTTCAAAAATCCCCAAATTCTGCTTAAAACTTTCAGTAAACCTTAAAAAACATTTGCTGCGGTGACAGAAGTTGATTTTGGTGCTTAATTTTGACACAGAACTCTCCGGAAATATATTTACCCGTATGAAAAATTCTGTAAGCCCCGGACCTAAAAAATTGGGCAAAAATTTTTTTCTTCAAAAATCCCCAAATTCTGCTTAAAACTTTCAGTAAACCTTAAAAAAGATTTGCTGCGGTGACAGAAGTTGATTTTGGTGCTTAATATTGACACAGAACTCTCCGGAAATATATTTACCCGTATGAAAAATTCTGTAAGCCCCGGACCTTAAAAATCGGGCAAAAATGTTTTTCTTCAAAAATCCCCAAATTCTGCTTAAAACTTTCAGTAAACCTTAAAAAAGATTTGCTGAGGTGACAGAAGTTGATTTTGGTACTTAATTTTGACACAGATCTCTCCGGAAATATATTTACCCGTATGAAAAATTCTGTAAGCCCCGGACCTTAAAAATCGGGCAAAATTTTTTTTCTTCAAAAATCCCAAAATTCTGCTTAAAACTTTCAGTAAACCTTAAAAAATATTTGCTGCGGTGACAGAAGTTGATTTTGGTGCTTAATTTTGACACAGAACTCTCCGGAAATATATTTACCCGTATGAAAATTTCTGTAAGCCCTGGAACATAAAAATCAGCCAAAAAATTTTTTCTTCAAAAATCCCCAAAATCTGCTTAAAACTGTCAGTAAACCTTAAAAAAGATTTGCTGTGGTGACAGAAGTTGATTTTGGTGCTTAATTTTGACACAGAACTCTCCGGAAATATATTTACCCGTATGAAAAATTCTGTAAGCCCCGGACCTTAAAAATCGGGCAAAAATTTTTTTCTTCAAAAATCCCCAAATTCTGCTTAAAACTTTCAGTAAACCTTAAAAAAGATTTGCTGCGGTGACAGAAGTTGATTTTGGTGCTTAATTTTGACACAGATCTCTCCACAAATATATTTACCCGTATGAAAAATTCTGTAAGGCCCGGACCTTAAAAATCGGGCAAAAATTTTTTTCTTCAAAAATCCCAAAATTCTGCTTAAAACTTTCAGTAAACCTTAAAAAAGATTTGCTGCGGTGACGGAAGTTGATTTTGGTGCTTAATTTTGACACAGAACTCTCCGGAAATATATTTACTCGTATGAAAAATTCTGAAAGCCCCGGACCTTAAAAATCGGGCAAAAATTTTTTTCTTCAAAAATCTCCAAATTCTGCTTAAAACTTTCAGTAAACCTTAAAAAAGATTTGCTGCGGTGACAGAAGTTGATTTTGGTGCTTAATTTTGACACAGAACTCTCCGGAAATATATTTACCCGTATGAAAAATTCTGTAAGCCGCGGACCTTAAAAATCGGCCCAAAATTTTTTTCTTCAAAAATCCCCAAATTCTGCTTAAAACTTTCAGTAAACCTTAAAAATGATTTGCTGAGGTGACAGAAGTTGATTTTGGTGCTTAATTTTGACACAGATCTCTCCGGAAATATATTTACCCGTATGAAAAATTCTGTAAGCCCTGGACCTTAAAAATCGGCCAAAAATTTTTTTCTTCAAAAATCCCCAAATTCTGCTTAAAACTTTCAGTGAACCTTAAAAAAGATTTGCTGCGGTGACAGAAGTTGATTTTGGTGCTTAATTTTGACACAGAACTCTCCGGAAATATATTTACCCGTATGAAAAATTCTGTAAGCCCCGGACCTTAAAAATCGGGCAAAAATTTTTTTCTTCAAAAATCCCCAAATTCTGCTTAAAACTTTCAGTAAACCTTAAAAAAGATTTGCTGCGGTGACAGAAGTTGATTTTGGTGCTTAATTTTGACACAGAACTCTCCGGAAATATATTTACCCATATGAAAATTTCTGTAAGCCCCGGAACTTAAAAAGTGGCCAAAAAATTTTTTCTTCAAAAATCCCCAAATTCTGCTTAAAACTTTCAGTAAACCTTAAAAAAGATTTGCAGCGGTGACAGAAGTTGATTTTGGTGCTTAATTTTGACACAGAACTCTCCGGAAATATATTTACCCGTATGAAATATTCTGTAAGCCCCGGACCTTAAAAATTGGGCAAAATTTTTTTTCTTCAAAAATCCCCAAATTCTGCTTAAAACTTTCAGTAAACCTTAAAAAAGATTTGCTGCGGTGACAGAAGTTGATTTTGGTGCTTAATTTTGACACAGAACTCTCCGGAAATATATTTACCCGTATGAAAAATTCTGTAAGCCCCGGACCTTAAAAATCGGGCAAAAATTTTTTTCTTCAAAAATCCCCAAATTCTGCTTAAAACTTTCAGTAAACCTTAAAAAAGATTTGCTGAGGTGACAGAAGTTGATTTTGGTGCTTAATTTTGACACAGAACTCTCCAGAAATATATTTACCCGTATGAAAATTTCTGTAAGCCCCGGACCTTAAAAATCGGGCAAAAATTTTTTTCTTCAAAAATCCCCAAATTCTGCTTAAAACTTTCAGTAAACCTTAAAAAAGATTTGCTGAGGTGACAGAAGTTGATTTTGGTGCTTAATTTTGACACAGAACTCTCCAGAAATATATTTACCCGTATGAAAATTTCTGTAAGCCCCGGACCTTAAAAATCGGCCAAAATTTTTTTTCATAAAAAATCCCCAAATTCTGCTTAAAACTTTCAGTAAACCTTAAAAAAGATTTGCTGCGGTGACAGAAGTTGATTTTGGTGCTTAATTTTGACACAGAACTCTCCGGAAATATATTTACCCGTATGAAAAATTCTGTAAGCCACGGACCTTAAAAATCGGCCAAAAATTTTTTTCTTCAAAAATCCCCAAATTCTGCTTAAAACTTTCAGTAAACCTTAAAAAAGATTTGCTGCGGTGACAGAAGTTGATTTTGGTGCTTAATTTTGACACAGAACTCTCCGGAAATATATTTACCCGTTTGAGAAATTCTGTAAGCCCCGGACCTTAAAAATCGGCTAAAAATTTTTTTCTTCAAAAATCCCCAAATTCTGCTTAAAACTTTCAGTAAACCTTAAAAAAGATTTGCTGCGGTGACAGAAGTTGATTTTGGTGCTTAATTTTGACACAGAACTCTCCGGAAATATATTTACCCGTATGAAAATTTCTGTAAGCCCCGGACCTTAAAAATCGGGCAAAATTTTTTTTCTTCAAAAATCCCCAAATTCTGCCTAAAACTTTCAGTAAACCTTAAAAAAGATTTGCTGCGGTGACAGAAGTTGATTTTGGTGCTTAATTTTGACACAGAACTCTCCGGAAATATATTTACCCGTATGAAAATTTCTGTAAGCCCCAGAACTTAAAAATTGGTCAAAAAATTTTTTCTTCAAAAATCCCCAAATTCTGCTTAAAACTTTCAGTAAACCTTAAAAAAGATTTGCTGAGGTGACAGAAGTTGATTTTGGTGCTTAATTATGACACAGAACTCTCCGGAAATATATTTACCCGTATGAAAATTTCTGTAAGCCCCGAACCATAAAAATCGGCCAAAAAATTTATTCTTCAAAAATCCCCAAATTCTGCTTAAAACTTTCAGTAAACCTTAAAAAAGATTTGCTGCGGTGACAGAAGTTGATTTTGGTGCTTAATTTTGACACAGAACTCTCCGGAAATATATTTACCCGTTTGAAAAATTCTATAAGCCCCAGACCTTAAAAATCGGCCCCAAAATTTTTTTTCTTCAAAAATCCCCAAATTCTGCTTAAAACTTTCAGTAAACCTTAAAAAAGATTTCCTGTAGTGACAGAAGTTGATTTTGGTGCTTAATTTTGACACAGAACTCTCCGGAAATATATTTACTCGTATGAAAAATTCTGAAAGCCCCGGAACTTAAAAATCGGGCAAAAATTTTTTTCTTCAAAAATCTCCAAATTCTGCTTAAAACTTTCAGTAAACCTTAAAAAAGATTTGCTGCGGTGACAGAAGTTGATTTTGGTGCTTAATTTTGACACAGAACTCTCCGGAAATATATTTACCCGTATGAAAATTTCTGTAAGCCCCGGATCTTAAAAATCGGGCAAAAATATTTTTCTTCAAAAATCCCCAAATTCTGCTTAAAACTTTCAGTGAACCTTAAAAAAGATTTGCTGCGGTGACAGAAGTTGATTTTGGTGCTTAATTTTGACACAGAACTCTCCGGAAATATATTTACCCGTATGAAAAATTCTGTAAGCCCCGGACCTTAAAAATCGGCCCAAAATTTTTTTCTTCAAAAATCCCCAAATTCTGCTTAAAACTTTCAGTAAACCTTAAAAAAGATTTGCTGCGGTGACAGAAGTTGATTTTGGTGCTTAATTTTGACACAGAACTCTCCGGAAATATATTTACCCGTTTGAGAAAGTCTGTAAGCCCCGGACCTTAAAAATCGGGCAAAATTTTTTTTCTTCAAAAATCCCCAAATTCTGCTTAAAACTTTCAGTAAACCTTAAAAAAGATTTGTTGCGGTGACAGAAGTTGATTTTGGTGCTTAATTATGACACAGAACTCTCCGGAAATATATTTACCCGTATGAAAATTTCTGTAAGCCCCGAACCATAAAAATCGGCCAAAAAATTTATTCTTCAAAAATCCCCAAATTCTGCTTAAAACTTTCAATAAACCTTAAAAAAGATTTGCTGCGGTGACAGAAGTTGATTTTGGTGCTTAATTTTGACACAGAACTCTCCGGAAATATATTTACCCGTTTGAAAAATTCTATAAGCCCCAGACCTTAAAAATCGGCCCCAAAATTTTTTTTCTTCAAAAATCCCCAAATTCTGCTTAAAACTTTCAGTAAACCTTAAAAAAGATTTCCTGTAGTGACAGAAGTTGATTTTGGTGCTTAATTTTGACACAGAACTCTCCGGAAATATATCTACTCGTATGAAAAATTCTGAAAGCCCCGGAACTTAAAAATCGGGCAAAAATTTTTTTCTTCAAAAATCTCCAAATTCTGCTTAAAACTTTCAGTAAACCTTAAAAAAGATTTGCTGCGGTGACAGAAGTTGATTTTGGTGCTTAATTTTGACACAGAACTCTCCGGAAATATATTTACCCGTATGAAAATTTCTGTAAGCCCCGGATCTTAAAAATCGGGCAAAAATATTTTTCTTCAAAAATCCCCAAATTCTGCTTAAAACTTTCAGTAAACCTTATAAAAGATTTGCTGCGGTGACAGAAGTTGATTTTGGTGCTTAATTTTGACACAGAACTCTCCGGAAATATATTTAACCGTATGAAAAATTCTGTAAGCCCCGAACCTTAAAAATCGGCCAAAAAATTTTTTCTTCAAAAATCCCCAAATTCTGCTTAAAACTTTCAGTAAACCTTAAAAAACATTTGCTGCGGTGACAGAAGTTGATTTTGGTGCTTAATTTTGACACAGAACTCTCCGGAAATATATTTACCCGTATGAAAAATTCTGTAAGCCCCGGACCTAAAAAATTGGGCAAAAATTTTTTTCTTCAAAAATCCCCAAATTCTGCTTAAAACTTTCAGTAAACCTTAAAAAAGATTTGCTGCGGTGACAGAAGTTGATTTTGGTGCTTAATATTGACACAGAACTCTCCGGAAATATATTTACCCGTATGAAAAATTCTGTAAGCCCCGGACCTTAAAAATCGGGCAAAATTTTTTTTCTTCAAAAATCCCAAAATTCTGCTTAAAACTTTCAGTAAACCTTAAAAAATATTTGCTGCGGTGACAGAAGTTGATTTTGGTGCTTAATTTTGACACAGAACTCTCCGGAAATATATTTACCCGTATGAAAATTTCTGTAAGCCCCGGAACATAAAAATCAGCCAAAAAATTTTTTCTTCAAAAATCCCCAAAATCTGCTTAAAACTTTCAGTAAACCTTAAAAAAGATTTGCTGTGGTGACAGAAGTTGATTTTGGTGCTTAATTTTGACACAGAACTCTCCGGAAATATATTTACCCGTATGAAAAATTCTGTAAGCCCCGGACCTTAAAAATCGGGCAAAAATTTTTTTCTTCAAAAATCCCCAAATTCTGCTTAAAACTTTCAGTAAACCTTAAAAAAGATTTGCTGAGGTGACAGAAGTTGATTTTGGTGCTTAATTTTGACACAGATCTCTCCACAAATATATTTACCCGTATGAAAAATTCTGAAAGCCCCGGACCTTAAAAATCGGGCAAAAATTTTTTTCTTCAAAAATCTCCAAATTCTGCTTAAAACTTTCAGTAAACCTTAAAAAAGATTTGCTGCGGTGACAGAAGTTGATTTTGGTGCTTAATTTTGACACAGAACTCTCCGGAAATATATTTACCCGTATGAAAAATTCTGTAAGCCGCGGACCTTAAAAATCGGCCAAAAATTTTTTTCTTCAAAAATCCCCAAATTCTGCTTAAAACTTTCAGTAAACCTTAAAAATTATTTGCTGAGGTGACAGAAGTTGATTTTGGTGCTTAATTTTGACACAGATCTCTCCGGAAATATATTTACCCGTATGAAAAATTCTGTAAGCCCTGGACCTTAAAAATCGGCCAAAAATGTTTTTCTTCAAAAATCCCCAAATTCTGCTTAAAACTTTCAGTGAACCTTAAAAAAGATTTGCTGCGGTGACAGAAGTTGATTTTGGTGCTTAATTTTGACACAGAACTCTCCGGAAATATATTTACCCGTATGAAAAATTCTGTAAGCCCCGGACCTTAAAAATAGGGCAAAAATTTTTTTCTTCGAAAATCCCCAAATTCTGCTTAAAACTTTCAGTAAACCTTAAAAAAGATTTGCTGCGGTGACAGAAGTTGATTTTGGTGCTTAATTTTGACACAGAACTCTCCGGAAATATATTTACCCATATGAAAATTTCTGTAAGCCCCGGAACTTAAAAAGTGGCCAAAAAATTTTTTCTTCAAAAATCCCCAAATTCTGCTTAAAACTTTCAGTAAACCTTAAAAAAGATTTGCAGCGGTGACAGAAGTTGATTTTGGTGCTTAATTTTGACACAGAACTCTCCGGAAATATATTTACCCGTATGAAATATTCTGTAAGCCCCGGACCTTAAAAATTGGGCAAAATTTTTTTTCTTCAAAAATCCCCAAATTCTGCTTAAAACTTTCAGTAAACCTTAAAAAAGATTTGCTGCGGTGACAGAAGTTGATTTTGGTGCTTAATTTTGACACAGAACTCTCCGGAAATATATTTACCCGTATGAAAAATTCTGTAAGCCCCGGACCTTAAAAATCGGCCAAAAAATTTTTTCTTCAAAAATCCCCAAAGTCTTCTTAAAACTTTCAGTAAACCTTAAAAAAGATTTGCTGCGGTGACAGAAGTTGATTTTGGTGCTTAATTTTGACACAGAACTCTCCGGAAATATATTTACCCGTATGAAAAATTCTGTAATCCCCGGACCTTAAAAATTGTGCAAAATTTTTTTCTTCAAAAATCCCCAAATTTTGCTTAAAACTTTCAGTAAACCTTAAAAAAGATTTGCTGCGGTGACAGAAGTTGATTTTGGTGCTTAATATTGACACAGAACTCTCCGGAAATATATTTACCCGTATGAAAAATTCTGTAAGCCCCGGACCTTAAAAATCGGGCAAAAATTTTTTTCTTCAAAAATCCCCAAATTCTGCTTAAAACTTTCAGTAAACCTTAAAAAAGATTTGCTGAGGTGACAGAAGTTGATTTTGGTGCTTAATTTTGACACAGAACTCTCCAGAAATATATTTACCCGTATGAAAATTTCTGTAAGCCCCGGACCTTAAAAATCGGCCAAAATTTTTTTTCATAAAAAATCCCCAAATTCTGCTTAAAACTTTCAGTAAACCTTAAAAAAGATTTGCTGCGGTGACAGAAGTTGATTTTGGTGCTTAATTTTGACACAGAACTCTCCGGAAATATATTTACCCGTATGAAAAATTCTGTAAGCCACGGACCTTAAAAATCGGCCAAAAATTTTTTTCTTCAAAAATCCCCAAATTCTGCTTAAAACTTTCAGTAAACCTTAAAAAAGATTTGCTGCGGTGACAGAAGTTGATTTTGGTGCTTAATTTTGACACAGAACTCTCCGGATATATATTTACCCATTTGAGAAATTCTGTAAGCCCCGGACCTTAAAAATCGGCTAAAAATTTTTTTCTTCAAAAATCCCCAAATTCTGCTTAAAACTTTCAGTAAACCTTAAAAAAGATTTGCTGCGGTGACAGAAGTTGATTTTGGTGCTTAATTTTGACACAGAACTCTCCGGAAATATATTTACCCGTATGAAAATTTCTGTAAGCCCCGGACCTTAAAAATCGGGCAAAATTTTTTTTCTTCAAAAATCCCCAAATTCTGCCTAAAACTTTCAGTAAACCTTAAAAAAGATTTGCTGCGGTGACAGAAGTTGATTTTGGTGCTTAATTTTGACACAGAACTCTCCGGAAATATATTTACCCGTATGAAAATTTCTGTAAGCCCCAGAACTTAAAAATTGGCCAAAAAATTTTTTCTTCAAAAATCCCCAAATTCTGCTTAAAACTTTCAGTAAACCTTAAAAAAGATTTGCAGCGGTGACAGAAGTTGATTTTGGTGCTTAATTTTGACACAGAACTCTCCGGAAATATATTTACCCGTATGAAAAATTCTGTAAGCCCCGGACCTTAAAAATTGGGCAAAATTTTTTTTCTTCAAAAATCCCCAAATTCTGCTTAAAACTTTCAGTAAACCTTAAAAAAGATTTGCTGAGGTGACAGAAGTTGATTTTGGTGCTTAATTATGACACAGAACTCTCCGGAAATATATTTACCCGTATGAAAATTTCTGTAAGCCCCGAACCATAAAAATCGGCCAAAAAATTTATTCTTCAAAAATCCCCAATTTCTGCTTAAAACTTTCAGTAAACCTTAAAAAAGATTTGCTGCGGTGACAGAAGTTGATTTTGGTGCTTAATTTTGACACAGAACTCTCCGGAAATATATTTACCCGTTTGAAAAATTCTATAAGCCCCAGACCTTAAAAATCGGCCCCAAAATTTTTTTTCTTCAAAAATCCCCAAATTCTGCTTAAAACTTTCAGTAAACCTTAAAAAAGATTTCCTGTAGTGACAGAAGTTGATTTTGGTGCTTAATTTTGACACAGAACTCTCCGGAAATATATTTACTCGTATGAAAAATTCTGAAAGCCCCGGAACTTAAAAATCGGGCAAAAATTTTTTTCTTCAAAAATCTCCAAATTCTGCTTAAAACTTTCAGTAAACCTTAAAAAAGATTTGCTGCGGTGACAGAAGTTGATTTTGGTGCTTAATTTTGACACAGAACTCTCCGGAAATATATTTACCCGTATGAAAATTTCTGTAAGCCCCGGATCTTAAAAATCGGGCAAAAATATTTTTCTTCAAAAATCCCCAAATTCTGCTTAAAACTTTCAGTAAACCTTATAAAAGATTTGCTGCGGTGACAGAAGTTGATTTTGGTACTTAATTTTGACACAGATCTCTCCGGAAATATATTTACCCGTATGAAAAATTCTGTAAGCCCCGGACCTTAAAAATCGGCCAAAAATTTTTTTCTTCAAAAATCCCCAAATTCTGCTTAAAACTTTCAGTGAACCTTAAAAAAGATGTGCTGCGGTGACAGAAGTTGATTTTGGTGCTTAATTTTGACACAGAACTCTCCGGAAATATATTTACCCGTATGAAAAATTCTGTAAGCCCCGGACCTTAAAAATCGGCCCAAAATTTTTTTCTTCAAAAATCCCCAAATTCTGCTTAAAACTTTCAGTAAACCTTAAAAAAGATTTGCTGCGGTGACAGAAGTTGATTTTGGTGCTTAATTTTGACACAGAACTCTCCGGAAATATATTTACCCGTTTGAGAAATTCTGTAAGCCCCGGACCTTAAAAATCGGGCAAAATTTTTTTTCTTCAAAAATCCCCAAATTCTGCTTAAAACTTTCTGTAAACCTTAAAAAAGATTTGCTGCGGTGACAGAAGTTGATTTTGGTGCTTAATATTGACACAGAACTCTCCGGAAATATATTTACCCATTTGAGAAATTCTGTAAGCCTCGGACCTTAAAAATCGGGCAAAAATTTTTTTCTTCAAAAATCCCCAAATTCTGCTTAAAACTTTCAGTAAACCTTAAAAAAGATTTGTTGCGGTGACAGAAGTTGATTTTGGTGCTTAATTATGACACAGAACTCTCCGGAAATATATTTACCCGTATGAAAATTTCTGTAAGCCCCGAACCATAAAAATTGGCCAAAAAATTTATTCTTCAAAAATCCCCAAATTCTGCTTAAAACTTTCAATAAACCTTAAAAAAGATTTGCTGCGGTGACAGAAGTTGATTTTGGTGCTTAATTTTGATACAGAACTCTCCGGAAATATATTTACCCGTTTGAAAAATTCTATAAGCCCCAGACCTTAAAAATCGGCCCCAAAATTTTTTTTCTTCAAAAATCCCCAAATTCTGCTTAAAACTTTCAGTAAACCTTAAAAAAGATTTCCTGTAGTGACAGAAGTTGATTTTGGTGCTTAATTTTGACACAGAACTCTCCGGAAATATATCTACTCGTATGAAAAATTCTGAAAGCCCCGGAACTTAAAAATCGGGCAAAAATTTTTTTCTTCAAAAATCTCCAAATTCTGCTTAAAACTTTCAGTAAACCTTAAAAAAGATTTGCTGCGGTGACAGAACTTGATTTTGGTGCTTAATTTTGACACAGAACTCTCCGGAAATATATTTACCCGTATGAAAATTTCTGTAAGCCCCGGATCTTAAAAATCGGGCAAAAATATTTTTCTTCAAAAATCCCCAAATTCTGCTTAAAACTTTCAGTAAACCTTATAAAAGATTTGCTGCGGTGACAGAAGTTGATTTTGGTGCTTAATTTTGACACAGAACTCTCCGGAAATATATTTAACCGTATGAAAAATTCTGTAAGCCCCGAACCTTAAAAATCGGCCAAAAAATTTTTTCTTCAAAAATCCCCAAATTCTGCTTAAAACTTTCAGTAAACCTTAAAAAACATTTGCTGCGGTGACAGAAGTTGATTTTGGTGCTTAATTTTGACACAGAACTCTCCGGAAATATATTTACCCGTATGAAAAATTCTGTAAGCCCCGGACCTAAAAAATTGGGCAAAAATTTTTTTCTTCAAAAATCCCCAAATTCTGCTTAAAACTTTCAGTAAACCTTAAAAAAGATTTGCTGCGGTGACAGAAGTTGATTTTGGTGCTTAATATTGACACAGAACTCTCCGGAAATATATTTACCCGTATGAAAAATTCTGTAAGCCCCGGACCTTAAAAATCGGGCAAAAATTTTTTTCTTCAAAAATCCCCAAATTCTGCTTAAAACTTTCAGTAAACCTTAAAAAAGATTTGCTGAGGTGACAGAAGTTGATTTTGGTACTTAATTTTGACACAAATCTCTCCGGAAATATATTTACCCGTATGAAAAATTCTGTAAGCCCCGGACCTTAAAAATCGGGCAAAATTTTTTTTCTTCAAAAATCCCAAAATTCTGCTTAAAACTTTCAGTAAACCTTAAAAAAGATTTGCTGCGGTGACAGAAGTTGATTTTGGTGCTTAATTTTGACACAGAACTCTCCGGAAATATATTTACCCGTATGAAAATTTCTGTAAGCCCCGGAACATAAAAATCAGCCAAAAAATTTTTTCTTCAAAAATCCCCAAAATCTGCTTAAAACTTTCAGTAAACCTTAAAAAAGATTTGCTGTGGTGACAGAAGTTGATTTTGGTGCTTAATTTTGACCCAGAACTCTCCGGAAATATATTTACCCGTATGAAAAATTCTGTAAGCCCCGGACCTTAAAAATCGGGCAAAAATTTTTTTCTTCAAAAATCCCCAAATTCTGCTTAAAACTTTCAGTAAACCTTAAAAAAGATTTGCTGAGGTGACAGAAGTTGATTTTGGTGCTTAATTTTGACACAGATCTCTCCACAAATATATTTACCCGTATGAAAAATTCTGTAAGGCCCGGACCTTAAAAATCGGGCAAAAATTTTTTTCTTCAAAAATCCCAAAATTCTGCTTAAAACTTTCAGTAAACCTTAAAAAAGATTTGCTGCGGTGACGGAAGTTGATTTTGGTGCTTAATTTTGACACAGAACTCTCCGGAAATATATTTACTCGTATGAAAAATTCTGAAAGCCCCGGACCTTAAAAATCGGGCAAAAATTTTTTTCTTCAAAAATCTCCAAATTCTGCTTAAAACTTTCAGTAAACCTTAAAAAAGATTTGCTGCGGTGACAGAAGTTGATTTTGGTGCTTCATTTTGACACAGAACTCTCCGGAAATATATTTACCCGTATGAAAAATTCTGTAAGCCGCGGACCTTAAAAATCGGCCAAAAATTTTTTTCTTCAAAAATCCCCAAATTCTGCTTAAAACTTTCAGTAAACCTTAAAAATGATTTGCTGAGGTGACAGAAGTTGATTTTGGTGTTTAATTTTGACACAGATCTCTCCGGAAATATATTTACCCGTATGAAAAATTCTGTAAGCCCTGGACCTTAAAAATCGGCCAAAAATTTTTTTCTTCAAAAATCCCCAAATTCTGCTTAAAACTTTCAGTGAACCTTAAAAAAGATTTGCAGCGGTGACAGAAGTTGATTTTGGTGCTTAATTTTGACACAGAACTCTCCGGAAATATATTTACCCGTATGAAATATTCTGTAAGCCCCGGACCTTAAAAATTGGGCAAAATTTTTTTTCTTCAAAAATCCCCAAATTCTGCTTAAAACTTTCAGTAAACCTTAAAAAAGATTTGCTGCGGTGACAGAAGTTGATTTTGGTGCTTAATTTTGACACAGAACTCTCCGGAAATATATTTACCCGTATGAAAAATTCTGTAAGCCCCGGACCTTAAAAATCGGCCAAAAAATTTTTTCTTCAAAAATCCCCAAAGTCTTCTTAAAACTTTCAGTAAACCTTAAAAAAGATTTGCTGCGGTGACAGAAGTTGATTTTGGTGCTTAATTTTGACACAGAACTCTCCGGAAATATATTTACCCGTATGAAAAATTCTGTAATCCCCGGACCTTAAAAATCGGGCAAAAATTTTTTTCTTCAAAAATCCCCAAATTCTGCTTAAAACTTTCTGTAAACCTTAAAAAAGATTTGCTGCGGTGACAGAAGTTGATTTTGGTGCTTAATATTGACACAGAACTCTCCGGAAATATATTTACCCATTTGAGAAATTCTGTAAGCCCCGGACCTTAAAAATCGGGCAAAAATTTTTTTCTTCAAAAATCCCCAAATTCTGCTTAAAACTTTCAGTAAACCTTAAAAAAGATTTGTTGCGGTGACAGAAGTTGATTTTGGTGCTTAATTATGACACAGAACTCTCCGGAAATATATTTACCCGTATGAAAATTTCTGTAAGCCCCGAACCATAAAATCGGCCAAAAAATTTATTCTTCAAAAATCCCAAATTCTGCTTAAAACTTTCAATAAACCTTAAAAAAGATTTGCTGCGGTGACAGAAGTTGATTTTGGTGCTTAATTTTGATACAGACTCTCTGGAAATATATTTACCCGTTTGAAAAATTCTATAAGCCCCAGACCTTAAAAATCGGCCCCAAAATTTTTTTTCTTCAAAAATCCCCAAATTCTGCTTAAAACTTTCAGTAAACCTTAAAAAAGATTTCCTGTAGTGACAGAAGTTGATTTTGGTGCTTAATTTTGACACAGAACTCTCCGGAAATATATCTACTCGTATGAAAAATTCTGAAAGCCCGGAACTTAAAAAATCGGGCAAAAATTTTTTTCTTCAAAAATCTCCAAATTCTGCTTAAAACTTTCAGTAAACCTTAAAAAAGATTTGCTGCGGTGACAGAACTTGATTTTGGTGCTTAATTTTGACACAGAACTCTCCGGAAATATATTTACCCGTATGAAAATTTCTGTAAGCCCCGGATCTTAAAAATCGGGCAAAAATATTTTTCTTCAAAAATCCCCAAATTCTGCTTAAAACTTTCAGTAAACCTTATAAAAGATTTGCTGCGGTGACAGAAGTTGATTTTGGTGCTTAATTTTGACACAGAACTCTCCGGAAATATATTTAACCGTATGAAAAATTCTGTAAGCCCCGAACCTTAAAAATCGGCCAAAAAATTTTTTCTTCAAAAATCCCCAAATTCTGCTTAAAACTTTCAGTAAACCTTAAAAAACATTTGCTGCGGTGACAGAAGTTGATTTTGGTGCTTAATTTTGACACAGAACTCTCCGGAAATATATTTACCCGTATGAAAAATTCTGTAAGCCCCGGACCTAAAAAATTGGGCAAAAATTTTTTTCTTCAAAAATCCCCAAATTCTGCTTAAAACTTTCAGTAAACCTTAAAAAAGATTTGCTGCGGTGACAGAAGTTGATTTTGGTGCTTAATATTGACACAGAACTCTCCGGAAATATATTTACCCGTATGAAAAATTCTGTAAGCCCCGGACCTTAAAAATCGGGCAAAAATTTTTTTCTTCAAAAATCCCCAAATTCTGCTTAAAACTTTCAGTAAACCTTAAAAAAGATTTGCTGAGGTGACAGAAGTTGATTTTGGTACTTAATTTTGACACAGATCTCTCCGGAAATATATTTACCCGTATGAAAAATTCTGTAAGCCCCGGACCTTAAAAATCGGGCAAAATTTTTTTTCTTCAAAAATCCCATAATTCTGCTTAAAACTTTCAGTAAACCTTAAAAAAGATTTGCTGCGGTGACAGAAGTTGATTTTGGTGCTTAATTTTGACCCAGAACTCTCCGGAAATATATTTAACCGTATGAAAAATTCTGTAAGCCCCGGACCTTAAAAATCGGGCAAAAATTTTTTTCTTCAAAAATCCCCAAATTCTGCTTAAAACTTTCAGTAAACCTTAAAAAAGATTTGCTGAGGTGACAGAAGTTGATTTTGGTGCTTAATTTTGACACAGATCTCTCCACAAATATATTTACCCGTATGAAAAATTCTGTAAGGCCCGGACCTTAAAAATCGGGCAAAAATTTTTTTCTTCAAAAATCCCAAAATTCTGCTTAAAACTTTCAGTAAACCTTAAAAAAGATTTGCTGCGGTGACGGAAGTTGATTTTGGTGCTTAATTTTGACACAGAACTCTCCAGAAATATATTTACTCGTATGAAAAATTCTGAAAGCCCCGGACCTTAAAAATCGGCCAAAATTTTTTTTCATAAAAAATCCCCAAATTCTGCTTAAAACTTTCAGTAAACCTTAAAAAAGATTTGCTGCGGTGACAGAAGTTGATTTTGGTGCTTAATTTTGACACAGAACTCTCCGGAAATATATTTACCCGTATGAAAAATTCTGTAAGCCACGGACCTTAAAAATCGGCCAAAAATTTTTTTCTTCAAAAATCCCCAAATTCTGCTTAAAACTTTCAGTAAACCTTAAAAAAGATTTGCTGCGGTGACAGAAGTTGATTTTGGTGCTTAATTTTGACACAGAACTCTCCGGAAATATATTTACCCGTTTGAGAAATTCTGTAAGCCCCGGACCTTAAAAATCGGCTAAAAATTTTTTTCTTCAAAAATCCCCAAATTCTGCTTAAAACTTTCAGTAAACCTTAAAAAAGATTTGCTGCGGTGACATAAGTTGATTTTGGTGCTTAATTTTGACACAGAACTCTCCGGAAATATATTTACCCGTATGAAAATTTCTGTAAGCCCCGGACCTTAAAAATCGGGCAAAATTTTTTTTCTTCAAAAATCCCCAAATTCTGCCTAAAACTTTCAGTAAACCTTAAAAAAGATTTGCAGCGGTGACAGAAGTTGATTTTGGTGCTTAATTTTGACACAGAACTCTCCGGAAATATATTTACCCGTATGAAATATTCTGTAAGCCCCGGACCTTAAAAATTGGCCAAAAAATTTTTTCTTCAAAAATCCCCAAATTCTGCTTAAAACTTTCAGTAAACCTTAAAAAAGATTTGCTGAGGTGACAGAAGTTGATTTTGGTGCTTAATTATGACACAGAACTCTCCGGAAATTATATTTACCCGTATGAAAATTTCTGTAAGCCCCGAACCATAAAAATCGGCCAAAAAATTTATTCTTCAAAAATCCCCAAATTCTGCTTAAAACTTTCAGTAAACCTTAAAAAAGATTTGCTGCGGTGACAGAAGTTGATTTTGGTGCTTAATTTTGACACAGAACTCTCCGGAAATATATTTACCCGTTTGAAAAATTCTATAAGCCCCAGACCTTAAAAATCGGCCCCAAAATTTTTTTTCTTCAAAAATCCCCAAATTCTGCTTAAAACTTTCAGTAAACCTTAAAAAAGATTTCCTGTAGTGACAGAAGTTGATTTTGGTGCTTAATTTTGACACAGAACTCTCCGGAAATATATTTACTCGTATGAAAAATTCTGAAAGCCCCGGAACTTAAAAATCGGGCAAAAATTTTTTTGCTTCAAAAAATCTCCAAATTCTGCTTAAAACTTTCAGTAAACCTTAAAAAAGATTTGCTGCGGTGACAGAAGTTGATTTTGGTGCTTAATTTTGACACAGAACTCTCCGGAAATATATTTACCCGTATGAAAATTTCTGTAAGCCCCGGATCTTAAAAATCGGCCAAAAATTTTTTTCTTCAAAAATCCCCAAATTCTGCTTAAAACTTTCAGTGAACCTTAAAAAAGATTTGCTGCGGTGACAGAAGTTGATTTTGGTGCTTAATTTTGACACAGAACTCTCCGGAAATATATTTACCCGTATGAAAAATTCTGTAAGCCCCGGACCTTAAAAATCGGCCCAAAATTTTTTTCTTCAAAAATCCCCAAATTCTGCTTAAAACTTTCAGTAAACCTTAAAAAAGATTTGCTGCGGTGACAGAAGTTGATTTTGGTGCTTAATTTTGACACAGAACTCTCCGGAAATATATTTACCCGTTTGAGAAATTCTGTAAGCCCCGGACCTTAAAAATCGGGCAAAATTTTTTTCTTCAAAAATCCCCAAATTCTGCTTAAAACTTTCAGTAAACCTTAAAAAAGATTTGTTGCGGTGACAGAAGTTGATTTTGGTGCTTAATTATGACACAGAACTCTCCGGAAATATATTTACCCGTATGAAAATTTCTGTAAGCCCCGAACCATAAAAATCGGCCAAAAAATTTATTCTTCAAAAATCCCCAAATTCTGCTTAAAACTTTCAATAAACCTTAAAAAAGATTTGCTGCGGTGACAGAAGTTGATTTTGGTGCTTAATTTTGACACAGAACTCTCCGGAAATATATTTACCCGTTTGAAAAATTCTATAAGCCCCAGACCTTAAAAATCGGCCCCAAATTTTTTTTCTTCAAAAATCCCCAAATTCTGCTTAAAACTTTCAGTAAACCTTAAAAAAGATTTCCTGTAGTGACAGAAGTTGATTTTGGTGCTTAATTTTGACACAGAACTCTCCGGAAATATATCTACTCGTATGAAAAATTCTGAAAGCCCCGGAACTTAAAAATCGGGCAAAAATTTTTTTCTTCAAAATCTCCAAATTCTGCTTAAAACTTTCAGTAAACCTTAAAAAAGATTTGCTGCGGTGACAGAAGTTGATTTGGTGCTTAATTTTGACACAGAACTCTCCGGAAATATATTTACCCGTATGAAAATTTCTGTAAGCCCCGGATCTTAAAAATCGGGCAAAAATATTTTTCTTCAAAAATCCCCAAATTCTGCTTAAAACTTTCAGTAAACCTTATAAAAGATTTGCTGCGGTGACAGAAGTTGATTTTGGTGCTTAATTTTGACACAGAACTCTCCGGAAATATATTTAACCGTATGAAAAATTCTGTAAGCCCCGAACCTTAAAAATCGGCCAAAAAATTTTTTCTTCAAAAATCCCCAAATTCTGCTTAAAACTTTCAGTAAACCTTAAAAAACATTTGCTGCGGTGACAGAAGTTGATTTTGGTGCTTAATTTGACACAGAACTCTCCGGAAATATATTTACCCGTATGAAAAATTCTGTAAGCCCCGGACCTAAAAAATTGGGCAAAAATTTTTTTCTTCAAAAATCCCCAAATTCTGCTTAAAACTTTCAGTAAACCTTAAAAAAGATTTGCTGCGGTGACAGAAGTTGATTTTGGTGCTTAATATTGACACAGAACTCTCCGAAATATATTTACCCGTATGAAAAATTCTGTAAGCCCCGGACCTTAAAAATCGGGCAAAAATTTTTTTCTTCAAAAATCCCCAAATTCTGCTTAAAACTTTCAGTAAACCTTAAAAAAGATTTGCTGAGGTGACAGAAGTTGATTTTGGTACTTAATTTTGACACAGATCTCTCCGGAAATATATTTACCCGTATGAAAAATTCTGTAAGCCCCGGACCTTAAAAATCGGGCAAAATTTTTTTTCTTCAAAAATCCCAAAATTCTGCTTAAAACTTTCAGTAAACCTTAAAAAATATTTGCTGCGGTGACAGAAGTTGATTTTGGTGCTTAATTTTGACACAGAACTCTCCGGAAATATATTTACCCGTATGAAAATTTCTGTAAGCCCCGGAACATAAAAATCAGCCAAAAAATTTTTTCTTCAAAAATCCCCAAAATCTGCTTAAAACTTTCAGTAAACCTTAAAAAAGATTTGCTGTGGTGACAGAAGTTGATTTTGGTGCTTAATTTTGACACAGAACTCTCCGGAAATATATTTACCCGTATGAAAAATTCTGTAAGCCCCGGACCTTAAAAATCGGGCAAAAATTTTTTTCTTCAAAAATCCCCAAATTCTGCTTAAAACTTTCAGTAAACCTTAAAAAAGATTTGCTGAGGTGACAGAAGTTGATTTTGGTGCTTAATTTTGACACAGATCTCTCCACAAATATATTTACCCGTATGAAAAATTCTGTAAGCCGCGGACCTTAAAAATCGGCCAAAAATTTTTTTCTTCAAAAATCCCCAAATTCTGCTTAAAACTTTCAGTAAACCTTAAAAATGATTTGCTGCGGTGACAGAAGTTGATTTTGGTGCTTAATATTGACACAGAACTCTCCGGAAATATATTTACCCGTATGAAAAATTCTGTAAGCCCCGGACCTTAAAAATCGGGCAAAAATTTTTTTCTTCAAAAATCCCCAAATTCTGCTTAAAACTTTCAGTAAACCTTAAAAAAGATTTGCTGAGGTGACAGAAGTTGATTTTGGTACTTAATTTTGACACAGATCTCTCCGGAAATATATTTACCCGTATGAAAAATTCTGTAAGCCCCGGACCTTAAAAATCGGGCAAAATTTTTTTTCTTCAAAAATCCCAAAATTCTGCTTAAAACTTTCAGTAAACCTTAAAAAATATTTGCTGCGGTGACAGAAGTTGATTTTGGTGCTTAATTTTGACACAGAACTCTCCGGAAATATATTTACCCGTATGAAAATTTCTGTAAGCCCCGGAACATAAAAATCAGCCAAAAAATTTTTTCTTCAAAAATCCCCAAAATCTGCTTAAAACTTTCAGTAAACCTTAAAAAAGATTTGCTGTGGTGACAGAAGTTGATTTTGGTGCTTAATTTTGACACAGAACTCTCCGGAAATATATTTACCCGTATGAAAAATTCTGTAAGCCCCGGACCTTAAAAATCGGGCAAAAATTTTTTTCTTCAAAAATCCCCAAATTCTGCTTAAAACTTTCAGTAAACCTTAAAAAAGATTTGCTGAGGTGACAGAAGTTGATTTTGGTGCTTAATTTTGACACAGAACTCTCCAGAAATATATTTACCCGTATGAAAATTTCTGTAAGCCCCGGACCTTAAAAATCGGCCAAAATTTTTTTTCATAAAAAATCCCCAAATTCTGCTTAAAACTTTCAGTAAACCTTAAAAAAGATTTGCTGCGGTGACAGAAGTTGATTTTGGTGCTTAATTTTGACACAGAACTCTCCGGAAATATATTTACCCGTATGAAAAATTCTGTAAGCCACGGACCTTAAAAATCGGCCAAAAATTTTTTTCTTCAAAAATCCCCAAATTCTGCTTAAAACTTTCAGTAAACCTTAAAAAAGATTTGCTGCGGTGACAGAAGTTGATTTTGGTGCTTAATTTTGACACAGAACTCTCCGGAAATATATTTACCCGTTTGAGAAATTCTGTAAGCCCCGGACCTTAAAAATCGGCTAAAAATTTTTTTCTTCAAAAATCCCCAAATTCTGCTTAAAACTTTCAGTAAACCTTAAAAAAGATTTGCTGCGGTGACATAAGTTGATTTTGGTGCTTAATTTTGACACAGAACTCTCCGGAAATATATTTACCCGTATGAAAATTTCTGTAAGCCCCGGACCTTAAAAATCGGGCAAAATTTTTTTTCTTCAAAAATCCCCAAATTCTGCCTAAAACTTTCAGTAAACCTTAAAAAAGATTTGCAGCGGTGACAGAAGTTGATTTTGGTGCTTAATTTTGACACAGAACTCTCCGGAAATATATTTACCCGTATGAAATATTCTGTAAGCCCCGGACCTTAAAAATTGGCCAAAAAATTTTTTCTTCAAAAATCCCCAAATTCTGCTTAAAACTTTCAGTAAACCTTAAAAAAGATTTGCTGAGGTGACAGAAGTTGATTTTGGTGCTTAATTATGACACAGAACTCTCCGGAAATATATTTACCCGTATGAAAATTTCTGTAAGCCCCGAACCATAAAAATCGGCCAAAAAATTTATTCTTCAAAAATCCCCAAATTCTGCTTAAAACTTTCAGTAAACCTTAAAAAAGATTTGCTGCGGTGACAGAAGTTGATTTTGGTGCTTAATTTTGACACAGAACTCTCCGGAAATATATTTACCCGTTTGAAAAATTCTATAAGCCCCAGACCTTAAAAATCGGCCCCAAAATTTTTTTTCTTCAAAAATCCCCAAATTCTGCTTAAAACTTTCAGTAAACCTTAAAAAAGATTTCCTGTAGTGACAGAAGTTGATTTTGGTGCTTAATTTTGACACAGAACTCTCCGGAAATATATTTACTCGTATGAAAAATTCTGAAAGCCCCGGAACTTAAAAATCGGGCAAAAATTTTTTTCTTCAAAAATCTCCAAATTCTGCTTAAAACTTTCAGTAAACCTTAAAAAAGATTTGCTGCGGTGACAGAAGTTGATTTTGGTGCTTAATTTTGACACAGAACTCTCCGGAAATATATTTACCCGTATGAAAATTTCTGTAAGCCCCGGATCTTAAAAATCGGCCAAAAATTTTTTTCTTCAAAAATCCCCAAATTCTGCTTAAAACTTTCAGTGAACCTTAAAAAAGATTTGCTGCGGTGACAGAAGTTGATTTTGGTGCTTAATTTTGACACAGAACTCTCCGGAAATATATTTACCCGTATGAAAAATTCTGTAAGCCCCGGACCTTAAAAATCGGCCCAAAATTTTTTTCTTCAAAAATCCCCAAATTCTGCTTAAAACTTTCAGTAAACCTTAAAAAAGATTTGCTGCGGTGACAGAAGTTGATTTTGGTGCTTAATTTTGACACAGAACTCTCCGGAAATATATTTACCCGTTTGAGAAATTCTGTAAGCCCCGGACCTTAAAAATCGGGCAAAATTTTTTTTCTTCAAAAATCCCCAAATTCTGCTTAAAACTTTCAGTAAACCTTAAAAAAGATTTGTTGCGGTGACAGAAGTTGATTTTGGTGCTTAATTATGACACAGAACTCTCCGGAAATATATTTACCCGTATGAAAATTTCTGTAAGCCCCGAACCATAAAAATCGGCCAAAAAATTTATTCTTCAAAAATCCCCAAATTCTGCTTAAAACTTTCAATAAACCTTAAAAAAGATTTGCTGCGGTGACAGAAGTTGATTTTGGTGCTTAATTTTGACACAGAACTCTCCGGAAATATATTTACCCGTTTGAAAAATTCTATAAGCCCCAGACCTTAAAAATCGGCCCCAAAATTTTTTTTCTTCAAAAATCCCCAAATTCTGCTTAAAACTTTCAGTAAACCTTAAAAAAGATTTCCTGTAGTGACAGAAGTTGATTTTGGTGCTTAATTTTGACACAGAACTCTCCGGAAATATATCTACTCGTATGAAAAATTCTGAAAGCCCCGGAACTTAAAAATCGGGCAAAAATTTTTTTCTTCAAAAATCTCCAAATTCTGCTTAAAACTTTCAGTAAACCTTAAAAAAGATTTGCTGCGGTGACAGAAGTTGATTTTGGTGCTTAATTTTGACACAGAACTCTCCGGAAATATATTTACCCGTATGAAAATTTCTGTAAGCCCCGGATCTTAAAAATCGGGCAAAAATATTTTTCTTCAAAAATCCCCAAATTCTGCTTAAAACTTTCAGTAAACCTTATAAAAGATTTGCTGCGGTGACAGAAGTTGATTTTGGTGCTTAATTTTGACACAGAACTCTCCGGAAATATATTTAACCGTATGAAAAATTCTGTAAGCCCCGAACCTTAAAAATCGGCCAAAAAATTTTTTCTTCAAAAATCCCCAAATTCTGCTTAAAACTTTCAGTAAACCTTAAAAAACATTTGCTGCGGTGACAGAAGTTGATTTTGGTGCTTAATTTTGACACAGAACTCTCCGGAAATATATTTACCCGTATGAAAAATTCTGTAAGCCCCGGACCTAAAAAATTGGGCAAAAATTTTTTTCTTCAAAAATCCCCAAATTCTGCTTAAAACTTTCAGTAAACCTTAAAAAAGATTTGCTGCGGTGACAGAAGTTGATTTTGGTGCTTAATATTGACACAGAACTCTCCGGAAATATATTTACCCGTATGAAAAATTCTGTAAGCCCCGGACCTTAAAAATCGGGCAAAAATTTTTTTCTTCAAAAATCCCCAAATTCTGCTTAAAACTTTCAGTAAACCTTAAAAAAGATTTGCTGAGGTGACAGAAGTTGATTTTGGTACTTAATTTTGACACAGATCTCTCCGGAAATATATTTACCCGTATGAAAAATTCTGTAAGCCCCGGACCTTAAAAATCGGGCAAAATTTTTTTTCTTCAAAAATCCCAAAATTCTGCTTAAAACTTTCAGTAAACCTTAAAAAATATTTGCTGCGGTGACAGAAGTTGATTTTGGTGCTTAATTTTGACACAGAACTCTCCGGAAATATATTTACCCGTATGAAAAATTCTGTAAGCCCCGGACCTTAAAAATCGGCCAAAAAATTTTTTCTTCAAAAATCCCCAAAGTCTTCTTAAAACTTTCAGTAAACCTTAAAAAAAGATTTGCTGCGGTGACAGAAGTTGATTTTGGTGCTTAATTTTGACACAGAACTCTCCGGAAATATATTTACCCGTATGAAAATTTCTGTAAGCCCCGAACCATAAAAATCGGCCAAAAAATTTATTCTTCAAAAATCCCCAAATTCTGCTTAAAACTTTCAGTAAACCTTAAAAAAGATTTGCTGCGGTGACAGAAGTTGATTTTGGTGCTTAATTTTGACACAGAACTCTCCGGAAATATATTTACCCGTTTGAAAAATTCTATAAGCCCCAGACCTTAAAAATCGGCCCCAAAATTTTTTTTCTTCAAAAATCCCCAAATTCTGCTTAAAACTTTCAGTAAACCTTAAAAAAGATTTCCTGTAGTGACAGAAGTTGATTTTGGTGCTTAATTTTGACACAGAACTCTCCGGAAATATATTTACTCGTATGAAAAATTCTGAAAGCCCCGGAACTTAAAAATCGGGCAAAAATTTTTTTCTTCAAAAATCTCCAAATTCTGCTTAAAACTTTCAGTAAACCTTAAAAAAGATTTGCTGCGGTGACAGAAGTTGATTTTGGTGCTTAATTTTGACACAGAACTCTCCGGAAATATATTTACCCGTATGAAAATTTCTGTAAGCCCCGGATCTTAAAAATCGGGCAAAAATATTTTTCTTCAAAAATCCCCAAATTCTGCTTAAAACTTTCAGTAAACCTTATAAAAGATTTGCTGCGGTGACAGAAGTTGATTTTGGTACTTAATTTTGACACAGATCTCTCCGGAAATATATTTACCCGTATGAAAAATTCTGTAAGCCCCGGACCTTAAAAATCGGCCAAAAATTTTTTTCTTCAAAAATCCCCAAATTCTGCTTAAAACTTTCAGTGAACCTTAAAAAAGATTTGCTGCGGTGACAGAAGTTGATTTTGGTGCTTAATTTTGACACAGAACTCTCCGGAAATATATTTACCCGTATGAAAAATTCTGTAAGCCCCGGACCTTAAAAATCGGCCCAAAATTTTTTTCTTCAAAAATCCCCAAATTCTGCTTAAAACTTTCAGTAAACCTTAAAAAAGATTTGCTGCGGTGACAGAAGTTGATTTTGGTGCTTAATTTTGACACAGAACTCTCCGGAAATATATTTACCCGTTTGAGAAATTCTGTAAGCCCCGGACCTTAAAAATCGGGCAAAATTTTTTTTCTTCAAAAATCCCCAAATTCTGCTTAAAACTTTCTGTAAACCTTAAAAAAGATTTGCTGCGGTGACAGAAGTTGATTTTGGTGCTTAATATTGACACAGAACTCTCCGGAAATATATTTACCCATTTGAGAAATTCTGTAAGCCCCGGACCTTAAAAATCGGGCAAAAATTTTTTTCTTCAAAAATCCCCAAATTCTGCTTAAAACTTTCAGTAAACCTTAAAAAAGATTTGTTGCGGTGACAGAAGTTGATTTTGGTGCTTAATTATGACACAGAACTCTCCGGAAATATATTTACCCGTATGAAAATTTCTGTAAGCCCCGAACCATAAAAATCGGCCAAAAAATTTATTCTTCAAAAATCCCCAAATTCTGCTTAAAACTTTCAATAAACCTTAAAAAAGATTTGCTGCGGTGACAGAAGTTGATTTTGGTGCTTAATTTTGACACAGAACTCTCCGGAAATATATTTACCCGTTTGAAAAATTCTATAAGCCCCAGACCTTAAAAATCGGCCCCAAAATTTTTTTTCTTCAAAAATCCCCAAATTCTGCTTAAAACTTTCAGTAAACCTTAAAAAAGATTTGCTGCGGTGACAGAAGTTGATTTTGGTGCTTAATTTTGACACAGAACTCTCCGGAAATATATTTACCCGTATGAAAATTTCTGTAAGCCCCGGATCTTAAAAATCGGGCAAAAATATTTTTCTTCAAAAATCCCCAAATTCTGCTTAAAACTTTCAGTAAACCTTATAAAAGATTTGCTGCGGTGACAGAAGTTGATTTTGGTACTTAATTTTGACACAGATCTCTCCAGAAATATATTTACCCGTATGAAAAATTCTGTAAGCCCCGGACCTTAAAAATCGGCCAAAAATTTTTTTCTTCAAAAATCCCCAAATTCTGCTTAAAACTTTCAGTGAACCTTAAAAAAGATTTGCTGCGGTGACAGAAGTTGATTTTGGTGCTTAATTTTGACACAGAACTCTCCGGAAATATATTTACCCGTATGAAAAATTCTGTAAGCCCCGGACCTTAAAAATCGGCCCAAAATTTTTTTCTTCAAAAATCCCCAAATTCTGCTTAAAACTTTCAGTAAACCTTAAAAAAGATTTGCTGCGGTGACAGAAGTTGATTTTGGTGCTTAATTTTGACACAGAACTCTCCGGAAATATATTTACCCGTTTGAGAAATTCTGTAAGCCCCGGACCTTAAAAATCGGGCAAATTTTTTTTTCTTCAAAAATCCCCAAATTCTGCTTAAAACTTTCTGTAAACCTTAAAAAAGATTTGCTGCGGTGACAGAAGTTGATTTTGGTGCTTAATATTGACACAGAACTCTCCGGAAATATATTTACCCATTTGAGAAATTCTGTAAGCCCCGGACCTTAAAAATCGGGCAAAATTTTTTTTCTTCAAAAATCCCCAAATTCTGCTTAAAACTTTCAGTAAACCTTAAAAAAGATTTGTTGCGGTGACAGAAGTTGATTTTGGAATTATGACACAGAACTCTCCGGAAATATATTTACCCGTATGAAAATTTCTGTAAGCCCCGAACCATAAAAATCGGCCAAAAAATTTATTCTTCAAAAATCCCCAAATTCTGCTTAAAACTTTCAATAAACCTTAAAAAAGATTTGCTGCGGTGACAGAAGTTGATTTTGGTGCTTAATTTTGATACAGAACTCTCCGGAAATATATTTACCCGTTTGAAAAATTCTATAAGCCCCAGACCTTAAAAATCGGCCCCAAAATTTTTTTTCTTCAAAAATCCCCAAATTCTGCTTTAAACTTTCAGTAAACCTTAAAAAAGATTTCCTGTAGTGACAGAAGTTGATTTTGGTGCTTAATTTTGACACAGAACTCTCCGGAAATATATCTACTCGTATGAAAAATTCTGAAAGCCCCGGAACTTAAAAATCGGGCAAAAATTTTTTTCTTCAAAAATCTCCAAATTCTGCTTAAAACTTTCAGTAAACCTTAAAAAAGATTTGCTGCGGTGACAGAAGTTGATTTTGGTGCTTAATTTTGACACAGAACTCTCCGGAAATATATTTACCCGTATGAAAATTTCTGTAAGCCCCGGATCTTAAAAATCGGGCAAAAATATTTTTCTTCAAAAATCCCCAAATTCTGCTTAAAACTTTCAGTAAACCTTATAAAAGATTTGCTGCGGTGACAGAAGTTGATTTTGGTACTTAATTTTGACACAGATCTCTCCAGAAATATATTTACCCGTATGAAAAATTCTGTAAGCCCCGGACCTTAAAAATCGGCCAAAAATTTTTTTCTTCAAAAATCCCCAAATTCTGCTTAAAACTTTCAGTGAACCTTAAAAAAGATTTGCTGCGGTGACAGAAGTTGATTTTGGTGCTTAATTTTGACACAGAACTCTCCGGAAATATATTTACCCGTATGAAAAATTCTGTAAGCCCCGGACCTTAAAAATCGGCCCAAAATTTTTTTCTTCAAAAATCCCCAAATTCTGCTTAAAACTTTCAGTAAACCTTAAAAAAGATTTGCTGCGGTGACAGAAGTTGATTTTGGTGCTTAATTTTGACACAGAACTCTCCGGAAATATATTTACCCGTTTGAGAAATTCTGTAAGCCCCGGACCTTAAAAATCGGGCAAATTTTTTTTTCTTCAAAAATCCCCAAATTCTGCTTAAAACTTTCTGTAAACCTTAAAAAAGATTTGCTGCGGTGACAGAAGTTGATTTTGGTGCTTAATATTGACACAGAACTCTCCGGAAATATATTTACCCATTTGAGAAATTCTGTAAGCCCCGGACCTTAAAAATCGGGCAAAATTTTTTTTCTTCAAAAATCCCCAAATTCTGCTTAAAACTTTCAGTAAACCTTAAAAAAGATTTGTTGCGGTGACAGAAGTTGATTTTGGAATTATGACACAGAACTCTCCGGAAATATATTTACCCGTATGAAAATTTCTGTAAGCCCCGAACCATAAAAATCGGCCAAAAAATTTATTCTTCAAAAATCCCCAAATTCTGCTTAAAACTTTCAATAAACCTTAAAAAAGATTTGCTGCGGTGACAGAAGTTGATTTTGGTGCTTAATTTTGATACAGAACTCTCCGGAAATATATTTACCCGTTTGAAAAATTCTATAAGCCCCAGACCTTAAAAATCGGCCCCAAAATTTTTTTTCTTCAAAAATCCCCAAATTCTGCTTTAAACTTTCAGTAAACCTTAAAAAAGATTTCCTGTAGTGACAGAAGTTGATTTTGGTGCTTAATTTTGACACAGAACTCTCCGGAAATATATCTACTCGTATGAAAAATTCTGAAAGCCCCGGAACTTAAAAATCGGGCAAAAATTTTTTTCTTCAAAAATCTCCAAATTCTGCTTAAAACTTTCAGTAAACCTTAAAAAAGATTTGCTGCGGTGACAGAACTTGATTTTGGTGCTTAATTTTGACACAGAACTCTCCGGAAATATATTTACCCGTATGAAAATTTCTGTAAGCCCCGGATCTTAAAAATCGGGCAAAAATATTTTTCTTCAAAAATCCCCAAATTCTGCTTAAAACTTTCAGTAAACCTTATAAAAGATTTGCTGCGGTGACAGAAGTTGATTTTGGTGCTTAATTTTGACACAGAACTCTCCGGAAATATATTTAACCGTATGAAAAATTCTGTAAGCCCCGAACCTTAAAAATCGGCCAAAAAATTTTTTCTTCAAAAATCCCCAAATTCTGCTTAAAACTTTCAGTAAACCTTAAAAAACATTTGCTGCGGTGACAGAAGTTGATTTTGGTGCTTAATTTTGACACAGAACTCTCCGGAAATATATTTACCTGTATGAAAAATTCTGTAAGCCCCGGACCTAAAAAATTGGGCAAAAATTTTTTTCTTCAAAAATCCCCAAATTCTGCTTAAAACTTTCAGTAAACCTTAAAAAGATTTGCTGCGGTGACAGAAGTTGATTTTGGTGCTTAATATTGACACAGAACTCTCCGGAAATATATTTACCCGTATGAAAAATTCTGTAAGCCCCGGACCTTAAAAATCGGGCAAAAATTTTTTTCTTCAAAAATCCCCAAATTCTGCTTAAAACTTTCAGTAAACCTTAAAAAAGATTTGCTGAGGTGACAGAAGTTGATTTTGGTACTTAATTTTGACACAGATCTCTCCGGAAATATATTTACCCGTATGAAAAATTCTGTAAGCCCCGGACCTTAAAAATCGGGCAAAATTTTTTTTCTTCAAAAATCCCAAAATTCTGCTTAAAACTTTCAGTAAACCTTAAAAAAGATTTGCTGCGGTGACAGAAGTTGATTTTGGTGCTTAATTTTGACACAGAACTCTCCGGAAATATATTTACCCGTATGAAAATTTCTGTAAGCCCCGGAACATAAAAATCAGCCAAAAAATTTTTTCTTCAAAAATCCCCAAAATCTGCTTAAAACTTTCAGTAAACCTTAAAAAAGATTTGCTGTGGTGACAGAAGTTGATTTTGGTGCTTAATTTTGACCCAGAACTCTCCGGAAATATATTTACCCGTATGAAAAATTCTGTAAGCCCCGGACCTTAAAAATCGGGCAAAAATTTTTTTCTTCAAAAATCCCCAAATTCTGCTTAAAACTTTCAGTAAACCTTAAAAAAGATTTGCTGAGGTGACAGAAGTTGATTTTGGTGCTTAATTTTGACACAGATCTCTCCACAAATATATTTACCCGTATGAAAAATTCTGTAAGGCCCGGACCTTAAAAATCGGGCAAAAATTTTTTTCTTCAAAAATCCCAAAATTCTGCTTAAAACTTTCAGTAAACCTTAAAAAAGATTTGCTGCGGTGACGGAAGTTGATTTTGGTGCTTAATTTTGACACAGAACTCTCCGGAAATATATTTACTCGTATGAAAAATTCTGAAAGCCCCGGACCTTAAAAATCGGGCAAAAATTTTTTTCTTCAAAAATCTCCAAATTCTGCTTAAAACTTTCAGTAAACCTTAAAAAAGATTTGCTGCGGTGACAGAAGTTGATTTTGGTGCTTCATTTTGACACAGAACTCTCCGGAAATATATTTACCCGTATGAAAAATTCTGTAAGCCGCGGACCTTAAAAATCGGCCAAAAATTTTTTTCTTCAAAAATCCCCAAATTCTGCTTAAAACTTTCAGTAAACCTTAAAAATGATTTGCTGAGGTGACAGAAGTTGATTTTGGTGCTTAATTTGGACACAGATCTCTCCGGAAATATATTTACCCGTATGAAAAATTCTGTAAGCCCTGGACCTTAAAAATCGGCCAAAAATTTTTTTCTTCAAAAATCCCCAAATTCTGCTTAAAACTTTCAGTGAACCTTAAAAAAGATTTGCTGCGGTGACAGAAGTTGATTTTGGTGCTTAATTTTGACACAGAACTCTCCGGAAATATATTTACCCATATGAAAATTTCTGTAAGCCCCGGAACTTAAAAAGTGGCCAAAAAAATTTTTCTTCAAAAATCCCCAAATTCTGCTTAAAACTTTCAGTAAACCTTAAAAAAGATTTGCAGCGGTGACAGAAGTTGATTTTGGTGCTTAATTTTGACACAGAACTCTCCGGAAATATATTTACCCGTATGAAATATTCTGTAAGCCCCGGACCTTAAAAATTGGGCAAAATTTTTTTTCTTCAAAAATCCCCAAATTCTGCTTAAAACTTTCAGTAAACCTTAAAAAAGATTTGCTGCGGTGACAGAAGTTGATTTTGGTGCTTAATTTTGACACAGAACTCTCCGGAAATATATTTACCCGTATGAAAAATTCTGTAAGCCCCGGACCTTAAAAATCGGCCAAAAAATTTTTTCTTCAAAAATCCCCAAAGTCTTCTTAAAACTTTCAGTAAACCTTAAAAAAGATTTGCTGCGGTGACAGAAGTTGATTTTGGTGCTTAATTTTGACACAGAACTCTCCGGAAATATATTTACCCGTATGAAAAATTCTGTAATCCCCGGACCTTAAAAATTGGGCAAAATTTTTTTCTTCAAAAATCCCCAAATTTTGCTTAAAACTTTCAGTAAACCTTAAAAAAGATTTGCTGCGGTGACAGAAGTTGATTTTGGTGCTTAATATTGACACAGAACTCTCCGGAAATATATTTACCCGTATGAAAAATTCTGTAAGCCCCGGACATTAAAAATCGGGCAAAAATTTTTTTCTTCAAAAATCCCCAAATTCTGCTTAAAACTTTCAGTAAACCTTAAAAAAGATTTGCTGAGGTGACAGAAGTTGATTTTGGTGCTTAATTTTGACACAGAACTCTCCAGAAATATATTTACCCGTATGAAAATTTCTGTAAGCCCCGGACCTTAAAAATCGGCCAAAAATTTTTTTCATAAAAAATCCCCAAATTCTGCTTAAAACTTTCAGTAAACCTTAAAAAAGATTTGCTGCGGTGACAGAAGTTGATTTTGGTGCTTAATTTTGACACAGAACTCTCCGGAAATATATTTACCCGTATGAAAAATTCTGTAAGCCACGGACCTTAAAAATCGGCCAAAAATTTTTTTCTTCAAAAATCCCCAAATTCTGCTTAAAACTTTCAGTAAACCTTAAAAAAGATTTGCTGCGGTGACAGAAGTTGATTTTGGTGCTTAATTTTGACACAGAACTCTCCGGAAATATATTTACCCGTTTGAGAAATTCTGTAAGCCCCGGACCTTAAAAATCGGCTAAAAAATTTTTTCTTCAAAAATCCCCAAATTCTGCTTAAAACTTTCAGTAAACCTTAAAAAAGATTTGCTGCGGTGACAGAAGTTGATTTTGGTGCTTAATTTTGACACAGAACTCTCCGGAAATATATTTACCCGTATGAAAATTTCTGTAAGCCCCAGAACTTAAAAATTGACCAAAAAATTTTTTCTTCAAAAATCCCCAAATTCTGCTTAAAACTTTCAGTAAACCTTAAAAAAGATTTGCAGCGGTGACAGAAGTTGATTTTGGTGCTTAATTTTGACACAGAACTCTCCGGAAATATATTTACCCATATGAAAAATTCTGTAAGCCCCGGACCTTAAAAATTGGGCAAAATTTTTTTTCTTCAAAAATCCCCAAATTCTGCTTAAAACTTTCAGTAAACCTTAAAAAAGATTTGCTGAGGTGACAGAAGTTGATTTTGGTGCTTAATTATGACACAGAACTCTCCGGAAATATATTTACCCGTATGAAAATTTCTGTAAGCCCCGAACCATAAAAATCGGCCAAAAAATGTATTCTTCAAAAATCCCCAAATTCTGCTTAAAACTTTCAGTAAACCTTAAAAAAGATTTGCTGCGGTGACAGAAGTTGATTTTGGTGCTTAATTTTGACACAGAACTCTCCGGAAATATATTTACCCGTTTGAAAAATTCTATAAGCCCCAGACCTTAAAAATCGGCCCCAAAATTTTTTTTCTTCAAAAATCCCCAAATTCTGCTTAAAACTTTCAGTAAACCTTAAAAAAGATTTCCTGTAGTGACAGAAGTTGATTTTGGTGCTTAATTTTGACACAGAACTCTCCGGAAATATATTTACTCGTATGAAAAATTCTGAAAGCCCCGGAACTTAAAAATCGGGCAAAAATTTTTTTCTTCAAAAATCTCCAAATTCTGCTTAAAACTTTCAGTAAACCTTAAAAAAGATTTGCTGCGGTGACAGAAGTTGATTTTGGTGCTTAATTTTGACACAGAACTCTCCGGAAATATATTTACCCGTATGAAAATTTCTGTAAGCCCCGGATCTTAAAAATCGGGCAAAAATATTTTTCTTCAAAAATCCCCAAATTCTGCTTAAAACTTTCAGTAAACCTTATAAAAGATTTGCTGCGGTGACAGAAGTTGATTTTGGTGCTTAATTTTGACACAGAACTCTCCGGAAATATATTTAACCGTATGAAAAATTCTGTAAGCCCCGAATCTTAAAAATCGGCCAAAAAATTTTTTCTTCAAAAATCCCCAAATTCTGCTTAAAACTTTCAGTAAACCTTAAAAAAGATTTGCTGCGGTGACAGAAGTTGATTTTGGTGCTTAATTTTGACACAGAACTCTCCGGAAATATATTTACCCGTATGAAAAATTCTGTAAGCCCCGGACCTAAAAAATTGGGTAAAAATTTTTTTCTTCAAAAATCACCAAATTCTGCTTAAAACTTTCAGTAAACCTTAAAAAAGATTTGCTGCGGTGACAGAAGTTGATTTTGGTGCTTAATATTGACACAGAACTCTCCGGAAATATATTTACCCGTATGAAAAATTCTGTAAGCCCCGGACCTTAAAAATCGGGCAAAAATTTTTTTCTTCAAAAATCCCCAAATTCTGCTTAAAACTTTCAGTAAACCTTAAAAAAGATTTGCTGAGGTGACAGAAGTTGATTTTGGTACTTAATTTTGACACAGATCTCTCCGGAAATATATTTACCCGTATGAAAAATTCTGTAAGCCCCGGACCTTAAAAATCGGGCAAAATTTTTTTTCTTCAAAAATCCCAAAATTCTGCTTAAAACTTTCAGTAAACCTTAAAAAAGATTTGCTGCAGTGACAGAAGTTAATTTTGGTGCTTAATTTTGACACAGAACTCTCCGGAAATATATTTACCCGTATGAAAATTTCTGTAAGCCCCGGAACATAAAAATCAGCCAAAAAATTTTTTCTTCAAAAATCCCCAAAATCTGCTTAAAACTTTCAGTAAACCTTAAAAAAGATTTGCTGCGGTGACAGAAGTTGATTTTGGTGCTTAATTTTGACACAGAACTCTCCGGAAATATATTTACCCATATGAAAATTTCTGTAAGCCCCGGAACTTAAAAAGTGGCCAAAAAATTTTTTCTTCAAAAATCCCCAAATTCTGCTTAAAACTTTCAGTAAACCTTAAAAAAGATTTGCAGCGGTGACAGAAGTTGATTTTGGTGCTTAATTTTGACACAGAACTCTCCGGAAATATATTTACCCGTATGAAATATTCTGTAAGCCCCGGACCTTAAAAATTGGGCAAAATTTTTTTTCTTCAAAAATCCCCAAATTCTGCTTAAAACTTTCAGTAAACCTTAAAAAAGATTTGCTGCGGTGACAGAAGTTGATTTTGGTGCTTAATTTTGACACAGAACTCTCCGGAAATATATTTACCCGTATGAAAAATTCTGTAAGCCCCGGACCTTAAAAATCGGCCAAAAATTTTTTTCTTCAAAAATCCCCAAATTCTGCTTAAAACTTTCAGTAAACCTTAAAAAAGATTTGCTGAGGTGACAGAAGTTGATTTTGGTGCTTAATTTTGACACAGAACTCTCCAGAAATATATTTACCCGTATGAAAATTTCTGTAAGCCCCGGACCTTAAAAATCGGCCAAAATTTTTTTTCATAAAAAATCCCCAAATTCTGCTTAAAACTTTCAGTAAACCTTAAAAAAGATTTGCTGCGGTGACAGAAGTTGATTTTGGTGCTTAATTTTGACACAGAACTCTCCGGAAATATATTTACCCGTATGAAAAATTCTGTAAGCCACGGACCTTAAAAATCGGCCAAAAATTTTTTTCTTCAAAAATCCCCAAATTCTGCTTAAAACTTTCAGTAAACCTTAAAAAAGATTTGCTGCGGTGACAGAAGTTGATTTTGGTGCTTAATTTTGACACAGAACTCTCCGGAAATATATTTACCCGTTTGAGAAATTCTGTAAGCCCCGGACCTTAAAAATCGGCTAAAAATTTTTTTCTTCAAAAATCCCCAAATTCTGCTTAAAACTTTCAGTAAACCTTAAAAAAGATTTGCTGCGGTGACAGAAGTTGATTTTGGTGCTTAATTTTGACACAGAACTCTCCGGAAATATATTTACCCGTATGAAAATTTCTGTAAGCCCCGGACCTTAAAAATCGGGCAAAATTTTTTTTCTTCAAAAATCCCCAAATTCTGCCTAAAACTTTCAGTAAACCTTAAAAAAGATTTGCTGCGGTGACAGAAGTTGATTTTGGTGCTTAATTTTGACACAGAACTCTCCGGAAATATATTTACCCGTATGAAAATTTCTGTAAGCCCCAGAACTTAAAAATTGGCCAAAAAATTTTTTCTTCAAAAATCCCCAAATTCTGCTTAAAACTTTCAGTAAACCTTAAAAAAGATTTGCAGCGGTGACAGAAGTTGATTTTGGTGCTTAATTTTGACACAGAACTCTCCGGAAATATATTTACCCGTATGAAAAATTCTGTAAGCCCCGGACCTTAAAAATTGGGCAAAATTTTTTTTCTTCAAAAATCCCCAAATTCTGCTTAAAACTTTCAGTAAACCTTAAAAAAGATTTGCTGAGGTGACAGAAGTTGATTTTGGTGCTTAATTTTGACACAGAACTCTCCGGAAATATATTTACCCGTATGAAAATTTCTGTAAGCCCCGAACCATAAAAATCGGCCAAAAAATTTATTCTTCAAAAATCCCCAAATTCTGCTTAAAACTTTCAGTAAACCTTAAAAAAGATTTGCTGCGGTGACAGAAGTTGATTTTGGTGCTTAATTTTGACACAGAACTCTCCGGAAATATATTTACCCATATGAAAATTTCTGTAAGCCCCGGATCTTAAAAATCGGGCAAAAATATTTTTCTTCAAAAATCCCCAAATTCTGCTTAAAACTTTCAGTAAACCTTATAAAAGATTTGCTGCGGTGACAGAAGTTGATTTTGGTGCTTAATTTTGACACAGAACTCTCCGGAAATATATTTAACCGTATGAAAAATTCTGTAAGCCCCGAACCTTAAAAATCGGCCAAAAAATTTTTTCTTCAAAAATCCCCAAATTCTGCTTAAAACTTTCAGTAAACCTTAAAAAACATTTGCTGCGGTGACAGAAGTTGATTTTGGTGCTTAATTTTGACACAGAACTCTCCGGAAATATATTTACCCGTATGAAAAATTCTGTAAGCCCCGGACCTAAAAAATTGGGCAAAAATTTTTTTCTTCAAAAATCCCCAAATTCTGCTTAAAACTTTCAGTAAACCTTAAAAAAGATTTGCTGCGGTGACAGAAGTTGATTTTGGTGCTTAATATTGACACAGAACTCTCCGGAAATATATTTACCCGTATGAAAAATTCTGTAAGCCCCGGACCTTAAAAATCGGGCAAAAATTTTTTTCTTCAAAAATCCCCAAATTCTGCTTAAAACTTTCAGTAAACCTTAAAAAAGATTTGCTGAGGTGACAGAAGTTGATTTTGGTACTTAATTTTGACACAGATCTCTCTGGAAATATATTTACCCGTATGAAAAATTCTGTAAGCCCCGGACCTTAAAAATCGGGCAAAATTTTTTTTCTTCAAAAATCCCAAAATTCTGCTTAAAACTTTCAGTAAACCTTAAAAAAGATTTGCTGCGGTGACAGAAGTTGATTTTGGTGCTTAATTTTGACACAGAACTCTCCGGAAATATATTTACCCGTATGAAAATTTCTGTAAGCCCCGGAACATAAAAATCAGCCAAAAAATTTTTTCTTCAAAAATCCCCAAAATCTGCTTAAAACTTTCAGTAAACCTTAAAAAAGATTTGCTGTGGTGACAGAAGTTGATTTTGGTGCTTAATTTTGACACAGAACTCTCCGGAAATATATTTACCCGTATGAAAAATTCTGTAAGCCCCGGACCTTAAAAATCGGGCAAAAATTTTTTTCTTCAAAAATCCCCAAATTCTGCTTAAAACTTTCAGTAAACCTTAAAAAAGATTTGCTGAGGTGACAGAAGTTGATTTTGGTGCTTAATTTTGACACAGATCTCTCCACAAATATATTTACCCGTATGAAAAATTCTGTAAGGCCCGGACCTTAAAAATCGGGCAAAAATTTTTTTCTTCAAAAATCCCAAAATTCTGCTTAAAACTTTCAGTAAACCTTAAAAAAGATTTGCTGCGGTGACGGAAGTTGATTTTGGTGCTTAATTTTGACACAGAACTCTCCGGAAATATATTTACTCGTATGAAAAATTCTGAAAGCCCCGGACCTTAAAAATCGGTCAAAAATTTTTTTCTTCAAAAATCTCCAAATTCTGCTTAAAACTTTCAGTAAACCTTAAAAAAGATTTGCTGCGGTGACAGAAGTTGATTTTGGTGCTTAATTTTGACACAGAACTCTCCGGAAATATATTTACCCGTATGAAAAATTCTGTAAGCCGCGGACCTTAAAAATCGGCCAAAAATTTTTTTCTTCAAAAATCCCTAAATTCTGCTTAAAACTTTCAGTAAACCTTAAAAATGATTTGCTGAGGTGACAGAAGTTGATTTTGGTGCTTAATTTTGACACAGATCTCTCCGGAAATATATTTACCCGTATGAAAAATTCTGTAAGCCCTGGACCTTAAAAATCGGCCAAAAATTTTTTTCTTCAAAAATCCCCAAATTCTGCTTAAAACTTTCAGTGAACCTTAAAAAAGATTTGCTGCGGTGACAGAAGTTGATTTTGGTGCTTAATTTTGACACAGAACTCTCCGGAAATATATTTACCCGTATGAAAAATTCTGTAAGCCCCGGACCTTAAAAATCGGGCAAAAATTTTTTTCTTCAAAAATCCCCAAATTCTGCTTAAAACTTTCAGTAAACCTTAAAAAAGATTTGCTGCGGTGACAGAAGTTGATTTTGGTGCTTAATTTTGACACAGAACTCTCCGGAAATATATTTACCCGTATGAAAATTTCTGTAAGCCCCGGAACTTAAAAAGTGGCCAAAAAATTTTTTCTTCAAAAATCCCCAAATTCTGCTTAAAACTTTCAGTAAACCTTAAAAAAGATTTGCAGCGGTGACAGAAGTTGATTTTGGTGCTTAATTTTGACACAGAACTCTCAGGAAATATATTTACCCGTATGAAAAATTCTGTAAGCCCCGGACCTTAAAAATTGGGCAAAATTTTTTTTCTTCAAAAATCCCCAAATTCTGCTTTAAACTTTCAGTAAACCTTAAAAAAGATTTGCTGCGGTGACAGAAGTTGATTTTGGTGCTTATTTTTGACACAGAACTCTCCGGAAATATATTTACCCGTATGAAAAATTCTGTAAGCCCCGGACCTTAAAAATCGGCCAAAAAATTTTTTCTTCAAAAATCCCCAAATTCTGCTTAAAACTTTCAGTAAACCTTAAAAAAGATTTGCTGCGGTGACAGAAGTTGATTTTGGTGCTTAATTTTGACACAGAACTCTCCGGAAATATATTTACCCGTATGAAAAATTCTGTAATCCCCGGACCTTAAAAATTGGGCAAAATTTTTTTCTTCAAAAATCCCCAAATTTTGCTTAAAACTTTCAGTAAACCTTAAAAAAGATTTGCTGCGGTGACAGAAGTTGATTTTGGTGCTTAATATTGACACAGAACTCTCCGGAAATATATTTACCCGTATGAAAAATTCTGTAAGCCCCGGACCTTAAAAATCGGGCAAAAATTTTTTTCTTCAAAAATCCCCAAATTCTGCTTAAAACTTTCAGTAAACCTTAAAAAAGATTTGCTGAGGTGACAGAAGTTGATTTTGGTGCTTAATTTTGACACAGAACTCTCCAGAAATATATTTACCCGTATGAAAATTTCTGTAAGCCCCGGACCTTAAAAATCGGCCAAAATTTTTTTTCATAAAAAATCCCCAAATTCTGCTTAAAACTTTCAGTAAACCTTAAAAAAGATTTGCTGCGGTGACAGAAGTTGATTTTGGTGCTTAATTTTGACACAGAACTCTCCGGAAATATATTTACCCGTATGAAAAATTCTGTAAGCCACGGACCTTAAAAATCGGCCAAAAATTTTTTTCTTCAAAAATCCCCAAATTCTGCTTAAAACTTTCAGTAAACCTTAAAAAAGATTTGCTGCGGTGACAGAAGTTGATTTTGGTGCTTAATTTTGACACAGAACTCTCCGGAAATATATTTACCCGTTTGAGAAATTCTGTAAGCCCCGGACCTTAAAAATCGGCTAAAAAATTTTTTCTTCAAAAATCCCCAAATTCTGCTTAAAACTTTCAGTAAACCTTAAAAAAGATTTGCTGCGGTGACAGAAGTTGATTTTGGTGCTTAATTTTGACACAGAACTCTCCGGAAATATATTTAACCGTATGAAAAATTCTGTAAGCCCTGGACCTTAAAAATTGGGCAAAAATTTTTTTCTTCAAAAATCCCCAAATTTTGCTTAAAACTTTCAGTAAACCTTAAAAAAGATTTGCTGCGGTGACAGAAGTTGATTTTGGTGCTTAATATTGACACAGAACTCTCCGGAAATATATTTACCCGTATGAAAAATTCTGTAAGCCCCGGACCTTAAAAATCGGGCAAAAATTTTTTTCTTCAAAAATCCCCAAATTCTGCTTAAAACTTTCAGTAAACCTTAAAAAAGATTTGCTGAGGTGACAGAAGTTGATTTTGGTACTTAATTTTGACACAGATCTCTCCGGAAATATATTTACCCGTATGAAAATTTCTGTAAGCCCCGGAATTTAAAAATCGGCCAAAAAATTTTAACTTCAAAAATCCCCAAATTCTGCTTAAAACTTTCAGTAAACCTTAAAAAACATTTGCTGCGGTCACAGAAGTTGATTTTGGTGCTTAATTTTGACACAGAACTCTCCGGAAATATATTTAACCGTATGAAAAATTCTGTAAGCCCTGAACCTTAAAAATTGGGCAAAAATTTTTTTCTTCAAAAATCCCCAAATTTTGCTTAAAACTTTCAGTAAACCTTAAAAAAGATTTGCTGCGGTGACAGAAGTTGATTTTGGTGCTTAATATTGACACAGAACTCTCCGGAAATATATTTACCCGTATGAAAAATTCTGTAAGCCCCGGACCTTAAAAATCGGGCAAAAATTTTTTTCTTCAAAAATCCCCAAATTCTGCTTGAAACTTTCAGTAGACCTTAAAAAAGATTTGCTGAGGTGACAGAAGTTGATTTTGGTACTTAATTTTGACACAGATCTCTCCGGAAATATATTTACCCGTATGAAAATTTCTGTAAGCCCCGGACCTTAAAAATTGGGAAAAAATTTTTTTCTTCAAAAATCCCCAAATTTTGCTTAAAACTTTCAGTAAACCTTAAAAAAGATTTGCTGCGGTGACAGAAGTTGATTTTGGTGCTTAATATTGACACAGAACTCTCCGGAAATATATTTACCCGTATGAAAAATTCTGTAAGCCCCGGACCTTAAAAATCGGGCAAAAATTTTTTTCTTCAAAAATCCCCAAATTCTGCTTAAAACTTTCAGTAAACCTTAAAAAAGATTTGCTGAGGTGACAGAAGTTGATTTTGGTACTTAATTTTGACACAGATCTCTCCGGAAATATATTTACCCGTATGAAAAATTCTGTAAGCCCCGGACCTTAAAAATCGGGCAAAATTTTTTTTCTTCAAAAATCCCAAAATTCTGCTTAAAACTTTCAGTAAACCTTAAAAAAGATTTGCTGCGGTGACAGAAGTTGATTTTGGTGCTTAATTTTGACACAGAACTCTCCGGAAATATATTTACCCGTATGAAAATTTCTGTAAGCCCCGGAACATAAAAATCAGCCAAAAAATTTTTTCTTCAAAAATCCCCAAAATCTGCTTAAAACTTTCAGTAAACCTTAAAAAAGATTTGCTGTGGTGACAGAAGTTGATTTTGGTGCTTAATTTTGACACAGAACTCTCCGGAAATATATTTACCCGTATGAAAAATTCTGTAAGCCCCGGACCTTAAAAATCGGGCAAAAATTTTTTTCTTCAAAAATCCCCAAATTCTGCTTAAAACTTTCAGTAAACCTTAAAAAAGATTTGCTGAGGTGACAGAAGTTGATTTTGGTGCTTAATTTTGACACAGATCTCTCCACAAATATATTTACCCGTATGAAAAATTCTGTAAGGCCCGGACCTTAAAAATCGGGCAAAAATTTTTTTCTTCAAAAATCCCAAAATTCTGCTTAAAACTTTCAGTAAACCTTAAAAAAGATTTGCTGCGGTGACGGAAGTTGATTTTGGTGCTTAATTTTGACACAGAACTCTCCGGAAATATATTTACTCGTATGAAAAATTCTGAAAGCCCCGGACCTTAAAAATCGGGCAAAAATTTTTTTCTTCAAAAATCTCCAAATTCTGCTTAAAACTTTCAGTAAACCTTAAAAAAGATTTGCTGCGGTGACAGAAGTTGATTTTGGTGCTTAATTTTGACACAGAACTCTCCGGAAATATATTTACCCGTATGAAAAATTCTGTAAGCCGCGGACCTTAAAAATCGGCCAAAAATTTTTTTCTTCAAAAATCCCTAAATTCTGCTTAAAACTTTCAGTAAACCTTAAAAATGATTTGCTGAGGTGACAGAAGTTGATTTTGGTGCTTAATTTTGACACAGATCTCTCCGGAAATATATTTACCCGTATGAAACATTCTGTAAGCCCTGGACCTTAAAAATCGGCCAAAAATTTTTTTCTTCAAAAATCCCCAAATTCTGCTTAAAACTTTCAGTGAACCTTAAAAAAGATTTGCTGCGGTGACAGAAGTTGATTTTGGTGCTTAATTTTGACACAGAACTCTCCGGAAATATATTTACCCGTATGAAAAATTCTGTAAGCCCCGGACCTTAAAAATCGGGCAAAAATTTTTTTCTTCAAAAATCCCCAAATTCTGCTTAAAACTTTCAGTAAACCTTAAAAAAGATTTGCTGCGGTGACAGAAGTTGATTTTGGTGCTTAATTTTGACACAGAACTCTCCGGAAATATATTTACCCGTATGAAAATTTCTGTAAGCCCCGGAACTTAAAAAGTGGCCAAAAAATTTTTTCTTCAAAAATCCCCAAATTCTGCTTAAAACTTTCAGTAAACCTTAAAAAAGATTTGCAGCGGTGACAGAAGTTGATTTTGGTGCTTAATTTTGACACAGAACTCTCCGGAAATATATTTACCCGTATGAAAAATTCTGTAAGCCCCGGACCTTAAAAATTGGGCAAAATTTTTTTTCTTCAAAAATCCCCAAATTCTGCTTAAAACTTTCAGTAAACCTTAAAAAAGATTTGCTGCGGTGACAGAAGTTGATTTTGGTGCTTAATTTTGACACAGAACTCTCCGGAAATATATTTACCCGTATGAAAAATTCTGTAAGCCCCGGACCTTAAAAATCGGCCAAAAAATTTTTTCTTCAAAAATCCCCAAATTCTGCTTAAAACTTTCAGTAAACCTTAAAAAAGATTTGCTGCGGTGACAGAAGTTGATTTTGGTGCTTAATTTTGACACAGAACTCTCCGGAAATATATTTACCCGTATGAAAAATTCTGTAATCCCCGGACCTTAAAAATTGGGCAAAATTTTTTTCTTCAAAAATCCCCAAATTTTGCTTAAAACTTTCAGTAAACCTTAAAAAAGATTTGCTGAGGTGACAGAAGTTGATTTTGGTGCTTAATTTTGACACAGAACTCTCCGGAAATATATTTACCCGTATGAAAATTTCTGTAAGCCCCGGACCTTAAAAATCGGCCAAAATTTTTTTTCATGAAAAATCCCCAAATTCTGCTTAAAACTTTCAGTAAACCTTAAAAAAGATTTGCTGCGGTGACAGAAGTTGATTTTGGTGCTTAATTTTGACACAGAACTCTCCGGAAATATATTTACCCGTATGAAAAATTCTGTAAGCCACGGACCTTAAAAATCGGCCAAAAATTTTTTTCTTCAAAAATCCCCAAATTCTGCTTAAAACTTTCAGTAAACCTTAAAAAAGATTTGCTGCGGTGACAGAAGTTGATTTTGGTGCTTAATTTTGACACAGAACTCTCCGGAAATATATTTACCCGTTTGAGAAATTCTGTAAGCCCCGGACCTTAAAAATCGGCTAAAAATTTTTTTCTTCAAAAATCCCCAAATTCTGCTTAAAACTTTCAGTAAACCTTAAAAAAGATTTGCTGCGGTGACAGAAGTTGATTTTGGTGCTTAATTTTGACACAGAACTCTCCGGAAATATATTTAACCGTATGAAAAATTCTGTAAGCCCTGGACCTTAAAAATTGGGCAAAAATTTTTTTCTTCAAAAATCCCCAAATTTTGCTTAAAACTTTCAGTAAACCTTAAAAAAGATTTGCTGCGGTGACAGAAGTTGATTTTGGTGCTTAATATTGACACAGAACTCTCCGGAAATATATTTACCCGTATGAAAAATTCTGTAAGCCCCGGACCTTAAAAATCGGGCAAAAATTTTTTTCTTCAAAAATCCCCAAATTCTGCTTGAAACTTTCAGTAAACCTTAAAAAAGATTTGCTGAGGTGACAGAAGTTGATTTTGGTACTTAATTTTGACACAGATCTCTCCGGAAATATATTTACCCGTATGAAAATTTCTGTAAGCCCCGGAATTTAAAAATCGGCCAAAAAATTTTATCTTCAAAAATCCCCAAATTCTGCTTAAAACTTTCAGTAAACCTTAAAAAAGATTTGCTGCGGTGACGGAAGTTGATTTTGGTGCTTAATTTTGACACAGAACTCTCCGGAAATATATTTACTCGTATGAAAAATTCTGTAAGCCCCGGACCTTAAAAATCGGGCAAAAATTTTTTTCTTCAAAAATCTCCAAATTCTGCTTAAAACTTTCAGTAAACCTTAAAAAAGATTTGCTGCGGTGACAGAAGTTGATTTTGGTGCTTAATTTTGACACAGAACTCTCCGGAAATATATTTACCCGTATGAAAATTTCTGTAAGCCCCGGACCTTAAAAATCGGGCAAAAAAATTTTTCTTCAAAAATCCCCAAATTCTGCTTAAAACTTTCAGTAAACCTTAAAAAAGATTTGCTGCGGTGACAGAAGTTGATTTTGGTGCTTAATTTTGACACAGAACTCTCCGGAAATATATTTACCCGTATGAAAAATTCTGTAAGCCCCGAACCTTAAAAATCTGCCAAAAAATTTTTTCTTCAAAAATCCCCAAATTCTGCTTAAAACTTTCAGTAAACCTTAAAAAACATTTGCTGCGGTCACAGAAGTTGATTTTGGTGCTTAATTTTGACACAGAACTCTCCGGAAATATATTTAACCGTATGAAAAATTCTGTAAGCCCTGGACCTTAAAAATTGGGCAAAAATTTTTTTCTTCAAAAATCCCCAAATTTTGCTTAAAACTTTCAGTAAACCTTAAAAAAGATTTGCTGCGGTGACAGAAGTTGATTTTGGTGCTTAATATTGACACAGAACTCTCCGGAAATATATTTACCCGTATGAAAAATTCTGTAAGCCCCGGACCTTAAAAATCGGGCAAAAATTTTTTTCTTCAAAAATCCCCAAATTCTGCTTGAAACTTTCAGTAGACCTTAAAAAAGATTTGCTGAGGTGACAGGAGTTGATTTTGGTACTTAATTTTGACACAGATCTCTCCGGAAATATATTTACCCGTATGAAAATTTCTGTAAGCCCCGGAATTTAAAAATCGGCCAAAAAATTTTATCTTCAAAAATCCCCAAATTCTGCTTAAAACTTTCAGTAAACCTTAAAAAAGATTTGCTGCGGTGACGGAAGTTGATTTTGGTGCTTAATTTTGACACAGAACTCTCCGGAAATATATTTACTCGTATGAAAAATTCTGTAAGCCCCGGACCTTAAAAATCGGGCAAAAATTTTTTTCTTCAAAAATCTCCAAATTCTGCTTAAAACTTTCAGTAAACCTTAAAAAAGATTTGCTGCGGTGACAGAAGTTGATTTTGGTGCTTAATTTTGACACAGAACTCTCCGGAAATATATTTACCCGTATGAAAATTTCTGTAAGCCCCGGATCTTAAAAATCGGGCAAAAAAATTTTTCTTCAAAAATCCCCAAATTCTGCTTAAAACTTTCAGTAAACCTTATAAAAGATTTGCTGCGGTGACAGAAGTTGATTTTGGTGCTTAATTTTGACACAGAACTCTCCGGAAATATATTTACCCGTATGAAAAATTCTGTAAGCCCCGAACCTTAAAAATCGGCCAAAAAATTTTTTCTTCAAAAATCCCCAAATTCTGCTTAAAACTTTCAGTAAACCTTAAAAAACATTTGCTGCGGTGACAGAAGTTGATTTTGGTGCTTAATTTTGACACAGAACTCTCCGGAAATATATTTACCCGTATGAAAAATTCTGTAAGCCCCGGACCTTAAAAATTGGGAAAAAAATTTTTTCTTCAAAAATCCCCAAATTTTGCTTAAAACTTTCAGTAAACCTTAAAAAAGATTTGCTGCGGTGACAGAAGTTGATTTTGGTGCTTAATATTGACACAGAACTCTCCGGAAATATATTTACCCGTATGAAAAATTCTGTAAGCCCCGGACCTTAAAAATCGGGCAAAATTTTTTTTCTTCAAAAATCACCAAATTCTGCTTAAAACTTTCAGTAAACCTTAAAAAAGATTTGCTGCGGTGACAGAAGTTGATTTTGGTGCTTAATTTTGACACAGAACTCTCCGGAAATATATTTACCCGTATGAAAAATTCTGAAAGCCCCGGACCTTAAAAATCGGGCAAAAATTTTTTTCTTCAAAAATCTCCAAATTCTGCTTAAAACTTTCAGTAAACCTTAAAAAAGATTTGCTGCGGTGACAGAAGTTGATTTTGGTGCTTAATTTTGACACAGAACTCTCCGGAAATATATTTACTCGTATGAAAAATTCTGTAAGCCCCGGACCTTAAAAATCGGGCAAAAATTTTTTTCTTCAAAAATCCCAAAATTCTGCTTAAAACTTTCAGTAAACCTTAAAAAAGATTTGCTGCGGTGACAGAAGTTGATTTTGGTGCTTAATTTTGACACAGATCTCTCCACAAATATATTTACCCGTATGAAAAATTCTGTAAGCCCCGGACCTTAAAAATCGGGCAAAAATTTTTTTCTTCAAAAATCCCCAAATTCTGCTTAAAACTTTCAGTAAACCTTAAAAAAGATTTGCTGCGGTGACAGAAGTTGATTTTGGTGCTTAATTTTGACACAGAACTCTCCGGAAATATATTTACTAGTATGAAAATTTCTGTAAGCCCCGGACCTTAAAAATCGGGCAAAAAAATTTTTCTTCAAAAATCCCCAAATTCTGCTTAAAACTTTCAGTAAACCTTAAAAAAGATTTGCTGCGGTGACAGAAGTTGATTTTGGTGCTTAATTTTGACACAGATCTCTCCACAAATATATTTACTCGTATGAAAAATTCTGAAAGCCCCGGACCTTAAAAATCGGGCAAACATTTTTTTCTTCAAAAATCTCCAAATTCTGCTTAAAACTTTCAGTAAACCTTAAAAAAGATTTGCTGCGGTGACAGAAGTTGATTTTGGTGCTTAATTTTGACACAGAACTCTCCGGAAATATATTTACCCGTATGAAAATTTCTGTAAGCCCCGGACCTTAAAAATCGGGCAAAAAAATTTTTCTTCAAAAATCCCCAAATTCTGCTTAAAACTTTCAGTAAACCTTAAAAAACATTTGCTGCGGTGACAGAAGTTGATTTTGGTGCTTAATTTTGACACAGAACTCTCCGGAAATATATTTACCCGTATGAAAAATTCTGTAAGCCCTGGACCTTAAAAATCGGGCAAAAATTTTTTTCTTCAAAAATCCCCAAATTTTGCTTAAAACTTTCAGTAAACCTTAAAAAAGATTTGCTGAGGTGACAGAAGTTGATTTTGGTGCTTAATATTGACACAGATCTCTCCGGAAATATATTTACCCGTATGAAAATTTCTGTAAGCCCCGGAACTTAAAAATCGGCCAAAAAATTTTATCTTCAAAAATCCCCAAATTCTGCTTAAAACTTTCAGTAAACCTTAAAAAAGATTTGCTGCGGTGACGGAAGTTGATTTTGGTGCTTAATTTTGACACAGAACTCTCCGGAAATATATTTACTCGTATGAAAAATTCTGTAAGCCCCGGACCTTAAAAATCGGGCAAAAATTTTTTTCTTCAAAAATCTCCAAATTCTGCTTAAAACTTTCAGTAAACCTTAAAAAAGATTTGCTGCGGTGACAGAAGTTGATTTTGGTGCTTAATTTTGACACAGAACTCTCCGGAAATATATTTACCCGTATGAAAATTTCTGTAAGCCCCGGACCTTAAAAATCGGGCAAAAAAATTTTTCTTCAAAAATCCCCAAATTCTGCTTAAAACTTTCAGTAAACCTTAAAAAAGATTTGCTGCGGTGACAGAAGTTGATTTTGGTGCTTAATTTTGACACAGAACTCTCCGGAAATATATTTACCCGTATGAAAAATTCTGTAAGCCCCGAACCTTAAAAATCTGCCAAAAAATTTTTTCTTCAAAAATCCCCAAATTCTGCTTAAAACTTTCAGTAAACCTTAAAAAACATTTGCTGCGGTCACAGAAGTTGATTTTGGTGCTTAATTTTGACACAGAACTCTCCGGAAATATATTTAACCGTATGAAAAATTCTGTAAGCCCTGGACCTTAAAAATTGGGCAAAAATTTTTTTCTTCAAAAATCCCCAAATTTTGCTTAAAACTTTCAGTAAACCTTAAAAAAGATTTGCTGCGGTGACAGAAGTTGATTTTGGTGCTTAATATTGACACAGAACTCTCCGGAAATATATTTACCCGTATGAAAAATTCTGTAAGCCCCGGACCTTAAAAATCGGGCAAAAATTTTTTTCTTCAAAAATCCCCAAATTCTGCTTGAAACTTTCAGTAGACCTTAAAAAAGATTTGCTGAGGTGACAGAAGTTGATTTTGGTACTTAATTTTGACACAGATCTCTCCGGAAATATATTTACCCATATGAAAATTTCTGTAAGCCCCGGAATTTAAAAATCGGCCAAAAATTTTATCTTCAAAAATCCCGAAATTCTGCTTAAAACTTTCAGTAAACCTTAAAAAAGATTTGCTGCGGTGACGGAAGTTGATTTTGGTGCTTAATTTTGACACAGAACTCTCCGGAAATATATTTACTCGTATGAAAAATTCTGTAAGCCCCGGACCTTAAAAATCGGGCAAAAATTTTTTTCTTCAAAAATCTCCAAATTCTGCTTAAAACTTTCAGTAAACCTTAAAAAAGATTTGCTGCGGTGACAGAAGTTGATTTTGGTGCTTAATTTTGACACAGAACTCTCCGGAAATATATTTACCCGTATGAAAATTTCTGTAAGCCCCGGATCTTAAAAATCGGGCAAAAAAATTTTTCTTCAAAAATCCCCAAATTCTGCTTAAAACTTTCAGTAAACCTTATAAAAGATTTGCTGCGGTGACAGAAGTTGATTTTGGTGCTTAATTTTGACACAGAACTCTCCGGAAATATATTTACCCGTATGAAAAATTCTGTAAGCCCCGAACCTTAAAAATCGGCCAAAAAATTTTTTCTTCAAAAATCCCCAAATTCTGCTTAAAACTTTCAGTAAACCTTAAAAAACATTTGCTGCGGTCACAGAAGTTGATTTTGGTGCTTAATTTTGACACAGAACTCTCCGGAAATATATTTAACCGTATGAAAAATTCTGTAAGCCCTGGACCTTAAAAATTGGGCAAAAATTTTTTTCTTCAAAAATCCCCAAATTTTGCTTAAAACTTTCAGTAAACCTTAAAAAAGATTTGCTGCGGTGACAGAATATGCTTCTTTATTTTAACTTGCAACAAAGATATATATATATATATATATACAATAATTACATATATAAAAAATAAATAAATAAATAGATAAAATATATATATACACAAAATCAAATATCAACATAAGGATACACAATATTACTCCATATTATGCCTTATAACCAAAAGAAAACTTTACCAATCCTAATAATAAACAACTTATCTCCTATGAGAAAAAGTAAGCAAGGATTTTAGAACAACAACTACCTTAACCACTATCTATTTATATATATTTTTTTTTTTTTTTTTTTTTTTATATATTATATATGTATATATACACAGCAAACCATAAAACAATACAAAAAACTTTAACTACTATCTATCTTATCTAATCCTACCCATCACCAATACACACCACCTCAGGTAGATGTATGTAAAACCTTTTCAACAAAAACCAAAAAATAGAATAAAAAATCTACAGGGAGTGAAAGGACAGAAAAGAAACCCAGCTGAACAAGAAGAGACTTTCAACCACCCACTCAAGGGGGTTTCAAACGGCCCCACCACTGTGACCATCTGACAGCATCCAGTCTCCCCTTATCCAGATCCATCATCTTTTTCACCTCTTGCATAATCATACCTACCACCACATCACAGGGGAGGACCTTCCTTCGAATAGATACCTGGCACCGTGCATTCCACGTGTGATACCTAACAGCTAAACTAACTAAAAAAATTGTGGTCAAATTAAAGTCACCGTATCTTCTGACTACCCCATAAGCCCACTCAGGGTAACTAAGACCCGAAAGGCACGGGATACCAATGGCCTTTGAAACCTCCTCATAAACCTTTACATTAAAAGGACACTCAAGCAGGAAGTGGTCCATCGTCTCCTCCACCCCTGGACATTCCTCCCGTGGGCAGCCACGTTCACTGGCACTTCGCCACCTGAGGTTCCCTCCAACATAAAGCCTCCCATGAAAAGTGAGCCAGGCAATATCTTTGAACTTGGGCGGTAACCTTTGTGAATTTAACAAAACCAATCCAGCCGAAGCGACATTACCTGGACAGTCCCTCAGTGACAGCGGAACATGAAAGTGGGTGTGCAAAATTCTTCTCTCCAACTCCCTCCTAGAGAAGTTTTTGACTTCACCCACTCCCACGTCATATCGCTTTATCACCTTCAAGCTCTGGATGACGTAGATCGGGAGGTAACCATGACGAATCCGGAAACTTCTCACTTGGCCTCCATCTATCCAGAATCTGAGGAAGGGAAACACCCATGGTCTAAATCCCTCTACCCACCGAGGAGGAGTGTCTAAAAACATGCTCCCAATGTTAAGCTTTAAAAAAGCTGTAACAAAAAAGATCACTGGGTTTACCATGTTCAAACCCCCATCTTTCCTCGGTCTGTAGGTGATACCCCTCTTCACTATATTGATCCTGTTCTTCCACAACAAGAGGAAGAACAAGGAATTCAATCTGGACCACAAAGATTGTGGCAAAAAGCACACGTAACTGACATACAAAAAAATCGGGATCAGGTAAGTTTTGCACAAGTCAACCCTTTCCCTCAAAGACAATTTCCATCTTTTCCAACTCTCTACCTTCTTGGTAGCATCCTCCAGCTTGTTAACCCAATTTAGGGAGGCATAATCTCCATGATCAAATTTGATACCAAGAATTTTAATCTGATCGTTGACCTGAGGGAAGCTGTCCGGAAGAGGAAAAGGCTCCCCCTCCTCCCCCATCCAGAAAACATCACACTTTTCTCGGTTTACTCTGGAGCACGAAGCCTCAGAGTACTCGCAAATGAGGTGTTCTATGCCATGGGCCTCTGCCTGCGAGGACAGAACCACCGTGACATCATCTGCGTAAGCCACCACCCTCAATGCAAACTCCGGACTCAGCTGCACCCCCCCTACAGTCCCACACTCTACCCTCCTAACGAAGGGATCGATTGCAAAGACATACAGGAGGGGGCTCAGGGGACACCCCTGACGAACACCCGAGCCTACACCAAAGGTAGGGCCCACCCAACCGTTTACCAGTGGAAAGCTTTCAGCCATACGATAGATCGTCTGTAACCAATTAACCACCCTCTCTGGAAGACCATACCATCTCAGTAGAGCCCAAAGGTACTCATGATTCACTCGGTCAAAAGCTTTTGACTGATCCAATGCCAGTAAGTACTTTCCCCACTTCTCAGCCCTGCACCGCTCAATGGCCTCCCGGACACCAAGGACAGCACTAAAAGTGCTACGACCCTTCACCGTACAGTGCTGAGAAGGAGAAAGCAACAGCTCAGAAAACACTGAAAGCCTGTTAAACAGTACCTTTGCCAAAATCTTCCTGTCTGTATTGAGAAGGGCTATGGGGCGCCAGTTCTCAATACGAGACGAGTCCTTCCCTTTGGACAGCAAAATAAGCGCAGATAACCTCATGGAAGGAGGGAGGACTCCCTCATCCAGGCTCTCATTAAAAACTTCCACAAGGCGGGGAATCAGGAGGTCAGCAAAGGTCTTATAAAATTCAGATGTTAAACCATCTGGTCCTGGTGATTTCTTGGGATTTAAACCCATTATCGCCTTCCTAACTTCCTCTGCGGTTATATCACTTGCCAAGGAGTCAAGAGAGGCACCCTGAGAACTCAGACCAGGGGTTCCCCTCAGAAATTCCTCCATCCTCTCCCTGATGAGTGGCTGCTCAGACAGAAGATCAGAATAGTAGGACACAATAACATCCAGAATGCCTTCCTTGTCAGTACGAAGAACACCCTGTCCGTCCACCAGTCCTCTGACATGTTTGGCGTCGACTGACCTCCTACAGCTCTGGTAGGGATCAGGCGAGTGGTACATACCATAATCCCTTTCCAAAACCAAGGATGCCAATCGGTTATATTGGAACTCTTTCATCTGAGCCTTCACTCGGGAGATTTCCCCATCATCTCCCTCCTCAGAGATCAGGAAATCCAATTTCCTTCTCAGATTACGGTAGATATTTTGCTTTATCAAGTTTTTCCTAGCTATAAGGCCACGGAAAAATTTGCAGGTTCTCTTTTTAATCACCTCCCACCACTCAGACCTACTCCAACCAGCCTCCAGAAGTGTCTCCTGAGATTGAAAGAAGACCCTGAAGGACTGCCTAACTCTCTCTTCTTCCAGGAGTTCAGAGTTCAAACGCCACAGACCCCGCCCCTTCTGAGGGGTTTCTGAAGCATTCAAAGTTACTGAGAGCAAACCGTGATCGGAAAATTCCACCAACCTCACCCCAAGGGATGAAGTCTTGGAAGTCTCCTTAACAAAAAACCTATCTATCCTAGACCTACGACTACCACTAAAGTAGGTGAAACCCGTGAGGTCTGGGGAGTGACGAATATGCACATCCACCAAACCAGCCTGTCTAACCATGCTAACTAAAAAATTGGAATCATAGCCCAGGGGTCTCCTTGAGCCTCCCCTGTCTTTTGGCCTAACAACGGTATTAAAATCACCACCAAAGACGACCTGCTGGGCTGTAAAAAGAAAAGGTTTTATCTCCATAAAGAGACTTTTCCTATCACCTGGTGTCTGTGGCCCATACACATTAATTAATCTCACATCTTGTCCCTTTATGTTGACATCCAAAATCATACATCTACCTGCTTGCAATTCAATAACCTTGTGCACAGTTACCATATCAGAAAAAAGGACTGCCACCCCACCGTATGGCTCGGCCGCAAGAGACCAGTAAGAAGGACCCCTCCTCCACTCCTGCTTCGCCTTGTGGAGGATATCCAATTTACTAATCCTAGTCTCTTGCAAAAATAAAACATCAACATCAATCGTATTGAAAAAATCAAAGGCCATCATACGAGCACCTTCGGACAACACGGAAGCCACATTAATCGTGGCACATCGTATAGGATGAGGATCCATGTTTCTAGGTTATGGAATATTACAAGACCTTGCTTACTTTTACATACCATCACCAAAAAACAAGTCTTAACACTGCACACCAGCCCCCTGCGGGCCAGCCACACCACCGCCTGTGGCATCCCCACCCCCCTCCCTTCCACCCCCAGAGGGTACACCACCCTCCTCAGGGATCCCAGGGTCAGGGGCCTTGGCCACAAACTTTATGACCTGGCAGTGTACCCCACCACCAGTGCCACTTGGCCCGACCCCCGAGCTCTGGGATGACTCCACATCAGTCTCTTCGGCTACCTCCTGCTGAACCGCCACTGTCTCCTCCATTGCCACCACCTCCTCCTTTCTCCTTTCCACCACCCTTCTTTCCATCGGGGCCAGAGTTTCCTTATTTACCGCCTCTTCCCCCACCTCCGGGATTGACTCCCTTCTTTTTTTCCCGTCCCGGTGCCTCTCACTTTCTTTAAAAGACCTCTTTGTTTTTCTTTTGTTTTTTTTTGACACCAGATAACACTCTCCATCTTTCCTTATGATTTCCTCCTCATCAGAGGAGAAAACATCAAATTTATTGGATAACACCACTTGTGTTTCTGTATCTTTCTCTTTTATCCCATTCCCTCCCCGCCTAACCTCCTGAAATGTCTCCTCCATTACCTCCTCCCTACTTTCAACATTTACCACCTCATCCTGCTCTATACCCTCTTCTTCTACCTCATTCACCACCTCACTCACCACCACACTACTACCCACCACCTGTTCTAACACCACATTGTGACTGGCTTTCGGACATCTGCTATAAGGGTGCCCCTCCACCCCACACAAATTGCACCTGACAGTGTGACAATCTCTAGACCAGTGACCCACACCCCCACACAAAGAACACTTCACCACAGTGCACTCGGAACTAACGTGACGGTGATCACCACACTTAAAACATGTCCTCGGCTGCCCCGGATAAAAACACTGCACTCTGTCCCTACCTATATAGGCAGCCGAGGGTACATGAACAAACCCCTTCTCAGACATCCTCAACCTAATACCCACCTCCCATGCTCCACCCCACACCCCTAAAACATAACCGGCCTTCACTGCCCCCGACTCTACATTACAAAACCGTTTTAGCCAAAATATTATGTCCTCCGGGGGCAGTGACTCATTCCTGACAAGAATAGTGGCTTTTACCCTGTCATGCTTCGTGACTAAATTCATTACATATTTGTTAAAGGGGTCCTTGTCTCTACACGCCTGCAGCCTCCCCCAGAAAGTTTGCAGACCCTGGTACGTCAGAAAACTCACATCATACTCCAGGGTCCGCACTGGGTGGATGCAGGCGTACAGATCTGCAGGACAGAACCCCAAACTAAACACCATTTTTAAAAACACCTCTCTTCCTGGAGCTTCTCCAGGAGCAATCCACTTAAATTGGATTAGATTACGTCTTTTTCCAGTACTCCCAGGCAAGGGTGCAGCTGGTGGTACATTAGTTGTTTTCCTCCCAGATACCACATTTGCATAAGACAGGGTACCTGGGACAGACTTAGCCTGTCTCTCCCTCCTCTGAGCCAAGTCTTTTTCAATCACTGCAGCTGCCACCCTTGCCCTCTCTGGGACTAGCAACCTGTCTCCATAAACAGTCTCCACAATGTCCCTTTGCGCATTTGAAAGGGATGACTTGTCCAGGACTGGCATCCCTTGCGCTGACACATCCACAGGGACAACACCACCGACCAGACTTAACACACCTGGCACTTCCTCAGGAACCAGTTCTTTTGGTCTACCCTCCATGCCAGCCTCCACCAATACTGCCACCTGGACTAACTCTGAGTCAGTTGCTTCGGAACACACTTCCATCATACTATTGCCACTGACTGCCCTTGCAGGTAAAATAGCTCTGCTAGCGGGAACCAGGGGAACCGAAGCATTATGGGGACCCCCGATCCCCCCAGTCCCCTTTGCATCATCGCTTACCTCTGGGCCTGGATCCTCCTGCAGCTCTGCCACTTTCACCGCCATAGCTGATGCAGCCTCCACCTTCTCCACTTTTAAACCTTCCATATCACTCATTGAGGTAGATTCGGACTTTATCAGTTTCTTTTTAATTTTTTTCAAGTACTCCAGCCGCTCTTTGGCATTGTCCAGGGAAACTGCTAGTTCAGCAATTTCCCCCTTAAGGAATTGTCTCTCCAAGGGAGCTGCCAGATTCCTCCTCTTTCTCTTATCTGACAGCTTGCTGCTCAGTTTTTTAATCTCTTTTTGCAGCTGGTCCATGCTTAAAGCTGCAAACAAATCATCCTCCTCAGTATCAGACTCTAGCTCCCCGTCTTCTGTCTTCTCCCCTTCTGCAGCACTCCCCGCTTCACTGCCAGTGGGGGCCACCATATCCCCCTGAGTTGCCTCACTCAGGGGTCCCTTCACTGACAGTTTGGGGAGCGCTGCTGGGCTAGGGGTCACCAAATCAGCCATCACCTCCATATCCTCCTCTTCACTGCCAGTGAGGGTCTCCATACCCCCCCGAGTTGCCTCACTCGGGGGTCCCTCTACTGACAGTTTGGAGGCAGAGTCTGCAGCCACTATAACCACCTCCGCTGCACCGCTAGCGGGGGCCGCCATTACCCCCCGAGTTGCGTCACTCGGGGGTCCCGCCGCCAGCGGTTTGGAGACTGGCACTCTGCTGAACTCCACTGGACCCCCCGCTCTCCGAACTGAAAGTCCAGGGGGGTCCAGGACACCTCCTCCGCCCGCCGCCGGGTCCACCAGCACAGCTGCCGCCTTCCGACTCCCCGGCACGTCCGCCGCTGGTACAGGGAGTCCTCCGCTTGCCGCCGCCGTCCGCTCCATCAGCTCCGGCTGCTTCGGCTGCTTCGGCTGCTCCGTCAGACTCCCCGCACTCCGTCTCCCGGGCAGGCGCGCCAAAGGGACAGGGGGGTCCGGAGCTCCAGCCGCGCACACTTGCGGCCTCCGCGAACCGGCGGGTGGATCCACGGCCTCGCGCTGCAGTCCTCCGGCAGGCAGGTTAGGCGGGTCAGGCGGGTCAGGCGGGACAGGAGCGACAGAACCCCTGCTTGATCCTCCAGCCCGGGGTCTGCCTCTCTTAGTCATGGTGCTGAAAGGCAGCAGCACCACAGCAAATCCTCAGCACCACAAACAGCAGGATCAGCAGCGATATCTTCCCCAGGAGGAATCAGCCTGCCTGGGGAAGCCCTCTCCCTGTCTCAGCAGCTCACCACCTCCTCCTAGGACACTCCTCTCCCAAATGGTATGCTGCGGTGACAGAAGTTGATTTTGGTGCTTAATATTGACACAGAACTCTCCGGAAATATATTTACCCGTATGAAAAATTCTGTAAGCCCCGGACCTTAAAAATCGGGCAAAAATTTTTTTCTTCAAAAATCCCCAAATTCTGCTTGAAACTTTCAGTAGACCTTAAAAAAGATTTGCTGAGGTGACAGAAGTTGATTTTGGTACTTAATTTTGACACAGATGTCTCCGGAAATATATTTACCCGTATGAAAATTTCTGTAAGCCCCGGAATTTAAAAATCGGCCAAAAATTTTATCTTCAAAAATCCCCAAATTCTGCTTAAAACTTTCAGTAAACCTTAAAAAAGATTTGCTGCGGTGACGGAAGTTGATTTTGGTGCTTAATTTTGACACAGAACTCTCCGGAAATATATTTACTCGTATGAAAAATTCTGTAAGCCCCGGACCTTAAAAATCGGGCAAAATTTTTTTTCTTCAAAAATCTCCAAATTCTGCTTAAAACTTTCAGTAAACCTTAAAAAAGATTTGCTGCGGTGACAGAAGTTGATTTTGGTGCTTAATTTTGACACAGAACTCTCCGGAAATATATTTACCCGTATGAAAATTTCTGTAAGCCCCGGATCTTAAAAATCGGGCAAAAAAATTTTTCTTCAAAAATCCCCAAATTCTGCTTAAAACTTTCAGTAAACCTTATAAAAGATTTGCTGCGGTGACAGAAGTTGATTTTGGTGCTTAATTTTGACACAGAACTCTCCGGAAATATATTTACCCGTATGAAAAATTCTGTAAGCCCCGAACCTTAAAAATCGGCCAAAAAATTTTTTCTTCAAAAATCCCCAAATTCTGCTTAAAACTTTCAGTAAACCTTAAAAAACATTTGCTGCGGTGACAGAAGTTGATTTTGGTGCTTAATTTTGACACAGAACTCTCCGGAAATATATTTACCCGTATGAAAAATTCTGTAAGCCCCGGACCTTAAAAATTGGGAAAAAATTTTTTTCTTCAAAAATCCCCAAATTTTGCTTAAAACTTTCAGTAAACCTTAAAAAAGATTTGCTGCGGTGACAGAAGTTGATTTTGGTGCTTAATATTGACACAGAACTCTCCGGAAATATATTTACCCGTATGAAAAATTCTGTAAGCCCCGGAACTTAAAAATCGGGCAAAAATTTTTTTCTTCAAAAATCCCCAAATTCTGCTTAAAACTTTCAGTAAACCTTAAAAAAGATTTGCTGAGGTGACAGAAGTTGATTTTGGTACTTAATTTTGACACAGATCTCTCCGGAAATATATTTACCCGTATGAAAAATTCTGTAAGCCCCGGACCTTAAAAATCGGGCAAAATTTTTTTTCTTCAAAAATCCCAAAATTCTGCTTAAAACTTTCAGTAAACCTTAAAAAAGATTTGCTGCGGTGACAGAAGTTGATTTTGGTGCTTAATTTTGACACAGAACTCTCCGGAAATATATTTACCCGTATGAAAATTTCTGTAAGCCCCGGAACATAAAAATCAGCTAAAAAATTTTTTCTTCAAAAATCCCCAAAATCTGCTTAAAACTTTCAGTAAACCTTAAAAAAGATTTGCTGTGGTGACAGAAGTTGATTTTGGTGCTTAATTTTGACACAGAACTCTCCGGAAATATATTTACCCGTATGAAAAATTCTGTAAGCCCCGGACCTTAAAAATCGGGCAAAAATTTTTTTCTTCAAAAATCCCCAAATTCTGCTTAAAACTTTCAGTAAACCTTAAAAAAGATTTGCTGAGGTGACAGAAGTTGATTTTGGTGCTTAATTTTGACACAGATTTCTCCACAAATATATTTACCCGTATGAAAAATTCTGTAAGGCCCGGACCTTAAAAATTGGGCAAAAATTTTTTTCTTCAAAAATCCCAAAATTCTGCTTAAAACTTTCAGTAAACCTTAAAAAAGATTTGCTGCGGTGACGGAAGTTGATTTTGGTGCTTAATTTTGACACAGAACTCTCCGGAAATATATTTACTCGTATGAAAAATTCTGAAAGCCCCGGACCTTAAAAATCGGGCAAAAATTTTTTTCTTCAATAATCTCCAAATTCTGCTTAAAACTTTCAGTAAACCTTAAAAAAGATTTGCTGCGGTGACAGAAGTTGATTTTGGTGCTTAATTTTGACACAGAACTCTCCGGAAATATATTTACCCGTATGAAAAATTCTGTAAGCCGCGGACCTTAAAAATCGGCCAAAAATTTTTTTCTTCAAAAATCCCTAAATTCTGCTTAAAACTTTCAGTAAACCTTAAAAATGATTTGCTGAGGTGACAGAAGTTGATTTTGGTGCTTAATTTTGACACAGATCTCTCCGGAAATATATTTACCCGTATGAAAAATTCTGTAAGCCCTGGACCTTAAAAATCGGCCAAAAATTTTTTTCTTCAAAAATCCCCAAATTCTGCTTAAAACTTTCAGTGAACCTTAAAAAAGATTTGCTGCGGTGACAGAAGTTGATTTTGGTGCTTAATTTTGACACAGAACTCTCCGGAAATATATTTACCCGTATGAAAAATTCTGTAAGCCCCGGACCTTAAAAATCGGGCAAAAATTTTTTTCTTCAAAAATCCCCAAATTCTGCTTAAAACTTTCAGTAAACCTTAAAAAAGATTTGCTGCGGTGACAGAAGTTGATTTTGGTGCTTAATTTTGACACAGAACTCTCCGGAAATATATTTACCCGTATGAAAATTTCTGTAAGCCCCGGAACTTAAAAAGTGGCCAAAAAATTTTTTCTTCAAAAATCCCCAAATTCTGCTTAAAACTTTCAGTAAACCTTAAAAAAGATTTGCAGCGGTGACAGAAGTTGATTTTGGTGCTTAATTTTGACACAGAACTCTCCGGAAATATATTTACCCGTATGAAAAATTCTGTAAGCCCCGGACCTTAAAAATTGGGCAAAATTTTTTTTCTTCAAAAATCCCCAAATTCTGCTTAAAACTTTCAGTAAACCTTAAAAAAGATTTGCTGCGGTGACAGAAGTTGATTTTGGTGCTTAATTTTGACACAGAACTCTCCGGAAATATATTTACCCGTATGAAAAATTCTGTAAGCCCCGGACCTTAAAAATCGGCCAAAAAATTTTTTCTTCAAAAATCCCCAAATTCTGCTTAAAACTTTCAGTAAACCTTAAAAAAGATTTGCTGCGGTGACAGAAGTTGATTTTGGTGCTTAATTTTGACACAGAACTCTCCGGAAATATATTTACCCGTATGAAAAATTCTGTAATCCCCGGACCTTAAAAATTGGGCAAAATTTTTTTCTTCAAAAATCCCCAAATTTTGCTTAAAACTTTCAGTAAACCTTAAAAAAGATTTGCTGAGGTGACAGAAGTTGATTTTGGTGCTTAATTTTGACACAGAACTCTCCGGAAATATATTTACCCGTATGAAAATTTCTGTAAGCCCCGGACCTTAAAAATCGGCCAAAATTTTTTTTCATAAAAAATCCCCAAATTCTGCTTAAAACTTTCAGTAAACCTTAAAAAAGATTTGCTGCGGTGACAGAAGTTGATTTTGGTGCTTAATTTTGACACAGAACTCTCCGGAAATATATTTACCCGTATGAAAAATTCTGTAAGCCACGGACCTTAAAAATCGGCCAAAAATTTTTTTCTTCAAAAATCCCCAAATTCTGCTTAAAACTTTCAGTAAACCTTAAAAAAGATTTGCTGCGGTGACAGAAGTTGATTTTGGTGCTTAATTTTGACACAGAACTCTCCGGAAATATATTTACCCGTTTGAGAAATTCTGTAAGCCCCGGACCTTAAAAATCGGCTAAAAATTTTTTTCTTCAAAAATCCCCAAATTCTGCTTAAAACTTTCAGTAAACCTTAAAAAAGATTTGCTGCGGTGACAGAAGTTGATTTTGGTGCTTAATTTTGACACAGAACTCTCTGGAAATATATTTAACCGTATGAAAAATTCTGTAAGCCCTGGACCTTAAAAATTGGGCAAAAATTTTTTTCTTCAAAAATCCCCAAATTTTGCTTAAAACTTTCAGTAAACCTTAAAAAAGATTTGCTGCGGTGACAGAAGTTGATTTTGGTGCTTAATATTGACACAGAACTCTCCGGAAATATATTTACCCGTATGAAAAATTCTGTAAGCCCCGGACCTTAAAAATCGGGCAAAAATTTTTTTCTTCAAAAATCCCCAAATTCTGCTTGAAACTTTCAGTAAACCTTAAAAAAGATTTGCTGAGGTGACAGAAGTTGATTTTGGTACTTAATTTTGACACAGATCTCTCCGGAAATATATTTACCCGTATGAAAATTTCTGTAAGCCCCGGAATTTAAAAATCGGCCAAAAAATTTTATCTTCAAAAATCCCCAAATTCTGCTTAAAACTTTCAGTAAACCTTAAAAAAGATTTGCTGCGGTGACGGAAGTTGATTTTGGTGCTTAATTTTGACACAGAACTCTCCGGAAATATATTTACTCGTATGAAAAATTCTGTAAGCCCCGGACCTTAAAAATCGGGCAAAAAATTTTTTCTTCAAAAATCTCCAAATTCTGCTTAAAACTTTCAGTAAACCTTAAAAAAGATTTGCTGCGGTGACAGAAGTTGATTTTGGTGCTTAATTTTGACACAGAACTCTCCGGAAATATATTTACCCGTATGAAAATTTCTGTAAGCCCCGGACCTTAAAAATCGGGCAAAAAAATTTTTCTTCAAAAATCCCCAAATTCTGCTTAAAACTTTCAGTAAACCTTAAAAAAGATTTGCTGCGGTGACAGAAGTTGATTTTGGTGCTTAATTTTGACACAGAACTCTCCGGAAATATATTTACCCGTATGACAAATTCTGTAAGCCCCGAACCTTAAAAATCTGCCAAAAAATTTTTTTTTCAAAAATCCCCAAATTCTGCTTAAAACTTTCAGTAAACCTTAAAAAACATTTGCTGCGGTCACAGAAGTTGATTTTGGTGCTTAATTTTGACACAGAACTCTCCGGAAATATATTTAACCGTATGAAAAATTCTGTAAGCCCTGGACCTTAAAAATTGGGCAAAAATTTTTTTCTTCAAAAATCCCCAAATTTTGCTTAAAACTTTCAGTAAACCTTAAAAAAGATTTGCTGCGGTGACAGAAGTTGATTTTGGTGCTTAATATTGACACAGAACTCTCCGGAAATATATTTACCCGTATGAAAAATTCTGTAAGCCCCGGACCTTAAAAATCGGGCAAAAATTTTTTTCTTCAAAAATCCCCAAATTCTGCTTGAAACTTTCAGTAGACCTTAAAAAAGATTTGCTGAGGTGACAGAAGTTGATTTTGGTACTTAATTTTGACACAGATCTCTCCGGAAATATATTTACCCGTATGAAAATTTCTGTAAGCCCCGGAATTTAAAAATCGGCCAAAAAATTTTATCTTCAAAAATCCCCAAATTCTGCTTAAAACTTTCAGTAAACCTTAAAAAAGATTTGCTGCAGTGACGGAAGTTGATTTTGGTGCTTAATTTTGACACAGAACTCTCCGGAAATATATTTACTCGTATGAAAAATTCTGTAAGCCCCGGACCTTAAAAATCGGGCAAAAATTTTTTTCTTCAAAAATCTCCAAATTCTGCTTAAAACTTTCAGTAAACCTTAAAAAAGATTTGCTGCGGTGACAGAAGTTGATTTTGGTGCTTAATTTTGACACAGAACTCTCCGGAAATATATTTACCCGTATGAAAATTTCTGTAAGCCCCGGATCTTAAAAATCGGGCAAAAAAATTTTTCTTCAAAAATCCCCAAATTCTGCTTAAAACTTTCAGTAAACCTTATAAAAGATTTGCTGCGGTGACAGAAGTTGATTTTGGTGCTTAATTTTGACACAGAACTCTCCGGAAATATATTTACCCGTATGAAAAATTCTGTAAGCCTCGAACCTTAAAAATCGGCCAAAAAATCTTTTCTTCAAAAATCCCCAAATTCTGCTTAAAACTTTCAGTAAACCTTAAAAAACATTTGCTGCGGTGACAGAAGTTGATTTTGGTGCTTAATTTTGACACAGAACTCTCCGGAAATATATTTACCCGTATTAAAAATTCTGTAAGCCCCGGACCTTAAAAATTGGGAAAAAAATTTTTTCTTCAAAAATCCCCAAATTTTGCTTAAAACTTTCAGTAAACCTTAAAAAAGATTTGCTGCGGTGACAGAAGTTGATTTTGGTGCTTAATATTGACACAGAACTCTCCGGAAATATATTTACCCGTATGAAAAATTCTGTAAGCCCCGGACCTTAAAAATCGGGCAAAATTTTTTTTCTTCAAAAATCACCAAATTCTGCTTAAAACTTTCAGTAAACCTTAAAAAAGATTTGCTGCGGTGACAGAAGTTGATTTTGGTGCTTAATTTTGACACAGAACTCTCCGGAAATATATTTACCCGTATGAAAAATTCTGAAAGCCCCGGACCTTAAAAATCGGGCAAAAATTTTTTTCTTCAAAAATCTCCAAATTCTGCTTAAAACTTTCAGTAAACCTTAAAAAAGATTTGCTGCGGTGACAGAAGTTGATTTTGGTGCTTAATTTTGACACAGAACTCTCCGGAAATATATTTACTCGTATGAAAAATTCTGTAAGCCCCGGACCTTAAAAATCGGGCAAAAATTTTTTTCTTCAAAAATCCCAAAATTCTGCTTAAAACTTTCAGTAAACCTTAAAAAAGATTTGCTGCGGTGACAGAAGTTGATTTTGGTGCTTAATTTTGACACAGATCTCTCCACAAATATATTTACCCGTATGAAAAATTCTGTAAGCCCCGGACCTTAAAAATCGGGCAAAAATTTTTTTCTTCAAAAATCCCCAAATTCTGCTTAAAACTTTCAGTAAACCTTAAAAAAGATTTGCTGCGGTGACAGAAGTTGATTTTGGTGCTTAATTTTGACACAGAACTCTCCGGAAATATATTTACCCATATGAAAATTTCTGTAAGCCCCGGACCTTAAAAATCGGGCAAAAAAATTTTTCTTCAAAAATCCCCAAATTCTGCTTAAAACTTTCAGTAAACCTTAAAAAAGATTTGCTGCGGTGACAGAAGTTGATTTTGGTGCTTAATTTTGACACAGATCTCTCCACAAATATATTTACCCGTATGAAAAATTCTGTAAGCCCCGGACCTTAAAAATCGGGCAAAAATTTTTTTCTTCAAAAATCCCCAAATTCTGCTTAAAACTTTCAGTAAACCTTAAAAAAGATTTGCTGCGGTGACAGAAGTTGATTTTGGTGCTTAATTTTGACACAGAACTCTCCGGAAATATATTTACCCGTATGAAAAATTCTGAAAGCCCCGGACCTTAAAAATCGGGCAAACATTTTTTTCTTCAAAAATCTCCAAATTCTGCTTAAAACTTTCAGTAAACCTTAAAAAAGATTTGCTGCGGTGACAGAAGTTGATTTTGGTGCTTAATTTTGACACAGAACTCTCCGGAAATATATTTACCCGTATGAAAATTTCTGTAAGCCCCGGACCTTAAAAATCGGGCAAAAATTTTTTTCTTCAAAAATCCCCAAATTCTGCTTAAAACTTTCAGTAAACCTTAAAAAACATTTGCTGCGGTGACAGAAGTTGATTTTGGTGCTTAATTTTGACACAGAACTCTCCGGAAATATATTTACCCGTATGAAAAATTCTGTAAGCCCTGGACCTTAAAAATCAGGCAAAAATTTTTTTCTTCAAAAATCCCCAAATTTTGCTTAAAACTTTCAGTAAACCTTAAAAAAGATTTGCTGAGGTGACAGAAGTTGATTTTGGTGCTTAATATTGACACAGATCTCTCCGGAAATATATTTACCCGTATGAAAATTTCTGTAAGCCCCGGAACTTAAAAATCGGCCAAAAAATTTTATCTTCAAAAATCCCCATATTCTGCTTAAAACTTTCAGTAAACCTTAAAAAAGATTTGCTGCGGTGACGGAAGTTGATTTTGGTGCTTAATTTTGACACAGAACTCTCCGGAAATATATTTACTCGTATGAAAAATTCTGTAAGCCCCGGACCTTAAAAATCGGGCAAAAATTTTTTTCTTCAAAAATCTCCAAATTCTGCTTAAAACTTTCAGTAAACCTTAAAAAAGATTTGCTGCGGTGACAGAAGTTGATTTTGGTGCTTAATTTTGACACAGAACTCTCCGGAAATATATTTACCCGTTTGAAAATTTCTGTAAGCACCGGACCTTAAAAATCGGGCAAAAAAATTTTTCTTCAAAAATCCCCAAATTCTGCTTAAAACTTTCAGTAAACCTTAAAAAAGATTTGCTGCGGTGACAGAAGTTGATTTTGGTGCTTAATTTTGACACAGAACTCTCCGGAAATATATTTACCCGTATGAAAAATTCTGTAAGCCCCGAACCTTAAAAATCTGCCAAAAACTGTTTTCTTCAAAAATCCCCAAATTCTGCTTAAAACTTTCAGTAAACCTTAAAAAACATTTGCTGCGGTGACAGAAGTTGATTTTGGTGCTTAATTTTGACACAGAACTCTCCGGAAATATATTTACCCGTATGAAATATTCTGTAAGCTCCGGACCTTAAAAATTGGGCAAAATTTTTTTTCTTCAAAAATCCCCAAATTCTGCTTAAAACTTTCAGTAAACCTTAAAAAAGATTTGCTGCGGTGACAGAAGTTGATTTTGGTGCTTAATTTTGACACAGAACTCTCCGGAAATATATTTACCCGTATGAAAAATTCTGTAAGCCCCGGACCTTAAAAATCGGCCAAAAAATTTTTTCTTCAAAAATCCCCAAAGTCTTCTTAAAACTTTCAGTAAACCTTAAAAAAGATTTGCTGCGGTGACAGAAGTTGATTTTGGTGCTTAATTTTGACACAGAACTCTCCGGAAATATATTTACCCGTATGAAAAATTCTGTAATCCCCGGACCTTAAAAATTGGGCAAAATTTTTTTCTTCAAAAATCCCCAAATTTTGCTTAAAACTTTCAGTAAACCTTAAAAAAGATTTGCTGCGGTGACAGAAGTTGATTTTGGTGCTTAATATTGACACAGAACTCTCCGGAAATATATTTACCCGTATGAAAAATTCTGTAAGCCCCGGACCTTAAAAATCGGGTAAAAATTTTTTTCTTCAAAAATCCCCAAATTCTGCTTAAAACTTTCAGTAAACCTTAAAAAAGATTTGCTGAGGTGACAGAAGTTGATTTTGGTGCTTAATTTTGACACAGAACTCTCCAGAAATATATTTACCCGTATGAAAATTTCTGTAAGCCCCGGACCTTAAAAATCGGCCAAAATTTTTTTTCATAAAAAATCCCCAAATTCTGCTTAAAACTTTCAGTAAACCTTAAAAAAGATTTGCTGCGGTGACAGAAGTTGATTTTGGTGCTTAATTTTGACACAGAACTCTCCGGAAATATATTTACCCGTATGAAAAATTCTGTAAGCCACGGACCTTAAAAATCGGCCAAAAATTTTTTTCTTCAAAAATCCCCAAATTCTGCTTAAAACTTTCAGTAAACCTTAAAAAAGATTTGCTGCGGTGACAGAAGTTGATTTTGGTGCTTAATTTTGACACAGAACTCTCCGGAAATATATTTACCCGTTTGAGAAATTCTGTAAGCCCCGGACCTTAAAAATCGGCTAAAAATTTTTTTCTTCAAAAATCCCCAAATTCTGCTTAAAACTTTCAGTAAACCTTAAAAAAGATTTGCTGCGGTGACAGAAGTTGATTTTGGTGCTTAATTTTGACACAGAACTCTCCGGAAATATATTTACCCGTATGAAAATTTCTGTAAGCCCCGGACCTTAAAAATCGGGCAAAATTTTTTTTCTTCAAAAATCCCCAAATTCTGCCTAAAACTTTCAGTAAACCTTAAAAAAGATTTGCTGCGGTGACAGAAGTTGATTTTGGTGCTTAATTTTGACACAGAACTCTCCGGAAATATATTTACCCGTATGAAAATTTCTGTAAGCCCCAGAACTTAAAAATTGGCCAAAAAATTTTTTCTTCAAAAATCCCCAAATTCTGCTTAAAACTTTCAGTAAACCTTAAAAAAGATTTGCAGCGGTGACAGAAGTTGATTTTGGTGCTTAATTTTGACACAGAACTCTCCGGAAATATATTTACCCGTATGAAAAATTCTGTAAGCCCCGGACCTTATAAATTGGGCAAAATTTTTTTTCTTCAAAAATCCCCAAATTCTGCTTAAAACTTTCAGTAAACCTTAAAAAAGATTTGCTGAGGTGACAGAAGTTGATTTTGGTGCTTAATTATGACACAGAACTCTCCGGAAATATATTTACCCGTATGAAAATTTCTGTAAGCCCCGAACCATAAAAATTGGCCAAAAAATTTATTCTTCAAAAATCCCCAAATTCTGCTTAAAACTTTCAGTAAACCTTAAAAAAGATTTGCTGCGGTGACAGAAGTTGATTTTGGTGCTTAATTTTGACACAGAACTCTCCGGAAATATAGTTACCCGTTTGAAAAATTCTATAAGCCCCAGACCTTAAAAATCGGCCCCAAAATTTTTTTTCTTCAAAAATCCCCAAATTCTGCTTAAAACTTTCAGTAAACCTTAAAAAAGATTTCCTGTAGTGACAGAAGTTGATTTTGGTGCTTAATTTTGACACAGAACTCTCCGGAAATATATTTACTCATATGAAAAATTCTGAAAGCCCCGGAACTTAAAAATCGGGCAAAAATTTTTTTCTTCAAAAATCTCCAAATTCTGCTTAAAACTTTCAGTAAACCTTAAAAAAGATTTGCTGCGGTGACAGAAGTTGATTTTGGTGCTTAATTTTGACACAGAACTCTCCGGAAATATATTTACCCGTATGAAAATTTCTGTAAGCCCCGGATCTTAAAAATCGGGCAAAAATATTTTTCTTCAAAAATCCCCAAATTCTGCTTAAAACTTTCAGTAAACCTTATAAAAGATTTGCTGCGGTGACAGAAGTTGATTTTGGTGCTTAATTTTGACACAGAACTCTCCGGAAATATATTTAACCGTATGAAAAATTCTGTAAGCCCCGAACCTTAAAAATCGGCCAAAAAATTTTTTCTTCAAAAATCCCCAAATTCTGCTTAAAACTTTCAGTAAACCTTAAAAAACATTTGCTGCGGTGACAGAAGTTGATTTTGGTGCTTAATTTTGACACAGAACTCTCCGGAAATATATTTACCCGTATGAAAAATTCTGTAAGCCCCGGACCTAAAAAATTGGGCAAAAATTTTTTTCTTCAAAAATCCCCAAATTCTGCTTAAAACTTTCAGTAAACCTTAAAAAAGATTTGCTGCGGTGACAGAAGTTGATTTTGGTGCTTAATATTGACACAGAACTCTCCGGAAATATATTTACCCATATGAAAAATTCTGTAAGCCCCGGACCTTAAAAATCGGGCAAAAATTTTTTTCTTCAAAAATCCCCAAATTCTGCTTAAAACTTTCAGTAAACCTTAAAAAAGATTTGCTGAGGTGACAGAAGTTGATTTTGGTACTTAATTTTGACACAGATCTCTCCGGAATTATATTTACCCGTATGAAAAATTCTGTAAGCCCCGGACCTTAAAAATCGGGCAAAATTTTTTTTCTTCAAAAATCCCAAAATTCTGCTTAAAACTTTCAGTAAACCTTAAAAAAGATTTGCTGCGGTGACAGAAGTTGATTTTGGTGCTTAATTTTGACACAGAACTCTCCGGAAATATATTTACCCGTATGAAAATTTCTGTAAGCCCCGGAACATAAAAATCAGCCAAAAAATTTTTTCTTCAAAAATCCCCAAAATCTGCTTAAAACTTTCAGTAAACCTTAAAAAAGATTTGCTGTGGTGACAGAAGTTGATTTTGGTGCTTAATTTTGACACAGAACTCTCCGGAAATATATTTACCCGTATGAAAAATTCTGTAAGCCCCGGACCTTAAAAATCGGCCAAAAATTTTTTTCTTCAAAAATCCCCAAATTCTGCTTAAAACTTTCAGTAAACCTTAAAAAAGATTTGCTGAGGTGACAGAAGTTGATTTTGGTGCTTAATTTTGACACAGATCTCTCCACAAATATATTTACCCGTATGAAAAATTCTGTAAGGCCCGGACCTTAAAAATCGGGCAAAAATTTTTTTCTTCAAAAATCCCAAAATTCTGCTTAAAACTTTCAGTAAACCTTAAAAAAGATTTGCTGCGGTGACGGAAGTTGATTTTGGTGCTTAATTTTGACACAGAACTCTCCGGAAATATATTTACTCGTATGAAAAATTCTGAAAGCCCCGGACCTTAAAAATCGGGCAAAAATTTTTTTCTTCAAAAATCTCCAAATTCTGCTTAAAACTTTCAGTAAACCTTAAAAAAGATTTGCTGCGGTGACAGAAGTTGATTTTGGTGCTTAATTTTGACACAGAACTCTCCGGAAATATATTTACCCGTATGAAAAATTCTGTAAGCCGCGGACCTTAAAAATCGGCCAAAAATTTTTTTCTTCAAAAATCCCTAAATTCTGCTTAAAACTTTCAGTAAACCTTAAAAAAGATTTGCTGCGGTGACAGAAGTTGATTTTGGTGCTTAATTTTGACACAGAACTCTCCGGAAATATATTTACTCATATGAAAAATTCTGAAAGCCCCGGAACTTAAAAATCGGGCAAAAATTTTTTTCTTCAAAAATCTCCAAATTCTGCTTAAAACTTTCAGTAAACCTTAAAAAAGATTTGCTGCGGTGACAGAAGTTGATTTTGGTGCTTAATTTTGACACAGAACTCTCCGGAAATATATTTACCCGTATGAAAATTTCTGTAAGCCCCGGATCTTAAAAATCGGGCAAAAATATTTTTCTTCAAAAATCCCCAAATTCTGCTTAAAACTTTCAGTAAACCTTATAAAAGATTTGCTGCGGTGACAGAAGTTGATTTTGGTGCTTAATTTTGACACAGAACTCTCCGGAAATATATTTAACCGTATGAAAAATTCTGTAAGCCCCGAACCTTAAAAATCGGCCAAAAAATTTTTTCTTCAAAAATCCCCAAATTCTGCTTAAAACTTTCAGTAAACCTTAAAAAACATTTGCTGCGGTGACAGAAGTTGATTTTGGTGCTTAATTTTGACACAGAACTCTCCGGAAATATATTTACCCGTATGAAAAATTCTGTAAGCCCCGGACCTAAAAAATTGGGCAAAAATTTTTTTCTTCAAAAATCCCCAAATTCTGCTTAAAACTTTCAGTAAACCTTAAAAAAGATTTGCTGCGGTGACAGAAGTTGATTTTGGTGCTTAATATTGACACAGAACTCTCCGGAAATATATTTACCCATATGAAAAATTCTGTAAGCCCCGGACCTTAAAAATCGGGCAAAAATTTTTTTCTTCAAAAATCCCCAAATTCTGCTTAAAACTTTCAGTAAACCTTAAAAAAGATTTGCTGAGGTGACAGAAGTTGATTTTGGTACTTAATTTTGACACAGATCTCTCCGGAATTATATTTACCCGTATGAAAAATTCTGTAAGCCCCGGACCTTAAAAATCGGGCAAAATTTTTTTTCTTCAAAAATCCCAAAATTCTGCTTAAAACTTTCAGTAAACCTTAAAAAAGATTTGCTGCGGTGACAGAAGTTGATTTTGGTGCTTAATTTTGACACAGAACTCTCCGGAAATATATTTACCCGTATGAAAATTTCTGTAAGCCCCGGAACATAAAAATCAGCCAAAAAATTTTTTCTTCAAAAATCCCCAAAATCTGCTTAAAACTTTCAGTAAACCTTAAAAAAGATTTGCTGTGGTGACAGAAGTTGATTTTGGTGCTTAATTTTGACACAGAACTCTCCGGAAATATATTTACCCGTATGAAAAATTCTGAAAGCCCCGGACCTTAAAAATCGGCCAAAAATTTTTTTCTTCAAAAATCCCCAAATTCTGCTTAAAACTTTCAGTAAACCTTAAAAAAGATTTGCTGAGGTGACAGAAGTTGATTTTGGTGCTTAATTTTGACACAGATCTCTCCACAAATATATTTACCCGTATGAAAAATTCTGTAAGGCCCGGACCTTAAAAATCGGGCAAAAATTTTTTTCTTCAAAAATCCCAAAATTCTGCTTAAAACTTTCAGTAAACCTTAAAAAAGATTTGCTGCGGTGACGGAAGTTGATTTTGGTGCTTAATTTTGACACAGAACTCTCCGGAAATATATTTACTCGTATGAAAAATTCTGAAAGCCCCGGACCTTAAAAATCGGGCAAAAATTTTTTTCTTCAAAAATCTCCAAATTCTGCTTAAAACTTTCAGTAAACCTTAAAAAAGATTTGCTGCGGTGACAGAAGTTGATTTTGGTGCTTAATTTTGACACAGAACTCTCCGGAAATATATTTACCCGTATGAAAAATTCTGTAAGCCGCGGACCTTAAAAATCGGCCAAAAATTTTTTTCTTCAAAAATCCCTAAATTCTGCTTAAAACTTTCAGTAAACCTTAAAAATGATTTGCTGAGGTGACAGAAGTTGATTTTGGTGCTTAATTTTGACACAGATCTCTCCGGAAATATATTTACCCGTATGAAAAATTCTGTAAGCCCTGGACCTTAAAAATCGGCCAAAAATTTTTTTCTTCAAAAATCCCCAAATTCTGCTTAAAACTTTCAGTGAACCTTAAAAAAGATTTGCTGCGGTGACAGAAGTTGATTTTGGTGCTTAATTTTGACACAGAACTCTCCGGAAATATATTTACCCGTATGAAAAATTCTGTAAGCCCCGGACCTTAAAAATCGGCCAAAATTTTTTTTCATAAAAAATCCCCAAATTCTGCTTAAAACTTTCAGTAAACCTTAAAAAAGATTTGCTGCGGTGACAGAAGTTGATTTTGGTGCTTAATTTTGACACAGAACTCTCCGGAAATATATTTACCCGTATGAAAAATTCTGTAAGCCACGGACCTTAAAAATCGGCCAAAAATTTTTTTCTTCAAAAATCCCCAAATTCTGCTTAAAACTTTCAGTAAACCTTAAAAAAGATTTGCTGCGGTGACAGAAGTTGATTTTGGTGCTTAATTTTGACACAGAACTCTCCGGAAATATATTTACCCGTTTGAGAAATTCTGTAAGCCCCGGACCTTAAAAATCGGCTAAAAATTTTTTTCTTCAAAAATCCCCAAATTCTGCTTAAAACTTTCAGTAAACCTTAAAAAAGATTTGCTGCGGTGACAGAAGTTGATTTTGGTGCTTAATTTTGACACAGAACTCTCCGGAAATATATTTACCCGTATGAAAATTTCTGTAAGCCCCGGACCTTAAAAATCGGGCAAAATTTTTTTTCTTCAAAAATCCCCAAATTCTGCCTAAAACTTTCAGTAAACCTTAAAAAAGATTTGCTGCGGTGACAGAAGTTGATTTTGGTGCTTAATTTTGACACAGAACTCTCCGGAAATATATTTACCCGTATGAAAATTTCTGTAAGCCCCAGAACTTAAAAATTGGCCAAAAAATTTTTTCTTCAAAAATCCCCAAATTCTGCTTAAAACTTTCAGTAAACCTTAAAAAAGATTTGCAGCGGTGACAGAAGTTGATTTTGGTGCTTAATTTTGACACAGAACTCTCCGGAAATATATTTACCCGTATGAAAAATTCTGTAAGCCCCGGACCTTATAAATTGGGCAAAATTTTTTTTCTTCAAAAATCCCCAAATTCTGCTTAAAACTTTCAGTAAACCTTAAAAAAGATTTGCTGAGGTGACAGAAGTTGATTTTGGTGCTTAATTATGACACAGAACTCTCCGGAAATATATTTACCCGTATGAAAATTTCTGTAAGCCCCGAACCATAAAAATTGGCCAAAAAATTTATTCTTCAAAAATCCCCAAATTCTGCTTAAAACTTTCAGTAAACCTTAAAAAAGATTTGCTGCGGTGACAGAAGTTGATTTTGGTGCTTAATTTTGACACAGAACTCTCCGGAAATATAGTTACCCGTTTGAAAAATTCTATAAGCCCCAGACCTTAAAAATCGGCCCCAAAATTTTTTTTCTTCAAAAATCCCCAAATTCTGCTTAAAACTTTCAGTAAACCTTAAAAAAGATTTCCTGTAGTGACAGAAGTTGATTTTGGTGCTTAATTTTGACACAGAACTCTCCGGAAATATATTTACTCATATGAAAAATTCTGAAAGCCCCGGAACTTAAAAATCGGGCAAAAATTTTTTTCTTCAAAAATCTCCAAATTCTGCTTAAAACTTTCAGTAAACCTTAAAAAAGATTTGCTGCGGTGACAGAAGTTGATTTTGGTGCTTAATTTTGACACAGAACTCTCCGGAAATATATTTACCCGTATGAAAATTTCTGTAAGCCCCGGATCTTAAAAATCGGGCAAAAATATTTTTCTTCAAAAATCCCCAAATTCTGCTTAAAACTTTCAGTAAACCTTATAAAAGATTTGCTGCGGTGACAGAAGTTGATTTTGGTGCTTAATTTTGACACAGAACTCTCCGGAAATATATTTAACCGTATGAAAAATTCTGTAAGCCCCGAACCTTAAAAATCGGCCAAAAAATTTTTTCTTCAAAAATCCCCAAATTCTGCTTAAAACTTTCAGTAAACCTTAAAAAACATTTGCTGCGGTGACAGAAGTTGATTTTGGTGCTTAATTTTGACACAGAACTCTCCGGAAATATATTTACCCGTATGAAAAATTCTGTAAGCCCCGGACCTAAAAAATTGGGCAAAAATTTTTTTCTTCAAAAATCCCCAAATTCTGCTTAAAACTTTCAGTAAACCTTAAAAAAGATTTGCTGCGGTGACAGAAGTTGATTTTGGTGCTTAATATTGACACAGAACTCTCCGGAAATATATTTACCCGTATGAAAAATTCTGTAAGCCCCGGACCTTAAAAATCGGGCAAAAATTTTTTTCTTCAAAAATCCCCAAATTCTGCTTAAAACTTTCAGTAAACCTTAAAAAAGATTTGCTGAGGTGACAGAAGTTGATTTTGGTACTTAATTTTGACACAGATCTCTCCGGAATTATATTTACCCGTATGAAAAATTCTGTAAGCCCCGGACCTTAAAAATCGGGCAAAATTTTTTTTCTTCAAAAATCCCAAAATTCTGCTTAAAACTTTCAGTAAACCTTAAAAAAGATTTGCTGCGGTGACAGAAGTTGATTTTGGTGCTTAATTTTGACACAGAACTCTCCGGAAATATATTTACCCGTATGAAAATTTCTGTAAGCCCCGGAACATAAAAATCAGCCAAAAAATTTTTTCTTCAAAAATCCCCAAAATCTGCTTAAAACTTTCAGTAAACCTTAAAAAAGATTTGCTGTGGTGACAGAAGTTGATTTTGGTGCTTAATTTTGACACAGAACTCTCCGGAAATATATTTACCCGTATGAAAAATTCTGTAAGCCCCGGACCTTAAAAATCGGCCAAAAATTTTTTTCTTCAAAAATCCCCAAATTCTGCTTAAAACTTTCAGTAAACCTTAAAAAAGATTTGCTGAGGTGACAGAAGTTGATTTTGGTGCTTAATTTTGACACAGATCTCTCCACAAATATATTTACCCGTATGAAAAATTCTGTAAGGCCCGGACCTTAAAAATCGGGCAAAAATTTTTTTCTTCAAAAATCCCAAAATTCTGCTTAAAACTTTCAGTAAACCTTAAAAAAGATTTGCTGCGGTGACGGAAGTTGATTTTGGTGCTTAATTTTGACACAGAACTCTCCGGAAATATATTTACTCGTATGAAAAATTCTGAAAGCCCCGGACCTTAAAAATCGGGCAAAAATTTTTTTCTTCAAAAATCTCCAAATTCTGCTTAAAACTTTCAGTAAACCTTAAAAAAGATTTGCTGCGGTGACAGAAGTTGATTTTGGTGCTTAATTTTGACACAGAACTCTCCGGAAATATATTTACCCGTATGAAAAATTCTGTAAGCCGCGGACCTTAAAAATCGGCCAAAAATTTTTTTCTTCAAAAATCCCTAAATTCTGCTTAAAACTTTCAGTAAACCTTAAAAATGATTTGCTGAGGTGACAGAAGTTGATTTTGGTGCTTAATTTTGACACAGATCTCTCCGGAAATATATTTACCCGTATGAAAAATTCTGTAAGCCCTGGACCTTAAAAATCGGCCAAAAATTTTTTTCTTCAAAAATCCCCAAATTCTGCTTAAAACTTTCAGTGAACCTTAAAAAAGATTTGCTGCGGTGACAGAAGTTGATTTTGGTGCTTAATTTTGACACAGAACTCTCCGGAAATATATTTACCCGTATGAAAAATTCTGTAAGCCCCGGACCTTAAAAATCGGGCAAAAATTTTTTTCTTCAAAAATCCCCAAATTCTGCTTAAAACTTTCAGTAAACCTTAAAAAAGATTTGCTGCGGTGACAGAAGTTGATTTTGGTGCTTAATTTTGACACAGAACTCTCCGGAAATATATTTACCCATATGAAAATTTCTGTAAGCCCCGGAACTTAAAAAGTGGCCAAAAAATTTTTTCTTCAAAAATCCCCAAATTCTGCTTAAAACTTTCAGTAAACCTTAAAAAAGATTTGCAGCGGTGACAGAAGTTGATTTTGGTGCTTAATTTTGACACAGAACTCTCCGGAAATATATTTACCCGTATGAAAAATTCTGTAAGCCCCGGACCTTAAAAATTGGGCAAAATTTTTTTTCTTCAAAAATCCCCAAATTCTGCTTAAAACTTTCAGTAAACCTTAAAAAAGATTTGCTGCGGTGACAGAAGTTGATTTTGGTGCTTAATTTTGACACAGAACTCTCCGGAAATATATTTACCCGTATGAAAAATTCTGTAAGCCCCGGACCTTAAAAATCGGCCAAAAAATTTTTTCTTCAAAAATCCCCAAATTCTGCTTAAAACTTTCAGTAAACCTTAAAAAAGATTTGCTGCGGTGACAGAAGTTGATTTTGGTGCTTAATTTTGACACAGAACTCTCCGGAAATATATTTACCCGTATGAAAAATTCTGTAATCCCCGGACCTTAAAAATTGGGCAAAATTTTTTTCTTCAAAAATCCCCAAATTTTGCTTAAAACTTTCAGTAAACCTTAAAAAAGATTTGCTGCGGTGACAGAAGTTGATTTTGGTGCTTAATTTTGACACAGAACTCTCCGGAAATATATTTACCCGTATGAAAAATTCTGTAATCCCCGGACCTTAAAAATTGGGCAAAATTTTTTTCTTCAAAAATCCCCAAATTTTGCTTAAAACTTTCAGTAAACCTTAAAAAAGATTTGCTGCGGTGACAGAAGTTGATTTTTGTGCTTAATTTTGACACAGAACTCTCCGGAAATATATTTACCCGTATGAAAAATTCTGTAAGCCCCGAACCTTAAAAATCTGCCAAAAAATGTTTTCTTCAAAAATCCCCAAATTCTGCTTAAAACTTTCAGTAAACCTTAAAAAACATTTGCTGCGGTGACAGAAGTTGATTTTGGTGCTTAATTTTGACACAGAACTCTCCGGAAATATATTTACCCGTATGAAATATTCTGTAAGCTCCGGACCTTAAAAATTGGGCAAAATTTTTTTTCTTCAAAAATCCCCAAATTCTGCTTAAAACTTTCAGTAAACCTTAAAAAAGATTTGCTGCGGTGACAGAAGTTGATTTTGGTGCTTAATTTTGACACAGAACTCTCCGGAAATATATTTACCCGTATGAAAAATTCTGTAAGCCCCGGACCTTAAAAATCGGCCAAAAAATTTTTTCTTCAAAAATCCCCAAAGTCTTCTTAAAACTTTCAGTAAACCTTAAAAAAGATTTGCTGCGGTGACAGAAGTTGATTTTGGTGCTTAATTTTGACACAGAACTCTCCGGAAATATATTTACCCGTATGAAAAATTCTGTAATCCCCGGACCTTAAAAATTGGGCAAAATTTTTTTCTTCAAAAATCCCCAAATTTTGCTTAAAACTTTCAGTAAACCTTAAAAAAGATTTGCTGCGGTGACAGAAGTTGATTTTGGTGCTTAATATTGACACAGAACTCTCCGGAAATATATTTACCCGTATGAAAAATTCTGTAAGCCCCGGACCTTAAAAATCGGGTAAAAATTTTTTTCTTCAAAAATCCCCAAATTCTGCTTAAAACTTTCAGTAAACCTTAAAAAAGATTTGCTGAGGTGACAGAAGTTGATTTTGGTGCTTAATTTTGACACAGAACTCTCCAGAAATATATTTACCCGTATGAAAATTTCTGTAAGCCCCGGACCTTAAAAATCGGCCAAAATTTTTTTTCATAAAAAATCCCCAAATTCTGCTTAAAACTTTCAGTAAACCTTAAAAAAGATTTGCTGCGGTGACAGAAGTTGATTTTGGTGCTTAATTTTGACACAGAACTCTCCGGAAATATATTTACCCGTATGAAAAATTCTGTAAGCCACGGACCTTAAAAATCGGCCAAAAATTTTTTTCTTCAAAAATCCCCAAATTCTGCTTAAAACTTTCAGTAAACCTTAAAAAAGATTTGCTGCGGTGACAGAAGTTGATTTTGGTTCTTAATTTTGACACAGAACTCTCCGGAAATATATTTACCCGTTTGAGAAATTCTGTAAGCCCCGGACCTTAAAAATCGGCTAAAAATTTTTTTCTTCAAAAATCCCCAAATTCTGCTTAAAACTTTCAGTAAACCTTAAAAAAGATTTGCTGCGGTGACAGAAGTTGATTTTGGTGCTTAATTTTGACACAGAACTCTCCGGAAATATATTTACCCGTATGAAAATTTCTGTAAGCCCCGGACCTTAAAAATCGGGCAAAATTTTTTTTCTTCAAAAATCCCCAAATTCTGCCTAAAACTTTCAGTAAACCTTAAAAAAGATTTGCTGCGGTGACAGAAGTTGATTTTGGTGCTTAATTTTGACACAGAACTCTCCGGAAATATATTTACCCGTATGAAAATTTCTGTAAGCCCCAGAACTTAAAAATTGGCCAAAAAATTTTTTCTTCAAAAATCCCCAAATTCTGCTTAAAACTTTCAGTAAACCTTAAAAAAGATTTGCAGCGGTGACAGAAGTTGATTTTGGTGCTTAATTTTGACACAGAACTCTCCGGAAATATATTTACCCGTATGAAAAATTCTGTAAGCCCCGGACCTTATAAATTGGGCAAAATTTTTTTTCTTCAAAAATCCCCAAATTCTGCTTAAAACTTTCAGTAAACCTTAAAAAAGATTTGCTGAGGTGACAGAAGTTGATTTTGGTGCTTAATTATGACACAGAACTCTCCGGAAATATATTTACCCGTATGAAAATTTCTGTAAGCCCCGAACCATAAAAATCGGCCAAAAAATTTATTCTTCAAAAATCCCCAAATTCTGCTTAAAACTTTCAGTAAACCTTAAAAAAGATTTGCTGCGGTGACAGAAGTTGATTTTGGTGCTTAATTTTGACACAGAACTCTCCGGAAATATAGTTACCCGTTTGAAAAATTCTATAAGCCCCAGACCTTAAAAATCGGCCCCAAAATTTTTTTTCTTCAAAAATCCCCAAATTCTGCTTAAAACTTTCAGTAAACCTTAAAAAAGATTTCCTGTAGTGACAAAAGTTGATTTTGGTGCTTAATTTTGACACAGAACTCTCCGGAAATATATTTACTCGTATGAAAAATTCTGAAAGCCCCGGACCTTAAAAATCGGGCAAAAATTTTTTTCTTCAAAAATCTCCAAATTCTGCTTAAAACTTTCAGTAAACCTTAAAAAAGATTTGCTGCGGTGACAGAAGTTGATTTTGGTGCTTAATTTTGACACAGAACTCTCCGGAAATATATTTACCCGTATGAAAATTTCTGTAAGCCCCGGATCTTAAAAATCGGGCAAAAATATTTTTCTTCAAAAATCCCCAAATTCTGCTTAAAACTTTCAGTAAACCTTATAAAAGATTTGCTGCGGTGACAGAAGTTGATTTTGGTGCTTAATTTTGACACAGAACTCTCCGGAAATATATTTAACCGTATGAAAAATTCTGTAAGCCCCGAACCTTAAAAATCGGCCAAAAAATTTTTTCTTCAAAAATCCCCAAATTCTGCTTAAAACTTTCAGTAAACCTTAAAAAAGATTTGCTGCGGTGACAGAAGTTGATTTTGGTGCTTAATTTTGACACAGAACTCTCCGGAAATATATTTACCCGTATGAAAAATTCTGTAAGCCCCGGACCTAAAAAATTGGGCAAAATTTTTTTTCTTCAAAAATCCCCAAATTCTGCTTAAAACTTTCAGTAAACCTTAAAAAAGATTTGCTGCGGTGACAGAAGTTGATTTTGGTGCTTAATATTGACACAGAACTCTCCGGAAATATATTTACCCGTATGAAAAATTCTGTAAGCCCCGGACCTTAAAAATCGGGCAAAAATTTTTTTCTTCAAAAATCCCCAAATTCTGCTTAAAACTTTCAGTAAACCTTAAAAAAGATTTGCTGAGGTGACAGAAGTTGATTTTGGTACTTAATTTTGACACAGATCTCTCCGGAATTATATTTACCCGTATGAAAAATTCTGTAAGCCCCGGACCTTAAAAATCGGGCAAAATTTTTTTTCTTCATAAATCCCAAAATTCTGCTTAAAACTTTCAGTAAACCTTAAAAAAGATTTGCTGCGGTGACAGAAGTTGATTTTGGTGCTTAATTTTGACACAGAACTCTCCGGAAATATATTTACCCGTATGAAAATTTCTGTAAGCCCCGGAACATAAAAATCAGCCAAAAAATTTTTTCTTCAAAAATCCCCAAAATCTGCTTAAAACTTTCAGTAAACCTTAAAAAAGATTTGCTGTGGTGACAGAAGTTGATTTTGGTGCTTAATTTTGACACAGAACTCTCCGGAAATATATTTACCCGTATGAAAAATTCTGTAAGCCCCGGACCTTAAAAATCGGCCAAAAATTTTTTTCTTCAAAAATCCCCAAATTCTGCTTAAAACTTTCAGTAAACCTTAAAAAAGATTTGCTGAGGTGACAGAAGTTGATTTTGGTGCTTAATTTTGACACAGATCTCTCCACAAATATATTTACCCGTATGAAAAATTCTGTAAGGCCCGGACCTTAAAAATCGGGCAAAAATTTTTTTCTTCAAAAATCCCAAAATTCTGCTTAAAACTTTCAGTAAACCTTAAAAAAGATTTGCTGCGGTGACGGAAGTTGATTTTGGTGCTTAATTTTGACACAGAACTCTCCGGAAATATATTTACTCGTATGAAAAATTCTGAAAGCCCCGGACCTTAAAAATCGGGCAAAAATTTTTTTCTTCAAAAATCTCCAAATTCTGCTTAAAACTTTCAGTAAACCTTAAAAAAGATTTGCTGCGGTGACAGAAGTTGATTTTGGTGCTTAATTTTGACACAGAACTCTCCGGAAATATATTTACCCGTATGAAAAATTCTGTAAGCCGCGGACCTTAAAAATCGGGCAAAAATTTTTTTCTTCAAAAATCCCTAAATTCTGCTTAAAACTTTCAGTAAACCTTAAAAATGATTTGCTGAGGTGACAGAAGTTGATTTTGGTGCTTAATTTTGACACAGAACTCTCCGGAAATATATTTACCCGTATGAAAATTTCTGTAAGCCCCGGAACTTAAAAAGTGGCCAAAAAATTTTTTCTTCAAAAATCCCCAAATTCTGCTTAAAACTTTCAGTAAACCTTAAAAAAGATTTGCAGCGGTGACAGAAGTTGATTTTGGTGCTTAATTTTGACACAGAACTCTCCGGAAATATATTTACCCGTATGAAAAATTCTGTAAGCCCCGGACCTTAAAAATTGGGCAAAATTTTTTTCTTCAAAAATCCCCAAATTCTGCTTAAAACTTTCAGTAAACCTTAAAAAAGATTTGCTGCGGTGACAGAAGTTGATTTTGGTGCTTAATTTTGACACAGAACTCTCCGAAATATATTTACCCGTATGAAAAATTCTGTAAGCCCCGGACCTTAAAAATCGGCCAAAATTTTTTTTTCAAAAATCCCCAAATTCTGCTTAAAACTTTCAGTAAACCTTAAAAAAGATTTGCTGCGGTGACAGAAGTTGATTTTGGTGCTTAATTTTGACACAGAACTCTCCGGAAATATATTTACCCGTATGAAAAATTCTGTAATCCCCGGACCTTAAAAATTGGGCAAAATTTTTTTCTTCAAAAATCCCCAAATTTTGCTTAAAACTTTCAGTAAACCTTAAAAAAGATTTGCTGCGGTGACAGAAGTTGATTTTGGTGCTTAATATTGACACAGAACTCTCCGGAAATATATTTACCCGTATGAAAAATTCTGTAAGCCCCGGACCTTAAAAATCGGGCAAAAATTTTTTTCTTCAAAAATCCCCAAATTCTGCTTAAAACTTTCAGTAAACCTTAAAAAAGATTTGCTGAGGTGACAGAAGTTGATTTTGGTGCTTAATTTTGACACAGAACTCTCCAGAAATATATTTACCCGTATGAAAATTTCTGTAAGCCCCGGACCTTAAAAATCGGGCAAAAATTTTTTTCTTCAAAAATCCCCAAATTCTGCTTAAAACTTTCAGTAAACCTTAAAAAAGATTTGCTGAGGTGACAGAAGTTGATTTTGGTGCTTACTTTTGACACAGAACTCTCCAGAAATATATTTACCCATATGAAAATTTCTGTAAGCCCCGGACCTTAAAAATCGGCCAAAATTTTTTTTCATAAAAAATCCCCAAATTCTGCTTAAAACTTTCAGTAAACCTTAAAAAAGATTTGCTGCGGTGACAGAAGTTGATTTTGGTGCTTAATTTTGACACAGAACTCTCCGGAAATATATTTACCCGTATGAAAAATTCTGTAAGCCACGGACCTTAAAAATCGGCCAAAAAATTTTTTCTTCAAAAATCCCCAAATTCTGCTTAAAACTTTCAGTAAACAATAAAAAACATTTGCTGCGGTGACAGAAGTTGATTTTGGTGCTTAATTTTGACACAGAACTCTCCGGAAATATATTTACCCGTTTGAGAAATTCTGTAAGCCCCGGACCTTAAAAATCGGCTAAAAATTTTTTTCTTCAAAAATCCCCAAATTCTGCTTAAAACTTTCAGTAAACCTTAAAAAAGATTTGCTGCGGTGACAGAAGTTGATTTTGGTGCTTAATTTTGACACAGAACTCTCCGGAAATATATTTACCCGTATGAAAATTTCTGTAAGCCCTGGACCTTAAAAATCGGGCAAAAAATTTTTTCTTCAAAAATCCCCAAATTCTGCTTAAAACTTTCAGTAAACCTTAAAAAAGATTTGCTGCGGTGACAGAAGTTGATTTTGGTGCTTAATTTTGACACAGAACTCTCCGGAAATATATTTACCCGTATGAAAAATTCTGTAAGCCCCGAACCTTAAAAATCTGCCAAAAAATTTTTTCTTCAAAAATCCCCAAATTCTGCTTAAAACTTTCAGTAAACCTTAAAAAACATTTGCTGCGGTCACAGAAGTTGATTTTGGTGCTTAATTTTGACACAGAACTCTCCGGAAATATATTTAACCGTATGAAAAATTCTGTAAGCCCTGGACCTTAAAAATTGGGCAAAAATTTTTTTCTTCAAAAATCCCCAAATTTTGCTTAAAACTTTCAGTAAACCTTAAAAAAGATTTGCTGCGGTGACAGAAGTTTATTTTGGTGCTTAATATTGACACAGAACTCTCCGGAAATATATTTACCCGTATGAAAAATTCTGTAAGCCCCGGACCTTAAAAATCGGGCAAAAATTTTTTTCTTCAAAAATCCCCAAATTCTGCTTGAAACTTTCAGTAGACCTTAAAAAAGATTTGCTGAGGTGACAGAAGTTGATTTTGGTACTTAATTTTGACACAGATCTCTCCGGAAATATATTTACCCGTATGAAAATTTCTGTAAGCCCCGGAATTTAAAAATCGGCCAAAAAATTTTATCTTCAAAAATCCCCAAATTCTGCTTAAAACTTTCAGTAAACCTTAAAAAAGATTTGCTGCGGTGACGGAAGTTGATTTTGGTGCTTAATTTTGACACAGAACTCTCCGGAAATATATTTACTCGTATGAAAAATTCTGTAAGCCCCGGACCTTAAAAATCGGGCAAAAATTTTTTTCTTCAAAAATCTCCAAATTCTGCTTAAAACTTTCAGTAAACCTTAAAAAAGATTTGCTGCGGTGACAGAAGTTGATTTTGGTGCTTAATTTTGACACAGAACTCTCCGGAAATATATTTACCCGTATGAAAATTTCTGTAAGCCCCGGATCTTAAAAATCGGGCAAAAAATTTTTTCTTCAAAAATCCCCAAATTCTGCTTAAAACTTTCAGTAAACCTTATAAAAGATTTGCTGCGGTGACAGAAGTTGATTTTGGTGCTTAATTTTGACACAGAACTCTCCGGAAATATATTTACCCGTATGAAAAATTCTGTAAGCCCCGAACCTTAAAAATCTGCCAAAAAATTTTTTCTTCAAAAATCCCCAAATTCTGCTTAAAACTTTCAGTAAACCTTAAAAAACATTTGCTGCGGTGACAGAAGTTGATTTTGGTGCTTAATTTTGACACAGAACTCTCCGGAAATATATTTACCCGTATGAAAAATTCTGTAAGCCCCGGACCTTAAAAATTGGGAAAAATTTTTTTTCTTCAAAAATCCCCAAATTTTGCTTAAAACTTTCAGTAAACCTTAAAAAAGATTTGCTGCGGTGACAGAAGTTGATTTTGGTGCTTAATATTGACACAGAACTCTCCGGAAATATATTTACCCGTATGAAAAATTCTGTAAGCCCCGGACCTTAAAAATCGGGCAAAATTTTTTTTCTTCAAAAATCCCCAAATTCTGCTTAAAACTTTCAGTAAACCTTAAAAAAGATTTGCTGCGGTGACAGAAGTTGATTTTGGTGCTTAATTTTGACACAGAACTCTCCGGAAATATATTTACCCGTATGAAAATTTCTGTAAGCCCCGGACCTTAAAAATCGGGCAAAAAATTTTTTCTTCAAAAATCCCCAAATTCTGCTTAAAACTTTCAGTAAACCTTAAAAAACATTTGCTGCGGTGACAGAAGTTGATTTTGGTGCTTAATTTTGACACAGAACTCTCCGGAAATATATTTACCCGTATGAAAAATTCTGTAAGCCCTGGACCTTAAAAATCGGGCAAAAATTTTTTTCTTCAAAAATCCCCAAATTTTGCTTAAAACTTTCAGTAAACCTTAAAAAAGATTTGCTGCGGTGACAGAAGTTGATTTTGGTGCTTAATTTTGACACAGAACTCTCCGGAAATATATTTACCCGTATGAAAAATTCTGTAAGCCCCGGACCTTAAAAATTGGGCAAAAATTTTTTTCTTCAAAAATCCCAAAATTTTGCTTAAAACTTTCAGTAAACCTTAAAAAAGATTTGCTGCGGTGACAGAAGTTGATTTTGGTGCTTAATATTGACACAGAACTCTCCGGAAATATATTTACCCGTATGAAAAATTCTGTAAGCCCCGGACCTTAAAAATCGGGCAAAAATTTTTTTCTTCAAAAATCCCCAAATTCTGCTTAAAACTTTCAGTAAACCTTAAAAAAGATTTGCTGAGGTGACAGAAGTTGATTTTGGTACTTAATTTTGACACAGATCTCTCCGGAAATATATTTACCCGTATGAAAAATTCTGTAAGCCCCGGACCTTAAAAATCGGGCAAAAATTTTTTTCTTCAAAAATCCCAAAATTCTGCTTAAAACTTTCAGTAAACCTTAAAAAAGATTTGCTGCGGTGACAGAAGTTGATTTTGGTGCTTAATTTTGACACAGATCTCTCCACAAATATATTTACCCGTATGAAAAATTCTGTAAGCCCCGGACCTTAAAAATCGGGCAAAAATTTTTTTCTTCAAAAATCCCCAAATTCTGCTTAAAACTTTCAGTAAACCTTAAAAAAGATTTGCTGCGGTGACAGAAGTTGATTTTGGTGCTTAATTTTGACACAGAACTCTCCGGAAATATATTTACCCGTATGAAAATTTCTGTAAGCCCCGGACCTTAAAAATCGGGCAAAAAAATTTTTCTTCAAAAATCCCCAAATTCTGCTTAAAACTTTCAGTAAACCTTAAAAAAGATTTGCTGCGGTGACAGAAGTTGATTTTGGTGCTTAATTTTGACACAGATCTCTCCACAAATATATTTACCCGTATGAAAAATTCTGTAAGCCCCCGGACCTTAAAAATCGGGCAAAAATTTTTTTCTTCAAAAATCCCCAAATTCTGCTTAAAACTTTCAGTAAACCTTAAAAAAGATTTGCTGCGGTGACAGAAGTTGATTTTGGTGCTTAATTTTGACACAGAACTCTCCGGAAATATATTACCCGTATGAAAAATTCTGAAAGCCCCGGACCTTAAAAAATCGGGCAAAAATTTTTTTCTTCAAAAATCTCCAAATTCTGCTTAAAACTTTCAGTAAACCTTAAAAAAGATTTGCTGCGGTGACAGAAGTTGATTTTGGTGCTTAATTTTGACACAGAACTCTCCGGAAATATATTTACCCGTATGAAAAAATTCTGTAAGCCCTGGACCTTAAAAATCGGGCAAAAATTTTTTTTCTTCAAAATCCCCCAAATTTTGCTTTAAAAACGTTCAGTAAACCTTAAAAAAGATTTGCTGAGGTGACAGAAGTTGATTTTGGTGCTTAATATTGACACAGATCTCTCCGGAAATATATTTTACCCGTATGAAAATTTCTGTAAGCCCCGGAACTTAAAAATCGGCCAAAAAATTTTATCTTCAAAAATCCCCAAATTCTGCTTAAAACTTTCAGTAAACCTTAAAAAAGATTTGCTGCGGTGACGGAAGTTGATTTTTGGTGCTTAATTTTGACACAGAACTCTCCGGAAATATATTTACCTCGTATGAAAAATTCTGTAAGCCCCGGACCTTAAAAATCGGGCAAAAATTTTTTTCTTCAAAAATCTCCAAATTCTGCTTAAACTTTCAGTAAACCTTAAAAAAGATTTGCTGCGGTGACAGAAGTTGATTTTGGTGCTTAATTTTGACACAGAACTCTCCGGAAATATATTTACCCCGTATGAAAATTTCTGTAAGCCCCGACCTTAAAAAATCGGGCAAAAAATTTTTCTTCAAAAATCCCCAAATTCTGCTTAAAACTTTCAGTAAACCTTAAAAAAGATTTGCTGCGGTGACAGAAGTTGATTTTTGGTGCTTAATTTTGACACAGAACTCTCCGGAAATATATTTACCCGTATGAAAAAATTCTGTAAGCCCCGAACCTTAAAAATCTGCCAAAAAATTTTTTCTTCAAAAATCCCCAAATTCTGCTTAAAACTTTCAGTAAACCTTAAAAAACATTTGCTGCGGTGACAGAAGTTGATTTTGGTGCTTAATTTTGACACAGAACTCTCCGGAAATATATTTAACCGTATGAAAAATTCTGTAAGCCCTGGACCTTAAAAATCGGGCAAAAATTTTTTTCTTCAAAAATCCCCAAATTTTGCTTAAAACCTTTCAGTAAACCTTAAAAAAGATTTGCTGCGGTGACAGAAGTTGATTTTGGTGCTTAATATTGACACAGAACTCTCCGGAAATATATTTACGCGTATGAAAAATTCTGTAAGCCCCCGGACCTTAAAAATCGGGCAAAAATTTTTATCTTCAAAAATCCCCAAATTCTGCTTAAAACTTTCAGTAAACCTTAAAAAAGATTTGCTGCGGTGACGGAAGTTGATTTTGGTGCTTAATTTTGACACAGAACTCTCCGGAAATATATTTACTCGTATGAAAAATTCTGTAAGCCCCGGACCTTAAAAATCGGGCAAAAATTTTTTTTCTTCAAAAATCTCCAAATTCTGCTTAAAACTTTCAGTAAACCTTAAAAAAGATTTGCTGCGGTGGACAGAAGTTGATTTTGGTGCTTAATTTTGACACAGAACTCTCCGGAAATAAATTTACCCATATGAAAATTTCTGTAAGCCTGGACCTTAAAAATCGGGCAAAAAAATTTTTCTTCAAAAATCCCCAAATTCTGCTTAAAACTTTCAGTAAACCTTAAAAAAGATTTGCTGCGGTGACAGAAGTTGATTTTGGTGCTTAATTTTGACACAGAACTCTCCGGAAATATATTTACCCGTATGAAAAATTCTGTAAGCCCCGAACCTTAAAAATCTGCCAAAAAATTTTTTCTTCAAAAATCCCCAAATTCTGCTTTAAAACTTTCAGTAAACCTTAAAAAACATTTGCTGCGGTGACAGAAGTTGATTTTGGTTGCTTAATTTTGACACAGAACTCTCCGGAAATATATTTAACCGTATGAAAAATTCTGTAAGCCTGGACCTTAAAAATTGGGCAAAAATTTTTTTCTTCAAAAATCCCCAAATTTTGCTTAAAACTTTCAATAAACCTTAAAAAAGATTTGCTGCGGTGACAGAAGTTGATTTTGGTGCTTAATATTGACACAGAACTCTCCGGAAATATATTTACCCGTATGAAAAATTCTGTAAGCCCCGGACCTTAAAAATCGGGCAAAAATTTTTTTTCTTCAAAAATCCCCAAATTCTGCTTGAAACTTTCAGTAGACCTTAAAAAAGATTTGCTGAGGTGACAGAAGTTGATTTTGGTACTTAATTTTGACACAGATCTCTCGGAAATATATTTACCCGTATGAAAATTTCTGTAAGCCCCGGAATTTAAAATCGGCCAAAAAATTTTATCTTCAAAAATCCCCAAATTCTGCTTAAAACTTTCAGTAAACCTTAAAAAAGATTTGCTGCGGTGACGGAAGTTGATTTTGGTGCTTAATTTTGACACAGAACTCTCCGGAAATATATTTACTCGTATGAAAAATTCTGTAAGCCCCGGACCTTAAAAATCGGGCAAACATTTTTTTCTTCAAAAATCTCCAAATTCTGCTTAAAACTTTCAGTAAACCTTAAAAAAGAATTTGCTGAGGTGACAGAAGTTGATTTTGGTGCTTAATTTTGACACAGAACTCTCCGGAAATATATTTACCCGTATGAAAATTTCTGTAAGCCCCGGATCTTAAAATCGGGCAAAAAAATTTTCTTCAAAAATCCCCAAATTCTGCTTAAAACTTTCAGTAAACCTTAAAAAACATTTGCTGCAGTGACAGAAGTTGATTTTGGTGCTTAATTTTGACACAGAACTCTCCGGAAATATATTTACCCGTATGAAAAATTCTGTAAGCCCCGGACCTTAAAAATTGGGCAAAAATTTTTTTCTTCAAAAATCCCCAAATTTTGCTTAAAACTTTCAGTAAACCTTAAAAAAGATTTGCTGCGGTGACAGAAGTTGATTTTGGTGCTTAATATTGACACAGAAACTCTCCGGAAATATATTTACCCGTATGAAAAATTCTGTAAGCCCCGGACCTTAAAAATCGGGCAAAATTTTTTTTCTTCAAAAATCCCCAAATTCTGCTCAAAAACTTTCAGTAAACCTTAAAAAAAGATTTCCTGTAGTGACAGAAGTTGATTTTGGTGCTTAATTTTGACACAGAACTCTCCGGAAATATATTTACCCGTATGAAAAATTCTGAAAGCCCCGACCTTAAAAATCGGGCAAAATTTTTTTTCTTCAAAAATCTCCAAATTCTGCTTAAAACTTTCAGTAAACCTTAAAAAAGATTTACTGCGGTGACAGAAGTTGATTTTGGTGCTTAATTTTGACACAGAACTCTCCGGAAATATATTTACCCGTATGAAAAATTCTGTAAGCCGCGGACCTTAAAAATCGGCCCAAAATTTTTTTCTTCAAAAATCCCTAAATTCTGCTTAAAACTTTCAGTAAACCTTAAAAATGATTTGCTGAGGTGACAGAAGTTGATTTTGGTGCTTAATTTTGACACAGATCTCTCCGGAAATATATTAACCCGTATGAAAAATTCTGTAAGCCCTGGACCTTAAAAATCGGCCAAAAATTTTTTTCTTCAAAAATCCCCAAATTCTGCTTTAAAACTTTCAGTGAACCTTAAAAAAGATTTGCTGCGGTGACAGAAGTTGATTTTTGGTGCTTAATTTTGACACAGAACTCTCCGGAAATATATTTACCCGTATGAAAAATTCTGTAAGCCCGGACCTTAAAAATCGGGCAAAAATTTTTTTCTTCAAAAATCCCCAAATTCTGCTTAAAAACTTTCAGTAAACCTTAAAAAAGATTTGCTGCGGTGACAGAAGTTGATTTTGGTGCTTAATTTTGACACAGAACTCTCCGGAAATATATTTACCCGTATGAAAATTTCTGTAAGCCCCGGAACTTAAAAAGTGGCCAAAAAATTTTTTCTTCAAAAAATCCCCAAATTCTGCTTAAAACTTTCAGTAAACCTTAAAAAGATTTGCAGCGGTGACAGAAGTTGATTTTGGTGCTTAATTTTGACACAGAACTCTCCGGAAATATATTTACCCGTATGAAAAATTCTGTAAGCCCGGACCCTTAAAAATTGGGCAAAATTTTTTTTCTTCAAAAATCCCCAAATTCTGCTTAAAAACTTTCAGTAAACCTTAAAAAAGATTTGCTGCGGTGACAGAAGTTGATTTTGGTGCTTAATTTTGACACAGAACTCTCCGGAAATATATTTACCCGTATGAAAAATTCTGTAAGCCCGGACCTTAAAAATCGGCCAAAATTTTTTTTTCAAAAATCCCCAAATTCTGCTTAAAACTTTCAGTAAACTTAAAAAAGATTTGCTGCGGTGACAGAAGTTGATTTTGGTGCTTAATTTTGACACAGAACTCTCCGGAAATATATTTACCCGTATGAAAAATTCTGTAATCCCCGGACCTTAAAAATTGGGGCAAAATTTTTTTCTTCAAAAATCCCCAAATTTTGCTTAAAACTTTCAGTAAACCTTAAAAAAGATTTGCTGCGGTGACAGAAGTTGATTTTGGGTGCTTAATATTGACACAGAACTCTCCGGAAATAATTTACCCGTATGAAAAATTCTGTAAGCCCCGGACCTTAAAAATCGGGCAAAAATTTTTTTCTTCAAAAATCCCCAAATTCTGCTTAAAACTTTCAGTAAACCTTAAAAAAGATTTGCTGAGGTGACAGAAGTTGATTTTGGTGCTTAATTTTGACACAGAACTCTCCAGAAATATATTTACCCGTATGAAAATTTCTGTAAGCCCCGGACCGTAAAAATCGGCCAAAATTTTTTTTCATAAAAAATCCCCAAATTCTGCTTAAAACTTTCAGTAAACCTTAAAAAGATTTGCTGCGGTAATAGAAGTTGATTTTGGTGCTTAATTTTGACACAGAACTCTCCGGAAATATATTTACCCGTATGAGAAATTCTGTAAGCCACGGACCTTAAAAATCGGCCAAAAATTTTTTTCTTCAAAAATCCCCCAAATTCTGCTTAAAACTTTCAGTAAACCTTAAAAAAGATTTGCTGCGGTGACAGAAGTTGATTTTGGTGCTTAATTTTGACACAGAACTCTCCGGAAATATATTTACCCGTTTGAGAAATTCTGTAAGCCCCGGACCTTAAAAATCGGCTAAAAATTTTTTTCTTCAAAAATCCCCAAATTCTGCTTAAAACTTTCAGTAAACCTTTAAAAAAGATTTGCTGCGGTGACAGAAGTTGATTTTGGTGCTTAATTTTGACACAGAACTCTCCGGAAATATATTTAACCGTAATGAAAAATTCTGTAAGCCCTGGACCTTAAAAATTGGGCAAAAATTTTTTTCTCAAAAATCCCCAAATTTTGCTTAAAACTTTCAGTAAACCTTAAAAAAGATTTGCTGCGGTGACAGAAGTTGATTTTGGTGCTTAATATTGACACAGAACTCTCCGGAAATATATTTACCCGTTTGAAAAATTCTGTAAGCCCCGGGACCTTAAAAATCGGGCAAAAATTTTTTTCTTCAAAAATCCCCAAATTCTGCTTGAAACTTTCAGTAAACCTTAAAAAAGATTTGCTGAGGTGACAGAAGGTTGATTTTGGTACTTAATTTTGACACAGATCTCTCCGGAAATATATTTACCCGTATGAAAATTTCTGTAAGCCCCGGAATTTAAAAATCGGCCAAAAAATTTTATCTTCAAAAATCCCCAAATTCTGCTTAAAACTTTCAGTAAACCTTAAAAAAGATTTGCTGCGGTGACAGAAGTTGATTTTGGTGCTTAATTTTGACACAGAACTCTCCGGAAATATATTTACTCGTATGAAAAATTCTGTAAGCCCCGGACCTTAAAAATCGGGCAAAAATTTTTTTCTTCAAAAAATCTCCAAATTCTGCTTAAAACTTTCAGTAAACCTTAAAAAAGATTTGCTGCGGTGACAGAAGTTGATTTTGGTGCTTAATTTTGACACAGAACTCTCCGGAAATATATTTACCCGTATGAAAATTTCTGTACAGCCCCGGACCTAAAATGCGGCAAAAAAATTTTTCTTCAAAAATCCCCAAAATTCTGCTTAAAACTTTCAGTAAACCTTAAAAAAGATTTGCTGCGGTGACAGAAGTTGATTTTGGTGCTTAATTTTGACACAGAACTCTCCGGAAATATATTTACCCGTATGAAAAAATTCTGTAAGCCCCCGAACCTTAAAAATCTGCCAAAAAATTTTTTCTTCAAAAATCCCCAAATTCTGCTTAAAACTTTTCAGTAAACCTTAAAAAACATTTGCTGCGGTGACAGAAGTTGATTTTGGTGCTTAATTTTGACACAGAACTCTCCGGAAATATATTTACCCGTATGAAAAATTCTGTAAGCCCCGGACCTTAAAAATCGGGCAAAAATTTTTTTCTTCAAAAATCCCCAAATTCTGCTTGAAACTTTCAGTAACCTTAAAAAAAGATTTGCTGAGGTGACAGAAGTTGATTTTGGTACTTAATTTTGACACAGATCTCTCCGGAAATATATTTACCCGTATGAAAATTTCTGTAAGCCCCGGAATTTAAAAATCGGCCAAAAAATTTTATCTTCAAAAATCCCCAAATTCTGCTTAAAACTTTCAGTAAACCTTAAAAAAGATTTGCTGCGGTGACGGAAGTTGATTTTGGTGCTTAATTTTGACACAGAACTCTCCGGAAATATATTTACTCGTATGAAAAATTCTGTAAGCCCGAACCTTAAAAATCTGCCAAAAAATTTTTTCTTCAAAAATCCCCAAATTCTGCTTAAAACTTTCAGTAAACCTTAAAAAACATTTGCTGCGGTGACAGAAGTTGATTTTGGTGCTTAATTTTGACACAGAACTCTCCGGAAATATATTTAACCGTATGAAAAATTCTGTAAGCCCTGGACCTTAAAAATCGGGCAAAAAATTTTTTCTTCAAAAATCCCCAAATTTTGCTTAAAACTTTCAGTAAACCTTAAAAAAGATTTGCTGCGGTGACAGAAGTTGATTTTGGTGCTTAATATTGACACAGAACTCTCCGGAAATATATTTACGCGTATGAAAAATTCTGTAAGCCCCGGACCTTAAAAATCGGGCAAAAATTTTATCTTCAAAAATCCCCAAATTCTGCTTAAAACTTTCAGTAAACCTTAAAAAAGATTTGCTGCGGTGACAGAAGTTGATTTTGGTGCTTAATTTTGACACAGAACTCTCCGGAAATATATTTACCCGTATGAAAATTTCTGTAAGCCCCGGACCTTAAAAATCGGGCAAAAAAATTTTTCTTCAAAAATCCCCAAATTCTGCTTAAAACTTTCAGTAAACCTTAAAAAAGATTTGCTGCGGTGACAGAAGTTGATTTTGGTGCTTAATTTTGACACAGAACTCTCCGGAAATATATTTACCCGTATGAAAAATTCTGTAAGCCCCGAACCTTAAAAATCTGCCAAAAAATTTTTTCTTCAAAAATCCCCAAATTCTGCTTAAAACTTTCAGTAAACCTTAAAAAACATTTGCTGCGGTGACAGAAGTTGATTTTGGTGCTTAATTTTGACACAGAACTCTCCGGAAATATATTTAACCGTATGAAAAATTCTGTAAGCCCTGGACCTTAAAAATCGGGCAAAAATTTTTTTCTTCAAAAATCCCCAAATTTTGCTTAAAACTTTCAGTAAACCTTAAAAAAGATTTGCTGCGGTGACAGAAGTTGATTTTGGTGCTTAATATTGACACAGAACTCTCCGGAAATATATTTACGCGTATGAAAAATTCTGTAAGCCCCGGACCTTAAAAATCGGGCAAAAATTTTATCTTCAAAAATCCCCAAATTCTGCTTAAAACTTTCAGTAAACCTTAAAAAAGATTTGCTGCGGTGACGGAAGTTGATTTTGGTGCTTAATTTTGACACAGAACTCTCCGGAAATATATTTACTCGTATGAAAAATTCTGTAAGCCCCGGACCTTAAAAATCGGGCAAAAATTTTTTTCTTCAAAAATCTCCAAATTCTGCTTAAAACTTTCAGTAAACCTTAAAAAAGATTTGCTGCGGTGACAGAAGTTGATTTTGGTGCTTAATTTTGACACAGAACTCTCCGGAAATAAATTTACCCGTATGAAAATTTCTGTAAGCCCTGGACCTTAAAAATCGGGCAAAAAAATTTTTCTTCAAAAATCCCCAAATTCTGCTTAAAACTTTCAGTAAACCTTAAAAAAGATTTGCTGCGGTGACAGAAGTTGATTTTGGTGCTTAATTTTGACACAGAACTCTCCGGAAATATATTTACCCGTATGAAAAATTCTGTAAGCCCCGAACCTTAAAAATCTGCCAAAAAATTTTTTCTTCAAAAATCCCCAAATTCTGCTTAAAACTTTCAGTAAACCTTAAAAAACATTTGCTGCGGTGACAGAAGTTGATTTTGGTGCTTAATTTTGACACAGAACTCTCCGGAAATATATTTAACCGTATGAAAAATTCTGTAAGCCCTGGACCTTAAAAATTGGGCAAAAATTTTTTTCTTCAAAAATCCCCAAATTTTGCTTAAAACTTTCAATAAACCTTAAAAAAGATTTGCTGCGGTGACAGAAGTTGATTTTGGTGCTTAATATTGACACAGATCTCTCCGGAAATATATTTACCCGTATGAAAATTTCTGTAAGCCCCGGAATTTAAAAATCGGCCAAAAAATTTTATCTTCAAAAATCCCCAAATTCTGCTTAAAACTTTCAGTAAACCTTAAAAAAGATTTGCTGCGGTGACGGAAGTTGATTTTGGTGCTTAATTTTGACACAGAACTCTCCGGAAATATATTTACTCGTATGAAAAATTCTGTAAGCCCCGGACCTTAAAAATCGGGCAAACATTTTTTTCTTCAAAAATCTCCAAATTCTGCTTAAAACTTTCAGTAAACCTTAAAAAAGATTTGCTGAGGTGACAGAAGTTGATTTTGGTGCTTAATTTTGACACAGAACTCTCCGGAAATATATTTACCCGTATGAAAATTTCTGTAAGCCCCGGATCTTAAAAATCGGGCAAAAAAAATTTTCTTCAAAAATCCCCAAATTCTGCTTAAAACTTTCAGTAAACCTTAAAAAACATTTGCTGCAGTGACAGAAGTTGATTTTGGTGCTTAATTTTGACACAGAACTCTCCGGAAATATATTTACCCGTATGAAAAATTCTGTAAGCCCCGGACCTTAAAAATTGGGCAAAAATTTTTTTCTTCAAAAATCCCCAAATTTTGCTTAAAACTTTCAGTAAACCTTAAAAAAGATTTGCTGCGGTGACAGAAGTTGATTTTGGTGCTTAATATTGACACAGAACTCTCCGGAAATATATTTACCCGTATGAAAAATTCTGTAAGCCCCGGACCTTAAAAATCGGGCAAAATTTTTTTTCTTCAAAAATCCCCAAATTCTGCTCAAAACTTTCAGTAAACCTTAAAAAAGATTTCCTGTAGTGACAGAAGTTGATTTTGGTGCTTAATTTTGACACAGAACTCTCCGGAAATATATTTACCCGTATGAAAAATTCTGAAAGCCCCGGACCTTAAAAATCGGGCAAAAATTTTTTTCTTCAAAAATCTCCAAATTCTGCTTAAAACTTTCAGTAAACCTTAAAAAAGATTTACTGCGGTGACAGAAGTTGATTTTGGTGCTTAATTTTGACACAGAACTCTCCGGAAATATATTTACCCGTATGAAAAATTCTGTAAGCCGCGGACCTTAAAAATCGGCCAAAAATTTTTTTCTTCAAAAATCCCTAAATTCTGCTTAAAACTTTCAGTAAACCTTAAAAATGATTTGCTGAGGTGACAGAAGTTGATTTTGGTGCTTAATTTTGACACAGATCTCTCCGGAAATATATTAACCCGTATGAAAAATTCTGTAAGCCCTGGACCTTAAAAATCGGCCAAAAATTTTTTTCTTCAAAAATCCCCAAATTCTGCTTAAAACTTTCAGTGAACCTTAAAAAAGATTTGCTGCGGTGACAGAAGTTGATTTTGGTGCTTAATTTTGACACAGAACTCTCCGGAAATATATTTACCCGTATGAAAAATTCTGTAAGCCCCGGACCTTAAAAATCGGGCAAAAATTTTTTTCTTCAAAAATCCCCAAATTCTGCTTAAAACTTTCAGTAAACCTTAAAAAAGATTTGCTGCGGTGACAGAAGTTGATTTTGGTGCTTAATTTTGACACAGAACTCTCCGGAAATATATTTACCCGTATGAAAATTTCTGTAAGCCCCGGAACTTAAAAAGTGGCCAAAAAATTTTTTCTTCAAAAATCCCCAAATTCTGCTTAAAACTTTCAGTAAACCTTAAAAAAGATTTGCAGCGGTGACAGAAGTTGATTTTGGTGCTTAATTTTGACACAGAACTCTCCGGAAATATATTTACCCGTATGAAAAATTCTGTAAGCCCCGGACCTTAAAAATTGGGCAAAATTTTTTTTCTTCAAAAATCCCCAAATTCTGCTTAAAACTTTCAGTAAACCTTAAAAAAGATTTGCTGCGGTGACAGAAGTTGATTTTGGTGCTTAATTTTGACACAGAACTCTCCGGAAATATATTTACCCGTATGAAAAATTCTGTAAGCCCCGGACCTTAAAAATCGGCCAAAATTTTTTTTTCAAAAATCCCCAAATTCTGCTTAAAACTTTCAGTAAACCTTAAAAAAGATTTGCTGCGGTGACAGAAGTTGATTTTGGTGCTTAATTTTGACACAGAACTCTCCGGAAATATATTTACCCGTATGAAAAATTCTGTAATCCCCGGACCTTAAAAATTGGGCAAAATTTTTTTCTTCAAAAATCCCCAAATTTTGCTTAAAACTTTCAGTAAACCTTAAAAAAGATTTGCTGCGGTGACAGAAGTTGATTTTGGTGCTTAATATTGACACAGAACTCTCCGGAAATATATTTACCCGTATGAAAAATTCTGTAAGCCCCGGACCTTAAAAATCGGGCAAAAATTTTTTTCTTCAAAAATCCCCAAATTCTGCTTAAAACTTTCAGTAGACCTTAAAAAAGATTTGCTGAGGTGACAGAAGTTGATTTTGGTGCTTAATTTTGACACAGAACTCTCCAGAAATATATTTACCCGTATGAAAATTTCTGTAAGCCCCGGACCTTAAAAATCGGCCAAAATTTTTTTTCATAAAAAATCCCCAAATTCTGCTTAAAACTTTCAGTAAACCTTAAAAAAGATTTGCTGCGGTAATAGAAGTTGATTTTGGTGCTTAATTTTGACACAGAACTCTCCGGAAATATATTTACCCGTATGAGAAATTCTGTAAGCCACGGACCTTAAAAATCGGCCAAAAATTTTTTTCTTCAAAAATCCCCAAATTCTGCTTAAAACTTTCAGTAAACCTTAAAAAAGATTTGCTGCGGTGACAGAAGTTGATTTTGGTGCTTAATTTTGACACAGAACTCTCCGGAAATATATTTACCCGTTTGAGAAATTCTGTAAGCCCCGGACCTTAAAAATCGGCTAAAAATTTTTTTCTTCAAAAATCCCCAAATTCTGCTTAAAACTTTCAGTAAACCTTAAAAAAGATTTGCTGCGGTGACAGAAGTTGATTTTGGTGCTTAATTTTGACACAGAACTCTCCGGAAATATATTTAACCGTATGAAAAATTCTGTAAGCCCTGGACCTTAAAAATTGGGCAAAAATTTTTTTCTTCAAAAATCCCCAAATTTTGCTTAAAACTTTCAGTAAACCTTAAAAAAGATTTGCTGCGGTGACAGAAGTTGATTTTGGTGCTTAATATTGACACAGAACTCTCCGGAAATATATTTACCCGTTTGAAAAATTCTGTAAGCCCCGGACCTTAAAAATCGGGCAAAAATTTTTTTCTTCAAAAATCCCCAAATTCTGCTTGAAACTTTCAGTAAACCTTAAAAAAGATTTGCTGAGGTGACAGAAGTTGATTTTGGTACTTAATTTTGACACAGATCTCTCCGGAAATATATTTACCCGTATGAAAATTTCTGTAAGCCCCGGAATTTAAAAATCGGCCAAAAAATTTTATCTTCAAAAATCCCCAAATTCTGCTTAAAACTTTCAGTAAACCTTAAAAAAGATTTGCTGCGGTGACAGAAGTTGATTTTGGTGCTTAATTTTGACACAGAACTCTCCGGAAATATATTTACTCGTATGAAAAATTCTGTAAGCCCCGGACCTTAAAAATCGGGCAAAATTTTTTTTCTTCAAAAATCTCCAAATTCTGCTTAAAACTTTCAGTAAACCTTAAAAAAGATTTGCTGCGGTGACAGAAGTTGATTTTGGTGCTTAATTTTGACACAGAACTCTCCGGAAATATATTTACCCGTATGAAAATTTCTGTAAGCCCCGGACCTTAAAAATCGGGCAAAAAAATTTTTCTTCAAAAATCCCCAAATTCTGCTTAAAACTTTCAGTAAACCTTAAAAAAGATTTGCTGCGGTGACAGAAGTTGATTTTGGTGCTTAATTTTGACACAGAACTCTCCGGAAATATATTTACCCGTATGAAAAATTCTGTAAGCCCCGAACCTTAAAAATCTGCCAAAAAATTTTTTCTTCAAAAATCCCCAAATTCTGCTTAAAACTTTCAGTAAACCTTAAAAAACATTTGCTGCGGTGACAGAAGTTGATTTTGGTGCTTAATTTTGACACAGAACTCTCCGGAAATATATTTACCCGTATGAAAAATTCTGTAAGCCCCGGACCTTAAAAATCGGGCAAAAATTTTTTTCTTCAAAAATCCCCAAATTCTGCTTGAAACTTTCAGTAAACCTTAAAAAAGATTTGCTGAGGTGACAGAAGTTGATTTTGGTACTTAATTTTGACACAGATCTCTCCGGAAATATATTTACCCGTATGAAAATTTCTGTAAGCCCCGGAATTTAAAAATCGGCCAAAAAATTTTATCTTCAAAAATCCCCAAATTCTGCTTAAAACTTTCAGTAAACCTTAAAAAAGATTTGCTGCGGTGACGGAAGTTGATTTTGGTGCTTAATTTTGACACAGAACTCTCCGGAAATATATTTACTCGTATGAAAAATTCTGTAAGCCCCGGACCTTAAAAATCGGGCAAACATTTTTTTCTTCAAAAATCTCCAAATTCTGCTTAAAACTTTCAGTAAACCTTAAAAAAGATTTGCTGCGGTGACAGAAGTTGATTTTGGTGCTTAATTTTGACACAGAACTCTCCGGAAATATATTTACCCGTATGAAAATTTCTGTAAGCCCCGGATCTTAAAAATCGGGCAAAAAAAATTTTCTTCAAAAATCCCCAAATTCTGCTTAAAACTTTCAGTAAACCTTAAAAAACATTTGCTGCGGTGACAGAAGTTGATTTTGGTGCTTAATTTTGACACAGAACTCTCCGGAAATATATTTACCCGTATGAAAAATTCTGTAAGCCCCGGACCTTAAAAATTGGGCAAAAATTTTTTTCTTCAAAAATCCCCAAATTTTGCTTAAAACTTTCAGTAAACCTTAAAAAAGATTTGCTGCGGTGACAGAAGTTGATTTTGGTGCTTAATATTGACACAGAACTCTCCGGAAATATATTTACCCGTATGAAAAATTCTGTAAGCCCCGGACCTTAAAAATCGGGCAAAATTTTTTTTCTTCAAAAATCCCCAAATTCTGCTTAAAACTTTCAGTAAACCTTAAAAAAGATTTCCTGTAGTGACAGAAGTTGATTTTGGTGCTTAATTTTGACACAGAACTCTCCGGAAATATATTTACCCGTATGAAAAATTCTGAAAGCCCCGGACCTTAAAAATCGGGCAAAAATTTTTTTCTTCAAAAATCTCCAAATTCTGCTTAAAACTTTCAGTAAACCTTAAAAAAGATTTACTGCGGTGACAGAAGTTGATTTTGGTGCTTAATTTTGACACAGAACTCTCCGGAAATATATTTACCCGTATGAAAAATTCTGTAAGCCGCGGACCTTAAAAATCGGCCAAAAATTTTTTCTTCAAAAATCCCTAAATTCTGCTTAAAACTTTCAGTAAACCTTAAAAATGATTTGCTGAGGTGACAGAAGTTGATTTTGGTGCTTAATTTTGACACAGATCTCTCCGGAAATATATTTACCCGTATGAAAAATTCTGTAAGCCCTGGACCTTAAAAATCGGCCAAAAATTTTTTTCTTCAAAAATCCCCAAATTCTGCTTAAAACTTTCAGTGAACCTTAAAAAAGATTTGCTGCGGTGACAGAAGTTGATTTTGGTGCTTAATTTTGACACAGAACTCTCCGGAAATATATTTACCCGTATGAAAAATTCTGTAAGCCCCGGACCTTAAAAATCGGGCAAAAATTTTTTTCTTCAAAAATCCCCAAATTCTGCTTAAAACTTTCAGTAAACCTTAAAAAAGATTTGCTGCGGTGACAGAAGTTGATTTTGGTGCTTAATTTTGACACAGAACTCTCCGGAAATATATTTACCCGTATGAAAATTTCTGTAAGCCCCGGAACTTAAAAAGTGGCCAAAAAATTTTTTCTTCAAAAATCCCCAAATTCTGCTTAAAACTTTCAGTAAACCTTAAAAAAGATTTGCAGCGGTGACAGAAGTTGATTTTGGTGCTTAATTTTGACACAGAACTCTCCGGAAATATATTTACCCGTATGAAAAATTCTGTAAGCCCCGGACCTTAAAAATTGGGCAAAATTTTTTTTCTTCAAAAATCCCCAAATTCTGCTTAAAACTTTCAGTAAACCTTAAAAAAGATTTGCTGCGGTGACAGAAGTTGATTTTGGTGCTTAATTTTGACACAGAACTCTCCGGAAATATATTTACCCGTATGAAAATTTCTGTAAGCCCCGGAACTTAAAAAGTGGCCAAAAAATTTTTTCTTCAAAAATCCCCAAATTCTGCTTAAAACTTTCAGTAAACCTTAAAAAAGATTTGCAGCGGTGACAGAAGTTGATTTTGGTGCTTAATTTTGACACAGAACTCTCCGGAAATATATTTACCCGTATGAAAAATTCTGTAAGCCCCGGACCTTAAAAATTGGGCAAAATTTTTTTTCTTCAAAAATCCCCAAATTCTGCTTAAAACTTTCAGTAAACCTTAAAAAAGATTTGCTGCGGTGACAGAAGTTGATTTTGGTGCTTAATTTTGACACAGAACTCTCCGGAAATATATTTACCCGTATGAAAAATTCTGTAAGCCCCGGACCTTAAAAATCGGCCAAAAAATTTTTTTTTCAAAAATCCCCAAATTCTGCTTAAAACTTTCAGTAAACCTTAAAAAAGATTTGCTGCGGTGACAGAAGTTGATTTTGGTGCTTAATTTTGACACAGAACTCTCCGGAAATATATTTACCCGTATGAAAAATTCTGTAATCCCCGGACCTTAAAAATTGGGCAAAATTTTTTTCTTCAAAAATCCCCAAATTTTGCTTAAAACTTTCAGTAAACCTTAAAAAAGATTTGCTGCGGTGACAGAAGTTGATTTTGGTGCTTAATATTGACACAGAACTCTCCGGAAATATATTTACCCGTATGAAAAATTCTGTAAGCCCCGGACCTTAAAAATCGGGCAAAAATTTTTTTCTTCAAAAATCCCCAAATTCTGCTTAAAACTTTCAGTAAACCTTAAAAAAGATTTGCTGCGGTGACAGAAGTTGATTTTGGTGCTTAATATTGACACAGAACTCTCCGGAAATATATTTACCCGTATGAAAAATTCTGTAAGCCCCGGACCTTAAAAATCGGGCAAAAATTTTTTTCTTCAAAAATCCCCAAATTCTGCTTAAAACTTTCAGTAAACCTTAAAAAAGATTTGCTGAGGTGACAGAAGTTGATTTTGGTGCTTAATTTTGACACAGAACTCTCCAGAAATATATTTACCCATATGAAAATTTCTGTAAGCCCCGGACCTTAAAAATCGGCCAAAATTTTTTTTCATAAAAAATCCCCAAATTCTGCTTAAAACTTTCAGTAAACCTTAAAAAAGATTTGCTGCGGTGACAGAAGTTGATTTTGGTGCTTAATTTTGACACAGAACTCTCCGGAAATATATTTACCCGTATGAAAAATTCTGTAAGCCACGGACCTTAAAAATCGGCCAAAAATTTTTTTCTTCAAAAATCCCCAAATTTTGCTTAAAACTTTCAGTAAACCTTAAAAAAGATTTGCTGAGGTGACAGAAGTTGATTTTGGTACTTAATTTTGACACAGATCTCTCCGGAAATATATTTACCCGTATGAAAATTTCTGTAAGCCCCGGAATTTAAAAATCGGCCAAAAAATTTTATCTTCAAAAATCCCCAAATTCTGCTTAAAACTTTCAGTAAACCTTAAAAAAGATTTGCTGCGGTGACAGAAGTTGATTTTGGTGCTTAATTTTGACACAGAACTCTCCGGAAATATATTTACTCGTATGAAAAATTCTGTAAGCCCCGGACCTTAAAAATCGGGCAAAAATTTTTTTCTTCAAAAATCTCCAAATTCTGCTTAAAACTTTCAGTAAACCTTAAAAAAGATTTGCTGCGGTGACAGAAGTTGATTTTGGTGCTTAATTTTGACACAGAACTCTCCGGAAATATATTTACCCGTATGAAAATTTCTGTAAGCCCCGGACCTTAAAAATCGGGCAAAAAAATTTTTCTTCAAAAATCCCCAAATTCTGCTTAAAACTTTCAGTAAACCTTAAAAAAGATTTGCTGCGGTGACAGAAGTTGATTTTGGTGCTTAATTTTGACACAGAACTCTCCGGAAATATATTTACCCATATGAAAAATTCTGTAAGCCCCGAACCTTAAAAATCTGCCAAAAAATTTTTTCTTCAAAAATCCCCAAATTCTGCTTAAAACTTTCAGTAAACCTTAAAAAAGATTTGCTGCGGTGACAGAAGTTGATTTTGGTGCTTAATTTTGACACAGAACTCTCCGGAAATATATTTACCCATATGAAAAATTCTGTAAGCCCCGAACCTTAAAAATCTGCCAAAAAATTTTTTCTTCAAAAATCCCCAAATTCTGCTTAAAACTTTCAGTAAACCTTAAAAAACATTTGCTGCGGTGACAGAAGTTGATTTTGGTGCTTAATTTTGACACAGAACTCTCCGGAAATATATTTACCCGTATGAAAAATTCTGTAAGCCCCGGACCTTAAAAATCGGGCAAAAATTTTTTTCTTCAAAAATCCCCAAATTCTGCTTGAAACTTTCAGTAAACCTTAAAAAAGATTTGCTGAGGTGACAGAAGTTGATTTTGGTACTTAATTTTGACACAGATCTCTCCGGAAATATATTTACCCGTATGAAAATTTCTGTAAGCCCCGGAATTTAAAAATCGGCCAAAAAATTTTATCTTCAAAAATCCCCAAATTCTGCTTAAAACTTTCAGTAAACCTTAAAAAAGATTTGCTGCGGTGACGGAAGTTGATTTTGGTGCTTAATTTTGACACAGAACTCTCCGGAAATATATTTACTCGTATGAAAAATTCTGTAAGCCCCGGACCTTAAAAATCGGGCAAAAATTTTTTTCTTCAAAAATCTCCAAATTCTGCTTAAAACTTTCAGTAAACCTTAAAAAAGATTTGCTGCGGTGACAGAAGTTGATTTTGGTGCTTAATTTTGACACAGAACTCTCCGGAAATATATTTACCCGTATGAAAATTTCTGTAAGCCCCGGACCTTAAAAATCGGGCAAAAAAATTTTTCTTCAAAAATCCCCAAATTCTGCTTAAAACTTTCAGTAAACCTTAAAAAAGATTTGCTGCGGTGACAGAAGTTGATTTTGGTGCTTAATTTTGACACAGAACTCTCCGGAAATATATTTACCCGTATGAAAAATTCTGAAAGCCCCGGACCTTAAAAATCGTGCAAAAATTTTTTTCTTCAAAAATCTCCAAATTCTGCTTAAAACTTTCAGTAAACCTTAAAAAAGATTTACTGCGGTGACAGAAGTTGATTTTGGTGCTTAATTTTGACACAGAACTCTCCGGAAATATATTTACCCGTATGAAAAATTCTGTAAGCCGCGGACCTTAAAAATCGGCCAAAAATTTTTTTCTTCAAAAATCCCTAAATTCTGCTTAAAACTTTCAGTAAACCTTAAAAATGATTTGCTGAGGTGACAGAAGTTGATTTTGGTGCTTAATTTTGACACAGATCTCTCCGGAAATATATTTACCCGTATGAAAAATTCTGTAAGCCCTGGACCTTAAAAATCGGCCAAAAATTTTTTTCTTCAAAAATCCCCAAATTCTGCTTAAAACTTTCAGTGAACCTTAAAAAAGATTTGCTGCGGTGACAGAAGTTGATTTTGGTGCTTAATTTTGACACAGAACTCTCCGGAAATATATTTACCCGTATGAAAAATTCTGTAAGCCCCGGACCTTAAAAATCGGGCAAAAAATTTTTTCTTCAAAAATCCCCAAATTCTGCTTAAAACTTTCAGTAAACCTTAAAAAAGATTTGCTGCGGTGACAGAAGTTGATTTTGGTGCTTAATTTTGACACAGAACTCTCCGGAAATATATTTACCCGTATGAAAATTTCTGTAAGCCCCGGAACTTAAAAAGTGGCCAAAAAATTTTTTCTTCAAAAATCCCCAAATTCTGCTTAAAACTTTCAGTAAACCTTAAAAAAGATTTGCAGCGGTGACAGAAGTTGATTTTGGTGCTTAATTTTGACACAGAACTCTCCGGAAATATATTTACCCGTATGAAAAATTCTGTAAGCCCCGGACCTTAAAAATTGGGCAAAATTTTTTTTCTTCAAAAATCCCCAAACTCTGCTTAAAACTTTCAGTAAACCTTAAAAAAGATTTGCTGCGGTGACAGAAGTTGATTTTGGTGCTTAATTTTGACACAGAACTCTCCGGAAATATATTTACCCGTATGAAAAATTCTGTAAGCCCCGGACCTTAAAAATCGGCCAAAAAATTTTTTTTTCAAAAATCCCCAAATTCTGCTTAAAACTTTCAGTAAACCTTAAAAAAGATTTGCTGCGGTGACAGAAGTTGATTTTGGTGCTTAATTTTGACACAGAACTCTCCGGAAATATATTTACCCGTATGAAAAATTCTGTAATCCCCGGACCTTAAAAATTGGGCAAAATTTTTTTCTTCAAAAATCCCCAAATTTTGCTTAAAACTTTCAGTAAACCTTAAAAAAGATTTGCTGCGGTGACAGAAGTTGATTTTGGTGCTTAATATTGACACAGAACTCTCCGGAAATATATTTACCCGTATGAAAAATTCTGTAAGCCCCGGACCTTAAAAATCGGGCAAAAATTTTTTTCTTCAAAAATCCCCAAATTCTGCTTAAAACTTTCAGTAAACCTTAAAAAAGATTTGCTGAGGTGACAGAAGTTGATTTTGGTGCTTAATTTTGACACAGAACTCTCCAGAAATATATTTACCCGTATGAAAATTTCTGTAAGCCCCGGACCTTAAAAATCGGCCAAAATTTTTTTTCATAAAAAATCCCCAAATTCTGCTTAAAACTTTCAGTAAACCTTAAAAAAGATTTGCTGCGGTGACAGAAGTTGATTTTGGTGCTTAATTTTGACACAGAACTCTCCGGAAATATATTTACCCGTATGAAAAATTCTGTAAGCCACGGACCTTAAAAATCGGCCAAAAATTTTTTTCTTCAAAAATCCCCAAATTCTGCTTAAAACTTTCAGTAAACCTTAAAAAAGATTTGCTGCGGTGACAGAAGTTGATTTTGGTGCTTAATTTTGACACAGAACTCTCCGGAAATATATTTACCCGTTTGAGAAATTCTGTAAGCCCCGGACCTTAAAAATCGGCTAAAAATTTTTTTCTTCAAAAATCCCCAAATTCTGCTTAAAACTTTCAGTAAACCTTAAAAAAGATTTGCTGCGGTGACAGAAGTTGATTTTGGTGCTTAATTTTGACACAGAACTCTCCGGAAATATATTTAACCGTATGAAAAATTCTGTAAGCCCTGGACCTTAAAAATTGGGCAAAAATTTTTTTCTTCAAAAATCCCCAAATTTTGCTTAAAACTTTCAGTAAACCTTAAAAAAGATTTGCTGCGGTGACAGAAGTTGATTTTGGTGCTTAATATTGACACAGAACTCTCCGGAAATATATTTACCCGTATGAAAAATTCTGTAAGCCCCGGACCTTAAAAATCGGGCAAAAAATTTTTTCTTCAAAAATCCCCAAATTCTGCTTGAAACTTTCAGTAAACCTTAAAAAAGATTTGCTGAGGTGACAGAAGTTGATTTTGGTACTTAATTTTGACACAGATCTCTCCGGAAATATATTTACCCGTATGAAAATTTCTGTAAGCCCCGGAATTTAAAAATCGGCCAAAAAATTTTATCTTCAAAAATCCCCAAATTCTGCTTAAAACTTTCAGTAAACCTTAAATAAGATTTGCTGCGGTGACGGAAGTTGATTTTGGTGCTTAATTTTGACACAGAACTCTCCGGAAATATATTTACTCGTATGAAAAATTCTGTAAGCCCCGGACCTTAAAAATCGGGCAAAAATTTTTTTCTTCAAAAATCTCCAAATTCTGCTTAAAACTTTCAGTAAACCTTAAAAAAGATTTGCTGCGGTGACAGAAGTTGATTTTGGTGCTTAATTTTGACACAGAACTCTCCGGAAATATATTTACCCGTATGAAAATTTCTGTAAGCCCCGGACCTTAAAAATCGGGCAAAAAAATTTTTCTTCAAAAATCCCCAAATTCTGCTTAAAACTTTCAGTAAACCTTAAAAAAGATTTGCTGCGGTGACAGAAGTTGATTTTGGTGCTTAATTTTGACACAGAACTCTCCGGAAATATATTTACCCGTATGAAAAATTCTGTAAGCCCCGAACCTTAAAAATCTGCCAAAAAATTTTTTCTTCAAAAATCCCCAAATTCTGCTTAAAACTTTCAGTAAACCTTAAAAAACATTTGCTGCGGTGACAGAAGTTGATTTTGGTGCTTAATTTTGACACAGAACTCTCCGGAAATATATTTACCCGTATGAAAAATTCTGTAAGCCCCGGACCTTAAAAATCGGGCAAAAATTTTTTTCTTCAAAAATCCCCAAATTCTGCTTGAAACTTTCAGTAAACCTTAAAAAAGATTTGCTGAGGTGACAGAAGTTGATTTTGGTACTTAATTTTGACACAGATCTCTCCGGAAATATATTTACCCGTATGAAAATTTCTGTAAGCCCCGGAATTTAAAAATCGGCCAAAAAATTTTATCTTCAAAAATCCCCAAATTCTGCTTAAAACTTTCAGTAAACCTTAAAAAAGATTTGCTGCGGTGACGGAAGTTGATTTTGGTGCTTAATTTTGACACAGAACTCTCCGGAAATATATTTACTCGTATGAAAAATTCTGTAAGCCCCGGACCTTAAAAATCGGGCAAAAATTTTTTTCTTCAAAAATCTCCAAATTCTGCTTAAAACTTTCAGTAAACCTTAAAAAAGATTTGCTGCGGTGACAGAAGTTGATTTTGGTGCTTAATTTTGACACAGAACTCTCCGGAAATATATTTACCCGTATGAAAATTTCTGTAAGCCCCGGACCTTAAAAATCGGGCAAAAAAATTTTTCTTCAAAAATCCCCAAATTCTGCTTAAAACTTTCAGTAAACCTTAAAAAAGATTTGCTGCGGTGACAGAAGTTGATTTTGGTGCTTAATTTTGACACAGAACTCTCCGGAAATATATTTACCCGTATGAAAAATTCTGTAAGCCCCGAACCTTAAAAATCTGCCAAAAAATTTTTTCTTCAAAAATCCCCAAATTCTGCTTAAAACTTTCAGTAAACCTTAAAAAACATTTGCTGCGGTGACAGAAGTTGATTTTGGTGCTTAATTTTGACACAGAACTCTCCGGAAATATATTTAACCGTATGAAAAATTCTGTAAGCCCTGGACCTTAAAAATTGGGCAAAAATTTTTTTCTTCAAAAATCCCCAAATTTTGCTTAAAACTTTCAGTAAACCTTAAAAAAGATTTGCTGCGGTGACAGAAGTTGATTTTGGTACTTAATTTTGACACAGATCTCTCCGGAAATATATTTACCCGTATGAAAATTTCTGTAAGCCCCGGAATTTAAAAATCGGCCAAAAAATTTTATCTTCAAAAATCCCCAAATTCTGCTTAAAACTTTCAGTAAACCTTAAAAAAGATTTGCTGCGGTGACGGAAGTTGATTTTGGTGCTTAATTTTGACACAGAACTCTCCGGAAATATATTTACTCGTATGAAAAATTCTGTAAGCCCCGGACCTTAAAAATCGGGCAAAAATTTTTTTCTTCAAAAATCTCCAAATTCTGCTTAAAACTTTCAGTAAACCTTAAAAAAGATTTGCTGCGGTGATAGAAGTTGATTTTGGTGCTTAATTTTGACACAGAACTCTCCGGAAATATATTTACCTGTATGAAAATTTCTGTAAGCCCCGGATCTTAAAAATCGGGCAAAAAAATTTTTCTTCAAAAATCCCCAAATTCTGCTTAAAACTTTCAGTAAACCTTATAAAAGATTTGCTGCGGTGACAGAAGTTGATTTTGGTGCTTAATTTTGACACAGAACTCTCCGGAAATATATTTACCCGTATGAAAAATTCTGTAAGCCCCGAACCTTAAAAATCGGCCAAAAATTTTTTTCTTCAAAAATCCCCAAATTCTGCTTAAAACTTTCAGTAAACCTTAAAAAACATTTGCTGCGGTGACAGAAGTTGATTTTGGTGCTTAATTTTGACACAGAACTCTCTGGAAATATATTTACCCGTATGAAAAATTCTGTAAGCCCCGGATCTTAAAAATTGGGAAAAAATTTTTTTCTTCAAAAATCCCCAAATTTTGCTTAAAACTTTCAGTAAACCTTAAAAAAGATTTGCTGCGGTGACAGAAGTTGATTTTGGTGCTTAATATTGACACAGAACTCTCCGGAAATATATTTACCCGTATGAAAAATTCTGTAAGCCCCGGACCTTAAAAATCGGGCAAAATTTTTTTTCTTCAAAAATCCCCAAATTCTGCTTAAAACTTTCAGTAAACCTTAAAAAAGATTTGCTGCGGTGACAGAAGTTGATTTTGGTGCTTAATTTTGACACAGAACTCTCCGGAAATATATTTACCCGTATGAAAAATTCTGAAAGCCCCGGACCTTAAAAATCGGGCAAAAATTTTTTTCTTCAAAAATCTCCAAATTCTGCTTAAAACTTTCAGTAAACCTTAAAAAAGATTTGCTGCGGTGACAGAAGTTGATTTTGGTGCTTAATTTTGACACAGAACTCTCCGGAAATATATTTACCCGTATGAAAATTTCTGTAAGCCCCGGACCTTAAAAATCTGCCAAAAAATTTTTTCTTCAAAAATCCCCAAATTCTGCTTAAAACTTTCAGTAAACCTTAAAAAACATTTGCTGCGGTGACAGAAGTTGATTTTGGTGCTTAATTTTGACACAGAACTCTCCGGAAATATATTTAACCGTATGAAAAATTCTGTAAGCCCTGGACCTTAAAAATTGGGCAAAAATTTTTTTCTTCAAAAATCCCCAAATTTTGCTTAAAACTTTCAGTAAACCTTAAAAAAGATTTGCTGCGGTGACAGAAGTTGATTTTGGTGCTTAATATTGACACAGAACTCTCCGGAAATATATTTACCCGTATGAAAAATTCTGTAAGCCCCGGACCTTAAAAATCGGGCAAAAATTTTTTTCTTCAAAAATCCCCAAATTCTGCTTGAAACTTTCAGTAAACCTTAAAAAAGATTTGCTGAGGTGACAGAAGTTGATTTTGGTACTTAATTTTGACACAGATCTCTCCGGAAATATATTTACCCATATGAAAATTTCTGTAAACCCCGGAATTTAAAAATCGGCCAAAAAATTTTATCTTCAAAAATCCCCAAATTCTGCTTAAAACTTTCAGTAAACCTTAAAAAAGATTTGCTGGGGTGACGGAAGTCGATTTTGGTGCTTAATTTTGACACAGAACTCTCCGGAAATATATTTACTCGTATGAAAAATTCTGTAAGCCCCGGACCTTAAAAATCGGGCAAAAATTTTTTTCTTCAAAAATCTCCAAATTCTGCTTAAAACTTTCAGTAAATCTATAAAAAGATTTGCTGCGGTGACAGAAGTTGATTTTGGTGCTTAATTTTGACACAGAACTCTCCGGAAATATATTTACCCGTATGAAAATTTCTGTAAGCCCCGGATCTTAAAAATCGGGCAAAAAATTTTTTCTTCAAAAATCCCCAAATTCTGCTTAAAACTTTCAGTAAACCTTAAAAAACATTTGCTGCGGTGACAGAAGTTGATTTTGGTGCTTAATTTTGACACAGAACTCTCCGGAAATATATTTAACCGTATGAAAAATTCTGTAAGCCCTGGACCTTAAAAATTGGGCAAAAATTTTTTTCTTCAAAAATCCCCAAATTTTGCTTAAAACTTTCAGTAAACCTTAAAAAAGATTTGCTGCGGTGACAGAAGTTGATTTTGGTACTTAATTTTGACACAGATCTCTCCGGAAATATATTTACCCGTATGAAAATTTCTGTAAGCCCCGGAATTTAAAAATCGGCCAAAAAATGTTATCTTCAAAAATCCCCAAATTCTGCTTAAAACTTTCAGTAAACCTTAAAAAAGATTTGCTGCGGTGACGGAAGTTGATTTTGGTGCTTAATTTTGACACAGAACTCTCCGGAAATATATTTACTCGTATGAAAAATTCTGTAAGCCCCGGACCTTAAAAATCGGGCAAAAATTTTTTTCTTCAAAAATCTCCAAATTCTGCTTAAAACTTTCAGTAAACCTTAAAAAAGATTTGCTGCGGTGATAGAAGTTGATTTTGGTGCTTAATTTTGACACAGAACTCTCTGGAAATATATTTACCCGTATGAAAATTTCTGTAAGCCCCGGATCTTAAAAATCGGGCAAAAAAATTTTTCTTCAAAAATCCCCAAATTCTGCTTAAAACTTTCAGTAAACCTTATAAAAGATTTGCTGCGGTGACAGAAGTTGATTTTGGTGCTTAATTTTGACACAGAACTCTCCGGAAATATATTTACCCGTATGAAAAATTCTGTAAGCCCCGAACCTTAAAAATCGGCCAAAAATTTTTTTCTTCAAAAATCCCCAAATTCTGCTTAAAACTTTCAGTAAACCTTAAAAAACATTTGCTGCGGTGACAGAAGTTGATTTTGGTGCTTAATTTTGACACAGAACTCTCCGGAAATATATTTACCCGTATGAAAAATTCTGTAAGCCCCGGATCTTAAAAATTGGGAAAAAATTTTTTTCTTCAAAAATCCCCAAATTTTGCTTAAAACTTTCAGTAAACCTTAAAAAAGATTTGCTGCGGTGACAGAAGTTGATTTTGGTGCTTAATATTGACACAGAACTCTCCGGAAATATATTTACCCGTATGAAAAATTCTGTAAGCCCCGGACCTTAAAAATCGGGCAAAATTTTTTTTCTTCAAAAATCCCCAAATTCTGCTTAAAACTTTCAGTAAACCTTAAAAAAGATTTGCTGCGGTGACAGAAGTTGATTTTGGTGCTTAATTTTGACACAGAACTCTCCGGAAATATATTTACCCGTATGAAAAATTCTGAAAGCCCCGGACCTTAAAAATCGGGCAAAAATTTTTTTCTTCAAAAATCTCCAAATTCTGCTTAAAACTTTCAGTAAACCTTAAAAAAGATTTGCTGCGGTGACAGAAGTTGATTTTGGTGCTTAATTTTGACAAAGAACTCTCCGGAAATATATTTACCCGTATGAAAATTTCTGTAAGCCCCGGACCTTAAAAATCGGGCAAAAAAATTTTTCTTCAAAAATCCCCAAATTCTGCTTAAAACTTTCAGTAAACCTTAAAAAAGATTTGCTGCGGTGACGGAAGTTGATTTTGGTGCTTAATTTTGACACAGAACTCTCCGGAAATATATTTACTCGTATGAAAAATTCTGTAAGCCCCGGACCTTAAAAATCGGGCAAAAATTTTTTTCTTCAAAAATCTCCAAATTCTGCTTAAAACTTTCAGTAAATCTATAAAAAGATTTGCTGCGGTGACAGAAGTTGATTTTGGTGCTTAATTTTGACACAGAACTCTCCGGAAATATATTTACCCGTATGAAAATTTCTGTAAGCCCCGGATCTTAAAAATCGGGCAAAAAAATTTTTCTTCAAAAATCCCCAAATTCTGCTTAAAACTTTCAGTAAACCTTATAAAAGATTTGCTGTGGTGACAGAAGTTGATTTTGGTGCTTAATTTTGACACAGAACTCTCCGGAAATATATTTACCCGTATGAAAAATTCTGTAAGCCCCGAACCTTAAAAATCGGCCAAAAATTTTTTTCTTCAAAAATCCCCAAATTCTGCTTAAAACTTTCAGTAAACCTTAAAAAAGATTTGCTGAGGTGACAGAAGTTGATTTTGGTACTTAATTTTGACACAGATCTCTCCGGAAATATATTTACCCGTATGAAAAATTCTGTAAGCCCCGGACCTTAAAAATCGGGCAAAAATTTTTTTCTTCAAAAATCCCCAAATTCTGCTTAAAACTTTCAGTAAACCTTAAAAAAGATTTGCTGCGGTGACAGAAGTTGATTTTGGTGCTTAATTTTGACACAGAACTCTCCGGAAATATATTTACCCGTATGAAAAATTCTGAAAGCCCCGGACCTTAAAAATCGGGCAAAAATTTTTTTCTTCAAAAATCTCCAAATTCTGCTTAAAACTTTCAGTAAACCTTAAAAAAGATTTGCTGCGGTGACAGAAGTTGATTTTGGTGCTTAATTTTGACACAGAACTCTCCGGAAATATATTTACCCGTATGAAAATTTCTGTAAGCCCCGGACCTTAAAAATCGGGCAAAAAAATTTTTCTTCAAAAATCCCCAAATTCTGCTTAAAACTTTCAGTAAACCTTAAAAAAGATTTGCTGCGGTGACAGAAGTTGATTTTGGTGCTTAATTTTGACACAGATCTCTCCACAAATATATTTACCCGTATGAAAAATTCTGTAAGCCCCGGACCTTAAAAATCGGGCAAAAATTTTTTTCTTCAAAAATCCCCAAATTCTGCTTAAAACTTTCAGTAAACCTTAAAAAAGATTTGCTGCGGTGACAGAAGTTGATTTTGGTGCTTAATTTTGACACAGAACTCTCCGGAAATATATTTACCCGTATGAAAAATTCTGAAAGCCCCGGACCTTAAAAATCGGGCAAAAATTTTTTTCTTCAAAAATCTCCAAATTCTGCTTAAAACTTTCAGTAAACCTTAAAAAAGATTTGCTGCGGTGACAGAAGTTGATTTTGGTGCTTAATTTTGACACAGAACTCTCCGGAAATATATTTACCCGTATGAAAATTTCTGTAAGCCCCGAACCTTAAAAATCGGGCAAAAATTTTTTTCTTCAAAAATCCCCAAATTCTGCTTAAAACTTTCAGTAAACCTTAAAAAACATTTGCTGCGGTGACAGAAGTTGATTTTGGTGCTTAATTTTGACACAGAACTCTCCGGAAATATATTTACCCGTATGAAAATTTCTGTAAGCCCCGGAACTTAAAAATCGGCCAAAAAATTTTATCTTCAAAAATCCCCAAATTCTGCTTAAAACTTTCAGTAAACCTTAAAAAAGATTTGCTGCGGTGACGGAAGTTGATTTTGGTGCTTTATTTTGACACAGAACTCTCCGGAAATATATTTACTCGTATGAAAAATTCTGTAAGCCCCGAACCTTAAAAATCGGCCAAAAATTTTTTTCTTCAAAAATCCCCAAATTCTGCTTAAAACTTTCAGTAAACCTTAAAAAAGATTTGCTGCGGTGACAGAAGTTGATTTTGGTGCTTAATTTTGACACAGAACTCTCCGGAAATATATTTACCCGTATGAAAAATTCTGTAAGTCCCGGACCTTAAAAATTGGGCAAAAATTTTTTTCTTCAAAAATCCCAAAATTTTGCTTAAAACTTTCAGTAAACCTTAAAAAAGATTTGCTGCGGTGACAGAAGTTGATTTTGGTGCTTAATATTGACACAGAACTCTCCGGAAATATATTTACCCGTATGAAAAATTCTGTAAGCCCCGGACCTTAAAAATCGGGCAAAAATTTTTTTCTTCAAAAATCCCCAAATTCTGCTTAAAACTTTCAGTAAACCTTAAAAAAGATTTGCTGAGGTGACAGAAGTTGATTTTGGTACTTAATTTTGACACAGATCTCTCCGGAAATATATTTACCCGTATGAAAAATTCTGTAAGCCCCGGACCTTAAAAATCGGGCAAAAATTTTTTTCTTCAAAAATCCCAAAATTCTGCTTAAAACTTTCAGTAAACCTTAAAAAAGATTTGCTGCGGTGACAGAAGTTGATTTTGGTGCTTAATTTTGACACAGATCTCTCCACAAATATATTTACCCGTATGAAAAATTCTGTAAGCCCCGGACCTTAAAAATCGGGCAAAAAAATTTTTCTTCAAAAATCCCCAAATTCTGCTTAAAACTTTCAGTAAACCTTAAAAAAGATTTGCTGCGGTGACAGAAGTTGATTTTGGTGCTTAATTTTGACACAGATCTCTCCACAAATATATTTACCCGTATGAAAAATTCTGTAAGCCCCGGACCTTAAAAATCGGGCAAAAATTTTTTTCTTCAAAAATCCCCAAATTCTGCTTAAAACTTTCAGTAAACCTTAAAAAAGATTTGCTGCGGTGACAGAAGTTGATTTTGGTGCTTAATTTTGACACAGAACTCTCCGGAAATATATTTACCCGTATGAAAATTTCTGTAAGCCCCGGATCTTAAAAATCGGGCAAAAAATTTTTTCTTCAAAAATCCCCAAATTCTGCTTAAAACTTTCAGTAAACCTTAAAAAACATTTGCTGCGGTGACAGAAGTTGATTTTGGTGCTTAATTTTGACACAGAACTCTCCGGAAATATATTTAACCGTATGAAAAATTCTGTAAGCCCTGGACCTTAAAAATTGGGCAAAAATTTTTTTCTTCAAAAATCCCCAAATTTTGCTTAAAACTTTCAGTAAACCTTAAAAAAGATTTGCTGCGGTGACAGAAGTTGATTTTGGTACTTAATTTTGACACAGATCTCTCCGGAAATATATTTACCCGTATGAAAATTTCTGTAAGCCCCGGAATTTAAAAATCGGCCAAAAAATGTTATCTTCAAAAATCCCCAAATTCTGCTTAAAACTTTCAGTAAACCTTAAAAAAGATTTGCTGCGGTGACGGAAGTTGATTTTGGTGCTTAATTTTGACACAGAACTCTCCGGAAATATATTTACTCGTATGAAAAATTCTGTAAGCCCCGGACCTTAAAAATCGGGCAAAAATTTTTTTCTTCAAAAATCTCCAAATTCTGCTTAAAACTTTCAGTAAACCTTAAAAAAGATTTGCTGCGGTGATAGAAGTTGATTTTGGTGCTTAATTTTGACACAGAACTCTCTGGAAATATATTTACCCGTATGAAAATTTCTGTAAGCCCCGGATCTTAAAAATCGGGCAAAAAAATTTTTCTTCAAAAATCCCCAAATTCCTCTTAAAACTTTCAGTAAACCTTATAAAAGATTTGCTGCGGTGACAGAAGTTGATTTTGGTGCTTAATTTTGACACAGAACTCTCCGGAAATATATTTACCCGTATGAAAAATTCTGTAAGCCCCGAACCTTAAAAATCGGCCAAAAATTTTTTTCTTCAAAAATCCCCAAATTCTGCTTAAAACTTTCAGTAAACCTTAAAAAACATTTGCTGCGGTGACAGAAGTTGATTTTGGTGCTTAATTTTGACACAGAACTCTCCGGAAATATATTTACCCGTATGAAAAATTCTGTAAGCCCCGGATCTTAAAAATTGGGAAAAAATTTTTTTCTTCAAAAATCCCCAAATTTTGCTTAAAACTTTCAGTAAACCTTAAAAAAGATTTGCTGCGGTGACAGAAGTTGATTTTGGTGCTTAATATTGACACAGAACTCTCCGGAAATATATTTACCCGTATGAAAAATTCTGTAAGCCCCGGACCTTAAAAATCGGGCAAAATTTTTTTTCTTCAAAAATCCCCAAATTCTGCTTAAAACTTTCAGTAAACCTTAAAAAAGATTTGCTGCGGTGACAGAAGTTGATTTTGGTGCTTAATTTTGACACAGAACTCTCCGGAAATATATTTACCCGTATGAAAAATTCTGAAAGCCCCGGACCTTAAAAATCGGGCAAAAATTTTTTTCTTCAAAAATCTCCAAATTCTGCTTAAAACTTTCAGTAAACCTTAAAAAAGATTTGCTGCGGTGACAGAAGTTGATTTTGGTGCTTAATTTTGACAAAGAACTCTCCGGAAATATATTTACCCGTATGAAAATTTCTGTAAGCCCCGGACCTTAAAAATCGGGCAAAAAAATTTTTCTTCAAAAATCCCCAAATTCTGCTTAAAACTTTCAGTAAACCTTAAAAAAGATTTGCTGCGGTGACGGAAGTTGATTTTGGTGCTTAATTTTGACACAGAACTCTCCGGAAATATATTTACTCGTATGAAAAATTCTGTAAGCCCCGGACCTTAAAAATCGGGCAAAAATTTTTTTCTTCAAAAATCTCCAAATTCTGCTTAAAACTTTCAGTAAATCTATAAAAAGATTTGCTGCGGTGACAGAAGTTGATTTTGGTGCTTAATTTTGACACAGAACTCTCCGGAAATATATTTACCCGTATGAAAATTTCTGTAAGCCCCGGATCTTAAAAATCGGGCAAAAAAATTTTTCTTCAAAAATCCCCAAATTCTGCTTAAAACTTTCAGTAAACCTTATAAAAGATTTGCTGTGGTGACAGAAGTTGATTTTGGTGCTTAATTTTGACACAGAACTCTCCGGAAATATATTTACCCGTATGAAAAATTCTGTAAGCCCCGAACCTTAAAAATCGGCCAAAAATTTTTTTCTTCAAAAATCCCCAAATTCTGCTTAAAACTTTCAGTAAACCTTAAAAAAGATTTGCTGAGGTGACAGAAGTTGATTTTGGTACTTAATTTTGACACAGATCTCTCCGGAAATATATTTACCCGTATGAAAAATTCTGTAAGCCCCGGACCTTAAAAATCGGGCAAAAATTTTTTTCTTCAAAAATCCCCAAATTCTGCTTAAAACTTTCAGTAAACCTTAAAAAAGATTTGCTGCGGTGACAGAAGTTGATTTTGGTGCTTAATTTTGACACAGAACTCTCCGGAAATATATTTACCCGTATGAAAAATTCTGAAAGCCCCGGACCTTAAAAATCGGGCAAAAATTTTTTTCTTCAAAAATCTCCAAATTCTGCTTAAAACTTTCAGTAAACCTTAAAAAAGATTTGCTGCGGTGACAGAAGTTGATTTTGGTGCTTAATTTTGACACAGAACTCTCCGGAAATATATTTACCCGTATGAAAATTTCTGTAAGCCCCGGACCTTAAAAATCGGGCAAAAAAATTTTTCTTCAAAAATCCCCAAATTCTGCTTAAAACTTTCAGTAAACCTTAAAAAAGATTTGCTGCGGTGACAGAAGTTGATTTTGGTGCTTAATTTTGACACAGATCTCTCCACAAATATATTTACCCGTATGAAAAATTCTGTAAGCCCCGGACCTTAAAAATCGGGCAAAAATTTTTTTCTTCAAAAATCCCCAAATTCTGCTTAAAACTTTCAGTAAACCTTAAAAAAGATTTGCTGCGGTGACAGAAGTTGATTTTGGTGCTTAATTTTGACACAGAACTCTCCGGAAATATATTTACCCGTATGAAAAATTCTGAAAGCCCCGGACCTTAAAAATCGGGCAAAAATTTTTTTCTTCAAAAATCTCCAAATTCTGCTTAAAACTTTCAGTAAACCTTAAAAAAGATTTGCTGCGGTGACAGAAGTTGATTTTGGTGCTTAATTTTGACACAGAACTCTCCGGAAATATATTTACCCGTATGAAAATTTCTGTAAGCCCCGGACCTTAAAAATCGGGCAAAAATTTTTTTCTTCAAAAATCCCCAAATTCTGCTTAAAACTTTCAGTAAACCTTAAAAAACATTTGCTGCGGTGACAGAAGTTGATTTTGGTGCTTAATTTTGACACAGAACTCTCCGGAAATATATTTACCCGTATGAAAATTTCTGTAAGCCCCGGAACTTAAAAATCGGCCAAAAATTTTTTTCTTCAAAAATCCCCAAATTCTGCTTAAAACTTTCAGTAAACCTTAAAAAAGATTTGCTGCGGTGACGGAAGTTGATTTTGGTGCTTTATTTTGACACAGAACTCTCCGGAAATATATTTACTCGTATGAAAAATTCTGTAAGCCCCGAACCTTAAAAATCGGCCAAAAATTTTTTTCTTCAAAAATCCCCAAATTCTGCTTAAAACTTTCAGTAAACCTTAAAAAAGATTTGCTGCGGTGACAGAAGTTGATTTTGGTGCTTAATTTTGACACAGAACTCTCCGGAAATATATTTACCCGTATGAAAAATTCTGTAAGTCCCGGACCTTAAAAATTGGGCAAAAATTTTTTTCTTCAAAAATCCCAAAATTTTGCTTAAAACTTTCAGTAAACCTTAAAAAAGATTTGCTGCGGTGACAGAAGTTGATTTTGGTGCTTAATATTGACACAGAACTCTCCGGAAATATATTTACCCGTATGAAAAATTCTGTAAGCCCCGGACCTTAAAAATCGGGCAAAAATTTTTTTCTTCAAAAATCCCCAAATTCTGCTTAAAACTTTCAGTAAACCTTAAAAAAGATTTGCTGAGGTGACAGAAGTTGATTTTGGTACTTAATTTTGACACAGATCTCTCCGGAAATATATTTACCCGTATGAAAAATTCTGTAAGCCCCGGACCTTAAAAATCGGGCAAAAATTTTTTTCTTCAAAAATCCCAAAATTCTGCTTAAAACTTTCAGTAAACCTTAAAAAAGATTTGCTGCGGTGACAGAAGTTGATTTTGGTGCTTAATTTTGACACAGATCTCTCCACAAATATATTTACCCGTATGAAAATTTCTGTAAGCCCCGGACCTTAAAAATCGGGCAAAAAAATTTTTCTTCAAAAATCCCCAAATTCTGCTTAAAACTTTCAGTAAACCTTAAAAAAGATTTGCTGCGGTGACAGAAGTTGATTTTGGTGCTTAATTTTGACACAGATCTCTCCACAAATATATTTACCCGTATGAAAAATTCTGTAAGCCCCGGACCTTAAAAATCGGGCAAAAATTTTTTTCTTCAAAAATCTCCAAATTCTGCTTAAAACTTTCAGTAAATCTATAAAAAGATTTGCTGCGGTGACAGAAGTTGATTTTGGTGCTTAATTTTGACACAGAACTCTCCGGAAATATATTTACCCGTATGAAAATTTCTGTAAGCCCCGGATCTTAAAAATCGGGCAAAAAAATTTTTCTTCAAAAATCCCCAAATTCTGCTTAAAACTTTCAGTAAACCTTATAAAAGATTTGCTGTGGTGACAGAAGTTGATTTTGGTGCTTAATTTTGACACAGAACTCTCCGGAAATATATTTACCCGTATGAAAAATTCTGTAAGCCCCGAACCTTAAAAATCGGCCAAAAATTTTTTTCTTCAAAAATCCCCAAATTCTGCTTAAAACTTTCAGTAAACCTTAAAAAAGATTTGCTGAGGTGACAGAAGTTGATTTTGGTACTTAATTTTGACACAGATCTCTCCGGAAATATATTTACCCGTATGAAAAATTCTGTAAGCCCCGGACCTTAAAAATCGGGCAAAAATTTTTTTCTTCAAAAATCCCCAAATTCTGCTTAAAACTTTCAGTAAACCTTAAAAAAGATTTGCTGCGGTGACAGAAGTTGATTTTGGTGCTTAATTTTGACACAGAACTCTCCGGAAATATATTTACCCGTATGAAAAATTCTGAAAGCCCCGGACCTTAAAAATCGGGCAAAAATTTTTTTCTTCAAAAATCTCCAAATTCTGCTTAAAACTTTCAGTAAACCTTAAAAAAGATTTGCTGCGGTGACAGAAGTTGATTTTGGTGCTTAATTTTGACACAGAACTCTCCGGAAATATATTTACCCGTATGAAAATTTCTGTAAGCCCCGGACCTTAAAAATCGGGCAAAAAAATTTTTCTTCAAAAATCCCCAAATTCTGCTTAAAACTTTCAGTAAACCTTAAAAAAGATTTGCTGCGGTGACAGAAGTTGATTTTGGTGCTTAATTTTGACACAGATCTCTCCACAAATATATTTACCCGTATGAAAAATTCTGTAAGCCCCGGACCTTAAAAATCGGGCAAAAATTTTTTTCTTCAAAAATCCCCAAATTCTGCTTAAAACTTTCAGTAAACCTTAAAAAAGATTTGCTGCGGTGACAGAAGTTGATTTTGGTGCTTAATTTTGACACAGAACTCTCCGGAAATATATTTACCCGTATGAAAAATTCTGAAAGCCCCGGACCTTAAAAATCGGGCAAAAATTTTTTTCTTCAAAAATCTCCAAATTCTGCTTAAAACTTTCAGTAAACCTTAAAAAAGATTTGCTGCGGTGACAGAAGTTGATTTTGGTGCTTAATTTTGACACAGAACTCTCCGGAAATATATTTACCCGTATGAAAATTTCTGTAAGCCCCGAACCTTAAAAATCGGGCAAAAATTTTTTTCTTCAAAAATCCCCAAATTCTGCTTAAAACTTTCAGTAAACCTTAAAAAACATTTGCTGCGGTGACAGAAGTTGATTTTGGTGCTTAATTTTGACACAGAACTCTCCGGAAATATATTTACCCGTATGAAAATTTCTGTAAGCCCCGGAACTTAAAAATCGGCCAAAAAATTTTATCTTCAAAAATCCCCAAATTCTGCTTAAAACTTTCAGTAAACCTTAAAAAAGATTTCCTGCGGTGACGGAAGTTGATTTTGGTGCTTTATTTTGACACAGAACTCTCCGGAAATATATTTACTCGTATGAAAAATTCTGTAAGCCCCGAACCTTAAAAATCGGCCAAAAATTTTTTTCTTCAAAAATCCCCAAATTCTGCTTAAAACTTTCAGTAAACCTTAAAAAAGATTTGCTGCGGTGACAGAAGTTGATTTTGGTGCTTAATTTTGACACAGAACTCTCCGGAAATATATTTACCCGTATGAAAAATTCTGTAAGTCCCGGACCTTAAAAATTGGGCAAAAATTTTTTTCTTCAAAAATCCCAAAATTTTGCTTAAAACTTTCAGTAAACCTTAAAAAAGATTTGCTGCGGTGACAGAAGTTGATTTTGGTGCTTAATATTGACACAGAACTCTCCGGAAATATATTTACCCGTATGAAAAATTCTGTAAGCCCCGGACCTTAAAAATCGGGCAAAAATTTTTTTCTTCAAAAATCCCCAAATTCTGCTTAAAACTTTCAGTAAACCTTAAAAAAGATTTGCTGAGGTGACAGAAGTTGATTTTGGTACTTAATTTTGACACAGATCTCTCCGGAAATATATTTACCCGTATGAAAAATTCTGTAAGCCCCGGACCTTAAAAATCGGGCAAAAATTTTTTTCTTCAAAAATCCCAAAATTCTGCTTAAAACTTTCAGTAAACCTTAAAAAAGATTTGCTGCGGTGACAGAAGTTGATTTTGGTGCTTAATTTTGACACAGATCTCTCCACAAATATATTTACCCGTATGAAAAATTCTGTAAGCCCCGGACCTTAAAAATCGGGCAAAAAAATTTTTCTTCAAAAATCCCCAAATTCTGCTTAAAACTTTCAGTAAACCTTAAAAAAGATTTGCTGCGGTGACAGAAGTTGATTTTGGTGCTTAATTTTGACACAGATCTCTCCACAAATATATTTACCCGTATGAAAAATTCTGTAAGCCCCGGACCTTAAAAATCGGGCAAAAATTTTTTTCTTCAAAAATCCCCAAATTCTGCTTAAAACTTTCAGTAAACCTTAAAAAAGATTTGCTGCGGTGACAGAAGTTGATTTTGGTGCTTAATTTTGACACAGAACTCTCCGGAAATATATTTACCCGTATGAAAATTTCTGTAAGCCCCGGATCTTAAAAATCGGGCAAAAAATTTTTTCTTCAAAAATCCCCAAATTCTGCTTAAAACTTTCAGTAAACCTTAAAAAACATTTGCTGCGGTGACAGAAGTTGATTTTGGTGCTTAATTTTGACACAGAACTCTCCGGAAATATATTTAACCGTATGAAAAATTCTGTAAGCCCTGGACCTTAAAAATTGGGCAAAAATTTTTTTCTTCAAAAATCCCCAAATTTTGCTTAAAACTTTCAGTAAACCTTAAAAAAGATTTGCTGCGGTGACAGAAGTTGATTTTGGTACTTAATTTTGACACAGATCTCTCCGGAAATATATTTACCCGTATGAAAATTTCTGTAAGCCCCGGAATTAAAAAATCGGCCAAAAAATGTTATCTTCAAAAATCCCCAAATTCTGCTTAAAACTTTCAGTAAACCTTAAAAAAGATTTGCTGCGGTGACGGAAGTTGATTTTGGTGCTTAATTTTGACACAGAACTCTCCGGAAATATATTTACTCGTATGAAAAATTCTGTAAGCCCCGGACCTTAAAAATCGGGCAAAAATTTTTTTCTTCAAAAATCTCCAAATTCTGCTTAAAACTTTCAGTAAACCTTAAAAAAGATTTGCTGCGGTGATAGAAGTTGATTTTGGTGCTTAATTTTGACACAGAACTCTCTGGAAATATATTTACCCGTATGAAAATTTCTGTAAGCCCCGGATCTTAAAAATCGGGCAAAAAATTTTTCTTCAAAAATCCCCAAATTCTGCTTAAAACTTTCAGTAAACCTTATAAAAGATTTGCTGCGGTGACAGAAGTTGATTTTGGTGCTTAATTTTGACACAGAACTCTCCGGAAATATATTTACCCGTATGAAAAATTCTGTAAGCCCCGAACCTTAAAAATCGGCCAAAAATTTTTTTCTTCAAAAATCCCCAAATTCTGCTTAAAACTTTCAGTAAACCTTAAAAAACATTTGCTGCGGTGACAGAAGTTGATTTTGGTGCTTAATTTTGACACAGAACTCTCCGGAAATATATTTACCCGTATGAAAAATTCTGTAAGCCCCGGATCTTAAAAATTGGGAAAAAATTTTTTTCTTCAAAAATCCCCAAATTTTGCTTAAAACTTTCAGTAAACCTTAAAAAAGATTTGCTGCGGTGACAGAAGTTGATTTTGGTGCTTAATATTGACACAGAACTCTCCGGAAATATATTTACCCGTATGAAAAATTCTGTAAGCCCCGGACCTTAAAAATCGGGCAAAATTTTTTTTCTTCAAAAATCCCCAAATTCTGCTTAAAACTTTCAGTAAACCTTAAAAAAGATTTGCTGCGGTGACAGAAGTTGATTTTGGTGCTTAATTTTGACACAGAACTCTCCGGAAATATATTTACCCGTATGAAAAATTCTGAAAGCCCCGGACCTTAAAAATCGGGCAAAAATTTTTTTCTTCAAAAATCTCCAAATTCTGCTTAAAACTTTCAGTAAACCTTAAAAAAGATTTGCTGCGGTGACAGAAGTTGATTTTGGTGCTTAATTTTGACAAAGAACTCTCCGGAAATATATTTACCCGTATGAAAATTTCTGTAAGCCCCGGACCTTAAAAATCGGGCAAAAAAATTTTTCTTCAAAAATCCCCAAATTCTGCTTAAAACTTTCAGTAAACCTTAAAAAAGATTTGCTGCGGTGACGGAAGTTGATTTTGGTGCTTAATTTTGACACAGAACTCTCCGGAAATATATTTACTCGTATGAAAAATTCTGTAAGCCCCGGACCTTAAAAATCGGGCAAAAATTTTTTTCTTCAAAAATCTCCAAATTCTGCTTAAAACTTTCAGTAAATCTATAAAAAGATTTGCTGCGGTGACAGAAGTTGATTTTGGTGCTTAATTTTGACACAGAACTCTCCGGAAATATATTTACCCGTATGAAAATTTCTGTAAGCCCCGGATCTTAAAAATCGGGCAAAAAAATTTTTCTTCAAAAATCCCCAAATTCTGCTTAAAACTTTCAGTAAACCTTATAAAAGATTTGCTGTGGTGACAGAAGTTGATTTTGGTGCTTAATTTTGACACAGAACTCTCCGGAAATATATTTACCCGTATGAAAAATTCTGTAAGCCCCGAACCTTAAAAATCGGCCAAAAATTTTTTTCTTCAAAAATCCCCAAATTCTGCTTAAAACTTTCAGTAAACCTTAAAAAAGATTTGCTGAGGTGACAGAAGTTGATTTTGGTACTTAATTTTGACACAGATCTCTCCGGAAATATATTTACCCGTATGAAAAATTCTGTAAGCCCCGGACCTTAAAAATCGGGCAAAAATTTTTTTCTTCAAAAATCCCCAAATTCTGCTTAAAACTTTCAGTAAACCTTAAAAAAGATTTGCTGCGGTGACAGAAGTTGATTTTGGTGCTTAATTTTGACACAGAACTCTCCGGAAATATATTTACCCGTATGAAAAATTCTGAAAGCCCCGGACCTTAAAAATCGGGCAAAAATTTTTTTCTTCAAAAATCTCCAAATTCTGCTTAAAACTTTCAGTAAACCTTAAAAAAGATTTGCTGCGGTGACAGAAGTTGATTTTGGTGCTTAATTTTGACACAGAACTCTCCGGAAATATATTTACCCGTATGAAAATTTCTGTAAGCCCCGGACCTTAAAAATCGGGCAAAAAAATTTTTCTTCAAAAATCCCCAAATTCTGCATAAAACTTTCAGTAAACCTTAAAAAAGATTTGCTGCGGTGACAGAAGTTGATTTTGGTGCTTAATTTTGACACAGATCTCTCCACAAATATATTTACCCGTATGAAAAATTCTGTAAGCCCCGGACCTTAAAAATCGGGCAAAAATTTTTTTCTTCAAAAATCCCCAAATTCTGCTTAAAACTTTCAGTAAACCTTAAAAAAGATTTGCTGCGGTGACAGAAGTTGATTTTGGTGCTTAATTTTGACACAGAACTCTCCGGAAATATATTTACCCGTATGAAAAATTCTGAAAGCCCCGGACCTTAAAAATCGGGCAAAAATTTTTTTCTTCAAAAATCTCCAAATTCTGCTTAAAACTTTCAGTAAACCTTAAAAAAGATTTGCTGCGGTGACAGAAGTTGATTTTGGTGCTTAATTTTGACACAGAACTCTCCGGAAATATATTTACCCGTATGAAAATTTCTGTAAGCCCCGGACCTTAAAAATCGGGCAAAAATTTTTTTCTTCAAAAATCCCCAAATTCTGCTTAAAACTTTCAGTAAACCTTAAAAAACATTTGCTGCGGTGACAGAAGTTGATTTTGGTGCTTAATTTTGACACAGAACTCTCCGGAAATATATTTACCCGTATGAAAATTTCTGTAAGCCCCGGAACTTAAAAATCGGCCAAAAATTTTTTTCTTCAAAAATCCCCAAATTCTGCTTAAAACTTTCAGTAAACCTTAAAAAAGATTTGCTGCGGTGACGGAAGTTGATTTTGGTGCTTTATTTTGACACAGAACTCTCCGGAAATATATTTACTCGTATGAAAAATTCTGTAAGCCCCGAACCTTAAAAATCGGCCAAAAATTTTTTTCTTCAAAAATCCCCAAATTCTGCTTAAAACTTTCAGTAAACCTTAAAAAAGATTTGCTGCGGTGACAGAAGTTGATTTTGGTGCTTAATTTTGACACAGAACTCTCCGGAAATATATTTACCCGTATGAAAAATTCTGTAAGTCCCGGACCTTAAAAATTGGGCAAAAATTTTTTTCTTCAAAAATCCCAAAATTTTGCTTAAAACTTTCAGTAAACCTTAAAAAAGATTTGCTGCGGTGACAGAAGTTGATTTTGGTGCTTAATATTGACACAGAACTCTCCGGAAATATATTTACCCGTATGAAAAATTCTGTAAGCCCCGGACCTTAAAAATCGGGCAAAAATTTTTTTCTTCAAAAATCCCCAAATTCTGCTTAAAACTTTCAGTAAACCTTAAAAAAGATTTGCTGAGGTGACAGAAGTTGATTTTGGTACTTAATTTTGACACAGATCTCTCCGGAAATATATTTACCCGTATGAAAAATTCTGTAAGCCCCGGACCTTAAAAATCGGGCAAAAATTTTTTTCTTCAAAAATCCCAAAATTCTGCTTAAAACTTTCAGTAAACCTTAAAAAAGATTTGCTGCGGTGACAGAAGTTGATTTTGGTGCTTAATTTTGACACAGATCTCTCCACAAATATATTTACCCGTATGAAAATTTCTGTAAGCCCCGGACCTTAAAAATCGGGCAAAAAAATTTTTCTTCAAAAATCCCCAAATTCTGCTTAAAACTTTCAGTAAACCTTAAAAAAGATTTGCTGCGGTGACAGAAGTTGATTTTGGTGCTTAATTTTGACACAGATCTCTCCACAAATATATTTACCCGTATGAAAAATTCTGTAAGCCCCGGACCTTAAAAATCGGGCAAAAATTTTTTTCTTCAAAAATCCCCAAATTCTGCTTAAAACTTTCAGTAAACCTTAAAAAAGATTTGCTGCGGTGACAGAAGTTGATTTTGGTGCTTAATTTTGACACAGAACTCTCCGGAAATATATTTACCCGTATGAAAAATTCTGAAAGCCCCGGACCTTAAAAATCGGGCAAAAATTTTTTTCTTCAAAAATCTCCAAATTCTGCTTAAAACTTTCAGTAAACCTTAAAAAAGATTTGCTGCGGTGACAGAAGTTGATTTTGGTGCTTAATTTTGACACAGAACTCTCCGGAAATATATTTACCCGTATGAAAATTTCTGTAAGCCCCGGACCTTAAAAATCGGGCAAAAATTTTTTTCTTCAAAAATCCCCAAATTCTGCTTAAAACTTTCAGTAAACCTTAAAAAACATTTGCTGCGGTGACAGAAGTTGATTTTGGTGCTTAATTTTGACACAGAACTCTCCAGAAATATATTTACCCGTATGAAAAATTCTGTAAGCCCTGGACCTTAAAAATCGGGCAAAAATTTTTTTCTTCAAAAATCCCCAAATTTTGCTTAAAACTTTCAGTAAACCTTAAAAAAGATTTGCTGAGGTGACAGAAGTTGATTTTGGTGCTTAATATTGACACAGATCTCTCCGGAAATATATTTACCCGTATGAAAATTTCTGTAAGCCCCGGAACTTAAAAATCGGCCAAAAAATGTTATCTTCAAAAATCCCCAAATTCTGCTTAAAACTTTCAGTAAACCTTAAAAAAGATTTGCTGCGGTGACGGAAGTTGATTTTGGTGCTTAATTTTGACACAGAACTCTCCGGAAATATATTTACTCGTATGAAAAATTCTGTAAGCCCCGGACCTTAAAAATCGGGCAAAAATTTTTTTCTTCAAAAATCTCCAAATTCTGCTTAAAACTTTCAGTAAACCTTAAAAAAGATTTGCTGCGGTGACAGAAGTTGATTTTGGTGCTTAATTTTGACACAGAACTCTCCGGAAATATATTTACCCGTATGAAAATTTCTGTAAGCCCCGGACCTTAAAAATCGGGCAAAAAAATTTTTCTTCAAAAATCCCCAAATTCTGCTTAAAACTTTCAGTAAACCTTAAAAAAGATTTGCTGCGGTGACAGAAGTTGATTTTGGTGCTTAATTTTGACACAGAACTCTCCGGAAATATATTTACCCGTATGAAAAATTCTGTAAGCCCCGAACCTTAAAAATCTGCCAAAAAATTTTTTCTTCAAAAATCCCCAAATTCTGCTTAAAACTTTCAGTAAACCTTAAAAAACATTTGCTGCGGTGACAGAAGTTGATTTTGGTGCTTAATTTTGACACAGAACTCTCCGGAAATATATTTAACCGTATGAAAAATTCTGTAAGCCCTGGACCTTAAAAATTGGGCAAAAATTTTTTTCTTCAAAAATCCCCAAATTTTGCTTAAAACTTTCAGTAAACCTTAAAAAAGATTTGCTGAGGTGACAGAAGTTGATTTTGGTGCTTAATATTGACACAGAACTCTCCGGAAATATATTTACCCGTATGAAAAATTCTGTAAGCCCCGGACCTTAAAAATCGGGCAAAAATTTTATCTTCAAAAATCCCCAAATTCTGCTTAAAACTTTCAGTAAACCTTAAAAAAGATTTGCTGCGGTGACGGAAGTTGATTTTGGTGCTTAATTTTGACACAGAACTCTCCGGAAATATATTTACTCATATGAAAAATTCTGTAAGCCCCGGACCTTAAAAATCGGGCAAAAAATTTTTTCTTCAAAAATCTCCAAATTCTGCTTAAAACTTTCAGTAAACCTTAAAAAAGATTTGCTGCGGTGACAGAAGTTGATTTTGGTGCTTAATTTTGACACAGATCTCTCCACAAATATATTTACCCGTATGAAAAATTCTGTAAGCCCCGGACCTTAAAAATCGGGCAAAAATTTTTTTCTTCAAAAATCCCCAAATTCTGCTTAAAACTTTCAGTAAACCTTAAAAAAGATTTGCTGCGGTGACAGAAGTTGATTTTGGTGCTTAATTTTGACACAGAACTCTCCGGAAATATATTTACCCGTATGAAAAATTCTGAGAGCCCCGGACCTTAAAAATCGGGCAAAAATTTTTTTCTTCAAAAATCTCCAAATTCTGCTTAAAACTTTCAGTAAACCTTAAAAAAGATTTGCTGCGGTGACAGAAGTTGATTTTGGTGCTTAATTTTGACACAGAACTCTCCGGAAATATATTTACCCGTATGAAAATTTCTGTAAGCCCCGGACCTTAAAAATCGGGCAAAAATTTTTTTCTTCAAAAATCCCCAAATTCTGCTTAAAACTTTCAGTAAACCTTAAAAAACATTTGCTGCGGTGACAGAAGTTGATTTTGGTGCTTAATTTTGACACAGAACTCTCCGGAAATATATTTACCCGTATGAAAAATTCTGTAAGCCCTGGACCTTAAAAATCGGGCAAAAATTTTTTTCTTCAAAAATCCCCAAATTTTGCTTAAAACTTTCAGTAAACCTTAAAAAAGATTTGCTGAGGTGACAGAAGTTGATTTTGGTGCTTAATATTGACACAGATCTCTCCGGAAATATATTTACCCGTATGAAAATTTCTGTAAGCCCCGGAACTTAAAAATCGGCCAAAAAATGTTATCTTCAAAAATCCCCAAATTCTGCTTAAAACTTTCAGTAAACCTTAAAAAAGATTTGCTGCGGTGACGGAAGTTGATTTTGGTGCTTAATTTTGACACAGAACTCTCCGGAAATATATTTACCCGTATGAAAATTTCTGTAAGCCCCGGACCTTAAAAATCGGGCAAAAATTTTTTTCTTCAAAAATCCCCAAATTCTGCTTAAAACTTTCAGTAAACCTTAAAAAACATTTGCTGCGGTGACAGAAGTTGATTTTGGTGCTTAATTTTGACACAGAACTCTCCGGAAATATATTTACCCGTATGAAAAATTCTGTAAGCCCTGGACCTTAAAAATCGGGCAAAATTTTTTTTCTTCAAAAATCCCCAAATTTTGCTTAAAACTTTCAGTAAACCTTAAAAAAGATTTGCTGAGGTGACATAAGTTGATTTTGGTGCTTAATATTGACACAGATCTCTCCGGAAATATATTTACCCGTATGAAAATTTCTGTAAGCCCCGGAACTTAAAAATCGGCCAAAAAATGTTATCTTCAAAAATCCCCAAATTCTGCTTAAAACTTTCAGTAAACCTTAAAAAAGATTTGCTGCGGTGACTGAAGTTGATTTTGGTGCTTAATTTTGACACAGAACTCTCCGGAAATATATTTACCCGTATGAAAATTTCTGTAAGCCCCGGACCTTAAAAATCGGGCAAAAAAATTTTTCTTCAAAAATCCCCAAATTCTGCTTAAAACTTTCAGTAAACCTTATAAAAGATTTGCTGCGGTGACAGAAGTTGATTTTGGTGCTTAATTTTGACACAGAACTCTCCGGAAATATATTTACCCGTATGAAAAATTCTGTAAGCCCCGAACCTTAAAAATCGGCCAAAAATTTTTTTCTTCAAAAATCCCCAAATTCTGCTTAAAACTTTCAGTAAACCTTAAAAAACATTTGCTGCGGTGACAGAAGTTGATTTTGGTGCTTAATTTTGACACAGAACTCTCCGGAAATATATTTACCCGTATGAAAAATTCTGTAAGCCCCGGACCTTAAAAATTGGGCAAAAATTTTTTTCTTCAAAAATCCCCAAATTTTGCTTAAAACTTTCAGTAAACCTTAAAAAAGATTTGCTGCGGTGACAGAAGTTGATTTTGGTGCTTAATATTGACACAGAACTCTCCGGAAATATATTTACCCGTATGAAAAATTCTGTAAGCCCCGGACCTTAAAAATCGGGCAAAATTTTTTTTCTTCAAAAATCCCCAAATTCTGCTTAAAACTTTCAGTAAACCTTAAAAAAGATTTGCTGCGGTGACAGAAGTTGATTTTGGTGCTTAATTTTGACACAGAACTCTCCGGAAATATATTTACCCGTATGAAAAATTCTGAAAGCCCCGGACCTTAAAAATCGGGCAAAAATTTTTTTCTTCAAAAATCTCCAAATTCTGCTTAAAACTTTCAGTAAACCTTAAAAAAGATTTGCTGCGGTGACAGAAGTTGATTTTGGTGCTTAATTTTGACACAGAACTCTCCGGAAATATATTTACCCGTATGAAAATTTCTGTAAGCCCCGGACCTTAAAAATCGGGCAAAAAAATTTTTCTTCAAAAATCCCCAAAATCTGCTTAAAACTTTCAGTAAACCTTAAAAAAGATTTGCTGCGGTGACAGAAGTTGATTTTGGTGCTTAATTTTGACACAGAACTCTCCGGAAATATATTTACCCGTATGAAAAATTCTGTAAGCCCTGAACCTTAAAAATCTGCCAAAAAATTTTTTCTTCAAAAATCCCCAAATTCTGCTTAAAACTTTCAGTAAACCTTAAAAAACATTTGCTGCGGTGACAGAAGTTGATTTTGGTGCTTAATTTTGACACAGAACTCTCCGGAAATATATTTAACCGTATGAAAAATTCTGTAAGCCCTGGACCTTAAAAATTGGGCAAAAATTTTTTTCTTCAAAAATCCCCAAATTTTGCTTAAAACTTTCAGTAAACCTTAAAAAAGATTTGCTGCGGTGACAGAAGTTGATTTTGGTGCTTAATATTGACACAGAACTCTCCGGAAATATATTTACCCGTATGAAAAATTCTGTAAGCCCCGGACCTTAAAAATCGGGCAAAATTTTTTTCTTCAAAAATCCCCAAATTCTGCTTGAAACTTTCAGTAAACCTTAAAAAAGATTTGCTGAGGTGACAGAAGTTGATTTTGGTACTTAATTTTGACACAGATCTCTCCGGAAATATATTTACCCGTATGAAAATTTCTGTAAGCCCCGGAATTTAAAAATCGGCCAAAAATTTTTATCTTCAAAAATCCCCATATTCTGCTTAAAACTTTCAGTAAACCTTAAAAAAGATTTGCTGCGGTGACAGAAGTTGATTTTGGTGCTTAATTTTGACACAGAACTCTCCGGAAATATATTTACCCGTATGAAAATTTCTGTAAGCCCCGGATCTTAAAAATCGGGCAAAAAAATTTTTCTTCAAAAATCCCCAAATTCTGCTTAAAACTTTCAGTAAACCTTATAAAAGATTTGCTGCGGTGACAGAAGTTGATTTTGGTGCTTAATTTTGACACAGAACTCTCCGGAAATATATTTACCCGTATGAAAAATTCTGTAAGCCCCGGACCTTAAAAATTGGGCAAAAATTTTTTTCTTCAAAAATCCCCAAATTTTGCTTAAAACTTTCAGTAAACCTTAAAAAAGATTTGCTGCGGTGACAGAAGTTGATTTTGGTGCTTAATATTGACACAGAACTCTCCGGAAATATATTTACCCGTATGAAAAATTCTGTAAGCCCCGGACCTTAAAAATCGGGCAAAATTTTTTTTCTTCAAAAATCCCCAAATTCTGCTTAAAACTTTCAGTAAACCTTAAAAAAGATTTGCTGCGGTGACAGAAGTTGATTTTGGTGCTTAATTTTTACACAGAACTCTCCGGAAATATATTTACCCGTATGAAAAATTCTGAAAGCCCCGGACCTTAAAAATCGGGCAAAAATTTTTTTCTTCAAAAATCTCCAAATTCTGCTTAAAACTTTCAGTAAACCTTAAAAAAGATTTGCTGCGGTGACAGAAGTTGATTTTGGTGCTTAATTTTGACACAGAACTCTCCGGAAATATATTTACCCGTATGAAAATTTCTGTAAGCCCCGGACCTTAAAAATCGGGCAAAAAAATTTTTCTTCAAAAATCCCCAAAATCTGCTTAAAACTTTCAGTAAACCTTAAAAAAGATTTGCTGCGGTGACAGAAGTTGATTTTGGTGCTTAATTTTGACACAGAACTCTCCGGAAATATATTTACCCGTATGAAAAATTCTGTAAGCCCCGAACCTTAAAAATCTGCCAAAAAATTTTTTCTTCAAAAATCCCCAAATTCTGCTTAAAACTTTCAGTAAACCTTAAAAAACATTTGCTGCGGTGACAGAAGTTGATTTTGGTGCTTAATTTTGACACAGAACTCTCCGGAAATATATTTAACCGTATGAAAAATTCTGTAAGCCCTGGACCTTAAAAATTGGGCAAAAATTTTTTTCTTCAAAAATCCCCAAATTTTGCTTAAAACTTTCAGTAAACCTTAAAAAAGATTTGCTGCGGTGACAGAAGTTGATTTTGGTGCTTAATATTGACACAGAACTCTCCGGAAATATATTTACCCGTATGAAAAATTCTGTAAGCCCCGGACCTTAAAAATCGGGCAAAATTTTTTTCTTCAAAAATCCCCAAATTCTGCTTGAAACTTTCAGTAAACCTTAAAAAAGATTTGCTGAGGTGACAGAAGTTGATTTTGGTACTTAATTTTGACACAGATCTCTCCGGAAATATATTTACCCGTATGAAAATTTCTGTAAGCCCCGGAATTTAAAAATCGGCCAAAAATTTTTATCTTCAAAAATAACCATATTCTGCTTAAAACTTTCAGTAAACCTTAAAAAAGATTTGCTGCGGTGACAGAAGTTGATTTTGGTGCTTAATTTTGACACAGAACTCTCCGGAAATATATTTACCCGTATGAAAATTTCTGTAAGCCCCGGATCTTAAAAATCGGGCAAAAAAATTTTTCTTCAAAAATCCCCAAATTCTGCTTAAAACTTTCAGTAAACCTTATAAAAGATTTCCTGCGGTGACAGAAGTTGATTTTGGTGCTTAATTTTGACACAGAACTCTCCGGAAATATATTTACCCGTATGAAAAATTCTGTAAGCCCCGAACCTTAAAAATCGGCCAAAAATTTTTTTCTTCAAAAATCCCCAAATTCTGCTTAAAACTTTCAGTAAACCTTAAAAAACATTTGCTGCGGTGACAGAAGTTGATTTTGGTGCTTAATTTTGACACAGAACTCTCCGGAAATATATTTACCCGTATGAAAAATTCTGTAAGCCCCGGACCTTAAAAATTGGGCAAAAATTTTTTTCTTCAAAAATCCCCAAATTTTGCTTAAAACTTTCAGTAAACCTTAAAAAAGATTTGCTGCGGTGACAGAAGTTGATTTTGGTGCTTAATATTGACACAGAACTCTCCAGAAATATATTTACCCGTATGAAAAATTCTGTAAGCCCCGGACCTTAAAAATCGGGCAAAAATTTTTTTCTTCAAAAATCCCCAAATTCTGCTTAAAACTTTCAGTAAACCTTAAAAAAGATTTGCTGCGGTGACAGAAGTTGATTTTGGTGCTTAATTTTGACACAGAACTCTCCGGAAATATATTTACCCGTATGAAAAATTCTGTAAGCCCCGGACCTTAAAAATTGGGCAAAAATTTTTTTCTTCAAAAATCCCCAAATTTTGCTTAAAACTTTCAGTAAACCTTAAAAAAGATTTGCTGCGGTGACAGAAGTTGATTTTGGTGCTTAATATTGACACAGAACTCTCCGGAAATATATTTACCCGTATGAAAAATTCTGTAAGCCCCGGACCTTAAAAATCGGGCAAAATTTTTTTTCTTCAAAAATCCCCAAATTCTGCTTAAAACTTTCAGTAAACCTCAAAAAAGATTTCCTGTAGTGACAGAAGTTGATTTTGGTGCTTAATTTTGACACAGAACTCTCCAGAAATATATTTACCCATATGAAAAATTCTAAAAGCCCCGGACCGTAAAAACCGGGCAAAAATTTTTTTCTTCAAAAATCCCCAAATTCTGCTTAAAACTTTCAGTAAACCTTAAAAAAGATTTGCAGAGGTGACAGAAGTTGATTTTGGTGCTTAATTTTGACACAGATCTCTCCAGAAATATATTTACCCGTATGAAAAATTCTGTAAGCCCCAGACCTTAAAAACCAGGCAAAAAATTTTTTCTTCAAAAATCCCCAAATTCTGCTTAAAACTTTCAGTAAACCTTAAAAAAGATTTGCTGCGGTGACAGAAGTTGATTTTGGTGCTTAATATTGACACAGAACTCTCCGGAAATATATTTACCCATATGAAAAATTCTGTAAGCCCCGGACCTTAAAAATCGGGCAAAAATTTTTTTCTTCAAAAATCCCCAAATTCTGCTTAAAACTTTCAGTAAACCTTAAAAAAGATTTGCTGCGGTGACAGAAGTTGATTTTGGAGCTTAATTTTGACACAGAACTCTCCGGAAATATATTTACCCGTATGAAAATTTCTGTAAGCCCCGGACCTTAAAAATCGGCCAAAAAATTTTATCTTCAAAAAATCCCCAAATTCTGCTTAAAACTTTCAGTAAACCTTAAAAAAGATTTGCTGAGGTGACAGAAGTTGATTTTGGTGCTTAATTTTGACACAGATCTCTCCACAAATATATTTACCCGTATGAAAAATTCTGTAAGCCCCGGACCTTAAAAATCGGCCAAAAAATTTTATCTTCAAAAATCCCCAAATTCTGCTTAAAACTTTCAGTAAACCTTAAAAAAGATTTGCTGCGGTGACAGAAGTTGATTTTGGTGCTTAATTTTGACACAGAACTCTCCGGAAATATATTTACCCGTATGAAAATTTCTGTAAGCCCCGGACCTTAAAAATCGGGCAAAAAAATTTTTCTTCAAAAATCCCCAAATTCTGCTTAAAACTTTCAGTAAACCTTAAAAAAGATTTGCTGCGGTGACAGAAGTTGATTTTGGTGCTTAATTTTGACACAGAACTCTCCGGAAATATATTTACCCGTATGAAAAATTCTGTAAGCCCCGGACCTTAAAAATTGGGCAAAAATTTTTTTCTTCAAAAATCCCCAAATTTTGCTTAAAACTTTCAGTAAACCTTAAAAAAGATTTGCTGCGGTGACAGAAGTTGATTTTGGTGCTTAATATTGACACAGAACTCTCCGGAAATATATTTACCCGTATGAAAAATTCTGTAAGCCCCGGACCTTAAAAATCGGGCAAAATTTTTTTTCTTCAAAAATCCCCAAATTCTGCTTAAAACTTTCAGTAAACCTTAAAAAAGATTTGCTGCGGTGACAGAAGTTGATTTTGGTGCTTAATTTTGACACAGAACTCTCCGGAAATATATTTACCCGTATGAAAAATTCTGAAAGCCCCGGACCTTAAAAATCGGGCAAAAAAATTTTTCTTCAAAAATCCCCAAAATCTGCTTAAAACTTTCAGTAAACCTTAAAAAAGATTTGCTGCGGTGACAGAAGTTGATTTTGGTGCTTAATTTTGACACAGAACTCTCCGGAAATATATTTACCCGTATGAAAAATTCTGTAAGCCCCGAACCTTAAAAATCTGCCAAAAAATTTTTTCTTCAAAAATCCCCAAATTCTGCTTAAAACTTTCAGTAAACCTTAAAAAACATTTGCTGCGGTGACAGAAGTTGATTTTGGTGCTTAATTTTGACACAGAACTCTCCGGAAATATATTTAACCGTATGAAAAATTCTGTAAGCCCTGGACCTTAAAAATTGGGCAAAATTTTTTTTCTTCAAAAATCCCCAAATTTTGCTTAAAACTTTCAGTAAACCTTAAAAAAGATTTGCTGCGGTGACAGAAGTTGATTTTGGTGCTTAATATTGACACAGAACTCTCCGGAAATATATTTACCCATATGAAAAATTCTGTAAGCCCCGGACCTTAAAAATCGGGCAAAATTTTTTTCTTCAAAAATCCCCAAATTCTGCTTGAAACTTTCAGTAAACCTTAAAAAAGATTTGCTGAGGTGACAGAAGTTGATTTTGGTACTTAATTTTGACACAGATCTCTCCGGAAATATATTTACCCGTATGAAAATTTCTGTAAGCCCCGGAATTTAAAAATCGGCCAAAAATTTTTATCTTCAAAAATCCCCATATTCTGCTTAAAACTTTCAGTAAACCTTAAAAAAGATTTGCTGCGGTGACAGAAGTTGATTTTGGTGCTTAATTTTGACACAGAACTCTCCGGAAATATATTTACCCGTATGAAAATTTCTGTAAGCCCCGGATCTTAAAAATCGGGCAAAAAAATTTTTCTTCAAAAATCCCCAAATTCTGCTTAAAACTTTCAGTAAACCTTATAAAAGATTTGCTGCGGTGACAGAAGTTGATTTTGGTGCTTAATTTTGACACAGAACTCTCCGGAAATATATTTACCCGTATGAAAAATTCTGTAAGCCCCGAACCTTAAAAATCGGCCAAAAATTTTTTTCTTCAAAAATCCCCAAATTCTGCTTAAAACTTTCAGTAAACCTTAAAAAACATTTGCTGCGGTGACAGAAGTTGATTTTGGTGCTTAATTTTGACACAGAACTCTCCGGAAATATATTTACCCGTATGAAAAATTCTGTAAGCCCCGGACCTTAAAAATTGGGCAAAAATTTTTTTCTTCAAAAATCCCCAAATTTTGCTTAAAACTTTCAGTAAACCTTAAAAAAGATTTGCTGCGGTGACAGAAGTTGATTTTGGTGCTTAATATTGACACAGAACTCTCCGGAAATATATTTACCCGTATGAAAAATTCTGTAAGCCCCGGACCTTAAAAATCGGGCAAAAATTTTTTTCTTCAAAAATCCCCAAATTCTGCTTAAAACTTTCAGTAAACCTTAAAAAAGATTTGCTGCGGTGACAGAAGTTGATTTTGGTACTTAATTTTGACACAGATCTCTCCAGAAATATATTTACCCATATGAAAAATTCTAAAAGCCCCGGACCGTAAAAACCGGGCAAAAATTTTTTTCTTCAAAAATCCCCAAATTCTGCTTAAAACTTTCAGTAAACCTTAAAAAAGATTTGCAGAGGTGACAGAAGTTGATTTTGGTGCTTAATTTTGACACAGATCTCTCCAGAAATATATTTACCCGTATGAAAAATTCTGTAAGCCCCAGACCTTAAAAACCAGGCAAAAAATTTTTTCTTCAAAAATCCCCAAATTCTGCTTAAAACTTTCAGTAAACCTTAAAAAAGATTTGCTGCGGTGACAGAAGTTGATTTTGGTGCTTAATATTGACACAGAACTCTCCGGAAATATATTTACCCATATGAAAAATTCTGTAAGCCCCGGACCTTAAAAATCGGGCAAAAATTTTTTTCTTCAAAAATCCCCAAATTCTGCTTAAAACTTTCAGTAAACCTTAAAAAAGATTTGCTGCGGTGACAGAAGTTGATTTTGGAGCTTAATTTTGACACAGAACTCTCCGGAAATATATTTACCCGTATGAAAATTTCTGTAAGCCCCGGACCTTAAAAATCGGCCAAAAAATTTTATCTTCAAAAAATCCCCAAATTCTGCTTAAAACTTTCAGTAAACCTTAAAAAAGATTTGCTGAGGTGACAGAAGTTGATTTTGGTGCTTAATTTTGACACAGATCTCTCCACAAATATATTTACCCGTATGAAAAATTCTGTAAGCCCCGGACCTTAAAAATCGGCCAAAAAATTTTATCTTCAAAAATCCCCAAATTCTGCTTAAAACTTTCAGTAAACCTTAAAAAAGATTTGCTGCGGTGACAGAAGTTGATTTTGGTGCTTAATTTTGACACAGAACTCTCCGGAAATATATTTACCCGTATGAAAATTTCTGTAAGCCCCGGACCTTAAAAATCGGGCAAAAAAATTTTTCTTCAAAAATCCCCAAATTCTGCTTAAAACTTTCAGTAAACCTTAAAAAAGATTTGCTGCGGTGACAGAAGTTGATTTTGGTGCTTAATTTTGACACAGAACTCTCCGGAAATATATTTACCCGTATGAAAAATTCTGTAAGCCCCGAACCTTAAAAATCTGCCAAAAAATTTTTTCTTCAAAAATCCCCAAATTCTGCTTAAAACTTTCAGTAAACCTTAAAAAACATTTGCTGCGGTGACAGAAGTTGATTTTGGTGCTTAATTTTGACACAGAACTCTCCGGAAATATATTTAACCGTATGAAAAATTCTGTAAGCCCTGGACCTTAAAAATTGGGCAAAAATTTTTTTCTTCAAAAATCCCCAAATTTTGCTTAAAACTTTCAGTAAACCTTAAAAAAGATTTGCTGCGGTGACAGAAGTTGATTTTGGTGCTTAATATTGACACAGAACTCTCCGGAAATATATTTACCCGTATGAAAAATTCTGTAAGCCCCGGACCTTAAAAATCGGGCAAAAATTTTTTTCTTCAAAAATCCCCAAATTCTGCTTGAAACTTTCAGTAGACCTTAAAAAAGATTTGCTGAGGTGACAGAAGTTGATTTTGGTACTTAATTTTGACACAGATCTCTCCGGAAATATATTTACCCGTATGAAAATTTCTGTAAGCCCCGGAATTTAAAAATCGGCCAAAAAATTTTATCTTCAAAAATCCCCAATTTCTGCTTAAAACTTTCAGTAAACCTTAAAAAAGATTTGCTGCGGTGACGGAAGTTGATTTTGGTGCTTAATTTTGACACAGAACTCTCCGGAAATATATTTACTCGTATGAAAAATTCTGTAAGCCCCGGACCTTAAAAATCGGGCAAAAATTTTTTTCTTCAAAAATCTCCAAATTCTGCTTAAAACTTTCAGTAAACCTTAAAAAAGATTTGCTGCGGTGACAGAAGTTGATTTTGGTGCTTAATTTTGACACAGAACTCTCCGGAAATATATTTACCCGTATGAAAATTTCTGTAAGCCCCGGATCTTAAAAATCGGGCAAAAAAATTTTTCTTCAAAAATCCCCAAATTCTGCTTAAAACTTTCAGTAAACCTTAAAAAACATTTGCTGCGGTGACAGAAGTTGATTTTGGTGCTTAATTTTGACACAGAACTCTCCGGAAATATATTTACCCGTATGAAAAATTCTGTAAGCCCCGGACCTTAAAAATTGGGCAAAAATTTTTTTCTTCAAAAATCCCCAAATTTTGCTTAAAACTTTCAGTAAACCTTAAAAAAGATTTGCTGCGGTGACAGAAGTTGATTTTGGTGCTTAATATTGACACAGAACTCTCCGGAAATATATTTACCCGTATGAAAAATTCTGTAAGCCCCGGACCTTAAAAATCGGGCAAAATTTTTTTTCTTCAAAAATCCCCAAATTCTGCTTATAACTTTCAGTAAACCTTAAAAAAGATTTGCTGCGGTGACAGAAGTTGATTTTGGTGCTTAATTTTGACACAGAACTCTCCGGAAATATATTTACCCGTATGAAAAATTCTGAAAGCCCCGGACCTTAAAAATCGGGCAAAAATTTTTTTCTTCAAAAATCTCCAAATTCTGCTTAAAACTTTCAGTAAACCTTAAAAAAGATTTACTGCGGTGACAGAAGTTGATTTTGGTGCTTAATTTTGACACAGAACTCTCCGGAAATATATTTACCCGTATGAAAATTTCTGTAAGCCCCGGACCTTAAAAATCGGGCAAAAAAATTTTTCTTCAAAAATCCCCAAAATCTGCTTAAAACTTTCAGTAAACCTTAAAAAAGATTTGCTGCGGTGACAGAAGTTGATTTTGGTGCTTAATTTTGACACAGAACTCTCCGGAAATATATTTACCCGTATGAAAAATTCTGTAAGCCCCGAACCTTAAAAATCTGCCAAAAAATTTTTTCTTCAAAAATCCCCAAATTCTGCTTAAAACTTTCAATAAACCTTAAAAAACATTTGCTGCGGTGACAGAAGTTGATTTTGGTGCTTAATTTTGACACAGAACTCTCCGGAAATATATTTAACCGTATGAAAAATTCTGTAAGCCCTGGACCTTAAAAATTGGGCAAAAATTTTTTTCTTCAAAAATCCCCAAATTTTGCTTAAAACTTTCAGTAAACCTTAAAAAAGATTTGCTGCGGTGACAGAAGTTGATTTTGGTGCTTAATATTGACACAGAACTCTCCGGAAATATATTTACCCGTATGAAAAATTCTGTAAGCCCCGGACCTTAAAAATCGGGCAAAATTTTTTTCTTCAAAAATCCCCAAATTCTGCTTGAAACTTTCAGTAAACCTTAAAAAAGATTTGCTGAGGTGACAGAAGTTGATTTTGGTACTTAATTTTGACACAGATCTCTCCGGAAATATATTTACCCGTATGAAAATTTCTGTAAGCCCCGGAATTTAAAAATCAGCCAAAAATTTTTATCTTCAAAAATCCCCAAATTCTGCTTAAAACTTTCAGTAAACCTTAAAAAAGATTTGCTGCGGTGACAGAAGTTGATTTTGGTGCTTAATTTTGACACAGAACTCTCCGGAAATATATTTACCCGTATGAAAATTTCTGTAAGCCCCGGATCTTAAAAATCGGGCAAAAAAATTTTTCTTCAAAAATCCCCAAATTCTGCTTAAAACTTTCAGTAAACCTTATAAAAGATTTGCTGCGGTGACAGAAGTTGATTTTGGTGCTTAATTTTGACACAGAACTCTCCGGAAATATATTTACCCGTATGAAAAATTCTGTAAGCCCCGAACCTTAAAAATCGCCCAAAAATTTTTTTCTTCAAAAATCCCCAAATTCTGCTTAAAACTTTCAGTAAACCTTAAAAAAGATTTGCTGCGGTGACAGAAGTTGATTTTGGTGCTTAATTTTGACACAGAACTCTCCGGAAATATATTTACCCGTATGAAAAATTCTGTAAGCCCCGGACCTTAAAAATTGGGCAAAAATTTTTTTCTTCAAAAATCCCCAAATTTTGCTTAAAACTTTCAGTAAACCTTAAAAAAGATTTGCTGCGGTGACAGAAGTTGATTTTGGTGCTTAATATTGACACAGAACTCTCCGGAAATATATTTACCCGTATGAAAAATTCTGTAAGCCCCGGACCTTAAAAATCGGGCAAAAATTTTTTTCTTCAAAAATCCCCAAATTCTGCTTAAAACTTTCAGTAAACCTTAAAAAAGATTTGCTGCGGTGACAGAAGTTGATTTTGGTGCTTAATATTGACACAGAACTCTCCGGAAATATATTTACCCGTATGAAAAATTCTGTAAGCCCCGGATCTTAAAAATCGGGCAAAAAAATTTTTCTTCAAAAATCCCCAAATTCTGCTTAAAACTTTCAGTAAACCTTATAAAAGATTTGCTGCGGTGACAGAAGTTGATTTTGGTGCTTAATTTTGACACAGAACTCTCCGGAAATATATTTACCCGTATGAAAAATTCTGTAAGCCCCGAACCTTAAAAATCGGCCAAAAATTTTTTTCTTCAAAAATCCCCAAATTCTGCTTAAAACTTTCAGTAAACCTTAAAAAACATTTGCTGCGGTGACAGAAGTTGATTTTGGTGCTTAATTTTGACACAGAACTCTCCGGAAATATATTTACCCGTATGAAAAATTCTGTAAGCCCCGGACCTTAAAAATTGGGCAAAAATTTTTTCTTCAAAAATCCCCAAATTTTGCTTAAAACTTTCAGTAAACCTTAAAAAAGATTTGCTGCGGTGACAGAAGTTGATTTTGGTGCTTAATATTGACACAGAACTCTCCGGAAATATATTTACCCGTATGAAAAATTCTGTAAGCCCCGGACCTTAAAAATCGGGCAAAAATTTTTTTCTTCAAAAATCCCCAAATTCTGCTTAAAACTTTCAGTAAACCTTAAAAAAGATTTGCTGCGGTGACAGAAGTTGATTTTGGTGCTTAATTTTGACACAGAACTCTCCGGAAATATATTTACCCGTATGAAAAATTCTGTAAGCCCCGGACCTTAAAAATTGGGTAAAAATTTTTTTCTTCAAAAATCCCCAAATTTTGCTTAAAACTTTCAGTAAACCTTAAAAAAGATTTGCTGCGGTGACAGAAGTTGATTTTGGTGCTTAATATTGACACAGAACTCTCCGGAAATATATTTACCCGTATGAAAAATTCTGTAAGCCCCGGACCTTAAAAATCGGGCAAAAATTTTTTTCTTCAAAAATCCCCAAATTCTGCTTAAAACTTTCAGTAAACCTCAAAAAAGATTTCCTGTAGTGACAGAAGTTGATTTTGGTGCTTAATTTTGACACAGAACTCTCCAGAAATATATTTACCCATATGAAAAATTCTAAAAGCCCCGGACCGTAAAAACCGGGCAAAAATTTTTTTCTTCAAAAATCCCCAAATTCTGCTTAAAACTTTCAGTAAACCTTAAAAAAGATTTGCTGCGGTGACGGAAGTTGATTTTGGTGCTTAATTTTGACACAGAACTCTCCGGAAATATATTTACTCGTATGAAAAATTCTGTAAGCCCCGAACCTTAAAAATCGGGCAAAAATTTTTTTCTTCAAAAATCTCCAAATTCTGCTTAAAACTTTCAGTAAACCTTAAAGAAGATTTGCTGCGGTGACAGAAGTTGATTTTGGTGCTTAATTTTGACACAGAACTCTCCGGAAATATATTTACCCGTATGAAAATTTCTGTAAGCCCCGGACCTTAAAAATCGGGCAAAAAAATTTTTCTTCAAAAATCCCCAAATTCTGCTTAAAACTTTCAGTAAACCTTAAAAAAGATTTGCTGCGGTGACAGAAGTTGATTTTGGTGCTTAATTTTGACACAGAACTCTCCGGAAATATATTTACCCGTATGAAAAATTCTGTAAGCCCCGAACCTTAAAAATCTGCCAAAAAATTTTTTCTTCAAAAATCCCCAAATTCTGCTTAAAACTTTCAGTAAACCTTAAAAAACATTTGCTGCGGTGACAGAAGTTGATTTTGGTGCTTAATTTTGACACAGAACTCTCCGGAAATATATTTAACCGTATGAAAAATTCTGTAAGCCCTGGACCTTAAAAATTGGGCAAAAATTTTTTTCTTCAAAAATCCCCAAATTTTGCTTAAAACTTTCAGTAAACCTTAAAAAAGATTTGCTGCGGGTTGATTTTGGTGCTTAATATTGACACAGAACTCTCCGGAAATATATTTACCCGTATGAAAAATTCTGTAAGCCCCGGACCTTAAAAATCGGGCAAAAATTTTTTTCTTCAAAAATCCCCAAATTCTGCTTGAAACTTTCAGTAGACCTTAAAAAAGATTTGCTGAGGTGACAGAAGTTGATTTTGGTACTTAATTTTGACACAGATCTCTCCGGAAATATATTTACCCGTATGAAAATTTCTGTAAGCCCCGGAATTTAAAAATCGGCCAAAAAATTTTATCTTCAAAAATCCCCAAATTCTGCTTAAAACTTTCAGTAAACCTTAAAAATTATTTGCTGCGGTGACGGAAGTTGATTTTGGTGCTTAATTTTGACACAGAACTCTCCGGAAATATATTTACTCGTATGAAAAATTCTGTAAGCCCCGGACCTTAAAAATCGGGTAAAAATTTTTTTCTTCAAAAATCTCCAAATTCTGCTTAAAACTTTCAGAAAACCTTAAAAAAGATTTGCTGCGGTGACAGAAGTTGATTTTGGTGCTTAATTTTGACACAGAACTCTCCGGAAATATATTTACCCGTATGAAAATTTCTGTAAGCCCCGGATCTTAAAAATCGGGCAAAAAATTTTTTCTTCAAAAATCCCCAAATTCTGCTTAAAACTTTCAGTAAACCTTATAAAAGATTTGCTGCGGTGACAGAAGTTGATTTTGGTGCTTAATTTTGACACAGAACTCTCCGGAAATATATTTACCCGTATGAAAAATTCTGTAAGCCCCGAACCTTAAAAATCGGCCAAAAATTTTTTTCTGCAAAAATCCCCAAATTCTGCTTAAAACTTTCAGTAAACCTTAAAAAACATTTGCTGCGGTGACAGAAGTTGATTTTGGTGCTTAATTTTGACACAGAACTCTCCGGAAATATATTTACCCGTATGAAAAATTCTGTAAGCCCCGGACCTTAAAAATTGGGCAAAAATTTTTTTCTTCAAAAATCCCCAAATTTTGCTTAAAACTTTCAGTAAACCTTAAAAAAGATTTGCTGCGGTGACAGAAGTTGATTTTGGTGCTTAATATTGACACAGAACTCTCCGGAAATATATTTACCCGTATGAAAAATTCTGTAAGCCCCGGACCTTAAAAATCGGGCAAAATTTTTTTTCTTCAAAAATCCCCAAATTCTGCTTAAAACTTTCAGTAAACCTTAAAAAAGATTTGCTGCGGTGACAGAAGTTGATTTTGGTGCTTAATTTTGACACAGAACTCTCCGGAAATATATTTACCCGTATGAAAAATTCTGTAAGCCCCGGACCTTAAAAATCGGGCAAAATTTTTTTTCTTCAAAAATCCCCAAATTCTGCTTAAAACTTTCAGTAAACCTTAAAAAAGATTTGCTGCGGTGACAGAAGTTGATTTTGGTGCTTAATTTTGACACAGAACTCTCCGGAAATATATTTACCCGTATGAAAAATTCTGAAAGCCCCGGACCTTAAAAATCGGGCAAAAATTTTTTTCTTCAAAAATCTCCAAATTCTGCTTAAAACTTTCAGTAAACCTTAAAAAAGATTTGCTGCGGTGACAGAAGTTGATTTTGGTGCTTAATTTTGACACAGAACTCTCCGGAAATATATTTACCCGTATGAAAATTTCTGTAAGCCCCGGACCTTAAAAATCGGGCAAAAAAATTTTTCTTCAAAAATCCCCAAAATCTGCTTAAAACTTTCAGTAAACCTTAAAAAAGATTTGCTGCGGTGACAGAAGTTGATTTTGGTGCTTAATTTTGACACAGAACTCTCCGGAAATATATTTACCCGTATGAAAAATTCTGTAAGCCCCGAACCTTAAAAATCTGCCAAAAAATTTTTTCTTCAAAAATCCCCAAATTCTGCTTAAAACTTTCAGTAAACCTTAAAAAACATTTGCTGCGGTGACAGAAGTTGATTTTGGTGCTTAATTTTGACACAGAACTCTCCGGAAATATATTTAACCGTATGAAAAATTCTGTAAGCCCTGGACCTTAAAAATTGGGCAAAAATTTTTTTCTTCAAAAATCCCCAAATTTTGCTTAAAACTTTCAGTAAACCTTAAAAAAGATTTGCTGCGGTGACAGAAGTTGATTTTGGTGCTTAATATTGACACAGAACTCTCCGGAAATATATTTACCCGTATGAAAAATTCTGTAAGCCCCGGACCTTAAAAATCGGGCAAAATTTTTTTCTTCAAAAATCCCCAAATTCTGCTTGAAACTTTCAGTAAACCTTAAAAAAGATTTGCTGAGGTGACAGAAGTTGATTTTGGTACTTAATTTTGACACAGATCTCTCCGGAAATATATTTACCCGTATGAAAATTTCTGTAAGCCCCGGAATTTAAAAATCGGCCAAAAATTTTTATCTTCAAAAATCCCCATATTCTGCTTAAAACTTTCAGTAAACCTTAAAAAAGATTTGCTGCGGTGACAGAAGTTGATTTTGGTGCTTAATTTTGACACAGAACTCTCCGGAAATATATTTACCCGTATGAAAATTTCTGTAAGCCCCGGATCTTAAAAATCGGGCAAAAAAATTTTTCTTCAAAAATCCCCAAATTCTGCTTAAAACTTTCAGTAAACCTTATAAAAGATTTGCTGCGGTGACAGAAGTTGATTTTGGTGCTTAATTTTGACACAGAACTCTCCGGAAATATATTTACCCGTATGAAAAATTCTGTAAGCCCCGGACCTTAAAAATTGGGCAAAAAATTTTTTCTTCAAAAATCCCCAAATTTTGCTTAAAACTTTCAGTAAACCTTAAAAAAGATTTGCTGCGGGGACAGAAGTTGATTTTGGTGCTTAATATTGACACAGAACTCTCCGGAAATATATTTACCCGTATGAAAAATTCTGTAAGCCCCGGACCTTAAAAATTGGGCAAAAATTTTTTTCTTCAAAAATCCCCAAATTTTGCTTAAAACTTTCAGTAAACCTTAAAAAAGATTTGCTGCGGTGACAGAAGTTGATTTTGGTGCTTAATATTGACACAGAACTCTCCGGAAATATATTTACCCGTATGAAAAATTCTGTAAGCCCCGGACCTTAAAAATCGGGCAAAATTTTTTTTCTTCAAAAATCCCCAAATTCTGCTTAAAACTTTCAGTAAACCTCAAAAAAGATTTCCTGTAGTGACAGAAGTTGATTTTGGTGCTTAATTTTGACACAGAACTCTCCAGAAATATATTTACCCATATGAAAAATTCTAAAAGCCCCGGACCGTAAAAACCGGGCAAAAATTTTTTTCTTCAAAAATCCCCAAATTCTGCTTAAAACTTTCAGTAAACCTTAAAAAAGATTTGCAGAGGTGACAGAAGTTGATTTTGGTGCTTAATTTTGACACAGATCTCTCCAGAAATATATTTACCCGTATGAAAAATTCTGTAAGCCCCAGACCTTAAAAACCAGGCAAAAAATTTTTTCTTCAAAAATCCCCAAATTCTGCTTAAAACTTTCAGTAAACCTTAAAAAAGATTTGCTGCGGTGACAGAAGTTGATTTTGGTGCTTAATATTGACACAGAACTCTCCGGAAATATATTTACCCATATGAAAAATTCTGTAAGCCCCGGACCTTAAAAATCGGGCAAAAATTTTTTTCTTCAAAAATCCCCAAATTCTGCTTAAAACTTTCAGTAAACCTTAAAAAAGATTTGCTGCGGTGACAGAAGTTGATTTTGGAGCTTAATTTTGACACAGAACTCTCCGGAAATATATTTACCCGTATGAAAATTTCTGTAAGCCCCGGACCTTAAAAATCGGCCAAAAAATTTTATCTTCAAAAAATCCCCAAATTCTGCTTAAAACTTTCAGTAAACCTTAAAAAAGATTTGCTGCGGTGACGGAAGTTGATTTTGGTGCTTAATTTTGACACAGAACTCTCCGGAAATATATTTACTCGTATGAAAAATTCTGTAAGCCCCGGACCTTAAAAATCGGGCAAAAATTTTTTTCTTCAAAAATCTCCAAATTCTGCTTAAAACTTTCAGTAAACCTTAAAAAAGATTTGCTGCGGTGACAGAATATGCTTCTTTATTTTAACTTGCAACAAAGATATATATATATATACAATAATTACATATATAAAAAATAAATAAATAAATAGATAAAATATATATATACACAAAATCAAATATCAACATAAGGATACACAATATTACTCCATATTATGCCTTATAACCAAAAGAAAACTTTACCAATCCTAATAATAAACAACTTATCTCCTATGAGAAAAAGTAAGCAAGGATTTTAGAACAACAACTACCTTAACCACTATCTATATATATATATATATATTTTTTTTTATATTATATATGTATATATACACAGCAAACCATAAAACAATACAAAAAACTTTAACTACTATCTATCTTATCTAATCCTACCCATCACCAATACACACCACCTCAGGTAGATGTATGTAAAACCTTTTCAACAAAAACCAAAAAATAGAATAAAAAATCTACAGGGAGTGAAAGGACAGAAAAGAAACCCAGCTGAACAAGAAGAGACTTTCAACCACCCACTCAAGGGGGTTTCAAACGGCCCCACCACTGTGACCATCTGACAGCATCCAGTCTCCCCTTATCCAGATCCATCATCTTTTTCACCTCTTGCATAATCATACCTACCACCACATCACAGGGGAGGACCTTCCTTCGAATAGATACCTGGCACCGTGCATTCCACGTGTGATACCTAACAGCTAAACTAACTAAAAAAATTGTGGTTAAATTAAAGTCTCCGTATCTTCTGACTACCCCATAAGCCCACTCAGGGTAACTAAGACCCGAAAGGCACGGGATACCAATGGCCTTTGAAACCTCCTCATAAACCTTTACATTAAAAGGACACTCAAGCAGGAAGTGGTCCATCGTCTCCTCCACCCCTGGACATTCCTCCCGTGGGCAGCCACGTTCACTGGCACTTCGCCACCTGAGGTTCCCTCCAACATAAAGCCTCCCATGAAAAGTGAGCCAGGCAATATCTTTGAACTTGGGCGGTAACCTTTGTGAATTTAACAAAACCAATCCAGCCGAAGCGACATTACCTGGACAGTCCCTCAGTGACAGCGGAACATGAAAGTGGGTGTGCAAAATTCTTCTCTCCAACTCCCTCCTAGAGAAGTTTTTGACTTCACCCACTCCCACGTCATATCGCTTTATCACCTTCAAGCTCTGGATGACGTAGATCGGGAGGTAACCATGACGAATCCGGAAACTTCTCACTTGGCCTCCATCTATCCAGAATCTGAGGAAGGGAAACACCCATGGTCTAAATCCCTCTACCCACCGAGGAGGAGTGTCTAAAAACATGCTCCCAATGTTAAGCTTTAAAAAAGCTGTAACAAAAAAGATCACTGGGTTTACCATGTTCAAACCCCCATCTTTCCTCGGTCTGTAGGTGATACCCCTCTTCACTATATTGATCCTGTTCTTCCACAACAAGAGGAAGAACAAGGAATTCAATCTGGACCACAAAGATTGTGGCAAAAAGCACACGTAACTGACATACAAAAAAATCGGGATCAGGTAAGTTTTGCACAAGTCAACCCTTTCCCTCAAAGACAATTTCCATCTTTTCCAACTCTCTACCTTCTTGGTAGCATCCTCCAGCTTGTTAACCCAATTTAGGGAGGCATAATCTCCATGATCAAATTTGATACCAAGAATTTTAATCTGATCGTTGACCTGAGGGAAGCTGTCCGGAAGAGGAAAAGGCTCCCCCTCCTCCCCCATCCAGAAAACATCACACTTTTCTCGGTTTACTCTGGAGCACGAAGCCTCAGAGTACTCGCAAATGAGGTGTTCTATGCCACGGGCCTCTGCCTGCGAGGACAGAACCACCGTGACATCATCTGCGTAAGCCACCACCCTCAATGCAAACTCCGGACTCAGCTGCACCCCCCCTACAGTCCCACACTCTACCCTCCTAACGAAGGGATCGATTGCAAAGACATACAGGAGGGGGCTCAGGGGACACCCCTGACGAACACCCGAGCCTACACCAAAGGTAGGGCCCACCCAACCGTTTACCAGTGGAAAGCTTTCAGCCATACGATAGATCGTCTGTAACCAATTAACCACCCTCTCTGGAAGACCATACCATCTCAGTAGAGCCCAAAGGTACTCATGATTCACTCGGTCAAAAGCTTTAGACTGATCCAATGCCAGTAAGTACTTTCCCCACTTCTCAGCCCTGCACCGCTCAATGGCCTCCCGGACACCAAGGACAGCACTAAAAGTGCTACGACCCTTCACCGTACAGTGCTGAGAAGGAGAAAGCAACAGCTCAGAAAACTCTGAAAGCCTGTTAAACAGTACCTTTGCCAAAATCTTCCTGTCTGTATTGAGAAGGGCTATGGGGCGCCAGTTCTCAATACGAGACGAGTCCTTCCCTTTGGACAGCAAAATAAGCGCAGATAACCTCATGGAAGGAGGGAGGACTCCCTCATCCAGGCTCTCATTAAAAACTTCCACAAGGCGGGGAATCAGGAGGTCAGCAAAGGTCTTATAAAATTCAGATGTTAAACCATCTGGTCCTGGTGATTTCTTGGGATTTAAACCCATTATCGCCTTCCTAACTTCCTCTGCGGTTATATCACTTGCCAAGGAGTCAAGAGAGGCACCCTGAGAACTCAGACCAGGGGTTCCCCTCAGAAATTCCTCCATCCTCTCCCTGATGAGTGGCTGCTCAGACAGAAGATCAGAATAGTAGGACACAATAACATCCAGAATGCCTTCCTTGTCAGAACGAAGAACACCCTGTCCGTCCACCAGTCCTCTGACATGTTTGGCGTCGACTGACCTCCTACAGCTCTGGTAGGGATCAGGCGAGTGGTACATACCATAATCCCTTTCCAAAACCAAGGATGCCAATCGGTTATATTGGAACTCTTTCATCTGAGCCTTCACTCGGGAGATTTCCCCATCATCTCCCTCTTCAGAGATCAGGAAATCCAATTTCCTTCTCAGATTACGGTAGATATTTTGCTTTATCAAGTTTTTCCTAGCTATAAGGCCACGGAAAAATTTGCAGGTTCTCTTTTTAATTACCTCCCACCACTCAGACCTACTCCAACCAGCCTCCAGAAGTGTCTCCTGAGATTGAAAGAAGACCCTGAAGGACTGCCTAACTCTCTCTTCTTCCAGGAGTTCAGAGTTCAAATGCCACAGACCCCGCCCCTTCTGAGGGGTTTCTGAAGCATTCAAAGTTACTGAGAGCAAACCGTGATCAGAAAATTCCACCAACCTCACCCCAAGGGATGAAGTCTTGGAAGTCTCCTTAACAAAAAACCTATCTATCCTAGACCTACGAAACCACTAAAGTAGGTGAAACCCGTGAGGTCTGGGGAGTGACGAATATGCACATCCACCAAACCAGCCTGTCTAACCATGCTAACTAAAAAATTGGAATCATAGCCCAGGGGTCTCCTTGAGCCTCCCCTGTCTTTTGGCCTAACAACGGTATTAAAATCACCACCAAAGACGACCTGCTGGGCTGTAAAAAGAAAAGGTTTTATCTCCATAAAGAGACTTTTCCTATCACCTGGTGTCTGTGGCCCATACACATTAATTAATCTCACATCTTGTCCCTTTATGTTGACATCCAAAATCATACATCTACCTGCTTGCAATTCAATAACCTTGTGCACAGTTACCATATCAGAAAAAAGGACTGCCACCCCACCGTATGGCTCGGCCGCAAGAGACCAGTAAGAAGGACCCCTCCTCCACTCCTGCTTCGCCTTGTGGAGGATATCCAATTTACTAATCCTAGTCTCTTGCAAAAATAAAACATCAACATCAATCGTATTGAAAAAATCAAAGGCCATCATACGAGCACATTCGGACAACACGGAAGCCACATTAATCGTGGCACATCGTATAGGATGAGGATCCATGTTTCTAGGTTATGGAATATTACAAGACCTTGCTTACTTTTACATACCATCACCAAAAAACAAGTCTTAACACTGCACACCAGCCCCCTGCGGGCCAGCCACACCACCGCCTGTGGCATCCCCACCCCCCTCCCTTCCACCCCCAGAGGGTACACCACCCTCCTCAGGGATCCCAGGGTCAGGGGCCTTGGCCACAAACTTTATGACCTGGCAGTGTACCCCACCACCAGTGCCACTTGGCCCGACCCCCGAGCTCTGGGATGACTCCACATCAGTCTCTTCGGCTACCTCCTGCTGAACCGCCACTGTCTCCTCCATTGCCACCACCTCCTCCTTTCTCCTTTCCACCACCCTTCTTTCCATCGGGGCCAGAGTTTCCTTATTTACCGCCTCTTCCCCCACCTCCGGGATTGACTCCCTTCTTTTTTTCCCGTCCCGGTGCCTCTCACTTTCTTTAAAAGACCTCTTTGTTTTTCTTTTGTTTTTTTTTGACACCAGATAACACTCTCCATCTTTCCTTATGATTTCCTCCTCATCAGAGGAGAAAACATCAAATTTATTGGATAACACCACTTGTGTTTCTGTATCTTTCTCTTTTATCCCATTCCCTCCCCGCCTAACCTCCTGAAATGTCTCCTCCATTACCTCCTCCCTACTTTCAACATTTACCACCTCATCCTGCTCTATACCCTCTTCTTCTACCTCATTCACCACCTCACTCACCACCACACTACTACCCACCACCTGTTCTAACACCACATTGTGACTGGCTTTCGGACATCTGCTATAAGGGTGCCCCTCCACCCCACACAAATTGCACCTGACAGTGTGACAATCTCTAGACCAGTGACCCACACCCCCACACAAAGAACACTTCACCACAGTGCACTCGGAACTAACGTGACGGTGATCACCACACTTAAAACATGTCCTCGGCTGCCCCGGATAAAAACACTGCACTCTGTCCCTACCTATATAGGCAGCCGAGGGTACATGAACAAACCCCTTCTCAGACATCCTCAACCTAATACCCACCTCCCATGCTCCACCCCACACCCCTAACACATAACCGGCCTTCACTGCCCCCGACTCTACATTACAAAACCGTTTTAGCCAAAATATTATGTCCTCCGGGGGCAGTGACTCATTCCTGACAAGAATAGTGGCTTTTACCCTGTCATGCTTCGTGACTAAATTCATTACATATTTGTTAAAGGGGTCCTTGTCTCTACACGCCTGCAGCCTCCCCCAGAAAGTTTGCAGACCCTGGTACGTCAGAAAACTCACATCATACTCCAGGGTCCGCACTGGGTGGATGCAGGCGTACAGATCTGCAGGACAGAACCCCAAACTAAACACCATTTTTAAAAACACCTCTCTTCCTGGAGCTTCTCCAGGAGCAATCCACTTAAATTGGATTAGATTACGTCTTTTTCCAGTACTCCCAGGCAAGGGTGCAGCTGGTGGTACATTAGTTGTTTTCCTCCCAGATACCACATTTGCATAAGACAGGGTACCTGGGACAGACTTAGCCTGTCTCTCCCTCCTCTGAGCCAAGTCTTTTTCAATCACTGCAGCTGCCACCCTTGCCCTCTCTGGGACTAGCAACCTGTCTCCATAAACAGTCTCCACAATGTCCCTTTGCGCATTTGAAAGGGATGACTTGTCCAGGACTGGCATCCCTTGCGCTGACACATCCACAGGGACAACACCACCGACCAGACTTAACACACCTGGCACTTCCTCAGGAACCAGTTCTTTTGGTCTACCCTCCATGCCAGCCTCCACCAATACTGCCACCTGGACTAACTCTGAGTCAGTTGCTTCGGAACACACTTCCATCATACTATTGCCACTGACTGCCCTTGCAGGTAAATTAGCTCCGCTAGCGGGAACCAGGGGAACCGAAGCATTATGGGGACCCCCAACCCTGATCCCCCCAGTCCCCTTTGCATCATCGCTTACCTCTGGGCCTGGATCCTCCTGCAGCTCTGCCACTTCCACCGCCATAGCTGATGCAGCCTCCACCTTCTCCACTTTTAAACCTTCCATATCACTCATTGAGGTAGATTCGGACTTTATCAGTTTCTTTTTCATTTTTTTCAAGTACTCCAGCCGCTCTTTGGCATTGTCCAGGGAAACTGCTAGTTCAGCAATTTCCCCCTTAAGGAATTGTCTCTCCAAGGGAGCTGCCAGATTCCTCCTCTTTCTCTTATCTGACAGCTTGCTGCTCAGTTTTTTAATCTCTTTTTGCAGCTGGTCCATGCTTAAAGCTGCAAACAAATCATCCTCCTCAGTATCAGACTCTAGCTCCCCGTCTTCTGTCTTCTCCCCTTCTGCAGCACTCCCCGCTTCACTGCCAGTGGGGGCCACCATATCCCCCTGAGTTGCCTCACTCAGTGGTCCCTTCACTGACAGTTTGGGGAGCGCTGCTGGGCTAGGGGTCACCAAATCAGCCATCACCTCCATATCCTCCTCTTCACTGCCAGTGAGGGTCTCCATACCCCCCCGAGTTGCCTCACTCGGGGGTCCCTCTACTGACAGTTTGGAGGCAGAGTCTGCAGCCACTATAACCACCTCCGCTGCACCGCTAGCGGGGGCCGCCATTACCCCCCGAGTTGCGTCACTCGGGGGTCCCGCCGCCAGCGGTTTGGAGACTGGCACTCTGCTGAACTCCACTGGACCCCCCGCTCTCCGAACTGAAAGTCCAGGGGGGTCCAGGACAGCTCCTCCGCCCGCCGCCGGGTCCACCAGCACAGCTGCCGCCTTCCGACTCCCCGGCACGTTCGCCGCTGGTACAGGGAGTCCTCCACTTGCCGCCGCCGTCCGCTCCATCAGCTCCGGCTGCTTCGGCTGCTTCGGCTGCTCCGTCAGACTCCCCACACTCCGTCTCCTGGGCAGGCACGCCAAAGGGACAGGGGGGTCCGGAGCTCCAGCCGCGCACACTTGCGGCCTCCGCGAACCGGCGGGTGGATCCCCGGCCTCGCGCTGCAGTCCTCCGGCAGGCAGGTTAGGCGGGTCAGGCGGGTCAGGCGGGACAGGAGCGACAGAACCCCTGCTTGATCCTCCAGCCCGGGGTCTGCCTCTCTTGGTCATGGTGCTGAAAGGCAGCAGCACCACAGCAAATCCTCAGCAGCACAAACAGCAGGATCAGCAGCGATATCTTCCCCAGGAGGAATCAGCCTGCCTGCGGAAGCCCTCTCCCTGTCTCAGCAGCTCACCACCTCCTCCTAGGACACTCCTCTCCCAAAAGATTTGCTGCGGTGACAGAAGTTGATTTTGGTGCTTAATTTGGACACAGAACTCTCCGGAAATATATTTACCCGTATGAAAAATTCTGTAAGCCCCGGACCTTAAAAATTGGGCAAAATTTTTTTCTTCAAAAATCCCCAAATTTTGCTTAAAACTTTCAGTAAACCTTAAAAAAGATTTGCTGCGGTGACCGAAGTTGATTTTGGTGCTTAATATTGACACAGAACTCTCCGGAATTATATTTACCCGTATGAAATATTGTGTAAGCCCCAGACCTTAAAAATCGGCCAAAAACTTTTTTCTTCAAAAATCCCCAAATTCTGCCTAAAACTTTCAGTAAACCTTAAAAAAGATTTGCTGCGGTGACAGAAGTTGATTTTGGTGCTTAATTTTGACACAGAACTCTCCGGAAATATATTTACCCGTATGAAAATTTCTGTAAGCCCCGGATCTTAAAAATCGGGCAAAAAAATTTTTCTTCAAAAATCCCCAAATTCTGCTTAAAACTTTCAGTAAACCTTATAAAAGATTTGCTGTGGTGACAGAAGTTGATTTTGGTGCTTAATTTTGACACAGAACTCTCCGGAAATATATTTACCCGTATGAAAAATTCTGTAAGCCCCGAACCTTAAAAATCGGCCAAAAATTTTTTTCTTCAAAAATCCCCAAATTCTGCTTAAAACTTTCAGTAAACCTTAAAAAAGATTTGCTGCGGTGACAGAAGTTGATTTTGGTGCTTAATTTTGACACAGAACTCTCCGGAAATATATTTACCCGTATGAAAAATTCTGTAAGCCCCGGACCTTAAAAATTGGGCAAAAATTTTTTTCTTCAAAAATCCCAAAATTTTGCTTAAAACTTTCAGTAAACCTTAAAAAAGATTTGCTGCGGTGACAGAAGTTGATTTTGGTGCTTAATATTGACACAGAACTCTCCGGAAATATATTTACCCGTATGAAAAATTCTGTAAGCCCCGGACCTTAAAAATCGGGCAAAAATTTTTTTCTTCAAAAATCCCCAAATTCTGCTTAAAACTTTCAGTAAACCTTAAAAAAGATTTGCTGAGGTGACAGAAGTTGATTTTGGTACTTAATTTTGACACAGATCTCTCCGGAAATATATTTACCCGTATGAAAAATTCTGTAAGCCCCGGACCTTAAAAATCGGGCAAAAATTTTTTTCTTCAAAAATCCCAAAATTCTGCTTAAAACTTTCAGTAAACCTTAAAAAAGATTTGCTGCGGTGACAGAAGTTGATTTTGGTGCTTAATTATGACACAGATCTCTCCACAAATATATTTACCCGTATGAAAAATTCTGTAAGCCCCGGACCTTAAAAATCGGGCAAAAATTTTTTTCTTCAAAAATCCCCAAATTCTGCTTAAAACTTTCAGTAAACCTTAAAAAAGATTTGCTGCGGTGACAGAAGTTGATTTTGGTGCTTAATTTTGACACAGAACTCTCCGGAAATATATTTACCCGTATGAAAAATTCTGAAAGCCCCGGACCTTAAAAATCGGGCAAAAATTTTTTTCTTCAAAAATCTCCAAATTCTGCTTAAAACTTTCAGTAAACCTTAAAAAAGATTTGCTGCGGTGACAGAAGTTGATTTTGGTGCTTAATTTTGACACAGAACTCTCCGGAAATATATTTACCCGTATGAAAATTTCTGTAAGCCCCGGACCTTAAAAATCGGGCAAAAAATTTTTTCTTCAAAAATCCCCAAATTCTGCTTAAAACTTTCAGTAAACCTTAAAAAACATTTGCTGCGGTGACAGAAGTTGATTTTGGTGCTTAATTTTGACACAGAACTCTCCGGAAATATATTTACCCGTATGAAAAATTCTGTAAGCCCTGGACCTTAAAAATCGGGCAAAAATTTTTTTCTTCAAAAATCCCCAAATTTTGCTTAAAACTTTCAGTAAACCTTAAAAAAGATTTGCTGAGGTGACAGAAGTTGATTTTGGTGCTTAATATTGACACAGATCTCTCCGGAAATATATTTACCCGTATGAAAATTTCTGTAAGCCCCGGAACTTAAAAATCGGCCAAAAAATTTTATCTTCAAAAATCCCCAAATTCTGCTTAAAACTTTCAGTAAACCTTAAAAAAGATATGCTGCGGTGACGGAAGTTGATTTTGGTGCTTAATTTTGACACAGAACTCTCCGGAAATATATTTACTCGTATGAAAAATTCTGTAAGCCCCGAACCTTAAAAATCGGGCAAAAATTTTTTTCTTCAAAAATCCCCAAATTCTGCTTAAAACTTTCAGTAAACCTTAAAAAAGATTTGCTGCGGTGACAGAAGTTGATTTTGGTGCTTAATTTTGACACAGAACTCTCCGGAAATATATTTACCCGTATGAAAAATTCTGTAAGCCCCGGACCTTAAAAATTGGGCAAAAATTTTTTTCTTCAAAAATCCCAAAATTTTGCTTAAAACTTTCAGTAAACCTTAAAAAAGATTTGCTGCGGTGACAGAAGTTGATTTTGGTGCTTAATATTGACACAGAACTCTCCGGAAATATATTTACCCGTATGAAAAATTCTGTAAGCCCCGGACCTTAAAAATCGGGCAAAAATTTTTTTCTTCAAAAATCCCCAAATTCTGCTTAAAACTTTCAGTAAACCTTAAAAAAGATTTGCTGAGGTGACAGAAGTTGATTTTGGTACTTAATTTTGACACAGATCTCTCCACAAATATATTTACCCGTATGAAAAATTCTGTAAGCCCCGGACCTTAAAAATCGGGCAAAAATTTTTTTCTTCAAAAATCCCAAAATTCTGCTTAAAACTTTCAGTAAACCTTAAAAAAGATTTGCTGCGGTGACAGAAGTTGATTTTGGTGCTTAATTTTGACACAGATCTCTCCACAAATATATTTACCCGTATGAAAAATTCTGTAAGCCCCGGACCTTAAAAATCGGGCAAAAATTTTTTTCTTCAAAAATCCCCAAATTCTGCTTAAAACTTTCAGTAAACCTTAAAAAAGATTTGCTGCGGTGACAGAAGTTGATTTTGGTGCTTAATTTTGACACAGAACTCTCCGGAAATATATTTACCCGTATGAAAAATTCTGAAAGCCCCGGACCTTAAAAATCGGGCAAAAATTTTTTTCTTCAAAAATCTCCAAATTCTGCTTAAAACTTTCAGTAAACCTTAAAAAAGATTTGCTGCGGTGACAGAAGTTGATTTTGGTGCTTAATTTTGACACAGAACTCTCCGGAAATATATTTACCCGTATGAAAATTTCTGCAAGCACCGGACCTTAAAAATCGGGCAAAAAAATTTTTCTTCAAAAATCCCCAAATTCTGCTTAAAACTTTCAGTAAACCTTAAAAAAGATTTGCTGCGGTGACAGAAGTTGATTTTGGTGCTTAATTTTGACACAGATCTCTCCACAAATATATTTACCCGTATGAAAAATTCTGTAAGCCCCGGACCTTAAAAATCGGGCAAAAATTTTTTTCTTCAAATATCCCCAAAATTCTGCTTAAAACTTTCAGTAAACCTTAAAAAAGATTTGCTGCGGTGACAGAAGTTGATTTTGGTGCTTAATTTTGACACAGAACTCTCCGGGAATATATTTACCCGTATGAAAAATTCTGAAAGCCCCGGACCTTAAAAATCGGGCAAAAATTTTTTCTTCAAAAATCTCCAAATTCTGCTTAAAACTTTCAGTAAACCTTAAAAAAGATTTGCTGCGGTGACAGAAGTTGATTTTGGTGCTTAATTTTGACACAGAACTCTCCGGAAATATATTTACCCGTATGAAAATTTCTGTAAGCCCCGGACCTTAAAAATCGGGCAAAAATTTTTTTCTTCAAAAATCCCCAAATTCTGCTTAAAACTTTCAGTAAACCTTAAAAAACATTTGCTGCGGTGACAGAAGTTGATTTTGGTGCTTAATTTTGACACAGAACTCTCCGGAAATATATTTACCCGTATGAAAAATTCTGTAAGCCCTGGACCTAAAAATCGGGCAAAAATTTTTTTCTTCAAAAATCCCCAAATTTTGCTTACAACTTTCAGTAAACCTTAAAAAAGATTTGCTGCGGTGACAGAAGTTGATTTTGGTGCTTAATATTGACACAGATCTCTCCGGAAATATATTTACCCGTATGAAAATTTCTGTAAGCCCCGGAACTTAAAAATCGGCCAAAAAATTTTATCTTCAAAAATCCCCAAATTCTGCTTAAAACTTTCAGTAAACCTTAAAAAAGATTTGCTGCGGTGACGGAAGTTGATTTTGGTGCTTAATTTTGACACAGAACTCTCCGGAAATATATTTACTCGTATGAAAAATTCTGTAAGCCCCGGACCTTAAAAATCGGGCAAAAATTTTTTTCTTCAAAAATCTCCAAATTCTGCTTAAAACTTTCAGTAAACCTTAAAAAAGATTTGCTGCGGTGACAGAAGTTGATTTTGGTGCTTAATTTTGACACAGAACTCTCCGGAAATATATTTACCCGTATGAAAATTTCTGTAAGCCCCGGACCTTAAAAATCGGGCAAAAAAATTTTCTTCAAAAATCCCCAAATTCTGCTTAAAACTTTCAGTAAACCTTAAAAAAGATTTGCTGCGGTGACAGAAGTTGATTTTGGTGCTTAATTTTGACACAGAAGTCTCCGGAAATATATTTACCCGTATGAAAAATTCTGTAAGCCCCGAACCTTAAAAATCTGCCAAAAAATTTTTTCTTCAAAAATCCCCAAATTCTGCTTAAAACTTTCAGTAAACCTTAAAAAACATTTGCTGCGGTGACAGAAGTTGATTTTGGTGCTTAATTTTGACACAGAACTCTCCGGAAATATATTTAACCGTATGAAAAATTCTGTAAGCCCTGGACCTTAAAAATTGGGCAAAAATTTTTTTCTTCAAAAATCCCCAAATTTTGCTTAAAACTTTCAGTAAACCTTAAAAAAGATTTGCTGCGGTGACAGAAGTTGATTTTGGTGCTTAATATTGACACAGAACTCTCCGGAAATATATTTACCCGTATGAAAAATTCTGTAAGCCCCGGACCTTAAAAATCGGGCAAAAATTTTATCTTCAAAAATCCCCAAATTCTGCTTAAAACTTTCAGTAAACCTTAAAAAAGATTTGCTGCGGTGACGGAAGTTGATTTTGGTGCTTAATTTTGACACAGAACTCTCCGGAAATATATTTACTCGTATGAAAAATTCTGTAAGCCCCGGACCTTAAAAATCGGGCAAAAATTTTTTCTTCAAAAATCTCCAAATTCTGCTTAAAACTTTCAGTAAACCTTAAAAAAGATTTGCTGCGGTGACAGAAGTTGATTTTGGTGCTTAATTTTGACACAGAACTCTCCGGAAATATATTTACCCGTATGAAAATTTCTGTAAGCCCCGGACCTTAAAAATCGGGCAAAAATTTTTTTCTTCAAAAATCCCCAAATTCTGCTTAAAACTTTCAGTAAACCTTAAAAAACATTTGCTGCGGTGACAGAAGTTGATTTTGGTGCTTAATTTTGACACAGAACTCTCCGGAAATATATTTACCCGTATGAAAAATTCTGTAAGCCCTGGACCTAAAAATCGGGCAAAAATTTTTTTCTTCAAAAATCCCCAAATTTTGCTTAAAACTTTCAGTAAACCTTAAAAAAGATTTGCTGCGGTGACAGAAGTTGATTTTGGTGCTTAATATTGACACAGATCTCTCCGGAAATATATTTACCCGTATGAAAATTTCTGTAAGCCCCGGAACTTAAAATCGGCCAAAAAATTTTATCTTCAAAAATCCCCAAATTCTGCTTAAAACTTTCAGTAAACCTTAAAAAAGATTTGCTGCGGTGACGGAAGTTGATTTTGGTGCTTAATTTTGACACAGAACTCTCCGGAAATATATTTACTCGTATGAAAAATTCTGTAAGCCCCGGACCTTAAAAATCGGGCAAAAATTTTTTTCTTCAAAAATCTCCAAATTCTGCTTAAAACTTTCAGTAAACCTTAAAAAAGATTTGCTGCGGTGACAGAAGTTGATTTTGGTGCTTAATTTTGACACAGAACTCTCCGGAAATATATTTACCCGTATGAAAATTTCTGTAAGCCCCGGACCTTAAAAATCGGGCAAAAAAATTTTTCTTCAAAAATCCCCAAATTCTGCTTAAAACTTTCAGTAAACCTTAAAAAAGATTTGCTGCGGTGACAGAAGTTGATTTTGGTGCTTAATTTTGACACAGAAGTCTCCGGAAATATATTTACCCGTATGAAAAATTCTGTAAGCCCCGAACCTTAAAAATCTGCCAAAAAATTTTTTCTTCAAAAATCCCCAAATTCTGCTTAAAACTTTCAGTAAACCTTAAAAAACATTTGCTGCGGTGACAGAAGTTGATTTTGGTGCTTAATTTTGACACAGAACTCTCCGGAAATATATTTAACCGTATGAAAAATTCTGTAAGCCCTGGACCTTAAAAATTGGGCAAAAATTTTTTTCTTCAAAAATCCCCAAATTTTGCTTAAAACTTTCAGTAAACCTTAAAAAAGATTTGCTGCGGTGACAGAAGTTGATTTTGGTGCTTAATATTGACACAGAACTCTCCGGAAATATATTTACCCGTATGAAAAATTCTGTAAGCCCCGGACCTTAAAAATCGGGCAAAAATTTTATCTTCAAAAATCCCCAAATTCTGCTTAAAACTTTCAGTAAACCTTAAAAAAGATTTGCTGCGGTGACGGAAGTTGATTTTGGTGCTTAATTTTGACACAGAACTCTCCGGAAATATATTTACTCGTATGAAAAATTCTGTAAGCCCCGGACCTTAAAAATCGGGCAAAAATTTTTTTCTTCAAAAATCTCCAAATTCTGCTTAAAACTTTCAGTAAACCTTAAAAAAGATTTGCTGCGGTGACAGAAGTTGATTTTGGTGCTTAATTTTGACACAGAACTCTCCGGAAATAAATTTACCCGTATGAAAATTTCTGTAAGCCCCGGACCTTAAAAATCGGGCAAAAAAATTTTTCTTCAAAAATCCCCAAATTCTGCTTAAAACTTTCAGTAAACCTTAAAAAAGATTTGCTGCGGTGACAGAAGATGATTTTGGTGCTTAATTTTGACACAGAACTCTCCGGAAATATATTTACCCGTATGAAAAATTCTGTAAGCCCCGAACCTTAAAAATCTGCCAAAAAATTTTTTCTTCAAAAATCCCCAAATTCTGCTTAAAACTTTCAGTAAACCTTAAAAAACATTTGCTGCGGTGACAGAAGTTGATTTTGGTGCTTAATTTTGACACAGAACTCTCCGGAAATATATTTAACCGTATGAAAAATTCTGTAAGCCCTGGACCTTAAAAATTGGGCAAAAATTTTTTTCTTCAAAAATCCCCAAATTTTGCTTAAAACTTTCAGTAAACCTTAAAAAAGATTTGCTGCGGTGACAGAAGTTGATTTTGGTGCTTAATATTGACACAGAACTCTCCGGAAATATATTTACCCGTATGAAAAATTCTGTAAGCCCCGGACCTTAAAAATCGGGCAAAAATTTTTTTCTTCAAAATTCCCCAAATTCTGCTTGAAACTTTCAGTAAACCTTAAAAAAGATTTGCTGAGGTGACAGAAGTTGATTTTGGTACTTAATTTTGACACAGATCTCTCCGGAAATATATTTACCCGTATGAAAATTTCTGTAAGCCCCGGAATTTAAAAATCGGCCAAAAAATTTTATCTTCAAAAATCCCCAAATTCTGCTTAAAACTTTCAGTAAACCTTAAAAAAGATTTACTGCGGTGACAGAAGTTGATTTTGGTGCTTAATATTGACACAGAACTCTCCGGAAATATATTTACCCGTATGAAAAATTCTGTAAGCCCCGGACCTTAAAAATCGGGCAAAAATTTTATCTTCAAAAATCCCCAAATTCTGCTTAAAACTTTCAGTAAACCTTAAAAAAGATTTGCTGCGGTGACGGAAGTTGATTTTGGTGCTTAATTTTGACACAGAACTCTCCGGAAATATATTTACTCGTATGAAAAATTCTGTAAGCCCCGGACCTTAAAAATCGGGCAAAAATTTTTTTCTTCAAAAATCTCCAAATTCTGCTTAAAACTTTCAGTAAACCTTAAAAAAGATTTGCTGCGGTGACAGAAGTTGATTTTGGTGCTTAATTTTGACACAGAACTCTCCGGAAATAAATTTACCCGTATGAAAATTTCTGTAAGCCCCGGACCTTAAAAATCGGGCAAAAAAATTTTTCTTCAAAAATCCCCAAATTCTGCTTAAAACTTTCAGTAAACCTTAAAAAAGATTTGCTGCGGTGACAGAAGATGATTTTGGTGCTTAATTTTGACACAGAACTCTCCGGAAATATATTTACCCGTATGAAAAATTCTGTAAGCCCCGAACCTTAAAAATCTGCCAAAAAATTTTTTCTTCAAAAATCCCCAAATTCTGCTTAAAACTTTCAGTAAACCTTAAAAAACATTTGCTGCGGTGACAGAAGTTGATTTTGGTGCTTAATTTTGACACAGAACTCTCCGGAAATATATTTAACCGTATGAAAAATTCTGTAAGCCCTGGACCTTAAAAATTGGGCAAAAATTTTTTTCTTCAAAAATCCCCAAATTTTGCTTAAAACTTTCAGTAAACCTTAAAAAAGATTTGCTGCGGTGACAGAAGTTGATTTTGGTGCTTAATATTGACACAGAACTCTCCGGAAATATATTTACCCGTATGAAAAATTCTGTAAGCCCCGGACCTTAAAAATCGGGCAAAAATTTTTTTCTTCAAAATTCCCCAAATTCTGCTTGAAACTTTCAGTAAACCTTAAAAAAGATTTGCTGAGGTGACAGAAGTTGATTTTGGTACTTAATTTTGACACAGATCTCTCCGGAAATATATTTACCCGTATGAAAATTTCTGTAAGCCCCGGAATTTAAAAATCGGCCAAAAAATTTTATCTTCAAAAATCCCCAAATTCTGCTTAAAACTTTCAGTAAACCTTAAAAAAGATTTACTGCGGTGACGGAAGTTGATTTTGGTGCTTAATTTTGACACAGAACTCTCCGGAAATATATTTACTCGTATGAAAAATTCTGTAAGCCCCGGACCTTAAAAATCGGGCAAAAATTTTTTTCTTCAAAAATCTCCAAATTCTGCTTAAAACTTTCAGTAAACCTTAAAACAGATTTGCTGCGGTGACAGAAGTTGATTTTGGTGCTTAATTTTGACACAGAACTCTCCGGAAATATATTTACCCGTATGAAAATTTCTGTAAGCCCCAGACCTTAAAAATCGGGCAAAAAAATTTTTCTTCAAAAATCACCAAATTCTGCTTAAAACTTTCAGTAAACCTTAAAAAAGATTTGCTGCGGTGACAGAAGTTGATTTTGGTGCTTAATTTTGACACAGAACTCTCCGGAAATATATTTACCCGTATGAAAAATTCTGTAAGCCCCGAACCTTAAAAATCTGCCAAAAAATTTTTTCTTCAAAAATCCCCAAATTCTGCTTAAAACTTTCAGTAAACCTTAAAAAAGATTTGCTGCGGTGACAGAAGTTGATTTTGGTGCTTAATTTTGACACAGAACTCTCCGGAAATATATTTAACTGTATGAAAAATTCTGTAAGCCCTGGACCTTAAAAATTGGGCAAAAATTTTTTTCTTCAAAAATCCCCAAATTTTGCTTAAAACTTTCAGTAAACCTTAAAAAAGATTTGCTGCGGTGACAGAAGTTGATTTTGGTGCTTAATATTGACACAGAACTCTCCGGAAATATATTTACCCGTATGAAAAATTCTGTAAGCCCCGGACCTTAAAAATCGGGCAAAAATTTTTTTCTTCAAAAATCCCCAAATTCTGCTTGAAACTTTCAGTAGACCTTAAAAAAGATTTGCTGAGGTGACAGAAGTTGATTTTGGTACTTAATTTTGACACAGATCTCTCCAGAAATATATTTACCCGTATGAAAATTTCTGTAAGCCCCGGAATTTAAAAATCGGCCAAAAAATTTTATCTTCAAAAATCCCCAAATTCTGCTTAAAACTTTCAGTAAACCTTAAAAAAGATTTGCTGCGGTGACGGAAGTTGATTTTGGTGCTTAATTTTGACACAGAACTCTCCGGAAATATATTTACTCGTATGAAAAATTCTGTAAGCCCCGGACCTTAAAAATCGGGCAAAAATTTTTTTCTTCAAAAATCTCCAAATTCTGCTTAAAACTTTCAGTAAACCTTAAAAAAGATTTGCTGCGGTGACAGAAGTTGATTTTGGTGCTTAATTTTGACACAGAACTCTCCGGAAATATATTTACCCGTATGAAAATTTCTGTAAGCCCCGGATCTTAAAAATCGGGCAAAAAAATTTTTCTTCAAAAATCCCCAAATTCTGCTTAAAACTTTCAGTAAACCTTATAAAAGATTTGCTGCGGTGACAGAAGTTGATTTTGGTGCTTAATTTTGACACAGAACTCTCCGGAAATATATTTACCCGTATGAAAAATTCTGTAAGCCCCGAACCTTAAAAATCGGCCAAAAATTTTTTCTTCAAAAATCCCCAAATTCTGCTTAAAACTTTCAGTAAACCTTAAAAAACATTTGCTGCGGTGACAGAAGTTGATTTTGGTGCTTAATTTTGACACAGAACTCTCCGGAAATATATTTACCCGTATGAAAAATTCTGTAAGCCCCGGACCTTAAAAATTGGGCAAAAATTTTTTTCTTCAAAAATCCCCAAATTTTGCTTAAAACTTTCAGTAAACCTTAAAAAAGATTTGCTGCGGTGACAGAAGTTGATTTTGGTGCTTAATATTGACACAGAACTCTCCGGAAATATATTTACCCGTATGAAAAATTCTGTAAGCCCCGGACCTTAAAAATCGGGCAAAAATTTTTTTCTTCAAAAATCCCCAAATTCTGCTTAAAACTTTCAGTAAACCTTAAAAAAGATTTGCTGAGGTGACAGAAGTTGATTTTGGTACTTAATTTTGACACAGATCTCTCCGGAAATATATTTACCCGTATGAAAAATTCTGTAAGCCCCGGACCTTAAAAATCGGGCAAAAAAATTTTTCTTCAAAAATCCCCAAATTCTGCTTAAAACTTTCAGTAAACCTTAAAAAAGATTTGCTGCGGTGACAGAAGTTGATTTTGGTGCTTAATTTTGACACAGATCTCTCCACAAATATATTTACCCGTATGAAAAATTCTGTAAGCCCCGGACCTTAAAAATCGGGCAAAAATTTTTTTCTTCAAAAATCCCCAAATTCTGCTTAAAACTTTCAGTAAACCTTAAAAAAGATTTGCTGCGGTGACAGAAGTTGATTTTGGTGCTTAATTTTGACACAGAACTCTCCGGAAATATATTTACCCGTATGAAAAATTCTGAAAGCCCCGGACCTTAAAAATCGGGCAAAAATTTTTTTCTTCAAAAATCTCCAAATTCTGCTTAAAACTTTCAGTAAACCTTAAAAAAGATTTGCTGCGGTGACAGAAGTTGATTTTGGTGCTTAATTTTGACACAGAACTCTCCGGAAATATATTTACCCGTATGAAAATTTCTGTAAGCCCCGGACCTTAAAAATCGGGCAAAAATTTTTTTCTTCAAAAAATCCCAAATTCTGCTTAAAACTTTCAGTAAACCTTAAAAAACATTTGCTGCGGTGACAGAAGTTGATTTTGGTGCTTAATTTTGACACAGAACTCTCCGGAAATATATTTACCCGTATGAAAAATTCTGTAAGCCCTGGACCTTAAAAATCGGGCAAAAATTTTTTTCTTCAAAAATCCCCAAATTTTGCTTAAAACTTTCAGTAAACCTTAAAAAAGATTTGCTGAGGTGACAGAAGTTGATTTTGGTGCTTAATATTGACACAGATCTCTCCGGAAATATATTTACCCGTATGAAAATTTCTGTAAGCCCCGGAACTTAAAAATCGGCCAAAAAATTTTATCTTCAAAAATCCCCAAATTCTGCTTAAAACTTTCAGTAAACCTTAAAAAAGATTTGCTGCGGTGACGGAAGTTGATTTTGGTGCTTAATTTTGACACAGAACTCTCCGGAAATATATTTACTCGTATGAAAAATTCTGTAAGCCCCGGACCTTAAAAATCGGGCAAAATTTTTTTTCTTCAAAAATCTCCAAATTCTGCTTAAAACTTTCAGTAAACCTTAAAAAAGATTTGCTGCGGTGACAGAAGTTGATTTTGGTGCTTAATTTTGACACAGAACTCTCCGGAAATATATTTACCCGTATGAAAATTTCTGTAGGCCCCGGACCTTAAAAATCGGGCAAAAAAATTTTTCTTCAAAAATCCCCAAATTCTGCTTAAAACTTTCAGTAAACCTTAAAAAAGATTTGCTGCGGTGACAGAAGTTGATTTTGGTGCTTAATTTTGACACAGAACTCTCCTGAAATATATTTACCCGTATGAAAAATTCTGTAAGCCCCGAACCTTAAAAATCTGCCAAAAAATTTTTTCTTCAAAAATCCCCAAATTCTGCTTAAAACTTTCAGTAAACCTTAAAAAACATTTGCTGCGGTGACAGAAGTTGATTTTGGTGCTTAATTTTGACACAGAACTCTCCGGAAAAATATTTAACCGTATGAAAAATTCTGTAAGCCCTGGACCTTAAAAATTGGGCAAAAATATTTTTCTTCAAAAATCCCCAAATTTTGCTTAAAACTTTCAGTAAACCTTAAAAAAGATTTGCTGCGGTGACAGAAGTTGATTTTGGTGCTTAATATTGACACAGAACTCTCCGGAAATATATTTACCCGTATGAAAAATTCTGTAAGCCCCGGACCTTAAAAATCGGGCAAAAATTTTATCTTCAAAAATCCCCAAATTCTGCTTAAAACTTTCAGTAAACCTTAAAAAAGATGTGCTGCGGTGACGGAAGTTGATTTTGGTGCTTAATTTTGACACAGAACTCTCCGGAAATATATTTACTCGTATGAAAAATTCTGTAAGCCCCGGACCTTAAAAATCGGGCAAAAATTTTTTTCTTCAAAAATCTCCAAATTCTGCTTAAAACTTTCAGTAAACCTTAAAAAAGATTTGCTGCGGTGACAGAAGTTGATTTTGGTGCTTAATTTTGACACAGAACTCTCCGGAAATAAATTTACCCGTATGAAAATTTCTGTAAGCCCCGGACCTTAAAAATCGGGCAAAAAAATTTTTCTTCAAAAATCCCCAAATTCTGCTTAAAACTTTCAGTAAACCTTAAAAAAGATTTGCTGCGGTGACAGAAGTTGATTTTGGTGCTTAATTTTGACACAGAACTCTCCGGAAATATATTTACCCGTATGAAAAATTCTGTAAGCCCCGAACCTTAAAAATCTGCCAAAAAATTTTTTCTTCAAAAATCCCCAAATTCTGCTTAAAACTTTCAGTAAACCTTAAAAAAGATTTGCTGCGGTGACAGAAGTTGATTTTGGTGCTTAATTTTGACACAGAACTCTCCGGAAATATATTTAACCGTATGAAAAATTCTGTAAGCCCTGGACCTTAAAAATTGGGCAAAAATTTTTTTCTTCAAAAATCCCCAAATTTTGCTTAAAACTTTCAGTAAACCTTAAAAAAGATTTGCTGCGGTGACAGAAGTTGATTTTGGTGCTTAATATTGACACAGAACTCTCCGGAAATATATTTACCCGTATGAAAAATTCTGTAAGCCCCGGACCTTAAAAATCGGGCAAAAATTTTTTTCTTCAAAAATCCCCAAATTCTGCTTGAAACTTTCAGTAGACCTTAAAAAAGATTTGCTGAGGTGACAGAAGTTGATTTTGGTACTTAATTTTGACACAGATCTCTCCGGAAATATATTTACCCGTATGAAAATTTCTGTAAGCCCCGGAATTTAAAAATCGGCCAAAAAATTTTATCTTCAAAAATCCCCAAATTCTGCTTAAAACTTTCAGTAAACCTTAAAAAAGATTTGCTGCGGTGACGGAAGTTGATTTTGGTGCTTAATTTTGACACAGAACTCTCCGGAAATATATTTACTCGTATGAAAAATTCTGTAAGCCACGGACCTTAAAAATCGGGCAAAAATTTTTTTCTTCAAAAATCTCCAAATTCTGCTTAAAACTTTCAGTAAACCTTAAAAAAGATTTGCTGCGGTGACAGAATATGCTTCTTTATTTTAACTTGCAACAAAGATATATATATATATATATACAATAATTACATATATAAAAATAAATAAATAAATAGATAAAATATATATATACACAAAATCAAATATCAACATAAGGATACACAATATTACTCCATATTATGCCTTATAACCAAAAGAAAACTTTACCAATCCTAATAATAAACAACTTATCTCCTATGAGAAAAAGTAAGCAAGGATTTTAGAACAACAACTACCTTAACCACTATCTATTTATATATATATATTTTTTTTTTTTTTATATATTATATATGTATATATACACAGCAAACCATAAAACAATACAAAAAACTTTAACTACTATCTATCTTATCTAATCCTACCCATCACCAATACACACCACCTCAGGTAGATGTATGTAAAACCTTTTCAACAAAAACCAAAAAATAGAATAAAAAATCTACAGGGAGTGAAAGGACAGAAAAGAAACCCAGCTGAACAAGAAGAGACTTTCAACCACCCACTCAAGGGGGTTTCAAACGGCCCCACCACTGTGACCATCTGACAGCATCCAGTCTCCCCTTATCCAGATCCATCATCTTTTTCACCTCTTGCATAATCATACCTACCACCACATCACAGGGGAGGACCTTCCTTCGAATAGATACCTGGCACCGTGCATTCCACGTGTGATACCTAACAGCTAAACTAACTAAAAAAATTGTGGTTAAATTAAAGTCACCGTATCTTCTGACTACCCCATAAGCCCACTCAGGGTAACTAAGACCCGAAAGGCACGGGATACCAATGGCCTTTGAAACCTCCTCATAAACCTTTACATTAAAAGGACACTCAAGCAGGAAGTGGTCCATCGTCTCCTCCACCCCTGGACATTCCTCCCGTGGGCAGCCACGTTCACTGGCACTTCGCCACCTGAGGTTCCCTCCAACATAAAGCCTCCCATGAAAAGTGAGCCAGGCAATATCTTTGAACTTGGGCGGTAACCTTTGTGAATTTAACAAAACCAATCCAGCCGAAGCGACATTACCTGGACAGTCCCTCAGTGACAGCGGAACATGAAAGTGGGTGTGCAAAATTCTTCTCTCCAACTCCCTCCTAGAGAAGTTTTTGACTTCACCCACTCCCACGTCATATCGCTTTATCACCTTCAAGCTCTGGATGACGTAGATCGGGAGGTAACCATGACGAATCCGGAAACTTCTCACTTGGCCTCCATCTATCCAGAATCTGAGGAAGGGAAACACCCATGGTCTAAATCCCTCTACCCACCGAGGAGGAGTGTCTAAAAACATGCTCCCAATGTTAAGCTTTAAAAAAGCTGTAACAAAAAAGATCACTGGGTTTACCATGTTCAAACCCCCATCTTTCCTCGGTCTGTAGGTGATACCCCTCTTCACTATATTGATCCTGTTCTTCCACAACAAGAGGAAGAACAAGGAATTCAATCTGGACCACAAAGATTGTGGCAAAAAGCACACGTAACTGACATACAAAAAAATCGGGATCAGGTAAGTTTTGCACAAGTCAACCCTTTCCCTCAAAGACAATTTCCATCTTTTCCAACTCTCTACCTTCTTGGTAGCATCCTCCAGCTTGTTAACCCAATTTAGGGAGGCATAATCTCCATGATCAAATTTGATACCAAGAATTTTAATCTGATCGTTGACCTGAGGGAAGCTGTCCGGAAGAGGAAAAGGCTCCCCCTCCTCCCCCATCCAGAAAACATCACACTTTTCTCGGTTTACTCTGGAGCACGAAGCCTCAGAGTACTCGCAAATGAGGTGTTCTATGCCACGGGCCTCTGCCTGCGAGGACAGAACCACCGTGACATCATCTGCGTAAGCCACCACCCTCAATGCAAACTCCGGACTCAGCTGCACCCCCCCTACAGTCCCACACTCTACCCTCCTAACGAAGGGATCGATTGCAAAGACATACAGGAGGGGGCTCAGGGGACACCCCTGACGAACACCCAAGCCTACACCAAAGGTAGGGCCCACCCAACCGTTTACCAGTGGAAAGCTTTCAGCCATACGATAGATCGTCTGTAACCAATTAACCACCCTCTCTGGAAGACCATACCATCTCAGTAGAGCCCAAAGGTACTCATGATTCACTCGGTCAAAAGCTTTAGACTGATCCAATGCCAGTAAGTACTTTCCCCACTTCTCAGCCCTGCACCGCTCAATGGCCTCCCGGACACCAAGGACAGCACTAAAAGTGCTACGACCCTTCACCGTACAGTGCTGAGAAGGAGAAAGCAACAGCTCAGAAAACTCTGAAAGCCTGTTAAACAGTACCTTTGCCAAAATCTTCCTGTCTGTATTGAGAAGGGCTATGGGGCGCCAGTTCTCAATACGAGACGAGTCCTTCCCTTTGGACAGCAAAATAAGCGCAGATAACCTCATGGAAGGAGGGAGGACTCCCTCATCCAGGCTCTCATTAAAAACTTCCACAAGGCGGGGAATCAGGAGGTCAGCAAAGGTCTTATAAAATTCAGATGTTAAACCATCTGGTCCTGGTGATTTCTTGGGATTTAAACCCATTATCGCCTTCCTAACTTCCTCTGCGGTTATATCACTTGCCAAGGAGTCAAGAGAGGCACCCTGAGAACTCAGACCAGGGGTTCCCCTCAGAAATTCCTCCATCCTCTCCCTGATGAGTGGCTGCTCAGACAGAAGATCAGAATAGTAGGACACAATAACATCCAGAATGCCTTCCTTGTCAGAACGAAGAACACCCTGTCCGTCCACCAGTCCTCTGACATGTTTGGCGTCGACTGACCTCCTACAGCTCTGGTAGGGATCAGGCGAGTGGTACATACCATAATCCCTTTCCAAAACCAAGGATGCCAATCGGTTATATTGGAACTCTTTCATCTGAGCCTTCACTCGGGAGATTTCCCCATCATCTCCCTCTTCAGAGATCAGGAAATCCAATTTCCTTCTCAGATTACGGTAGATATTTTGCTTTATCAAGTTTTTCCTAGCTATAAGGCCACGGAAAAATTTGCAGGTTCTCTTTTTAATTACCTCCCACCACTCAGACCTACTCCAACCAGCCTCCAGAAGTGTCTCCTGAGATTGAAAGAAGACCCTGAAGGACTGCCTAACTCTCTCTTCTTCCAGGAGTTCAGAGTTCAAATGCCACAGACCCCGCCCCTTCTGAGGGGTTTCTGAAGCATTCAAAGTTACTGAGAGCAAACCGTGATCGGAAAATTCCACCAACCTCACCCCAAGGGATGAAGTCTTGGAAGTCTCCTTAACAAAAAACCTATCTATCCTAGACCTACGAAACCACTAAAGTAGGTGAAACCCGTGAGGTCTGGGGAGTGACGAATATGCACATCCACCAAACCAGCCTGTCTAACCATGCTAACTAAAAAATTGGAATCATAGCCCAGGGGTCTCCTTGAGCCTCCCCTGTCTTTTGGCCTAACAACGGTATTAAAATCACCACCAAAGACGACCTGCTGGGCTGTAAAAAGAAAAGGTTTTATCTCCATAAAGAGACTTTTCCTATCACCTGGTGTCTGTGGCCCATACACATTAATTAATCTCACATCTTGTCCCTTTATGTTGACATCCAAAATCATACATCTACCTGCTTGCAATTCAATAACCTTGTGCACAGTTACCATATCAGAAAAAAGGACTGCCACCCCACCGTATGGCTCGGCCGCAAGAGACCAGTAAGAAGGACCCCTCCTCCACTCCTGCTTCGCCTTGTGGAGGATATCCAATTTACTAATCCTAGTCTCTTGCAAAAATAAAACATCAACATCAATCGTATTGAAAAAATCAAAGGCCATCATACGAGCACATTCGGACAACACGGAAGCCACATTAATCGTGGCACATCGTATAGGATGAGGATCCATGTTTCTAGGTTATGGAATATTACAAGACCTTGCTTACTTTTACATACCATCACCAAAAAACAAGTCTTAACACTGCACACCAGCCCCCTGCGGGCCAGCCACACCACCGCCTGTGGCATCCCCACCCCCCTCCCTTCCACCCCCAGAGGGTACACCACCCTCCTCAGGGATCCCAGGGTCAGGGGCCTTGGCCACAAACTTTATGACCTGGCAGTGTACCCCACCACCAGTGCCACTTGGCCCGACCCCCGAGCTCTGGGATGACTCCACATCAGTCTCTTCGGCTACCTCCTGCTGAACCGCCACTGTCTCCTCCATTGCCACCACCTCCTCCTTTCTCCTTTCCACCACCCTTCTTTCCATCGGGGCCAGAGTTTCCTTATTTACCGCCTCTTCCCCCACCTCCGGGATTGACTCCCTTCTTTTTTTCCCGTCCCGGTGCCTCTCACTTTCTTTAAAAGACCTCTTTGTTTTTCTTTTGTTTTTTTTTGACACCAGATAACACTCTCCATCTTTCCTTATGATTTCCTCCTCATCAGAGGAGAAAACATCAAATTTATTGGATAACACCACTTGTGTTTCTGTATCTTTCTCTTTTATCCCATTCCCTCCCCGCCTAACCTCCTGAAATGTCTCCTCCATTACCTCCTCCCTACTTTCAACATTTACCACCTCATCCTGCTCTATACCCTCTTCTTCTACCTCATTCACCACCTCACTCACCACCACACTACTACCCACCACCTGTTCTAACACCACATTGTGACTGGCTTTCGGACATCTGCTATAAGGGTGCCCCTCCACCCCACACAAATTGCACCTGACAGTGTGACAATCTCTAGACCAGTGACCCACACCCCCACACAAAGAACACTTCACCACAGTGCACTCGGAACTAACGTGACGGTGATCACCACACTTAAAACATGTCCTCGGCTGCCCCGGATAAAAACACTGCACTCTGTCCCTACCTATATAGGCAGCCGAGGGTACATGAACAAACCCCTTCTCAGACATCCTCAACCTAATACCCACCTCCCATGCTCCACCCCACACCCCTAACACATAACCGGCCTTCACTGCCCCCGACTCTACATTACAAAACCGTTTTAGCCAAAATATTATGTCCTCCGGGGGCAGTGACTCATTCCTGACAAGAATAGTGGCTTTTACCCTGTCATGCTTCATGACTAAATTCATTACATATTTGTTAAAGGGGTCCTTGTCTCTACACGCCTGCAGCCTCCCCCAGAAAGTTTGCAGACCCTGGTACGTCAGAAAACTCACATCATACTCCAGGGTCCGCACTGGGTGGATGCAGGCATACAGATCTGCAGGACAGAACCCCAAACTAAACACCATTTTTAAAAACACCTCTCTTCCTGGAGCTTCTCCAGGAGCAATCCACTTAAATTGGATTAGATTACGTCTTTTTCCAGTACTCCCAGGCAAGGGTGCAGCTGGTGGTACATTAGTTGTTTTCCTCCCAGATACCACATTTGCATAAGACAGGGTACCTGGGACAGACTTAGCCTGTCTCTCCCTCCTCTGAGCCAAGTCTTTTTCAATCACTGCAGCTGCCACCCTTGCCCTCTCTGGGACTAGCAACCTGTCTCCATAAACAGTCTCCACAATGTCCCTTTGCGCATTTGAAAGGGATGACTTGTCCAGGACTGGCATCCCTTGCGCTGACACATCCACAGGGACAACACCACCGACCAGACTTAACACACCTGGCACTTCCTCAGGAACCAGTTCTTTTGGTCTACCCTCCATGCCAGCCTCCACCAATACTGCCACCTGGACTAACTCTGAGTCAGTTGCTTCGGAACACACTTCCATCATACTATTGCCACTGACTGCCCTTGCAGGTAAATTAGCTCCGCTAGCGGGAACCAGGGGAACCGAAGCATTATGGGGACCCCCAACCCTGATCCCCCCAGTCCCCTTTGCATCATCGCTTACCTCTGGGCCTGGATCCTCCTGCAGCTCTGCCACTTCCACCGCCATAGCTGATGCAGCCTCCACCTTCTCCACTTTTAAACCTTCCATATCACTCATTGAGGTAGATTCGGACTTTATCAGTTTCTTTTTCATTTTTTTCAAGTACTCCAGCCGCTCTTTGGCATTGTCCAGGGAAACTGCTAGTTCAGCAATTTCCCCCTTAAGGAATTGTCTCTCCAAGGGAGCTGCCAGATTCCTCCTCTTTCTCTTATCTGACAGCTTGCTGCTCAGTTTTTTAATCTCTTTTTGCAGCTGGTCCATGCTTAAAGCTGCAAACAAATCATCCTCCTCAGTATCAGACTCTAGCTCCCCGTCTTCTGTCTTCTCCCCTTCTGCAGCACTCCCCGCTTCACTGCCAGTGGGGGCCACCATATCCCCCTGAGTTGCCTCACTCAGTGGTCCCTTCACTGACAGTTTGGGGAGCGCTGCTGGGCTAGGGGTCACCAAATCAGCCATCACCTCCATATCCTCCTCTTCACTGCCAGTGAGGGTCTCCATACCCCCCCGAGTTGCCTCACTCGGGGGTCCCTCTACTGACAGTTTGGAGGCAGAGTCTGCAGCCACTATAACCACCTCCGCTGCACCGCTAGCGGGGGCCGCCATTACCCCCCGAGTTGCGTCACTCGGGGGTCCCGCCGCCAGCGGTTTGGAGACTGGCACTCTGCTGAACTCCACTGGACCCCCCGCTCTCCGAACTGAAAGTCCAGGGGGGTCCAGGACACCTCCTCCGCCCGCCGCCGGGTCCACCAGCACAGCTGCCGCCTTCCGACTCCCCGGCACGTCCGCCGCTGGTACAGGGAGTCCTCCGCTTGCCGCCGCCGTCCGCTCCATCAGCTCCGGCTGCTTCGGCTGCTTCGGCTGCTCCGTCAGACTCCCCACACTCCGTCTCCCGGGCAGGCACGCCAAAGGGACAGGGGGGTCCGGAGCTCCAGCCGCGCACACTTGCGGCCTCCGCGAACCGGCGGGTGGATCCCCGGCCTCGCGCTGCAGTCCTCCGGCAGGCAGGTTAGGTGGGTCAGGCGGGTCAGGCGGGACAGGAGCGACAGAACCCCTGCTTGATCCTCCAGCCCGGGGTCTGCCTCTCTTGGTCATGGTGCTGAAAGGTAGCAGCACCACAGCAAATCCTCAGCAGCACAAACAGCAGGATCAGCAGCGATATCTTCCCCAGGAGGAATCAGCCTGCCTGCGGAAGCCCTCTCCCTGTCTCAGCAGCTCACCACCTCCTCCTAGGACACTCCTCTCCCAAAAGATTTGCTGCGGTGACAGAAGTTGATTTTGGTGCTTAATTTGGACACAGAACTCTCCGGAAATATATTTACCCGTATGAAAAATTCTGTAAGCCCCGGACCTTAAAAATTGGGCAAAATTTTTTTCTTCAAAAATCCCCAAATTTTGCTTAAAACTTTCAGTAAACCTTAAAAAAGATTTGCTGCGGTGACAGAAGTTGATTTTGGTGCTTAATATTGACACAGAACTATCCGGAATTATATTTACCTGTATGAAATATTGTGTAAGCCCCAGACCTTAAAAATCGGCCAAAAACTTTTTTCTTCAAAAATCCCCAAATTCTGCCTAAAACTTTCAGTAAACCTTAAAAAAGATTTGCTGCGGTGACAGAAGTTGATTTTGGTGCTTAATTTTGACACAGATCTCTCCACAAATATATTTACCCGTATGAAAAATTCTGTAAGCCCCGGACCTTAAAAATCGGGCAAAAATTTTTTTCTTCAAAAATCCCCAAATTCTGCTTAAAACTTTCAGTAAACCTTATAAAAGATTTGCTGTGGTGACAGAAGTTGATTTTGGTGCTTAATTTTGACACAGAACTCTCCGGAAATATATTTACCCGTATGAAAAATTCTGTAAGCCCCGAACCTTAAAAATCGGCCAAAAATTTTTTTCTTCAAAAATCCCCAAATTCTGCTTAAAACTTTCAGTAAACCTTAAAAAAGATTTGCTGCGGTGACAGAAGTTGATTTTGGTGCTTAATTTTGACACAAAACTCTCCGGAAATATATTTACCCGTATGAAAAATTCTGTAAGCCCCGGACCTTAAAAATTGGGCAAAAATTTTTTTCTTCAAAAATCCCAAAATTTTGCTTAAAACTTTCAGTAAACCTTAAAAAAGATTTGCTGCGGTGACAGAAGTTTATTTTGGTGCTTAATATTGACACAGAACTCTCCGGAAATATATTTACCCGTATGAAAAATTCTGTAAGCCCCGGACCTTAAAAATCGGGCAAAAATTTTTTTCTTCAAAAATCCCCAAATTCTGCTTAAAACTTTCAGTAAACCTTAAAAAAGATTTGCTGAGGTGACAGAAGTTGATTTTGGTACTTAATTTTGACACAGATCTCTCCGGAAATATATTTACCCGTATGAAAAATTCTGTAAGCCCCGGACCTTAAAAATCGGGCAAAAATTTTTTTCTTCAAAAATCCCAAAATTCTGCTTAAAACTTTCAGTAAACCTTAAAAAAGATTTGCTGCGGTGACAGAAGTTGATTTTGGTGCTTAATTATGACACAGATCTCTCCACAAATATATTTACCCGTATGAAAAATTCTGTAAGCCCCGGACCTTAAAAATCGGGCAAAAATTTTTTTCTTCAAAAATCCCCAAATTCTGCTTAAAACTTTCAGTAAACCTTAAAAAAGATTTGCTGCGGTGACAGAAGTTGATTTTGGTGCTTAATTTTGACACAGAACTCTCCGGAAATATATTTACCCGTATGAAAAATTCTGAAAGCCCCGGACCTTAAAAATCGGGCAAAAATTTTTTTCTTCAAAAATCTCCAAATTCTGCTTAAAACTTTCAGTAAACCTTAAAAAAGATTTGCTGCGGTGACAGAAGTTGATTTTGGTGCTTAATTTTGACACAGAACTCTCCGGAAATATATTTACCCGTATGAAAATTTCTGTAAGCCCTGGACCTTAAAAATCGGGCAAAAAAATTTTTCTTCAAAAATCCCCAAATTCTGCTTAAAACTTTCAGTAAACCTTAAAAAAGATTTGCTGCGGTGACAGAAGTTGATTTTGGTGCTTAATTTTGACACAGATCTCTCCACAAATATATTTACCCGTATGAAAAATTCTGTAAGCCCCGGACCTTAAAAATCGGGCAAAAATTTTTTTCTTCAAAAATCCCCAAATTCTGCTTAAAACTTTCAGTAAACCTTAAAAAAGATTTGCTGCGGTGACAGAAGTTGATTTTGGTGCTTAATTTTGACACAGAACTCTCCGGAAATATATTTACCCGTATGAAAAATTCTGAAAGCCCCGGACCTTAAAAATCGGGCAAAAATTTTTTTCTTCAAAAATCTCCAAATTCTGCTTAAAACTTTCAGTAAACCTTAAAAAAGATTTGCTGCGGTGACAGAAGTTGATTTTGGTGCTTAATTTTGACACAGAACTCTCCGGAAATATATTTACCCGTATGAAAATTTCTGTAAGCCCCGGACCTTAAAAATCGGGCAAAAAATTTTTTCTTCAAAAATCCCCAAATTCTGCTTAAAACTTTCAGTAAACCTTAAAAAAGATTTGCTGCGGTGACAGAAGTTGATTTTGGTGCTTAATATTGACACAGAACTCTCCGGAATTATATTTACCCGTATGAAATATTGTGTAAGCCCCAGACCTTAAAAATCGGCCAAAAACTTTTTTCTTCAAAAATCCCCAAATTCTGCCTAAAACTTTCAGTAAACCTTAAAAAAGATTTGCTGCGGTGACAGAAGTTGATTTTGGTGCTTAATTTTGACACAGAACTCTCCGGAAATATATTTACCCGTATGAAAATTTCTGTAAGCCCCGGATCTTAAAAATCGGGCAAAAAAATTTTTTTTCAAAAATCCCCAAATTCTGCTTAAAACTTTCAGTAAACCTTATAAAAGATTTGCTGTGGTGACAGAAGTTGATTTTGGTGCTTAATTTTGACACAGAACTCTCCGGAAATATATTTACCCGTATGAAAAATTCTGTAAGCCCCGAACCTTAAAAATCAGCCAAAAATTTTTTTCTTCAAAAATCCCCAAATTCTGCTTAAAACTTTCAGTAAACCTTAAAAAAGATTTGCTGCGGTGACAGAAGTTGATTTTGGTGCTTAATTTTGACACAGAACTCTCCGGAAATATATTTACCCGTATGAAAAATTCTGTAAGCCCCGGACCTTAAAAATTGGGCAAAAATTTTTTTCTTCAAAAATCCCAAAATTTTGCTTAAAACTTTCAGTAAACCTTAAAAAAGATTTGCTGCGGTGACAGAAGTTGATTTTGGTGCTTAATATTGACACAGAACTCTCCGGAAATATATTTACCCGTATGAAAAATTCTGTAAGCCCCGGACCTTAAAAATCGGGCAAAAATTTTTTTCTTCAAAAATCCCCAAATTCTGCTTAAAACTTTCAGTAAACCTTAAAAAAGATTTGCTGAGGTGACAGAAGTTGATTTTGGTACTTAATTTTGACACAGATCTCTCCGGAAATATATTTACCCGTATGAAAAATTCTGTAAGCCCCGGACCTTAAAAATCGGGCAAAAATTTTTTTCTTCAAAAATCCCAAAATTCTGCTTAAAACTTTCAGTAAACCTTAAAAAAGATTTGCTGCAGTGACAGAAGTTGATTTTGGTGCTTAATTATGACACAGATCTCTCCACAAATATATTTACCCGTATGAAAAATTCTGTAAGCCCCGGACCTTAAAAATCGGGCAAAAATTTTTTTCTTCAAAAATCCCCAAATTCTGCTTAAAACTTTCAGTAAACCTTAAAAAAGATTTGCTGCGGTGACAGAAGTTGATTTTGGTGCTTAATTTTGACACAGAACTCTCCGGAAATATATTTACCCGTATGAAAAATTCTGAAAGCCCCGGACCTTAAAAATCGGGCAAAAATTTTTTTCTTCAAAAATCTCCAAATTCTGCTTAAAACTTTCAGTAAACCTTAAAAAAGATTTGCTGCGGTGACAGAAGTTGATTTTGGTGCTTAATTTTGACACAGAACTCTCCGGAAATATATTTACCCGTATGAAAATTTCTGTAAGCCCTGGACCTTAAAAATCGGGCAAAAAAATTTTTCTTCAAAAATCCCCAAATTCTGCTTAAAACTTTCAGTAAACCTTAAAAAAGATTTGCTGCGGTGACAGAAGTTGATTTTGGTGCTTAATTTTGACACAGATCTCTCCACAAATATATTTACCCGTATGAAAAATTCTGTAAGCCCCGGACCTTAAAAATCGGGCAAAAATTTTTTTCTTCAAAAATCCCCAAATTCTGCTTAAAACTTTCAGTAAACCTTAAAAAAGATTTGCTGCGGTGACAGAAGTTGATTTTGGTGCTTAATTTTGACACAGAACTCTCCGGAAATATATTTACCCGTATGAAAAATTCTGAAAGCCCCGGACCTTAAAAATCGGGCAAAAATTTTTTTCTTCAAAAATCTCCAAATTCTGCTTAAAACTTTCAGTAAACCTTAAAAAAGATTTGCTGCGGTGACAGAAGTTGATTTTGGTGCTTAATTTTGACACAGAACTCTCCGGAAATATATTTACCCGTATGAAAATTTCTGTAAGCCCCGGACCTTAAAAATCGGGCAAAAAATTTTTTCTTCAAAAATCCCCAAATTCTGCTTAAAACTTTCAGTAAACCTTAAAAAACATTTGCTGCGGTGACAGAAGTTGATTTTGGTGCTTAATTTTGACACAGAACTCTCCGGAAATATATTTACCCGTATGAAAAATTCTGTAAGCCCTGGACCTTAAAAATCGGGCAAAAATTTTTTTCTTCAAAAATCCCCAAATTTTGCTTAAAACTTTCAGTAAACCTTAAAAAAGATTTGCTGAGGTGACAGAAGTTGATTTTGGTGCTTAATATTGACACAGATCTCTCCGGAAATATATTTACCCGTATGAAAATTTCTGTAAGCCCCGGAACTTAAAAATCGGCCAAAAAATTTTATCTTCAAAAATCCCCAAATTCTGCTTAAAACTTTCAGTAAACCTTAAAAAAGATTTGCTGCGGTGACGGAAGTTGATTTTGGTGCTTAATTTTGACACAGAACTCTCCGGAAATATATTTACTCGTATGAAAAATTCTGTAAGCCCCGAACCTTAAAAATCGGCCAAAAATTTTTTTCTTCAAAAATCCCCAAATTCTGCTTAAAACTTTCAGTAAACCTTAAAAAAGATTTGCTGCGGTGACAGAAGTTGATTTTGGTGCTTAATTTTGACACAGAACTCTCCGGAAATATATTTACCCGTATGAAAAATTCTGTAAGCCCCGGACCTTAAAAATTGGGCAAAAATTTTTTTCTTCAAAAATCCCAAAATTTTGCTTAAAACTTTCAGTAAACCTTAAAAAAGATTTGCTGCGGTGACAGAAGTTGATTTTGGTGCTTAATATTGACACAGAACTCTCCGGAAATATATTTACCCGTATGAAAAATTCTGTAAGCCCCGGACCTTAAAAATCGGGCAAAAATTTTTTTCTTCAAAAATCCCCAAATTCTGCTTAAAACTTTCAGTAAACCTTAAAAAAGATTTGCTGAGGTGACAGAAGTTGATTTTGGTACTTAATTTTGACACAGATCTCTCCGGAAATATATTTACCCGTATGAAAAATTCTGTAAGCCCCGGACCTTAAAAATCGGGCAAAAATTTTTTTCTTCAAAAATCCCAAAATTCTGCTTAAAACTTTCAGTAAACCTTAAAAAAGATTTGCTGCGGTGACAGAAGTTGATTTTGGTGCTTAATTTTGACACAGATCTCTCCACAAATATATTTACCCGTATGAAAAATTCTGTAAGCCCCGGACCTTAAAAATCGGGCAAAAATTTTTTTCTTCAAAAATCCCCAAATTCTGCTTAAAACTTTCAGTAAACCTTAAAAAAGATTTGCTGCGGTGACAGAAGTTGATTTTGGTGCTTAATTTTGACACAGAACTCTCCGGAAATATATTTACCCGTATGAAAAATTCTGAAAGCCCCGGACCTTAAAAATCGGGCAAAAATTTTTTTCTTCAAAAATCTCCAAATTCTGCTTAAAACTTTCAGTAAACCTTAAAAAAGATTTGCTGCGGTGACAAAAGTTGATTTTGGTGCTTAATTTTGACACAGAACTCTCCGGAAATATATTTACCCGTATGAAAATTTCTGTAAGCACCGGACCTTAAAAATCGGGCAAAAAAATTTTTCTTCAAAAATCCCCAAATTCTGCTTAAAACTTTCAGTAAACCTTAAAAAAGATTTGCTGCGGTGACAGAAGTTGATTTTGGTGCTTAATTTTGACACAGATCTCTCCACAAATATATTTACCCGTATGAAAAATTCTGTAAGCCCCGGACCTTAAAAATCGGGCAAAAATTTTTTTCTTCAAATATCCCCAAAATTCTGCTTAAAACTTTCAGTAAACCTTAAAAAAGATTTGCTGCGGTGACAGAAGTTGATTTTGGTGCTTAATTTTGACACAGAACTCTCCGGAAATATATTTACCCGTATGAAAAATTCTGAAAGCCCCGGACCTTAAAAATCGGGCAAAAATTTTTTTCTTCAAAAATCTCCAAATTCTGCTTAAAACTTTCAGTAAACCTTAAAAAAGATTTGCTGCGGTGACAGAAGTTGATTTTGGTGCTTAATTTTGACACAGAACTCTCCGGAAATATATTTACCCGTATGAAAATTTCTGTAAGCCCCGGACCTTAAAAATCGGGCAAAAATTTTTTTCTTCAAAAATCCCCAAATTCTGCTTAAAACTTTCAGTAAACCTTAAAAAACATTTGCTGCGGTGACAGAAGTTGATTTTGGTGCTTAATTTTGACACAGAACTCTCCGGAAATATATTTACCCGTATGAAAATTTCTGTAAGCCCCGGACCTTAAAAATCGGGCAAAAAAATTTTTCTTCAAAAATCCCCAAATTCTGCTTAAAACTTTCAGTAAACCTTAAAAAAGATTTGCTGCGGTGACAGAAGTTGATTTTGGTGCTTAATTTTGACACAGAAGTCTCCGGAAATATATTTACCCGTATGAAAAATTCTGTAAGCCCCGAACCTTAAAAATCTGCCAAAAAATTTTTTCTTCAAAAATCCCCAAATTCTGCTTAAAACTTTCAGTAAACCTTAAAAAACATTTGCTGCGGTGACAGAAGTTGATTTTGGTGCTTAATTTTGACACAGAACTCTCCGGAAATATATTTAACCGTATGAAAAATTCTGTAAGCCCTGGACCTTAAAAATTGGGCAAAAATTTTTTTCTTCAAAAATCCCCAAATTTTGCTTAAAACTTTCAGTAAACCTTAAAAAAGATTTGCTGCGGTGACAGAAGTTGATTTTGGTGCTTAATATTGACACAGAACTCTCCGGAAATATATTTACCCGTATGAAAAATTCTGTAAGCCCCGGACCTTAAAAATCGGGCAAAAATTTTATCTTCAAAAATCCCCAAATTCTGCTTAAAACTTTCAGTAAACCTTAAAAAAGATTTGCTGCGGTGACGGAAGTTGATTTTGGTGCTTAATTTTGACACAGAACTCTCCGGAAATATATTTACTCGTATGAAAAATTCTGTAAGCCCCGGACCTTAAAAATCGGGCAAAAATTTTTTTCTTCAAAAATCTCCAAATTCTGCTTAAAACTTTCAGTAAACCTTAAAAAAGATTTGCTGCGGTGACAGAAGTTGATTTTGGTGCTTAATTTTGACACAGAACTCTCCGGAAATAAATTTACCCGTATGAAAATTTCTGTAAGCCCCGGACCTTAAAAATCGGGCAAAAAAATTTTTCTTCAAAAATCCCCAAATTCTGCTTAAAACTTTCAGTAAACCTTAAAAAAGATTTGCTGCGGTGACAGAAGTTGATTTTGGTGCTTAATTTTGACACAGAACTCTCCGGAAATATATTTACCCGTATGAAAAATTCTGTAAGCCCCGAACCTTAAAAATCTGCCAAAAATTTTTTTCTTCAAAAATCCCCAAATTCTGCTTAAAACTTTCAGTAAACCTTAAAAAACATTTGCTGCGGTGACAGAAGTTGATTTTGGTGCTTAATTTTGACACAGAACTCTCCGGAAATATATTTAACCGTATGAAAAATTCTGTAAGCCCTGGACCTTAAAAATTGGGCAAAAATTTTTTTCTTCAAAAATCCCCAAATTTTGCTTAAAACTTTCAGTAAACCTTAAAAAAAATTTGCTGCGGTGACAGAAGTTGATTTTGGTGCTTAATATTGACACAGAACTCTCCGGAAATATATTTACCCGTATGAAAAATTCTGTAAGCCCCGGACCTTAAAAATCGGGCAAAATTTTTTTTCTTCAAAATTCTCCAAATTCTGCTTGAAACTTTCAGTAAACCTTAAAAAAGATTTGCTGAGGTGACAGAAGTTGATTTTGGTACTTAATTTTGACACAGATCTCTCCGGAAATATATTTACCCGTATGAAAATTTCTGTAAGCCCCGGAATTTAAAAATCGGCCAAAAAATTTTATCTTCAAAAATCCCCAAATTCTGCTTAAAACTTTCAGTAAACCTTAAAAAAGATTTGCTGCGGTGACGGAAGTTGATTTTGGTGCTTAATTTTGACACAGAACTCTCCGGAAATATATTTACTCGTATGAAAAATTCTGTAAGCCCCGGACCTTAAAAATCCGGCAAAAATTTTTTTCTTCAAAAATCTCCAAATTCTGCTTAAAACTTTCAGTAAACCTTAAAAAAGATTTGCTGCGGTGACAGAAGTTGATTTTGGTGCTTAATTTTGACACAGAACTCTCCGGAAATATATTTACCCGTATGAAAATTTCTGTAAGCCCCGGACCTTAAAAATCGGGCAAAAAAAATTTTCTTCAAAAATCACCAAATTCTGCTTAAAACTTTCAGTAAACCTTAAAAAAGATTTGCTGCGGTGACAGAAGTTGATTTTGGTGCTTAATTTTGACACAGAACTCTCCGGAAATATATTTACCCGTATGAAAAATTCTGTAAGCCCCGAACCTTAAAAATCTGCCAAAAAATTTTTTCTTCAAAAATCCCCAAATTCTGCTTAAAACTTTCAGTAAACCTTAAAAAAGATTTGCTGCGGTGACAGAAGTTGATTTTGGTGCTTAATTTTGACACAGAACTCTCCGGAAATATATTTAACTGTATGAAAAATTCTGTAAGCCCTGGACCTTAAAAATTGGGCAAAAATTTTTTTCTTCAAAAATCCCCAAATTTTGCTTAAAACTTTCAGTAAACCTTAAAAAAGATTTGCTGCGGTGACAGAAGTTGATTTTGGTGCTTAATATTGACACAGAACTCTCCGGAAATATATTTACCCGTATGAAAAATTCTGTAAGCCCCGGACCTTAAAAATCGGGCAAAAATTTTTTTCTTCAAAAATCCCCAAATTCTGCTTGAAACTTTCAGTAGACCTTAAAAAAGATTTGCTGAGGTGACAGAAGTTGATTTTGGTACTTAATTTTGACACAGATCTCTCCGGAAATATATTTACCCGTATGAAAATTTCTGTAAGCCCCGGAATTTAAAAATCGGCCAAAAAATTTTATCTTCAAAAATCCCCAAATTCTGCTTAAAACTTTCAGTAAACCTTAAAAAAGATTTGCTGCGGTGACGGAAGTTGATTTTGGTGCTTAATTTTGACACAGAACTCTCCGGAAATATATTTACTCGTATGAAAAATTCTGTAAGCCCCGGACCTTAAAAATCGGGCAAAAATTTTTTTCTTCAAAAATCTCCAAATTCTGCTTAAAACTTTCAGTAAACCTTAAAAAAGATTTGCTGCGGTGACAGAAGTTGATTTTGGTGCTTAATTTTGACACAGAACTCTCCGGAAATATATTTACCCGTATGAAAATTTCTGTAAGCCCCGGATCTTAAAAATCGGGCAAAAAAATTTTTCTTCAAAAATCCCCAAATTCTGCTTAAAACTTTCAGTAAACCTTATAAAAGATTTGCTGCGGTGACAGAAGTTGATTTTGGTGCTTAATTTTGACACAGAACTCTCCGGAAATATATTTACCCGTATGAAAAATTCTGTAAGCCCCGAACCTTAAAAATCGGCCAAAAATTTTTTCTTCAAAAATCCCCAAATTCTGCTTAAAACTTTCAGTAAACCTTAAAAAACATTTGCTGCGGTGACAGAATATGCTTCTTTATTTTAACTTGCAACAAAGATATATATATACAATAATTACATATATAAAAAATAAATAAATAAATAGATAAAATATATATATACACAAAATCAAATATCAACATAACGATACACAATATTACTCCATATTATGCCTTATAACCAAAAGAAAACTTTACCAATCCTAATAATAAACAACTTATCTCCTATGAGAAAAAGTAAGCAAGGATTTTAGAACAACAACTACCTTAACCACTATCTATTTATATATATATATATATATATATATATATATTTTTTTTTTTATATATTATACATGTATATATACACAGCAAACCATAAAACAATACAAAAACTTTAACTACTATCTATCTTATCTAATCCTACCCATCACCAATACACACCACCTCAGGTAGATGTATGTAAAACCTTTTCAACAAAAACCAAAAAATAGAATAAAAAATCTACAGGGAGTGAAAGGACAGAAAAGAAACCCAGCTGAACAAGAAGAAACTTTCAACCACCCACTCAAGGGGGTTTCAAACGGCCCCACCACTGTGACCATCTGACAGCATCCAGTCTCCCCTTATCCAGATCCATCATCTTTTTCACCTCTTGCATAATCATACCTACCACCACATCACAGGGGAGGACCTTCCTTCGAATAGATACCTGGCACCGTGCATTCCACGTGTGATACCTAACAGCTAAACTAACTAAAAAAATTGTGGTCAAATTAAAGTCACCGTATCTTCTGACTACCCCATAAGCCCACTCAGGGTAACTAAGACCCGAAAGGCACGGGATACCAATGGCCTTTGAAACCTCCTCATAAACCTTTACATTAAAAGGACACTCAAGCAGGAAGTGGTCCATCGTCTCCTCCACCCCTGGACATTCCTCCCGTGGGCAGCCACGTTCACTGGCACTTCGCCACCTGAGGTTCCCTCCAACATAAAGCCTCCCATGAAAAGTGAGCCAGGCAATATCTTTGAACTTGGGCGGTAACCTTTGTGAATTTAACAAAACCAATCCAGCCGAAGCGACATTACCTGGACAGTCCCTCAGTGACAGCGGAACATGAAAGTGGGTGTGCAAAATTCTTCTCTCCAACTCCCTCCTAGAGAAGTTTTTGACTTCACCCACTCCCACGTCATATCGCTTTATCACCTTCAAGCTCTGGATGACGTAGATCGGGAGGTAACCATGACGAATCCGGAAACTTCTCACTTGGCCTCCATCTATCCAGAATCTGAGGAAGGGAAACACCCATGGTCTAAATCCCTCTACCCACCGAGGAGGAGTGTCTAAAAACATGCTCCCAATGTTAAGCTTTAAAAAAGCTGTAACAAAAAAGATCACTGGGTTTACCATGTTCAAACCCCCATCTTTCCTCGGTCTGTAGGTGATACCCCTCTTCACTATATTGATCCTGTTCTTCCACAACAAGAGGAAGAACAAGGAATTCAATCTGGACCACAAAGATTGTGGCAAAAAGCACACGTAACTGACATACAAAAAAATCGGGATCAGGTAAGTTTTGCACAAGTCAACCCTTTCCCTCAAAGACAATTTCCATCTTTTCCAACTCTCTACCTTCTTGGTAGCATCTTCCAGCTTGTTAACCCAATTTAGGGAGGCATAATCTCCATGATCAAATTTGATACCAAGAATTTTAATCTGATCGTTGACCTGAGGGAAGCTGTCCGGAAGAGGAAAAGGCTCCCCCTCCTCCCCCATCCAGAAAACATCACACTTTTCTCGGTTTACTCTGGAGCACGAAGCCTCAGAGTACTCGCAAATGAGGTGTTCTATGCCACGGGCCTCTGCCTGCGAGGACAGAACCACCGTGACATCATCTGCGTAAGCCACCACCCTCAATGCAAACTCCGGACACAGCTGCACCCCCCCTACAGTCCCACACTCTACCCTCCTAACGAAGGGATCGATTGCAAAGACATACAGGAGGGGGCTCAGGGGACACCCCTGACGAACACCCGAGCCTACACCAAAGGTAGGGCCCACCCAACCGTTTACCAGTGGAAAGCTTTCAGCCATACGATAGATCGTCTGTAACCAATTAACCACCCTCTCTGGAAGACCATACCATCTCAGTAGAGCCCAAAGGTACTCATGATTCACTCGGTCAAAAGCTTTAGACTGATCCAATGCCAGTAAGTACTTTCCCCACTTCTCAGCCCTGCACCGCTCAATGGCCTCCCGGACACCAAGGACAGCACTAAAAGTGCTACGACCCTTCACCGTACAGTGCTGAGAAGGAGAAAGCAACAGCTCAGAAAACTCTGAAAGCCTGTTAAACAGTACCTTTGCCAAAATCTTCCTGTCTGTATTGAGAAGGGCTATGGGGCGCCAGTTCTCAATACGAGACGAGTCCTTCCCTTTGGACAGCAAAATAAGCGCAGATAACCTCATGGAAGGAGGGAGGACTCCCTCATCCAGGCTCTCATTAAAAACTTCCACAAGGCGGGGAATCAGGAGGTCAGCAAAGGTCTTATAAAATTCAGATGTTAAACCATCTGGTCCTGGTGATTTCTTGGGGTTTAAACCCATTATCGCCTTCCTAACTTCCTCTGCGGTTATATCACTTGCCAAGGAGTCAAGAGAGGCACCCTGAGAACTCAGACCAGGGGTTCCCCTCAGAAATTCCTCCATCCTCTCCCTGATGAGTGGCTGCTCAGACAGAAGATCAGAATAGTAGGACACAATAACATCCAGAATGCCTTCCTTGTCAGTACGAAGAACACCCTGTCCGTCCACCAGTCCTCTGACATGTTTGGCGTCGACTGACCTCCTACAGCTCTGGTAGGGATCAGGCGAGTGGTACATACCATAATCCCTTTCCAAAACCAAGGATGCCAATCGGTTATATTGGAACTCTTTCATCTGAGCCTTCACTCGGGAGATTTCCCCATCATCTCCCTCCTCAGAGATCAGGAAATCCAATTTCCTTCTCAGATTACGGTAGATATTTTGCTTTATCAAGTTTTTCCTAGCTATAAGGCCACGGAAAAATTTGCAGGTTCTCTTTTTAATCACCTCCCACCACTCAGACCTACTCCAACCAGCCTCCAGAAGTGTCTCCTGAGATTGAAAGAAGACCCTGAAGGACTGCCTAACTCTCTCTTCTTCCAGGAGTTCAGAGTTCAAACGCCACAGACCCCGCCCCTTCTGAGGGGTTTCTGAAGCATTCAAAGTTACTGAGAGCAAACCGTGATCGGAAAATTCCACCAACCTCACCCCAAGGGATGAAGTCTTGGAAGTCTCCTTAACAAAAAACCTATCTATCCTAGACCTACGACTACCACTAAAGTAGGTGAAACCCGTGAGGTCTGGGGAGTGACGAATATGCACATCCACCAAACCAGCCTGTCTAACCATGCTAACTAAAAAATTGGAATCATAGCCCAGGGGTCTCCTTGAGCCTCCCCTGTCTTTTGGCCTAACAACGGTATTAAAATCACCACCAAAGACGACCTGCTGGGCTGTAAAAAGAAAAGGTTTTATCTCCATAAAGAGACTTTTCCTATCACCTGGTGTCTGTGGCCCATACACATTAATTAATCTCACATCTTGTCCCTTTATGTTGACATCCAAAATCATACATCTACCTGCTTGCAATTCAATAACCTTGTGCACAGTTACCATATCAGAAAAAAGGACTGCCACCCCACCGTATGGCTCGGCCGCAAGAGACCAGTAAGAAGGACCCCTCCTCCACTCCTGCTTCGCCTTGTGGAGGATATCCAATTTACTAATCCTAGTCTCTTGCAAAAATAAAACATCAACATCAATCGTATTGAAAAAATCAAAGGCCATCATACGAGCACATTCGGACAACACGGAAGCCACATTAATCGTGGCACATCGTATAGGATGAGGATCCATGTTTCTAGGTTATGGAATATTACAAGACCTTGCTTACTTTTACATACCATCACCAAAAAACAAGTCTTAACACTGCACGCCAGCCCCCTGCGGGCCAGCCACACCACCGCTTGTGGCATCCCCACCCCCCTCCCTTCCACCCCCAGAGGGTACACCACCCTCCTCAGGGATCCCAGGGTCAGGGGCCTTGGCCACAAACTTTATGACCTGGCAGTGTACCCCACCACCAGTGCCACTTGGCCCGACCCCCGAGCTCTGGGATGACTCCACATCAGTCTCTTTGACTACCTCCTGCTGAACCGCCACTGTCTCCTCCATTGCCACCACCTCCTCCTTTCTCCTTTCCACCACCCTTCTTTCCATCGGGGCCAGAGTTTCCTTATTTACCACCTCTTCCCCCACCTCCGGGATTGACTCCCTTCTTTTTTTCCCGTCCCGGTGCCTCTCACTTTCTTTAAAAGACCTCTTTGTTTTTCTTTTGTTTTTTTTTGACACCAGATAACACTCTCCATCTTTCCTTATGATTTCCTCCTCATCAGAGGAGAAAACATCAAATTTATTTGATAACACCACTTGTGTTTCTGCATCTTTCTCTTTTATCCCCTTCCCTCCCCGCCTAACCTCCTGAAATGTCTCCTCCATTACCTCCTCCCTACTTTCAACATTTACCACCTCATCCTGCTCTATACCCTCTTCTTCTACCTCATTCACCACCTCACTCACCACCACACTACTACCCACCACCTGTTCTAATACCACATTGTGACTGGCTTTCGGACATCTGCTATAAGGGTGCCCCTCCACCCCACACAAATTGCACCTGACAGTGTGACAATCTCTAGACCAGTGACCCACACCCCCACACAAAGAACACTTCACCACAGTGCACTCGGAACTAACGTGACGGTGATCACCACACTTAAAACATGTCCTCGGCTGCCCAGGATAAAAACACTGAACCCTGTCCCTACCTATATAGGCAGCCGAGGGCACATGCACACACCCCCTTTCAGAATACCTCAACCTAATTCCTACTTCCCATGCCCCTCCCCACACACCCAACACATAACCAGCCTTTGTTACCCCCGATTCAAGATCACAAAATCTCTTAAGCCAAAAGGCAATATCCTCTGGAGGTAATGATTCATTTCTGACTAGGATCGTAGCTTTGACCCTGTCCTGCCTGGTGACCAGGTTAACCACATACTTCTCAAATGGGTCCTTGGATCTGCACGCCTGCCACTTCACCCAGAAAACCTGCAGACCCTGGTACGATACAAAGCTCAAGTCATACTCCAGGGTCCGCACTGGGTGAATACAGGCGTACAGATCTGCCGCACCGAACCCCAGGCTGAACACCATTTTAAGGAAAGCCTCTCTACTTGGGGCTTCCCCTGGAGCAATCCACTTAAATTGAACAAGGTTCCTTCTTTTGCCAACACCTCCAGGCGTAGGTGCAGCATATGACACATTATTTGCTCTTTGTCTAGTAACCACACTGGCATAAGACAGAACACCCGGAGCTGATTTAGACTGCCTCTCACCTCTCGAGACCATGTCTTTTTCTATTGCAGCGGCAGCCACTCTAGCCCTTTCAGGGACTAGCATTTTATCACCATATATAGTTTCAATCACCTTTCTTTGTTCAGCCGAAAGAGTCTCTTTATTCAGTATCGGCATTCCCTGTGCCAATATTGGATGGCTGACTGATACAGATGACACCCCTGGCACTTCATCAGGAGCCTTATCCTGATGGGATTCCCCCTCCATGCCAGCTTCTACCAATACTGCTGCCTGAATCAGCTCAGAATCCATGGCCTCAGTGCAATCAGGGATAGTAGCTGCCAGTTCCCCCACAGGTACTGTTGCTCCGCCTATAGGGACCAGGGGGACCAGGGTAACAATTTGGGCACCCCCACTCCCAATCCCCCCAGTCTCCTTTGCATCATCGCTTACCTTATCAACTGGCTCCCCCTGCACTCTCCGACCAGCATCCTCGGACGGCTGAGCCTCCACAGCAGCTGAAGACGGAACCTCCTCCTGTTCTGACTTAACCACCTCCATGTCACTCATAGAGGTAGATTCCGATTTGATCATCTTTTTTTTTATTTTCTTTAAATATTCCAAGCGGTCCTTAGCATTTCCCAAAGAAACGGACAAAGCTGTAATTTCCTCCTTAAAAGACCATTTGTCCCAGGTAGCGCTAACATTTCTTTTTCTCTTTTTTTCGCTTAGCTTGTTGCTCAGCTTCCTAATCTCTTTTTGAAGCTGATCCATGCTCAAAGCAGCATACACGTCATCTTCTTCATCCGCAGACACTTGGTCCTCCTCCACCGTCTTCTCCCCTTTTGCGGCACCCCCCGCTTCACTGCCAGTGGGGGCCACCATCTCCCCCTGAGTTGCCTCACTCAGGGGTCCCTCCACTGACAGTTTGGGGAGCACCGCTGGGCTAGGGGTCACCATAACTGCACCTCCAGCACTGATCACCAGATTGCTGCTTTCTGTCATCTCCATGTCCTCCGATTCACTGCCAGTGAGGGTCTCCATACCCCCCCGAGTTGCCTCACTCGGGGGTCCCTCTACTGACAGTTTGGAGGCAGAGTCTGCAGCCACTATAACCACCTCCGCTGCACCGCTAGCGGGGGCCGCCATTACCCCCCGAGTTGCGTCACTCGGGGGTCCCGCCGCCAGCGGTTTGGAGACTGGCACTCTGCTGAACTCCACTGGACCCCCCGCTCTCCGAACTGAAAGTCCAGGGGGGTCCAGGACACCTCCTCCGCCCGCCGCCGGGTCCACCAGCACAGCAGCCGCCTTCCGACTCCCCGGCACATCCGCCGCTGATACAGGGAGTCCTCCGCTTGCCGCCGCTGTCCGCTCCATCAGCTCCGGCTGCTTCGGCTGCTCCGTCAGACTCCGTCTCCCGGGCAGGCGCGCCAAAGGGACAGGGGGGTCCGGAGCTCCAGCCGCGCACACTTGCGGCCTCCGCGAACCGGCGGGTGGATCCCCGGCCTCGCGCTGCAGTCCTCCGGCAGGCAGGTTAGGCGGGTCAGGCGGGTCAGGCGGGACAGGAGCGACAGAACCCCTGCTTGATCCTCCAGCCCGGGGTCTGCCTCTCTTAGTCATGGTGCTGAAAGGCAGCAGCACCACAGCAAATCCTCAGCACCACAAACAGCAGGATCAGCAGCGATATCTTCCCCAGGAGGAATCAGCCTGCCTGGGGAAGCCCTCTCCCTGTCTCAGCAGCTCACCACCTCCTCCTAGGAAACTCCTCTCCCAAATGGTATGCTACAGAGACAGAAGTTGATTTTGGTGCTTAATTTTCACACAGAACTCTCCGGAAATATATTTACCCGTATGAAAAATTCTGTAAGCCCCGGACCTTAAAAATCGGGCAAAAATTTTTTTCTTCAAAAATCCCCAAATTTTGCTTAAAACTTTCAGTAAACCTTAAAAAAGATTTCCTGCGGTGACAGAAGTTGATTTTGGTGCTTAATTTTGACACAGAACTCTCCGGAAATATATTTACCCGTATGAAAAATTCTGAAAGCCCCGGACCTTAAAAATCGGGCAAAAATTTTTTTCTTCAAAAATCTCCAAATTCTGCTTAAAACTTTCAGTAAACCTTAAAAAAGATTTGCTGCGGTGACAGAAGTTGATTTTGGTGCTTAATTTTGACACAGAACTCTCCGGAATTATATTTACCCGTATGAAAATTTCTGTAAGCCCCGGACCTTAAAAATCGGGCAAAAATTTTTTTCTTCAAAAATCCCCAAATTCTGCTTAAAACTTTCAGTAAACCTTAAAAAACATTTGCTGCGGTGACAGAAGTTGATTTTGGTGCTTAATTTTGACACAGAACTCTCCGGAAATATATTTACTCGTATGAAAAATTCTGTAAGCCCCGGACCTTAAAAATCGGGCAAAAATTTTTTTCTTCAAAAATCTCCAAATTCTGCTTAAAACTTTCAGTAAACCTTAAAAAAGATTTGCTGCGGTGACAGAAGTTGATTTTGGTGCTTAATTTTGACACAGAACTCTCCGGAAATATATTTACCCGTATGAAAATTTCTGTAAGCCCCGGACCTTAAAAATCGGGCAAAAAAATTTTTCTTCAAAAATCCCCAAATTCTGCTTAAAACTTTCAGTAAACCTTAAAAAAGATTTGCTGCGGTGACAGAAGTTGATTTTGGTGCTTAATTTTGACACAGAACTCTCCTGAAATATATTTACCCGTATGAAAAATTCTGTAAGCCCCGAACCTTAAAAATCTGCCAAAAAATTTTTTCTTCAAAAATCCCCAAATTCTGCTTAAAACTTTCAGTAAACCTTAAAAAACATTTGCTGCGGTGACAGAAGTTGATTTTGGTGCTTAATTTTGACACAGAACTCTCCGGAAATATATTTAACCGTATGAAAAATTCTGTAAGCCCTGGACCTTAAAAATTGGGCAAAAATATTTTTCTTCAAAAATCCCCAAATTTTGCTTAAAACTTTCAGTAAACCTTAAAAAAGATTTGCTGCGGTGACAGAAGTTGATTTTGGTGCTTAATATTGACACAGAACTCTCCGGAAATATATTCACCCGTATGAAAAATTCTGTAAGCCCCGGACCTTAAAAATCGGGCAAAAATTTTATCTTCAAAAATCCCCAAATTCTGCTTAAAACTTTCAGTAAACCTTAAAAAAGATTTGCTGCGGTGACGGAAGTTGATTTTGGTGCTTAATTTTGACACAGAACTCTCCGGAAATATATTTACTCGTATGAAAAATTCTGTAAGCCCCGGACCTTAAAAATCGGGCAAAAATTTTTTTCTTCAAAAATCTCCAAATTCTGCTTAAAACTTTCAGTAAACCTTAAAAAAGATTTGCTGCGGTGACAGAAGTTGATTTTGGTGCTTAATTTTGACACAGAACTCTCCGGAAATAAATTTACCCGTATGAAAATTTCTGTAAGCCCCGGACCTTAAAAATCGGGCAAAAAAATTTTTCTTCAAAAATCCCCAAATTCTGCTTAAAACTTTCAGTAAACCTTAAAAAAGATTTGCTGCGGTGACAGAAGTTGATTTTGGTGCTTAATTTTGACACAGAACTCTCCGGAAATATATTTACCCGTATGAAAAATTCTGTAAGCCCCGAACCTTAAAAATCTGCCAAAAAATTTTTTCTTCAAAAATCCCCAAATTCTGCTTAAAACTTTCAGTAAACCTTAAAAAAGATTTGCTGCGGTGACAGAAGTTGATTTTGGTGCTTAATTTTGACACAGAACTCTCCGGAAATATATTTAACCGTATGAAAAATTCTGTAAGCCCTGGACCTTAAAAATTGGGCAAAAATTTTTTTCTTCAAAAATCCCCAAATTTTGCTTAAAACTTTCAGTAAACCTTAAAAAAGATTTGCTGCGGTGACAGAAGTTGATTTTGGTGCTTAATATTGACACAGAACTCTCCGGAAATATATTTACCCGTATGAAAAATTCTGTAAGCCCCGGACCTTATAAATCGGGCAAAAATTTTTTTCTTCAAAAATCCCCAAATTCTGCTTGAAACTTTCAGTAAACCTTAAAAAAGATTTGCTGAGGTGACAGAAGTTGATTTTGGTACTTAATTTTGACACAGATCTCTCCGGAAATATATTTACCCGTATGAAAATTTCTGTAAGCCCCGGAATTTAAAAATCGGCCAAAAAATTTTATCTTCAAAAATCCCCAAATTCTGCTTAAAACTTTCAGTAAACCTTAAAAAAGATTTGCTGCGGTGACGGAAGTTGATTTTGGTGCTTAATTTTGACACAGAACTCTCCGGAAATATATTTACTCGTATGAAAAATTCTGTAAGCCCCGGACCTTAAAAATCGGGCAAAAATTTTTTTCTTCAAAAATCTCCAAATTCTGCTTAAAACTTTCAGTAAACCTTAAAAAAGATTTGCTGCGTTGACAGAAGTTGATTTTGGTGCTTAATTTTGACACAGAACTCTCCGGAAATATATTTACCCGTATGAAAATTTCTGTAAGCCCCGGACCTTAAAAATCGGGCAAAAAAATTTTTCTTCAAAAATCCCCAAATTCTGCTTAAAACTTTCAGTAAACCTTAAAAAAGATTTGCTGCGGTGACAGAAGTTGATTTTGGTGCTTAATTTTGACACAGAACTCTCCGGAAATATATTTACCCGTATGAAAAATTCTGTAAGCCCCGAACCTTAAAAATCTGCCAAAAAATTTTTTCTTCAAAAATCCCCAAATTCTGCTTAAAACTTTCAGTAAACCTTAAAAAACATTTGCTGCGGTGACAGAAGTTGATTTTGGTGCTTAATTTTGACACAGAACTCTCCGGAAATATATTTAACCGTATGAAAAATTCTGTAAGCCCTGGACCTTAAAAATTGGGCAAAAATTTTTTTCTTCAAAAATCCCCAAATTTTGCTTAAAACTTTCAGTAAACCTTAAAAAAGATTTGCTGCGGTGACAGAAGTTGATTTTGGTGCTTAATATTGACACAGAACTCTCCGGAAATATATTTACCCGTATGAAAAATTCTGTAAGCCCCGGACCTTAAAAATCGGGCAAAAAATTTTTTCTTCAAAAATCCCCAAATTCTGCTTGAAACTTTCAGTAGACCTTAAAAAAGATTTGCTGAGGTGACAGAAGTTGATTTTGGTACTTAATTTTGACACAGATCTCTCCGGAAATATATTTACCCGTATGAAAATTTCTGTAAGCCCCTGAATTTAAAAATCGGCCAAAAAATTTTATCTTCAAAAATCCCCAAATTCTGCTTAAAACTTTCAGTAAACCTTAAAAAAGATTTGCTGCGGTGACGGAAGTTGATTTTGGTGCTTAATTTTGACACAGAACTCTCCGGAAATATATTTACTCGTATGAAAAATTCTGTAAGCCCCGGACCTTAAAAATCGGGCAAAAATTTTTTTCTTCAAAAATCTCCAAATTCTGCTTAAAACTTTCAGTAAACCTTAAAAAAGATTTGCTGCGGTGACAGAAGTTGATTTTGGTGCTTAATTTTGACACAGAACTCTCCGGAAATATATTTACCCGTATGAAAATTTCTGTAAGCCCCGGATCTTAAAAATCGGGCAAAAAAATTTTTCTTCAAAAATCCCCAAATTCTGCTTAAAACTTTCAGTAAACCTTATAAAAGATTTGCTGCGGTGACAGAAGTTGATTTTGGTGCTTAATTTTGACACAGAACTCTCCGGAAATATATTTACCCGTATGAAAAATTCTGTAAGCCCCGAACCTTAAAAATCGGCCAAAAATTTTTTTCTTCAAAAATCCCCAAATTCTGCTTAAAACTTTCAGTAAACCTTAAAAAACATTTGCTGCGGTGACAGAAGTTGATTTTGGTGCTTAATTTTGACACAGAACTCTCCAGAAATATATTTACCCGTATGAAAAATTCTGTAAGCCCCGGACCTTAAAAATTGGGCAAAAATTTTTTTCTTCAAAAATCCCCAAATTCTGCTTAAAACTTTCAGTAAACCTTAAAAAAGATTTGCTGCGGTGACAGAAGTTGATTTTGGTGCTTAATATTGACACAGAACTCTCCGGAAATATATTTACCCGTATGAAAAATTCTGTAAGCCCCGGACCTTAAAAATCAGGCAAAATTTTTTTTCTTCAAAAATCCCCAAATTCTGCTTAAAACTTTCAGTAAACCTTAAAAAAGATTTGCTGCGGTGACAGAAGTTGATTTTGGTGCTTAATTTTGACACAGAACTCTCCGGAAATATATTTACCCGTATGAAAAATTCTGAAAGCCCCGGACCTTAAAAATCGGGCAAAAATTTTTTTCTTCAAAAATCTCCAAATTCTGCTTAAAACTTTCAGTAAACCTTAAAAAAGATTTGCTGCGGTGACAGAAGTTGATTTTGGTGCTTAATTTTGACACAGAACTCTCCGGAAATATATTTACCCGTATGAAAATTTCTGTAAGCCCCGACCTTAAAAATCGGGCAAAAAAATTTTTCTTCAAAAATCCCCAAAATCTGCTTAAAACTTTCAGTAAACCTTAAAAAAGATTTGCTGCGGTGACAGAAGTTGATTTTGGTGCTTAATTTTGACACAGAACTCTCCGGAAATATATTTACCCGTATGAAAAATTCTGTAAGCCCCGAACCTTAAAAATCTGCCAAAAAATTTTTTCTTCAAAAATCCCCAAATTCTGCTTAAAACTTTCAGTAAACCTTAAAAAACATTTGCTGCGGTGACAGAAGTTGATTTTGGTGCTTAATTTTGACACAGAACTCTCCGGAAATATATTTAACCGTATGAAAAATTCTGTAAGTCCTGGACCTTAAAAATTGGGCAAAAATTTTTTTCTTCAAAAATCCCCAAATTTTGCTTAAAACTTTCAGTAAACCTTAAAAAAGATTTGCTGCGGTGACAGAAGTTGATTTTGGTGCTTAATATTGACACAGAACTCTCCGGAAATATATTTACCCGTATGAAAAATTCTGTAAGCCCCGGACCTTAAAAATCGGGCAAAATTTTTTTCTTCAAAAATCCCCAAATTCTGCTTGAAACTTTCAGTAAACCTTAAAAAAGATTTGCTGAGGTGACAGAAGTTGATTTTGGTACTTAATTTTGACACAGATCTCTCCGGAAATATATTTACCCGTATGAAAATTTCTGTAAGCCCCGGAATTTAAAAATCGGCCAAAAATATTTTTCTTCAAAAATCTCCAAATTCTGCTTAAAACTTTCAGTAAACCTTAAAAAAGATTTGCTGCGGTGACAGAAGTTGATTTTGGTGCTTAATTTTGACACAGAACTCTCCGGAAATATATTTACCCGTATGAAAAATTCTGTAAGCCCCGGACCTTAAAAATTGGGCAAAAATTTTTTCTTCAAAAATCCCCAAATTTTGCTTAAAACTTTCAGTAAACCTTAAAAAAGATTTGCTACGGTGACAGAAGTTGATTTTGGTGCTTAATATTGACACAGAACTCTCCGGAAATATATTTACCCGTATGAAAAATTCTGTAAGCCCCGGACCTTAAAAATCGGGCAAAAATTTTTTTCTTCAAAAATCCCCAAATTCTGCTTAAAACTTTCAGTAAACCTCAAAAAAGATTTCCTGTAGTGACAGAAGTTGATTTTGGTGCTTAATTTTGACACAGAACTCTCCAGAAATATATTTACCCGTATGAAAAATTCTGTAAGCCCCGGACCTTATAAATCGGGCAAAAATTTTTTTCTTCAAAAATCCCCAAATTCTGCTTGAAACTTTCAGTAAACCTTAAAAAAGATTTGCTGAGGTGACAGAAGTTGATTTTGGTACTTAATTTTGACACAGATCTCTCCGGAAATATATTTACCCGTATGAAAATTTCTGTAAGCCCCGGAATTTAAAAATCGGCCAAAAAATTTTATCTTCAAAAATCCCCAAATTCTGCTTAAAACTTTCAGTAAACCTTAAAAAAGATTTGCTGCGGTGACGGAAGTTGATTTTGGTGCTTAATTTTGACACAGAACTCTCCGGAAATATATTTACTCGTATGAAAAATTCTGTAAGCCCCGGACCTTAAAAATCGGGCAAAAATTTTTTTCTTCAAAAATCTCCAAATTCTGCTTAAAACTTTCAGTAAACCTTAAAAAAGATTTGCTGCGTTGACAGAAGTTGATTTTGGTGCTTAATTTTGACACAGAACTCTCCGGAAATATATTTACCCGTATGAAAATTTCTGTAAGCCCCGGACCTTAAAAATCGGGCAAAAAAATTTTTCTTCAAAAATCCCCAAATTCTGCTTAAAACTTTCAGTAAACCTTAAAAAAGATTTGCTGCGGTGACAGAAGTTGATTTTGGTGCTTAATTTTGACACAGAACTCTCCGGAAATATATTTACCCGTATGAAAAATTCTGTAAGCCCCGAACATTAAAAATCTGCCAAAAAATTTTTTCTTCAAAAATCCCCAAATTCTGCTTAAAACTTTCAGTAAACCTTAAAAAACATTTGCTGCGGTGACAGAAGTTGATTTTGGTGCTTAATTTTGACACAGAACTCTCCGGAAATATATTTAACCGTATGAAAAATTCTGTAAGCCCTGGACCTTAAAAATTGGGCAAAAATTTTTTTCTTCAAAAATCCCCAAATTTTGCTTAAAACTTTCAGTAAACCTTAAAAAAGATTTGCTGCGGTGACAGAAGTTGATTTTGGTGCTTAATATTGACACAGAACTCTCCGGAAATATATTTACCCGTATGAAAAATTCTGTAAGCCCCGGACCTTAAAAATCGGGCAAAAATTTTTTTCTTCAAAAATCCCCAAATTCTGCTTGAAACTTTCAGTAGACCTTAAAAAAGATTTGCTGAGGTGACAGAAGTTGATTTTGGTACTTAATTTTGACACAGATCTCTCCGGAAATATATTTACCCGTATGAAAATTTCTGTAAGCCCCTGAATTTAAAAATCGGCCAAAAAATTTTATCTTCAAAAATCCCCAAATTCTGCTTAAAACTTTCAGTAAACCTTAAAAAAGATTTGCTGCGGTGACGGAAGTTGATTTTGGTGCTTAATTTTGACACAGAACTCTCCGGAAATATATTTACTCGTATGAAAAATTCTGTAAGCCCCGGACCTTAAAAATCGGGCAAAAATTTTTTTCTTCAAAAATCTCCAAATTCTGCTTAAAACTTTCAGTAAACCTTAAAAAAGATTTGCTGCGGTGACAGAAGTTGATTTTGGTGCTTAATTTTGACACAGAACTCTCCGGAAATATATTTACCCGTATGAAAATTTCTGTAAGCCCCGGATCTTAAAAATCGGGCAAAAAAATTTTTCTTCAAAAATCCCCAAATTCTGCTTAAAACTTTCAGTAAACCTTATAAAAGATTTGCTGCGGTGACAGAAGTTGATTTTGGTGCTTAATTTTGACACAGAACTCTCCGGAAATATATTTACCCGTATGAAAAATTCTGTAAGCCCCGAACCTTAAAAATCGGCCAAAAATTTTTTTCTTCAAAAATCCCCAAATTCTGCTTAAAACTTTCAGTAAACCTTAAAAAACATTTGCTGCGGTGACAGAAGTTGATTTTGGTGCTTAATTTTGACACAGAACTCTCCAGAAATATATTTACCCGTATGAAAAATTCTGTAAGCCCCGGACCTTAAAAATTGGGCAAAAATTTTTTTCTTCAAAAATCCCCAAATTCTGCTTAAAACTTTCAGTAAACCTTAAAAAAGATTTGCTGCGGTGACAGAAGTTGATTTTGGTGCTTAATATTGACACAGAACTCTCCGGAAATATATTTACCCGTATGAAAAATTCTGTAAGCCCCGGACCTTAAAAATCAGGCAAAATTTTTTTTCTTCAAAAATCCCCAAATTCTGCTTAAAACTTTCAGTAAACCTTAAAAAAGATTTGCTGCGGTGACAGAAGTTGATTTTGGTGCTTAATTTTGACACAGAACTCTCCGGAAATATATTTACCCGTATGAAAAATTCTGAAAGCCCCGGACCTTAAAAATCGGGCAAAAATTTTTTTCTTCAAAAATCTCCAAATTCTGCTTAAAACTTTCAGTAAACCTTAAAAAAGATTTGCTGCGGTGACAGAAGTTGATTTTGGTGCTTAATTTTGACACAGAACTCTCCGGAAATATATTTACCCGTATGAAAATTTCTGTAAGCCCCGACCTTAAAAATCGGGCAAAAAAATTTTTCTTCAAAAATCCCCAAAATCTGCTTAAAACTTTCAGTAAACCTTAAAAAAGATTTGCTGCGGTGACAGAAGTTGATTTTGGTGCTTAATTTTGACACAGAACTCTCCGGAAATATATTTACCCGTATGAAAAATTCTGTAAGCCCCGAACCTTAAAAATCTGCCAAAAAATTTTTTCTTCAAAAATCCCCAAATTCTGCTTAAAACTTTCAGTAAACCTTAAAAAACATTTGCTGCGGTGACAGAAGTTGATTTTGGTGCTTAATTTTGACACAGAACTCTCCGGAAATATATTTAACCGTATGAAAAATTCTGTAAGTCCTGGACCTTAAAAATTGGGCAAAAATTTTTTTCTTCAAAAATCCCCAAATTTTGCTTAAAACTTTCAGTAAACCTTAAAAAAGATTTGCTGCGGTGACAGAAGTTGATTTTGGTGTTTAATATTGACACAGAACTCTCCGGAAATATATTTACCCGTATGAAAAATTCTGTAAGCCCCGGACCTTAAAAATCGGGCAAAATTTTTTTCTTCAAAAATCCCCAAATTCTGCTTGAAACTTTCAGTAAACCTTAAAAAAGATTTGCTGAGGTGACAGAAGTTGATTTTGGTACTTAATTTTGACACAGATCTCTCCGGAAATATATTTACCCGTATGAAAATTTCTGTAAGCCCCGGAATTTAAAAATCGGCCAAAAATATTTTTCTTCAAAAATCTCCAAATTCTGCTTAAAACTTTCAGTAAACCTTAAAAAAGATTTGCTGCGGTGACAGAAGTTGATTTTGGTGCTTAATTTTGACACAGAACTCTCCGGAAATATATTTACCCGTATGAAAAATTCTGTAAGCCCCGGACCTTAAAAATTGGGCAAAAATTTTTTCTTCAAAAATCCCCAAATTTTGCTTAAAACTTTCAGTAAACCTTAAAAAAGATTTGCTGCGGTGACAGAAGTTGATTTTGGAGCTTAATTTTGACACAGAACTCTCCGGAAATATATTTACCCGTATGAAAATTTCTGTAAGCCCCGGACCTTAAAAATCGGCCAAAAAATTTTATCTTCAAATAATCCCCAAATTCTGCTTAAAACTTTCAGTAAACCTTAAAAAAGATTTGCTGAGGTGACAGAAGTTGATTTTGGTGCTTAATTTTGACACAGATCTCTCCACAAATATATTTACCCGTATGAAAAATTCTGTAAGCCCCGGACCTTAAAAATCGGCCAAAAAATTTTATCTTCAAAAATCCCCAAATTCTGCTTAAAACTTTCAGTAAACCTTAAAAAAGATTTGCTGAGGTGACAGAAGTTGATTTTGGTGCTTAATTTTGACACAGATCTCTCCACAAATATATTTACCCGTATGAAAAATTCTGTAAGCCCCGGACCTTAAAAATCGGGCAAAAATTTTTTTCTTCAAAAATCCCCAAATTCTGCTTAAAACTTTCAGTAAACCTTAAAAAAGATTTGCTGCGGTGACAGAAGTTGATTTTGGTGCTTAATTTTGACACATAACTCTCCAGAAATATATTTACCCGTATGAAAAATTCTGAAAGCCCCGGACCTTAAAAATCGGGCAAAAATTTTTTTCTTCAAAAATCTCCAAATTCTGCTTAAAACTTTCAGTAAACCTTAAAAAAGATTTGCTGCGGTGACAGAAGTTGATTTTGGTGCTTAATTTTGACACAGAACTCTCCGGAAATATATTTACCCGTATGAAAATTTCTGTAAGCCCTGGACCTTAAAAATCGGGCAAAAAAATTTTTCTTCAAAAATCCCCAAATTCTGCTTAAAACTTTCAGTAAACCTTAAAAAAGATTTGCTGCGGTGACAGAAGTTGATTTTGGTGCTTAATTTTGACACAGAACTCTCCGGAAATATATTTACCCGTATGAAAAATTCTGTAAGCCCCGAACCTTAAAAATCTGCCAAAAAATTTTTTCTTCAAAAATCCCCAAATTCTGCTTGAAACTTTCAGTAGACCTTAAAAAAGATTTGCTGAGGTGACAGAAGTTGATTTTGGTACTTAATTTTGACACAGATCTCTCCGGAAATATATTTACCCGTATGAAAATTTCTGTAAGCCCCGGAATTTAAAATTAGGCCAAAAAATTTTATCTTCAAAAATCCCCAAATTCTGCTTAAAACTTTCAGTAAACCTTAAAAAAGATTTGCTGCGGTGACGGAAGTTGATTTTGGTGCTTAATTTTGACACAGAACTCTCCGGAAATATATTTACTCGTATGAAAAATTCTGTAAGCCCCGGACCTTAAAAATCGGGCAAAAAAATTTTTCTTCAAAAATCACCAAATTCTGCTTAAAACTTTCAGTAAACCTTAAAAAAGATTTACTGCGGTGACAGAAGTTGATTTTGGTGCTTAATTTTGACACAGAACTCTCCGGAAATATATTTACCCGTATGAAAAATTCTGTAAGCCCCGAACCCTAAAAATCTGCCAAAAAATTTTTTCTTCAAAAATCCCCAAATTCTGCTTAAAACTTTCAGTAAACCTTAAAAAAGATTTGCTGAGGTGACAGAAGTTGATTTTGGTGCTTAATATTGACACAGATCTCTCCGGAAATATATTTACCCGTATGAAAATTTCTGTAAGCCCCGGAACTTAAAAATCGGCCAAAAAATTTTATCTTCAAAAATCCCCAAATTCTGCTTAAAACTTTCAGTAAACCTTAAAAAAGATTTGCTGCGGTGACGGAAGTTGATTTTGGTGCTTAATTTTGACACAGAACTCTCCGGAAATATATTTACTCGTATGAAAAATTCTGTAAGCCCCGGACCTTAAAAATCGGGCAAAAATTTTTTTCTTCAGAATCTCCAAATTCTGCTTAAAACTTTCAGTAAACCTTAAAAAAGATTTGCTGCGGTGACAGAAGTTGATTTTGGTGCTTAATTTTGACACAGAACTCTCCGGAAATATATTTACCCATATGAAAATTTCTGTAAGCCCCGGACCTTAAAAATCGGGCAAAAAAATTTTTCTTCAAAAATCCCCAAATTCTGCTTAAAACTTTCAGTAAACCTTAAAAAAGATTTGCTGCGGTGACAGAAGTTGATTTTGGTGCTTAATTTTGACACAGAAGTCTCCGGAAATATATTTACCCGTATGAAAAATTCTGTAAGCCCCGAACCTTAAAAATCTGCCAAAAAATTTTTTCTTCAAAAATCCCCAAATTCTGCTTAAAACTTTCAGTAAACCTTAAAAAACATTTGCTGCGGTGACAGAAGTTGATTTTGGTGCTTAATTTTGACACAGAACTCTCCGGAAATATATTTAACCGTATGAAAAATTCTGTAAGCCCTGGACCTTAAAAATTGGGCAAAAATTTTTTTCTTCAAAAATCCCCAAATTTTGCTTAAAACTTTCAGTAAACCTTAAAAAAGATTTGCTGCGGTGACAGAAGTTGATTTTGGTGCTTAATATTGACACAGAACTCTCCGGAAATATATTTACCCTTATGAAAATTCCTGTAAGCCCCGGACCTTAAAAATCGGGCAAAAATTTTATCTTCAAAAATCCCCAAATTCTGCTTAAAACTTTCAGTAAACCTTAAAAAAGATTTGCTGCGGTGACGGAAGTTGATTTTGGTGCTTAATTTTGACACAGAACTCTCCGGAAATATATTTACTCGTATGAAAAATTCTGTAAGCCCCGGACCTTAAAAATCGGGCAAAAATTTTTTTCTTCAAAAATCTCCAAATTCTGCTTAAAACTTTCAGTAAACCTTAAAAAAGATTTGCTGCGGTGACAGAAGTTGATTTTGGTGCTTAATTTTGACACAGAACTCTCCGGAAATAAATTTACCCGTATGAAAATTTCTGTAAGCCCCGGACCTTAAAAATCGGGCAAAAAAATTTTTCTTCAAAAATCCCCAAATTCTGCTTAAAACTTTCAGTAAACCTTAAAAAAGATTTGCTGCGGTGACAGAAGTTGATTTTGGTGCTTAATTTTGACACAGAACTCTCCGGAAATATATTTACCCGTATGAAAAATTCTGTAAGCCCCGAACCTTAAAAATCTGCCAAAAAATTTTTTCTTCAAAAATCCCCAAATTCTGCTTAAAACTTTCAGTAAACCTTAAAAAACATTTGCTGCGGTGACAGAAGTTGATTTTGGTGCTTAATTTTGACACAGAACTCTCCGGAAATATATTTAACCGTATGAAAAATTCTGTAAGCCCTGGACCTTAAAAATTGGGCAAAAATATTTTTCTTCAAAAATCCCCAAATTTTGCTTAAAACTTTCAGTAAACCTTAAAAAAGATTTGCTGCGGTGACAGAAGTTGATTTTGGTGCTTAATATTGACACAGAACTCTCCGGAAATATATTTACCCGTATGAAAAATTCTGTAAGCCCCGGACCTTAAAAATCGGGCAAAAATTTTTTTCTTCAAAATTCCCCAAATTCTGCTTGAAACTTTCAGTAAACCTTAAAAAAGATTTGCTGAGGTGACAGAAGTTGATTTTGGTACTTAATTTTGACACAGATCTCTCCGGAAATATATTTACCCGTATGAAAATTTCTGTAAGCCCCGGAATTTAAAAATCGGCCAAAAAATTTTATCTTCAAAAATCCCCAAATTCTGCTTAAAACTTTCAGTAAACCTTAAAAAAGATTTGCTGCGGTGACGGAAGTTGATTTTGGTGCTTAATTTTGACACAGAACTCTCCGGAAATATATTTACTCGTATGAAAAATTCTGTAAGCCCCGGACCTTAAATATTGGGCAAAAATTTTTTTCTTCAAAAATCTCCAAATTCTGCTTAAAACTTTCAGTAAACCTTAAAAAAGATTTGCTGCGGTGACAGAAGTTGATTTTGGTGCTTAATTTTGACACAGAACTCTCCGGAAATATATTTACCCGTATGAAAATTTCTGTAAGCCCCGGACCTTAAAAATCGGGCAAAAAAATTTTTCTTCAAAAATCACCAAATTCTGCTTAAAACTTTCAGTAAACCTTAAAAAAGATTTGCTGCGGTGACAGAAGTTGATTTTGGTGCTTAATTTTGACACAGAACTCTCCGGAAATATATTTACCCGTATGAAAAATTCTGTAAGCCCCGAACCTTAAAAATCTGCCAAAAAATTTTTTCTTCAAAAATCCCCAAATTCTGCTTAAAACTTTCAGTAAACCTTAAAAAAGATTTGCTGCGGTGACAGAAGTTGATTTTGGTGCTTAATTTTGACACAGAACTCTCCGGAAATATATTTAACTGTATGAAAAATTCTGTAAGCCCCGGACCTTAAAAATCGGGCAAAAATTTTTTTCTTCAAAAATCCCCAAATTCTGCTTGAAACTTTCAGTAGACCTTAAAAAAGATTTGCTGAGGTGACAGAAGTTGATTTTGGTACTTAATTTTGACACAGATCTCTCCGGAAATATATTTACCCGTATGAAAATTTCTGTAAGCCCCGGAATTTAAAAATCGGCCAAAAAATTTTATCTTCAAAAATCCCCAAATTCTGCTTAAAACTTTCAGTAAACCTTAAAAAAGATTTGCTGCGGTGACGGAAGTTGATTTTGGTGCTTAATTTTGACACAGAACTCTCCGGAAATATATTTACTCGTATGAAAAATTCTGTAAGCCCCGGACCTTAAAAATCGGGCAAAAATTTTTTTCTTCAAAAATCTCCAAATTCTGCTTAAAACTTTCAGTAAACCTTAAAAAAGATTTGCTGCGGTGACAGAAGTTGATTTTGGTGCTTAATTTTGACACAGAACTCTCCGGAAATATATTTACCCGTATGAAAATTTCTGTAAGCCCCGGATCTTAAAAATCGGGCAAAAAAATTTTTCTTCAAAAATCCCCAAATTCTGCTTAAAACTTTCAGTAAACCTTATAAAAGATTTGCTGCGGTGACAGAAGTTGATTTTGGTGCTTAATTTTGACACAGAACTCTCCGGAAATATATTTACCCGTATGAAAAATTCTGTAAGCCCCGAACCTTAAAAATCGGCCAAAAATTTTTTCTTCAAAAATCCCCAAATTCTGCTTAAAACTTTCAGTATACCTTAAAAAACATTTGCTGCGGTGACAGAAGTTGATTTTGGTGCTTAATTTTGACACAGAACTCTCCGGAAATATATTTACCCGTATGAAAAATTCTGTAAGCCCCGGACCTTAAAAATTGGGCAAAAATTTTTTTCTTCAAAAATCCCCAAATTTTGCTTAAAACTTTCAGTAAACCTTAAAAAAGATTTGCTGCGGTGACAGAAGTTGATTTTGGTGCTTAATATTGACACAGAACTCTCCGGAAATATATTTACCCGTATGAAAAATTCTGTAAGCCCCGGACCTTAAAAATCGGGCAAAAATTTTTTTCTTCAAAAATCCCCAAATTCTGCTTAAAACTTTCAGTAAACCTTAAAAAAGATTTGCTGAGGTGACAGAAGTTGATTTTGGTACTTAATTTTGACACAGATCTCTCCGGAAATATATTTACCCGTATGAAAAATTCTGTAAGCCCCGGACCTTAAAAATCGGGCAAAAATTTTTTTCTTCAAAAATCCCAAAATTCTGCTTAAAACTTTCAGTAAACCTTAAAAAAGATTTGCTGCGGTGACAGAAGTTGATTTTGGTGCTTAATTTTGACACAGATCTCTCCACAAATATATTTACCCGTATGAAAAATTCTGTAAGCCCCGGACCTTAAAAATCGGGCAAAAATTTTTTTCTTCAAAAATCCCCAAATTCTGCTTAAAACTTTCAGTAAACCTTAAAAAAGATTTGCTGCGGTGACAGAAGTTGATTTTGGTGCTTAATTTTGACACAGAACTCTCCGGAAATATATTTACCCGTATGAAAAATTCTGAAAGCCCCGGACCTTAAAAATCGGGCAAAAATTTTTTTCTTCAAAAATCTCCAAATTCTGCTTAAAACTTTCAGTAAACCTTAAAAAAGATTTGCTGCGGTGACAGAAGTTGATTTTGGTGCTTAATTTTGACACAGAACTCTCCAGAAATATATTTACCCGTATGAAAATTTCTGTAAGCCCCGGACCTTAAAAATCGGGCAAAAAAATTTTTCTTAAAAAATCCCCAAATTCTGCTTAAAACTTTCAGTAAACCTTAAAAAAGATTTGCTGCGGTGACAGAAGTTGATTTTGGTGCTTAATTTTGACACAGATCTCTCCACAAATATATTTACCCGTATGAAAAATTCTGTAAGCCCCGGACCTTAAAAATCGGGCAAAAATTTTTTTCTTCAAAAATCCCCAAATTCTGCTTAAAACTTTCAGTAAACCTTAAAAAAGATTTGCTGCGGTGACAGAAGTTGATTTTGGTGCTTAATTTTGACACAGAACTCTCCGGAAATATATTTACCCGTATGAAAAATTCTGAAAGCCCCGGACCTTAAAAATCGGGCAAAAATTTTTTTCTTCAAAAATCTCCAAATTCTGCTTAAAACTTTCAGTAAACCTTAAAAAAGATTTGCTGCGGTGACAGAAGTTGATTTTGGTGCTTAATTTTGACACAGAACTCTCCGGAAATATATTTACCCGTATGAAAATTTCTGTAAGCCCCGGACCTTAAAAATCGGGCAAAAATTTTTTTCTTCAAAAATCCCCAAATTCTGCTTAAAACTTTCAGTAAACCTTAAAAAACATTTGCTGCTGTGACAGAAGTTGATTTTGGTGCTTAATTTTGACACAGAACTCTCCGGAAATATATTTACCCGTATGAAAAATTCTGTAAGCCCTGGACCTTAAAAATCGGGCAAAAATTTTTTTCTTCAAAAATCCCCAAATTTTGCTTAAAACTTTCAGTAAACCTTAAAAAAGATTTGCTGAGGTGACAGAAGTTGATTTTGGTGCTTAATATTGACACAGATCTCTCCGGAAATATATTTACCCGTATGAAAATTTCTGTAAGCCCCGGAACTTAAAAATCGGCAAAAAAATTTTATCTTCAAAAATCCCCAAATTCTGCTTAAAACTTTCAGTAAACCTTAAAAAAGATTTGCTGCGGTGACGGAAGTTGATTTTGGTGCTTAATTTTGACACAGAACTCTCCGGAAATATATTTACTCGTATGAAAAATTCTGTAAGCCCCGGACCTTAAAAATCGGGCAAAAATTTTTTTCTTCAAAAATCTCCAAATTCTGCTTAAAACTTTCAGTAAACCTTAAAAAAGATTTGCTGCGGTGACAGAAGTTGATTTTGGTGCTTAATTTTGACACAGAACTCTCCGGAAATATATTTACCCGTATGAAAATTTCTGTAAGCCCTGGACCTTAAAAATCGGGCAAAAAAAATTTTCTTCAAAAATCCCCAAATTCTGCTTAAAACTTTCAGTAAACCTTAAAAAAGATTTGCTGCGGTGACAGAAGTTGATTTTGGTGCTTAATTTTGACACAGAACTCTCCTGAAATATATTTACCCGTATGAAAAATTCTGTAAGCCCCGAACCTTAAAAATCTGCCAAAAAATTTTTTCTTCAAAAATCCCCAAATTCTGCTTAAAACTTTCAGTAAACCTTAAAAAACATTTGCTGCGGTGACAGAAGTTGATTTTGGTGCTTAATTTTGACACAGAACTCTCCGGAAATATATTTAACCGTATGAAAAATTCTGTAAGCCCTGGACCTTAAAAATTGGGCAAAAATATTTTTCTTCAAAAATCCCCAAATTTTGCTTAAAACTTTCAGTAAACCTTAAAAAAGATTTGCTGCGGTGACAGAAGTTGATTTTGGTGCTTAATATTGACACAGAACTCTCCGGAAATATATTTACCCGTATGAAAAATTCTGTAAGCCCCGGACCTTAAAAATCGGGCAAAAATTTTATCTTCAAAAATCCCCAAATTCTGCTTAAAACTTTCAGTAAACCTTAAAAAAGATTTGCTGCGGTGACGGAAGTTGATTTTGGTGCTTAATTTTGACACAGAACTCTCCGGAAATATATTTACTCGTATGAAAAATTCTGTAAGCCCCGGACCTTAAAAATCGGGCAAAAATTTTTTTCTTCAAAAATCTCCAAATTCTGCTTAAAACTTTCAGTAAACCTTAAAAAAGATTTGCTGCGGTGACAGAAGTTGATTTTGGTGCTTAATTTTGACACAGAACTCTCCGGAAATAAATTTACCCGTATGAAAATTTCTGTAAGCCCCGGACCTTAAAAATCGGGCAAAAAAATTTATCTTCAAAAATCCCCAAATTCTGCTTAAAACTTTCAGTAAACCTTAAAAAAGATTTGCTGCGGTGACAGAAGTTGATTTTGGTGCTTAATTTTGACACAGAACTCTCCGGAAATATATTTACCCGTATGAAAAATTCTGTAAGCCCCGAACCTTAAAAATCTGCCAAAAAATTTTTTCTTCAAAAATCCCCAAATTCTGCTTAAAACTTTCAGTAAACCTTAAAAAAGATTTGCTGCGGTGACAGAAGTTGATTTTGGTGCTTAATTTTGACACAGAACTCTCCGGAAATATATTTAACCGTATGAAAAATTCTGTAAGCCCTGGACCTTAAAAATTGGGCAAAAATTTTTTTCTTCAAAAATCCCCAAATTTTGCTTAAAACTTTCAGTAAACCTTAAAAAAGATTTGCTGCGGTGACAGAAGTTGATTTTGGTGCTTAATATTGACACAGAACTCTCCGGAAATATATTTACCTGTATGAAAAATTCTGTAAGCCCCGGACCTTATAAATCGGGCAAAAATTTTTTTCTTCAAAAATCCCCAAATTCTGCTTGAAACTTTCAGTAAACCTTAAAAAAGATTTGCTGAGGTGACAGAAGTTGATTTTGGTACTTAATTTTGACACAGATCTCTCCGGAAATATATTTACCCGTATGAAAATTTCTGTAAGCCCCGGAATTTAAAAATCGGCCAAAAAATTTTATCTTCAAAAATCCCCAAATTCTGCTTAAAACTTTCAGTAAACCTTAAAAAAGATTTGCTGCGGTGACGGAAGTTGATTTTGGTGCTTAATTTTGACACAGAACTCTCCGGAAATATATTTACTCGTATGAAAAATTCTGTAAGCCCCGGACCTTAAAAATCGGGCAAAAATTTTTTTCTTCAAAAATCTCCAAATTCTGCTTAAAACTTTCAGTAAACCTTAAAAAAGATTTGCTGCGTTGACAGAAGTTGATTTTGGTGCTTAATTTTGACACAGAACTCTCCGGAAATATATTTACCCGTATGAAAATTTCTGTAAGCCCCGGACCTTAAAAATCGGGTAAAAAAATTTTTCTTCAAAAATCCCCAAATTCTGCTTAAAACTTTCAGTAAACCTTAAAAAAGATTTGCTGCGGTGACAGAAGTTGATTTTGGTGCTTAATTTTGACACAGAACTCTCCGGAAATATATTTACCCGTATGAAAAATTCTGTAAGCCCCGAACCTTAAAAATCTGCCAAAAATTTTTTTCTTCAAAAATCCCCAAATTCTGCTTAAAACTTTCAGTAAACCTTAAAAAACATTTGCTGCGGTGACAGAAGTTGATTTTGGTGCTTAATTTTGACACAGAACTCTCCGGAAATATATTTAACCGTATGAAAAATTCTGTAAGCCCTGGACCTTAAAAATTGGGCAAAAATTTTTTTCTTCAAAAATCCCCAAATTTTGCTTAAAACTTTCAGTAAACCTTAAAAAAGATTTGCTGCGGTGACAGAAGTTGATTTTGGTGCTTAATATTGACACAGAACTCTCCGGAAATATATTTACCCGTATGAAAAATTCTGTAAGCCCCGGACCTTAAAAATCGGGCAAAAATTTTTTTCTTCAAAAATCCCCAAATTCTGCTTAAAACTTTCAGTAAACCTTAAAAAAGATTTGCTGAGGTGACAGAAGTTGATTTTGGTACTTAATTTTGACACAGATCTCTCCGGAAATATATTTACCCGTATGAAAAATTCTGTAAGCCCCGGACCTTAAAAATCGGGCAAAAATTTTTTTCTTCAAAAATCCCAAAATTCTGCTTAAAACTTTCAGTAAACCTTAAAAAAGATTTGCTGCGGTGACAGAAGTTGATTTTGGTGCTTAATTTTGACACAGATCTCTCCACAAATATATTTACCCGTATGAAAAATTCTGTAAGCCCCGGACCTTAAAAATCGGGCAAAAATTTTTTTCTTCAAAAATCCCCAAATTCTGCTTAAAACTTTCAGTAAACCTTAAAAAAGATTTGCTGCGGTGACAGAAGTTGATTTTGGTGCTTAATTTTGACACAGAACTCTCCGGAAATATATTTACCCGTATGAAAAATTCTGAAAGCCCCGGACCTTAAAAATCGGGCAAAAATTTTTTTCTTCAAAAATCTCCAAATTCTGCTTAAAACTTTCAGTAAACCTTAAAAAAGATTTGCTGCGGTGACAGAAGTTGATTTTGGTGCTTAATTTTGACACAGAACTCTCCGGAAATATATTTACCCGTATGAAAATTTCTGTAAGCCCCGGACCTTAAAAATCGGGCAAAAAAATTTTTCTTCAAAAATCCCCAAATTCTGCTTAAAACTTTCAGTAAACCTTAAAAAAGATTTGCTGCGGTGACAGAAGTTGATTTTGGTGCTTAATTTTGACACAGATCTCTCCACAAATATATTTACCCGTATGAAAAATTCTGTAAGCCCCGGACCTTAAAAATCGGGCAAAAATTTTTTTCTTCAAAAATCCCCAAATTCTGCTTAAAACTTTCAGTAAACCTTAAAAAAGATTTGCTGCGGTGACAGAAGTTGATTTTGGTGCTTAATTTTGACACAGAACTCTCCGGAAATATATTTACCCGTATGAAAAATTCTGAAAGCCCCGGACCTTAAAAATCGGGCAAAAATTTTTTTCTTCAAAAATCTCCAAATTCTGCTTAAAACTTTCAGTAAACCTTAAAAAAGATTTGCTGCGGTGACAGAAGTTGATTTTGGTGCTTAATTTTGACACAGAACTCTCCGGAAATATATTTACCCGTATGAAAATTTCTGTAAGCCCCGGACCTTAAAAATCGGGCAAAAATTTTTTTCTTCAAAAATCCCCAAATTCTGCTTAAAACTTTCAGTAAACCTTAAAAAACATTTGCTGCTGTGACAGAAGTTGATTTTGGTGCTTAATTTTGACACAGAACTCTCCGGAAATATATTTACCCGTATGAAAAATTCTGTAAGCCCTGGACCTTAAAAATCGGGCAAAAATTTTTTTCTTCAAAAATCCCCAAATTTTGCTTAAAACTTTCAGTAAACCTTAAAAAAGATTTGCTGAGGTGACAGAAGTTGATTTTGGTGCTTAATATTGACACAGATCTCTCCGGAAATATATTTACCCGTATGAAAATTTCTGTAAGCCCCGGAACTTAAAAATCGGCCAAAAAATTTTATCTTCAAAAATCCCCAAATTCTGCTTAAAACTTTCAGTAAACCTTAAAAAAGATTTGCTGCGGTGACGGAAGTTGATTTTGGTGCTTAATTTTGACACAGAACTCTCCGGAAATATATTTACTCGTATGAAAAATTCTGTAAGCCCCGGACCTTAAAAATCGGGCAAAAATTTTTTTCTTCAAAAATCTCCAAATTCTGCTTAAAACTTTCAGTAAACCTTAAAAAAGATTTGCTGCGGTGACAGAAGTTGATTTTGGTGCTTAATTTTGACACAGAACTCTCCGGAAATATATTTACCCGTATGAAAATTTCTGTAAGCCCTGGACCTTAAAAATCGGGCAAAAAAATTTTTCTTCAAAAATCCCCAAATTCTGCTTAAAACTTTCAGTAAACCTTAAAAAAGATTTGCTGCGGTGACAGAAGTTGAATTTGGTGCTTAATTTTGACACAGAACTCTCCTGAAATATATTTACCCGTATGAAAAATTCTGTAAGCCCCGAACCTTAAAAATCTGCCAAAAAATTTTTTCTTCAAAAATCCCCAAATTCTGCTTAAAACTTTCAGTAAACCTTAAAAAACATTTGCTGCGGTGACAGAAGTTGATTTTGGTGCTTAATTTTGACACAGAACTCTCCGGAAATATATTTAACCGTATGAAAAATTCTGTAAGCCCTGGACCTTAAAAATTGGGCAAAAATATTTTTCTTCAAAAATCCCCAAATTTTGCTTAAAACTTTCAGTAAACCTTAAAAAAGATTTGCTGCGGTGACAGAAGTTGATTTTGGTGCTTAATATTGACACAGAACTCTCCGGAAATATATTTACCCGTATGAAAAATTCTGTAAGCCCCGGACCTTAAAAATCGGGCAAAAATTTTATCTTCAAAAATCCCCAAATTCTGCTTAAAACTTTCAGTAAACCTTAAAAAAGATTTGCTGCGGTGACGGAAGTTGATTTTGGTGCTTAATTTTGACACAGAACTCTCCGGAAATATATTTACTCGTATGAAAAATTCTGTAAGCCCCGGACCTTAAAAATCGGGCAAAAAATTTTTTCTTCAAAAATCTCCAAATTCTGCTTAAAACTTTCAGTAAACCTTAAAAAAGATTTGCTGCGGTGACAGAAGTTGATTTTGGTGCTTAATTTTGACACAGAACTCTCCGGAAATAAATTTACCCGTATGAAAATTTCTGTAAGCCCCGGACCTTAAAAATCGGGCAAAAAAATTTATCTTCAAAAATCCCCAAATTCTGCTTAAAACTTTCAGTAAACCTTAAAAAAGATTTGCTGCGGTGACAGAAGTTGATTTTGGTGCTTAATTTTGACACAGAACTCTCCGGAAATATATTTACCCGTATGAAAAATTCTGTAAGCCCCGAACCTTAAAAATCTGCCAAAAAATTTTTTCTTCAAAAATCCCCAAATTCTGCTTAAAACTTTCAGTAAACCTTAAAAAAGATTTGCTGCGGTGACAGAAGTTGATTTTGGTGCTTAATTTTGACACAGAACTCTCCGGAAATATATTTAACCGTATGAAAAATTCTGTAAGCCCTGGACCTTAAAAATTGGGCAAAAATTTTTTTCTTCAAAAATCCCCAAATTTTGCTTAAAACTTTCAGTAAACCTTAAAAAAGATTTGCTGCGGTGACAGAAGTTGATTTTGGTGCTTAATATTGACACAGAACTCTCCGGAAATATATTTACCCGTATGAAAAATTCTGTAAGCCCCGGACCTTATAAATTGGGCAAAAATTTTTTTCTTCAAAAATCCCCAAATTCTGCTTGAAACTTTCAGTAAACCTTAAAAAAGATTTGCTGAGGTGACAGAAGTTGATTTTGGTACTTAATTTTGACACAGATCTCTCCGGAAATATATTTACCCGTATGAAAAGTTCTGTAAGCCCCGGAATTTAAAAATCGGCCAAAAAATTTTATCTTCAAAAATCCCCAAATTATGCTTAAAACTTTCAGTAAACCTTAAAAAAGATTTGCTGCGGTGACGGAAGTTGATTTTGGTGCTTAATTTTGACACAGAACTCTCCGGAAATATATTTACTCGTATGAAAAATTCTGTAAGCCCCGGACCTTAAAAATCGGGCAAAAATTTTTTTCTTCAAAAATCTCCAAATTCTGCTTAAAACTTTCAGTAAACCTTAAAAAAGATTTGCTGCGTTGACAGAAGTTGATTTTGGTGCTTAATTTTGACACAGAACTCTCCGGAAATATATTTACCCGTATGAAAATTTCTGTAAGCCCCGGACCTTAAAAATCGGGTAAAAAAATTTTTCTTCAAAAATCCCCAAATTCTGCTTAAAACTTTCAGTAAACCTTAAAAAAGATTTGCTGCGGTGACAGAAGTTGATTTTGGTGCTTAATTTTGACACAGAACTCTCCGGAAATATATTTACCCGTATGAAAAATTCTGTAAGCCCCGAACCTTAAAAATCTGCCAAAAAAATTTTTCTTCAAAAATCCCCAAATTCTGCTTAAAACTTTCAGTAAACCTTAAAAAACATTTGCTGCGGTGACAGAAGTTGATTTTGGTGCTTAATTTTGACACAGAACTCTCCGGAAATATATTTAACCGTATGAAAAATTCTGTAAGCCCTGGACCTTAAAAATTGGGCAAAAATTTTTTTCTTCAAAAATCCCCAAATTTTGCTTAAAACTTTCAGTAAACCTTAAAAAAGATTTGCTGCGGTGACAGAAGTTGATTTTGGTGCTTAATATTGACACAGAACTCTCCGGAAATATATTTACCCGTATGAAAAATTCTGTAAGCCCCGGACCTTAAAAATCGGGCAAAAATTTTTTTCTTCAAAAATCCCCAAATTCTGCTTGAAACTTTCAGTAGACCTTAAAAAGATTTGCTGAGGTGACAGAAGTTGATTTTGGTACTTAATTTTGACACAGATCTCTCCGGAAATATATTTACCCGTATGAAAATTTCTGTAAGCCCCGGAATTTAAAAATCGGCCAAAAAATTTTATCTTCAAAAATCCCCAAATTCTGCTTAAAACTTTCAGTAAACCTTAAAAAAGATTTGCTGCGGTGACGGAAGTTGATTTTGGTGCTTAATTTGGACACAGAACTCTCCGGAAATATATTTACTCGTATGAAAAATTCTGTAAGCCCCGGACCTTAAAAATCGGGCAAAAATTTTTTTCTTCAAAAATCTCCAAATTCTGCTTAAAACTTTCAGTAAACCTTAAAAAAGATTTGCTGCGGTGACAGAAGTTGATTTTGGTGCTTAATTTTGACACAGAACTCTCCGGAAATATATTTACCCGTATGAAAATTTCTGTAAGCCCCGGATCTTAAAAATCGGGCAAAAAAATTTTCTTCAAAAATCCCCAAATTCTGCTTAAAACTTTCAGTAAACCTTATAAAAGATTTGCTGCGGTGACAGAAGTTGATTTTGGTGCTTAATTTTGACACAGAACTCTCCGGAAATATATTTACCCGTATGAAAAATTCTGTAAGCCCCGAACCTTAAAAATCGGCCAAAAATTTTTTTCTTCAAAAATCCCCAAATTCTGCTTAAAACTTTCAGTAAACCTTAAAAAACATTTGCTGCGGTGACAGAAGTTGATTTTGGTGCTTAATTTTGACACAGAACTCTCCGGAAATATATTTACCCGTATGAAAAATTCTGTAAGCCCCGGACCTTAAAAATTGGGCAAAAATTTTTTTCTTCAAAAATCCCCAAATTCTGCTGAAAACTTTCAGTAAACCTTAAAAAAGATTTGCTGCGGTGACAGAAGTTGATTTTGGTGCTTAATTTTGACACAGAACTCTCCGGAAATATATTTACCCGTATGAAAAATTCTGAAAGCCCCGGACCTTAAAAATTGGGCAAAAATTTTTTTCTTCAAAAATCTCCAAATTCTGCTTAAAACTTTCAGTAAACCTTAAAAAAGATTTGCTGCGGTGACAGAAGTTGATTTTGGTGCTTAATTTTGACACAGAACTCTCCGGAAATATATTTACCCGTATGAAAATTTCTGTAAGCCCCGACCTTAAAAATCGGGCAAAAAAATTTTTCTTCAAAAATCCCCAAAATCTGCTTAAAACTTTCAGTAAACCTTAAAAAAGATTTGCTGCGGTGACAGAAGTTGATTTTGGTGCTTAATTTTGACACAGAACTCTCCGGAAATATATTTACCCGTATGAAAAATTCTGTAAGCCCCGAACCTTAAAAATCTGCCAAAAATTTTTTTCTTCAAAAATCCCCAAATTCTGCTTAAAACTTTCAGTAAACCTTAAAAAACATTTGCTGCGGTGACAGAAGTTGATTTTGGTGCTTAATTTTGACACAGAACTCTCCGGAAATATATTTAACCGTATGAAAAATTCTGTAAGCCCTGGACCTTAAAAATTGGGCAAAAATTTTTTTCTTCAAAAATCCCCAAATTTTGCTTAAAACTTTCAGTAAACCTTAAAAAAGATTTGCTGCGGTGACAGAAGTTGATTTTGGTGCTTAATATTGACACAGAACTCTCCGGAAATATATTTACCCGTATGAAAAATTCTGTAAGCCCCGGACCTTAAAAATCGGGCAAAAATTTTTTTCTTCAAAAATCCCCAAATTCTGCTTGAAACTTTCAGTAAACCTTAAAAAAGATTTGCTGCGGTGACAGAAGTTGATTTTGGTGCTTAATTTTGACACAGAACTCTCCGGAAATATATTTACCCGTATGAAAAATTCTGTAAGCCCCGGACCTTAAAAATTGGGCAAAAATTTTTTCTTCAAAAATCCCCAAATTTTGCTTAAAACTTTCAGTAAACCTTAAAAAAGATTTGCTACGGTGACAGAAGTTGATTTTGGTGCTTAATATTGACACAGAACTCTCCGGAAATATATTTACCCGTATGAAAAATTCTGTAAGCCCCGGACCTTAAAAATCGGGCAAAAATTTTTTTCTTCAAAAATCCCCAAATTCTGCTTAAAACTTTCAGTAAACCTCAAAAAAGATTTCCTGTAGTGACAGAAGTTGATTTTGGTGCTTAATTTTGACACAGAACTCTCCAGAAATATATTTACCCATATGAAAAATTCTAAAAGCCGCGGACCGTAAAAACCGGGCAAAAAATTTTTTCTTCAAAAATCCCCAAATTCTGCTTGAAACTTTCAGTAGACCTTAAAAAAGATTTGCTGAGGTGACAGAAGTTGATTTTGGTACTTAATTTTGACACAGATCTCTCCGGAAATATATTTACCCGTATGAAAATTTCTGTAAGCCCCGGAATTTAAAAATCGGCCAAAAAATTTTATCTTCAAAAATCCCCAAATTCTGCTTAAAACTTTCAGTAAACCTTAAAAAAGATTTGCTGCGGTGACGGAAGTTGATTTTGGTGCTTAATTTGGACACAGAACTCTCCGGAAATATATTTACTCGTATGAAAAATTCTGTAAGCCCCGGACCTTAAAAATCGGGCAAAAATTTTTTTCTTCAAAAATCTCCAAATTCTGCTTAAAACTTTCAGTAAACCTTAAAAAAGATTTGCTGCGGTGACAGAAGTTGATTTTGGTGCTTAATTTTGACACAGAACTCTCCGGAAATATATTTACCCGTATGAAAATTTCTGTAAGCCCCGGATCTTAAAAATCGGGCAAAAAAATTTTTCTTCAAAAATCCCCAAATTCTGCTTAAAACTTTCAGTAAACCTTATAAAAGATTTGCTGCGGTGACAGAAGTTGATTTTGGTGCTTAATTTTGACACAGAACTCTCCGGAAATATATTTACCCGTATGAAAAATTCTGTAAGCCCCGAACCTTAAAAATCGGCCAAAAATTTTTTTCTTCAAAAATCCCCAAATTCTGCTTAAAACTTTCAGTAAACCTTAAAAAACATTTGCTGCGGTGACAGAAGTTGATTTTGGTGCTTAATTTTGACACAGAACTCTCCGGAAATATATTTACCCGTATGAAAAATTATGTAAGCCCCGGACCTTAAAAATTGGGCAAAAATTTTTTTCTTCAAAAATCCCCAAATTCTGCTTAAAACTTTCAGTAAACCTTAAAAAAGATTTGCTGCGGTGACAGAAGTTGATTTTGGTGCTTAATTTTGACACAGAACTCTCCGGAAATATATTTACCCGTATGAAAAATTCTGAAAGCCCCGGACCTTAAAAATTGGGCAAAAATTTTTATCTTCAAAAATCTCCAAATTCTGCTTAAAACTTTCAGTAAACCTTAAAAAAGATTTGCTGCGGTGACAGAAGTTGATTTTGGTGCTTAATTTTGACACAGAACTCTCCGGAAATATATTTACCCGTATGAAAATTTCTGTAAGCCCCGACCTTAAAAATCGGGCAAAAAAATTTTTCTTCAAAAATCCCCAAAATCTGCTTAAAACTTTCAGTAAACCTTAAAAAAGATTTGCTGCGGTGACAGAAGTTGATTTTGGTGCTTAATTTTGACACAGAACTCTCCGGAAATATATTTACCCGTATGAAAAATTCTGTAAGCCCCGAACCTTAAAAATCTGCCAAAAATTTTTTTCTTCAAAAATCCCCAAATTCTGCTTAAAACTTTCAGTAAACCTTAAAAAACATTTGCTGCGGTGACAGAAGTTGATTTTGGTGCTTAATTTTGACACAGAACTCTCCGGAAATATATTTAACCGTATGAAAAATTCTGTAAGCCCTGGACCTTAAAAATTGGGCAAAAATTTTTTTCTTCAAAAATCCCCAAATTTTGCTTAAAACTTTCAGTAAACCTTAAAAAAGATTTGCTGCGGTGACAGAAGTTGATTTTGGTGCTTAATATTGACACAGAACTCTCCGGAAATATATTTACCCGTATGAAAAATTCTGTAAGCCCCGGACCTTAAAAATCGGGCAAAATTTTTTTCTTCAAAAATCCCCAAATTCTGCTTGAAACTTTCAGTAAACCTTAAAAAAGATTTGCTGAGGTGACAGAAGTTGATTTTGGTACTTAATTTTGACACAGATCTCTCCGGAAATATATTTACCCGTATGAAAATTTCTGTAAGCCCCGGAATTTAAAAACCGGGCAAAAATTTTTTTCTTCAAAAATCCCCAAATTCTGCTTAAAACTTTCAGTAAACCTTAAAAAAGATTTGCTGAGGTGACAGAAGTTGATTTTGGTGCTTAATATTGACACAGAACTCTCCGGAAATATATTTACCCGTATGAAAAATTCTGTAAGCCCTGGACCTTAAAAATCGGGCAAAAATTTTTTTCTTCAAAAATCCCCAAATTTTGCTTAAAACTTTCAGTAAACCTTAAAAAAGATTTGCTGAGGTGACAGAAGTTGATTTTGGTGCTTAATATTGACACAGATCTCTCCGGAAATATATTTACCCGTATGAAAATTTCTGTAAGCCCCGGAACTTAAAAATCGGCCAAAAAATTTTATCTTCAAAAATCCCCAAATTCTGCTTAAAACTTTCAGTAAACCTTAAAAAAGATTTGCTGCGGTGACGGAAGTTGATTTTGGTGCTTAATTTTGACACAGAACTCTCCGGAAATATATTTACTCGTATGAAAAATTCTGTAAGCCCCGAACCTTAAAAATCGGCCAAAAATTTTTTTCTTCAAAAATCCCCAAATTCTGCTTAAAACTTTCAGTAAACCTTAAAAAAGATTTGCTGCGGTGACAGAAGTTGATTTTGGTGCTTAATTTTGACACAGAACTCTCCGGAAATATATTTACCCGTATGAAAAATTCTGTAAGCCCCGGACCTTAAAAATTGGGCAAAAATTTTTTTCTTCAAAAATCCCAAAATTTTGCTTAAAACTTTCAGTAAACCTTAAAAAAGATTTGCTGCGGTGACAGAAGTTGATTTTGGTGCTTAATATTGACACAGAACTCTCCGGAAATATATTTACCCGTATGAAAAATTCTGTAAGCCCCGGACCTTAAAAATCGGGCAAAAATTTTTTTCTTCAAAAATCCCCAAATTCTGCTTAAAACTTTCAGTAAACCTTAAAAAAGATTTGCTGAGGTGACAGAAGTTGATTTTGGTACTTAATTTTGACACAGATCTCTCCGGAAATATATTTACCCGTATGAAAAATTCTGTAAGCCCCGGACCTTAAAAATCGGGCAAAAATTTTTTTCTTCAAAAATCCCAAAATTCTGCTTAAAACTTTCAGTAAACCTTAAAAAAGATTTGCTGCGGTGACAGAAGTTGATTTTGGTGCTTAATTTTGACACAGATCTCTCCACAAATATATTTACCCGTATGAAAAATTCTGTAAGCCCCGGACCTTAAAAATCGGGCAAAAATTTTTTTCTTCAAAAATCCCCAAATTCTGCTTAAAACTTTCAGTAAACCTTAAAAAAGATTTGCTGCGGTGACAGAAGTTGATTTTGGTGCTTAATTTTGACACAGAACTCTCCGGAAATATATTTACCCGTATGAAAAATTCTGAAAGCCCCGGACCTTAAAAATCGGGCAAAAATTTTTTTCTTCAAAAATCTCCAAATTCTGCTTAAAACTTTCAGTAAACCTTAAAAAAGATTTGCTGCGGTGACAAAAGTTGATTTTGGTGCTTAATTTTGACACAGAACTCTCCGGAAATATATTTACCCGTATGAAAATTTCTGTAAGCACCGGACCTTAAAAATCGGGCAAAAAAATTTTTCTTCAAAAATCCCCAAATTCTGCTTAAAACTTTCAGTAAACCTTAAAAAAGATTTGCTGCGGTGACAGAAGTTGATTTTGGTGCTTAATTTTGACACAGATCTCTCCACAAATATATTTACCCGTATGAAAAATTCTGTAAGCCCCGGACCTTAAAAATCGGGCAAAATTTTTTTTCTTCAAATATCCCCAAAATTCTGCTTAAAACTTTCAGTAAACCTTAAAAAAGATTTGCTGCGGTGACAGAAGTTGATTTTGGTGCTTAATTTTGACACAGAACTCTCCGGAAATATATTTACCCGTATGAAAAATTCTGAAAGCCCCGGACCTTAAAAATCGGGCAAAAATTTTTTTCTTCAAAAATCTCCAAATTCTGCTTAAAACTTTCAGTAAACCTTAAAAAAGATTTGCTGCGGTGACAGAAGTTGATTTTGGTGCTTAATTTTGACACAGAACTCTCCGGAAATATATTTACCCGTATGAAAATTTCTGTAAGCCCCGGACCTTAAAAATCAGGCAAAAATTTTTTTCTTCAAAAATCCCCAAATTCTGCTTAAAACTTTCAGTAAACCTTAAAAAACATTTGCTGCGGTGACAGAAGTTGATTTTGGTGCTTAATTTTGACACAGAACTCTCCGGAAATATATTTACCCGTATGAAAATTTCTGTAAGCCCCGGACCTTAAAAATCGGGCAAAAATTTTTTTCTTCAAAAATCTCCAAATTCTGCTTAAAACTTTCAGTAAACCTTAAAAAAGATTTGCTGCGGTGACAGAAGTTGATTTTGGTGCTTAATTTTGACACAGAAGTCTCCGGAAATATATTTACCCGTATGAAAAATTCTGTAAGCCCCGAACCTTAAAAATCTGCCAAAAAATTTTTTCTTCAAAAATCCCCAAATTCTGCTTAAAACTTTCAGTAAACCTTAAAAAACATTTGCTGCGGTGACAGAAGTTGATTTTGGTGCTTAATTTTGACACAGAACTCTCCGGAAATATATTTAACCGTATGAAAAATTCTGTAAGCCCTGGACCTTAAAAATTGGGCAAAAATTTTTTTCTTCAAAAATCCCCAAATTTTGCTTAAAACTTTCAGTAAACCTTAAAAAAGATTTGCTGCGGTGACAGAAGTTGATTTTGGTGCTTAATATTGACACAGAACTCTCCGGAAATATATTTACCCGTATGAAAAATTCTGTAAGCCCCGGACCTTAAAAATCGGGCAAAAATTTTATCTTCAAAAATCCCCAAATTCTGCTTAAAACTTTCAGTAAACCTTAAAAAAGATTTGCTGCGGTGACGGAAGTTGATTTTGGTGCTTAATTTTGACACAGAACTCTCCGGAAATATATTTACTCGTATGAAAAATTCTGTAAGCCCCGGACCTTAAAAATCGGGCAAAAATTTTTTTCTTCAAAAATCTCCAAATTCTGCTTAAAACTTTCAGTAAACCTTAAAAAAGATTTGCTGCGGTGACAGAAGTTGATTTTGGTGCTTAATTTTGACACAGAACTCTCCGGAAATAAATTTACCCGTATGAAAATTTCTGTAAGCCCCGGACCTTAAAAATCGGGCAAAAAAATTTTTCTTCAAAAATCCCCAAATTCTGCTTAAAACTTTCAGTAAACCTTAAAAAACATTTGCTGCGGTGACAGAAGTTGATTTTGGTGCTTAATTTTGACACAGAACTCTCCGGAAATATATTTAACCGTATGAAAAATTCTGTAAGCCCTGGACCTTAAAAATTGGGCAAAAATATTTTTCTTCAAAAATCCCCAAATTTTGCTTAAAACTTTCAGTAAACCTTAAAAAAGATTTGCTGCGGTGACAGAAGTTGATTTTGGTGCTTAATATTGACACAGAACTCTCCGGAAATATATTTACCCGTATGAAAAATTCTGTAAGCCCCGGACCTTAAAAATCGGGCAAAAATTTTTTTCTTCAAAATTCCCCAAATTCTGCTTGAAACTTTCAGTAAACCTTAAAAAAGATTTGCTGAGGTGACAGAAGTTGATTTTGGTACTTAATTTTGACACAGATCTCTCCGGAAATATATTTACCCGTATGAAAATTTCTGTAAGCCCCGGAATTTAAAAATCGGCCAAAAAATTTTATCTTCAAAAATCCCCAAATTCTGCTTAAAACTTTCAGTAAACCTTAAAAAAGATTTGCTGCGGTGACGGAAGTTGATTTTGGTGCTTAATTTTGACACAGAACTCTCTGGAAATATATTTACTCGTATGAAAAATTCTGTAAGCCCCGGACCTTAAAAATCCGGCAAAAATTTTTTTCTTCAAAAATCTCCAAATTCTGCTTAAAACTTTCAGTAAACCTTAAAAAAGATTTGCTGCGGTGACAGAAGTTGATTTTGGTGCTTAATTTTGACACAGAACTCTCCGGAAATATATTTACCCGTATGAAAATTTCTGTAAGCCCCGGACCTTAAAAATCGGGCAAAAAAAATTTTCTTCAAAAATCACCAAATTCTGCTTAAAACTTTCAGTAAACCTTAAAAAAGATTTGCTGCGGTGACAGAAGTTGATTTTGGTGCTTAATTTTGACACAGAACTCTCCGGAAATATATTTACCCGTATGAAAAATTCTGTAAGCCCCGAACCTTAAAAATCTGCCAAAAAATTTTTTCTTCAAAAATCCCCAAATTCTGCTTAAAACTTTCAGTAAACCTTAAAAAAGATTTGCTGCGGTGACAGAAGTTGATTTTGGTGCTTAATTTTGACACAGAACTCTCCGGAAATATATTTAACTGTATGAAAAATTCTGTAAGCCCTGGACCTTAAAAATTGGGCAAAAATTTTTTTCTTCAAAAATCCCCAAATTTTGCTTAAAACTTTCAGTAAACCTTAAAAAAGATTTGCTGCGGTGACAGAAGTTGATTTTGGTGCTTAATATTGACACAGAACTCTCCGGAAATATATTTACCCGTATGAAAAATTCTGTAAGCCCCGGACCTTAAAAATCGGGCAAAAATTTTTTTCTTCAAAAATCCCCAAATTCTGCTTGAAACTTTCAGTAGACCTTAAAAAAGATTTGCTGAGGTGACAGAAGTTGATTTTGGTACTTAATTTTGACACAGATCTCTCCGGAAATATATTTACCCGTATGAAAATTTCTGTAAGCCCCGGAATTTAAAAATCGGCCATAAAATTTTATCTTCAAAAATCCCCAAATTCTGCTTAAAACTTTCAGTAAACCTTAAAAAAGATTTGCTGCGGTGACGGAAGTTGATTTTGGTGCTTAATTTTGACACAGAACTCTCCGGAAATATATTTACTCGTATGAAAAATTCTGTAAGCCCCGGACCTTAAAAATCGGGCAAAAATTTTTTTCTTCAAAAATCTCCAAATTCTGCTTAAAACTTTCAGTAAACCTTAAAAAAGATTTGCTGCGGTGACAGAAGTTGATTTTGGTGCTTAATTTTGACACAGAACTCTCCGGAAATATATTTACCCGTATGAAAATTTCTGTAAGCCCCGGATCTTAAAAATCGGGCAAAAAAATTTTTCTTCAAAAATCCCCAAATTCTGCTTAAAACTTTCAGTAAACCTTATAAAAGATTTGCTGCGGTGACAGAAGTTGATTTTGGTGCTTAATTTTGACACAGAACTCTCCGGAAATATATTTACCCGTATGAAAAATTCTGTAAGCCCCGAACCTTAAAAATCGGCCAAAAATTTTTTCTTCAAAAATCCCCAAATTCTGCTTAAAACTTTCAGTAAACCTTAAAAAACATTTGCTGCGGTGACAGAATATGCTTCTTTATTTTAACTTGCAACAAAGATATATATATACAATAATTACATATATAAAAAATAAATAAATAAATAGATAAAATATATATATACACAAAATCAAATATCAACATAACGATACACAATATTACTCCATATTATGCCTTATAACCAAAAGAAAACTTTACCAATCCTAATAATAAACAACTTATCTCCTATGAGAAAAAGTAAGCAAGGATTTTAGAACAACAACTACCTTAACCACTATCTATTTATATATATATATATATATATATATATTTTTTTTTTTTTATATATTATACATGTATATATACACAGCAAACCATAAAACAATACAAAAACTTTAACTACTATCTATCTTATCTAATCCTACCCATCACCAATACACACCACCTCAGGTAGATGTATGTAAAACCTTTTCAACAAAAACCAAAAAATAGAATAAAAAATCTACAGGGAGTGAAAGGACAGAAAAGAAACCCAGCTGAACAAGAAGAAACTTTCAACCACCCACTCAAGGGGGTTTCAAACGGCCCCACCACTGTGACCATCTGACAGCATCCAGTCTCCCCTTATCCAGATCCATCATCTTTTTCACCTCTTGCATAATCATACCTACCACCACATCACAGGGGAGGACCTTCCTTCGAATAGATACCTGGCACCGTGCATTCCACGTGTGATACCTAACAGCTAAACTAACTAAAAAAATTGTGGTCAAATTAAAGTCACCGTATCTTCTGACTACCCCATAAGCCCACTCAGGGTAACTAAGACCCGAAAGGCACGGGATACCAATGGCCTTTGAAACCTCCTCATAAACCTTTACATTAAAAGGACACTCAAGCAGGAAGTGGTCCATCGTCTCCTCCACCCCTGGACATTCCTCCCGTGGGCAGCCACGTTCACTGGCACTTCGCCACCTGAGGTTCCCTCCAACATAAAGCCTCCCATGAAAAGTGAGCCAGGCAATATCTTTGAACTTGGGCGGTAACCTTTGTGAATTTAACAAAACCAATCCAGCCGAAGCGACATTACCTGGACAGTCCCTCAGTGACAGCGGAACATGAAAGTGGGTGTGCAAAATTCTTCTCTCCAACTCCCTCCTAGAGAAGTTTTTGACTTCACCCACTCCCACGTCATATCGCTTTATCACCTTCAAGCTCTGGATGACGTAGATCGGGAGGTAACCATGACGAATCCGGAAACTTCTCACTTGGCCTCCATCTATCCAGAATCTGAGGAAGGGAAACACCCATGGTCTAAATCCCTCTACCCACCGAGGAGGAGTGTCTAAAAACATGCTCCCAATGTTAAGCTTTAAAAAAGCTGTAACAAAAAAGATCACTGGGTTTACCATGTTCAAACCCCCATCTTTCCTCGGTCTGTAGGTGATACCCCTCTTCACTATATTGATCCTGTTCTTCCACAACAAGAGGAAGAACAAGGAATTCAATCTGGACCACAAAGATTGTGGCAAAAAGCACACGTAACTGACATACAAAAAAATCGGGATCAGGTAAGTTTTGCACAAGTCAACCCTTTCCCTCAAAGACAATTTCCATCTTTTCCAACTCTCTACCTTCTTGGTAGCATCTTCCAGCTTGTTAACCCAATTTAGGGAGGCATAATCTCCATGATCAAATTTGATACCAAGAATTTTAATCTGATCGTTGACCTGAGGGAAGCTGTCCGGAAGAGGAAAAGGCTCCCCCTCCTCCCCCATCCAGAAAACATCACACTTTTCTCGGTTTACTCTGGAGCACGAAGCCTCAGAGTACTCGCAAATGAGGTGTTCTATGCCACGGGCCTCTGCCTGCGAGGACAGAACCACCGTGACATCATCTGCGTAAGCCACCACCCTCAATGCAAACTCCGGACACAGCTGCACCCCCCCTACAGTCCCACACTCTACCCTCCTAACGAAGGGATCGATTGCAAAGACATACAGGAGGGGGCTCAGGGGACACCCCTGACGAACACCCGAGCCTACACCAAAGGTAGGGCCCACCCAACCGTTTACCAGTGGAAAGCTTTCAGCCATACGATAGATCGTCTGTAACCAATTAACCACCCTCTCTGGAAGACCATACCATCTCAGTAGAGCCCAAAGGTACTCATGATTCACTCGGTCAAAAGCTTTAGACTGATCCAATGCCAGTAAGTACTTTCCCCACTTCTCAGCCCTGCACCGCTCAATGGCCTCCCGGACACCAAGGACAGCACTAAAAGTGCTACGACCCTTCACCGTACAGTGCTGAGAAGGAGAAAGCAACAGCTCAGAAAACTCTGAAAGCCTGTTAAACAGTACCTTTGCCAAAATCTTCCTGTCTGTATTGAGAAGGGCTATGGGGCGCCAGTTCTCAATACGAGACGAGTCCTTCCCTTTGGACAGCAAAATAAGCGCAGATAACCTCATGGAAGGAGGGAGGACTCCCTCATCCAGGCTCTCATTAAAAACTTCCACAAGGCGGGGAATCAGGAGGTCAGCAAAGGTCTTATAAAATTCAGATGTTAAACCATCTGGTCCTGGTGATTTCTTGGGGTTTAAACCCATTATCGCCTTCCTAACTTCCTCTGCGGTTATATCACTTGCCAAGGAGTCAAGAGAGGCACCCTGAGAACTCAGACCAGGGGTTCCCCTCAGAAATTCCTCCATCCTCTCCCTGATGAGTGGCTGCTCAGACAGAAGATCAGAATAGTAGGACACAATAACATCCAGAATGCCTTCCTTGTCAGTACGAAGAACACCCTGTCCGTCCACCAGTCCTCTGACATGTTTGGCGTCGACTGACCTCCTACAGCTCTGGTAGGGATCAGGCGAGTGGTACATACCATAATCCCTTTCCAAAACCAAGGATGCCAATCGGTTATATTGGAACTCTTTCATCTGAGCCTTCACTCGGGAGATTTCCCCATCATCTCCCTCCTCAGAGATCAGGAAATCCAATTTCCTTCTCAGATTACGGTAGATATTTTGCTTTATCAAGTTTTTCCTAGCTATAAGGCCACGGAAAAATTTGCAGGTTCTCTTTTTAATCACCTCCCACCACTCAGACCTACTCCAACCAGCCTCCAGAAGTGTCTCCTGAGATTGAAAGAAGACCCTGAAGGACTGCCTAACTCTCTCTTCTTCCAGGAGTTCAGAGTTCAAACGCCACAGACCCCGCCCCTTCTGAGGGGTTTCTGAAGCATTCAAAGTTACTGAGAGCAAACCGTGATCGGAAAATTCCACCAACCTCACCCCAAGGGATGAAGTCTTGGAAGTCTCCTTAACAAAAAACCTATCTATCCTAGACCTACGACTACCACTAAAGTAGGTGAAACCCGTGAGGTCTGGGGAGTGACGAATATGCACATCCACCAAACCAGCCTGTCTAACCATGCTAACTAAAAAATTGGAATCATAGCCCAGGGGTCTCCTTGAGCCTCCCCTGTCTTTTGGCCTAACAACGGTATTAAAATCACCACCAAAGACGACCTGCTGGGCTGTAAAAAGAAAAGGTTTTATCTCCATAAAGAGACTTTTCCTATCACCTGGTGTCTGTGGCCCATACACATTAATTAATCTCACATCTTGTCCCTTTATGTTGACATCCAAAATCATACATCTACCTGCTTGCAATTCAATAACCTTGTGCACAGTTACCATATCAGAAAAAAGGACTGCCACCCCACCGTATGGCTCGGCCGCAAGAGACCAGTAAGAAGGACCCCTCCTCCACTCCTGCTTCGCCTTGTGGAGGATATCCAATTTACTAATCCTAGTCTCTTGCAAAAATAAAACATCAACATCAATCGTATTGAAAAAATCAAAGGCCATCATACGAGCACATTCGGACAACACGGAAGCCACATTAATCGTGGCACATCGTATAGGATGAGGATCCATGTTTCTAGGTTATGGAATATTACAAGACCTTGCTTACTTTTACATACCATCACCAAAAAACAAGTCTTAACACTGCACGCCAGCCCCCTGCGGGCCAGCCACACCACCGCTTGTGGCATCCCCACCCCCCTCCCTTCCACCCCCAGAGGGTACACCACCCTCCTCAGGGATCCCAGGGTCAGGGGCCTTGGCCACAAACTTTATGACCTGGCAGTGTACCCCACCACCAGTGCCACTTGGCCCGACCCCCGAGCTCTGGGATGACTCCACATCAGTCTCTTTGACTACCTCCTGCTGAACCGCCACTGTCTCCTCCATTGCCACCACCTCCTCCTTTCTCCTTTCCACCACCCTTCTTTCCATCGGGGCCAGAGTTTCCTTATTTACCACCTCTTCCCCCACCTCCGGGATTGACTCCCTTCTTTTTTTCCCGTCCCGGTGCCTCTCACTTTCTTTAAAAGACCTCTTTGTTTTTCTTTTGTTTTTTTTTGACACCAGATAACACTCTCCATCTTTCCTTATGATTTCCTCCTCATCAGAGGAGAAAACATCAAATTTATTTGATAACACCACTTGTGTTTCTGCATCTTTCTCTTTTATCCCCTTCCCTCCCCGCCTAACCTCCTGAAATGTCTCCTCCATTACCTCCTCCCTACTTTCAACATTTACCACCTCATCCTGCTCTATACCCTCTTCTTCTACCTCATTCACCACCTCACTCACCACCACACTACTACCCATCACCTGTTCTAATACCACATTGTGACTGGCTTTCGGACATCTGCTATAAGGGTGCCCCTCCACCCCACACAAATTGCACCTGACAGTGTGACAATCTCTAGACCAGTGACCCACACCCCCACACAAAGAACACTTCACCACAGTGCACTCGGAACTAACGTGACGGTGATCACCACACTTAAAACATGTCCTCGGCTGCCCAGGATAAAAACACTGAACCCTGTCCCTACCTATATAGGCAGCCGAGGGCACATGCACACACCCCCTTTCAGAATACCTCAACCTAATTCCTACTTCCCATGCCCCTCCCCACACACCCAACACATAACCAGCCTTTGTTACCCCCGATTCAAGATCACAAAATCTCTTAAGCCAAAAGGCAATATCCTCTGGAGGTAATGATTCATTTCTGACTAGGATCGTAGCTTTGACCCTGTCCTGCCTGGTGACCAGGTTAACCACATACTTCTCAAATGGGTCCTTGGATCTGCACGCCTGCCACTTCACCCAGAAAACCTGCAGACCCTGGTACGATACAAAGCTCAAGTCATACTCCAGGGTCCGCACTGGGTGAATACAGGCGTACAGATCTGCCGCACCGAACCCCAGGCTGAACACCATTTTAAGGAAAGCCTCTCTACTTGGGGCTTCCCCTGGAGCAATCCACTTAAATTGAACAAGGTTCCTTCTTTTGCCAACACCTCCAGGCGTAGGTGCAGCATATGACACATTATTTGCTCTTTGTCTAGTAACCACACTGGCATAAGACAGAACACCCGGAGCTGATTTAGACTGCCTCTCACCTCTCGAGACCATGTCTTTTTCTATTGCAGCGGCAGCCACTCTAGCCCTTTCAGGGACTAGCATTTTATCACCATATATAGTTTCAATCACCTTTCTTTGTTCAGCCGAAAGAGTCTCTTTATTCAGTATCGGCATTCCCTGTGCCAATATTGGATGGCTGACTGATACAGATGACACCCCTGGCACTTCATCAGGAGCCTTATCCTGATGGGATTCCCCCTCCATGCCAGCTTCTACCAATACTGCTGCCTGAATCAGCTCAGAATCCATGACCTCAGTGCAATCAGGGATAGTAGCTGCCAGTTCCCCCACAGGTACTGTTGCTCCGCCTATAGGGACCAGGGGGACCAGGGTAACAATTTGGGCACCCCCACTCCCAATCCCCCCAGTCTCCTTTGCATCATCGCTTACCTTATCAACTGGCTCCCCCTGCACTCTCCGACCAGCATCCTCGGACGGCTGAGCCTCCACAGCAGCTGAAGACGGAACCTCCTCCTGTTCTGACTTAACCACCTCCATGTCACTCATAGAGGTAGATTCCGATTTGATCATCTTTTTTTTTATTTTCTTTAAATATTCCAAGCGGTCCTTAGCATTTCCCAAAGAAACGGACAAAGCTGTAATTTCCTCCTTAAAAGACCATCTGTCCCAGGTAGCGCTAACATTTCTTTTTCTCTTTTTTTCGCTTAGCTTGTTGCTCAGCTTCCTAATCTCTTTTTGAAGCTGATCCATGCTCAAAGCAGCATACACGTCATCTTCTTCATCCGCAGACACTTGGTCCTCCTCCACCGTCTTCTCCCCTTTTGCGGCACCCCCCGCTTCACTGCCAGTGGGGGCCACCATCTCCCCCTGAGTTGCCTCACTCAGGGGTCCCTCCACTGACAGTTTGGGGAGCACCGCTGGGCTAGGGGTCACCATAACTGCACCTCCAGCACTGATCACCAGATTGCTGCTTTCTGTCATCTCCATGTCCTCCGATTCACTGCCAGTGAGGGTCTCCATACCCCCCCGAGTTGCCTCACTCGGGGGTCCCTCTACTGACAGTTTGGAGGCAGAGTCTGCAGCCACTATAACCACCTCCGCTGCACCGCTAGCGGGGGCCGCCATTACCCCCCGAGTTGCATCACTCGGGGGTCCCGCCGCCAGCGGTTTGGAGACTGGCACTCTGCTGAACTCCACTGGACCCCCCGCTCTCCGAACTGAAAGTCCAGGGGGGTCCAGGACACCTCCTCCGCCCGCCGCCGGGTCCACCAGCACAGCAGCCGCCTTCCGACTCCCCGGCACGTCCGCCGCTGATACAGGGAGTCCTCCGCTTGCCGCCGCCGTCCGCTCCATCAGCTCCGGCTGCTTCGGCTGCTCCGTCAGACTCCGTCTCCCGGGCAGGCGCGCCAAAGGGACAGGGGGGTCCGGAGCTCCAGCCGCGCACACTTGCGGCCTCCGCGAACCGGCGGGTGGATCCCCGGCCTCGCGCTGCAGTCCTCCGGCAGGCAGGTTAGGCGGGTCAGGCGGGTCAGGCGGGACAGGAGCGACAGAACCCCTGCTTGATCCTCCAGCCCGGGGTCTGCCTCTCTTAGTCATGGTGCTGAAAGGCAGCAGCACCACAGCAAATCCTCAGCACCACAAACAGCAGGATCAGCAGCGATATCTACCCCAGGAGGAATCAGCCTGCCTGGGGAAGCCCTCTCCCTGTCTCAGCAGCTCACCACCTCCTCCTAGGACACTCCTCTCCCAAATGGTATGCTACAGAGACAGAAGTTGATTTTGGTGCTTAATTTTCACACAGAACTCTCCGGAAATATATTTACCCGTATGAAAAATTCTGTAAGCCCCGGACCTTAAAAATCGGGCAAAAATTTTTTTCTTCAAAAATCCCCAAATTCTGCTTAAAACTTTCAGTAAACCTTAAAAAAGATTTGCTGAGGTGACAGAAGTTGATTTTGGTACTTAATTTTGACACAGATCTCTCCGGAAATATATTTACCCGTATGAAAAATTCTGTAAGCCCCGGACCTTAAAAATCGGGCAAAAAAATTTTTCTTCAAAAATCCCCAAATTCTGCTTAAAACTTTCAGTAAACCTTAAAAAAGATTTGCTGCGGTGACAGAAGTTGATTTTGGTGCTTAATTTTGACACAGAACTCTCCGGAAATATATTTACCCGTATGAAAAATTCTGAAAGCCCCGAACCTTAAAAATCGGGCAAAAATTTTTTTCTTCAAAAATCTCCAAATTCTGCTTAAAACTTTCAGTAAACCTTAAAAAAGATTTGCTGCGGTGACAGAAGTTGATTTTGGTGCTTAATTTTGACACAGAACTCTCCGGAATTATATTTACCCGTATGAAAATTTCTGTAAGCCCCGGACCTTAAAAATCGGGCAAAAATTTTTTTCTTCAAAAATCCCCAAATTCTGCTTAAAACTTTCAGTAAACCTTAAAAAACATTTGCTGCGGTGACAGAAGTTGATTTTGGTGCTTAATTTTGACACAGAACTCTCCGGAAATATATTTACCCGTATGAAAAATTCTGTAAGCCCTGGACCTTAAAAATCGGGCAAAAATTTTTTTCTTCAAAAATCCCCAAATTTTGCTTAAAACTTTCAGTAAACCTTAAAAAAGATTTGCTGAGGTGACAGAAGTTGATTTTGGTGCTTAATATTGACACAGATCTCTCCGGAAATATATTTACCCGTATGAAAATTTCTGTAAGCCCCGGAACTTAAAAATCGGCCAAAAAATTTTATCTTCAAAAATCCCCAAATTCTGCTTAAAACTTTCAGTAAACCTTAAAAAAGATTTGCTGCGGTGACGGAAGTTGATTTTGGTGCTTAATTTTGACACAGAACTCTCCGGAAATATATTTACTCGTATGAAAAATTCTGTAAGCCCCGGACCTTAAAAATCGGGCAAAAATTTTTTTCTTCAAAAATCTCCAAATTCTGCTTAAAACTTTCAGTAAACCTTAAAAAAGATTTGCTGCGGTGACAGAAGTTGATTTTGGTGCTTAATTTTGACACAGAACTCTCCGGAAATATATTTACCCGTATGAAAATTTCTGTAAGCCCCGGACCTTAAAAATCGGGCAAAAAAATTTTTCTTCAAAAATCCCCAAATTCTGCTTAAAACTTTCAGTAAACCTTAAAAAAGATTTGCTGCGGTGACAGAAGTTGATTTTGGTGCTTAATTTTGACACAGAACTCTCCTGAAATATATTTACCCGTATGAAAAATTCTGTAAGCCCCGAACCTTAAAAATCTGCCAAAAAATTTTTTCTTCAAAAATCCCCAAATTCTGCTTAAAACTTTCAGTAAACCTTAAAAAACATTTGCTGCGGTGACAGAAGTTGATTTTGGTGCTTAATTTTGACACAGAACTCTCCGGAAATATATTTAACCGTATGAAAAATTCTGTAAGCCCTGGAACTTAAAAATTGGGCAAAAATATTTTTCTTCAAAAATCCCCAAATTTTGCTTAAAACTTTCAGTAAACCTTAAAAAAGATTTGCTGCGGTGACAGAAGTTGATTTTGGTGCTTAATATTGACACAGAACTCTTCGGAAATATATTCACCCGTATGAAAAATTCTGTAAGCCCCGGACCTTAAAAATCGGGCAAAAATTTTATCTTCAAAAATCCCCAAATTCTGCTTAAAACTTTCAGTAAACCTTAAAAAAGATTTGCTGCGGTGACGGAAGTTGATTTTGGTGCTTAATTTTGACACAGAACTCTCCGGAAATATATTTACTCGTATGAAAAATTCTGTAAGCCCCGGACCTTAAAAATCGGGCAAAAATTTTTTTCTTCAAAAATCTCCAAATTCTGCTTAAAACTTTCAGTAAACCTTAAAAAAGATTTGCTGCGGTGACAGAAGTTGATTTTGGTGCTTAATTTTGACACAGAACTCTCCGGAAATAAATTTACCCGTATGAAAATTTCTGTAAGCCCCGGACCTTAAAAATCGGGCAAAAAAATTTTTCTTCAAAAATCCCCAAATTCTGCTTAAAACTTTCAGTAAACCTTAAAAAAGATTTGCTGCGGTGACAGAAGTTGATTTTGGTGCTTAATTTTGACACAGAACTCTCCGGAAATATATTTACCCGTATGAAAAATTCTGTAAGCCCCGAACCTTAAAAATCTGCCAAAAAATTTTATCTTCAAAAATCCCCAAATTCTGCTTAAAACTTTCAGTAAACCTTAAAAAAGATTTGCTGCGGTGACAGAAGTTGATTTTGGTGCTTAATTTTGACACAGAACTCTCCGGAAATATATTTAACCGTATGAAAAATTCTGTAAGCCCTGGACCTTAAAAATTGGGCAAAAATTTTTTTCTTCAAAAATCCCCAAATTCTGCTTAAAACTTTCAGTAAACCTTAAAAAAGATTTGCTGCGTTGACAGAAGTTGATTTTGGTGCTTAATTTTGACACAGAACTCTCCGGAAATATATTTACCCGTATGAAAATTTCTGTAAGCCCCGGACCTTAAAAATCGGGCAAAAAAATTTTTCTTCAAAAATCCCCAAATTCTGCTTAAAACTTTCAGTAAACCTTAAAAAAGATTTGCTGCGGTGACAGAAGTTGATTTTGGTGCTTAATTTTGACACAGAACTCTCCGGAAATATATTTACCCGTATGAAAAATTCTGTAAGCCCCGAACCTTAAAAATCTGCCAAAAAATTTTTTCTTCAAAAATCCCCAAATTCTGCTTAAAACTTTCAGTAAACCTTAAAAAACATTTGCTGCGGTGACAGAAGTTGATTTTGGTGCTTAATTTTGACACAGAACTCTCCGGAAATATATTTAACCGTATGAAAAATTCTGTAAGCCCTGGACCTTAAAAATTGGGCAAAAATTTTTTTCTTCAAAAATCCCCAAATTTTGCTTAAAACTTTCAGTAAACCTTAAAAAAGATTTGCTGCGGTGACAGAAGTTGATTTTGGTGCTTAATATTGACACAGAACTCTCCGGAAATATATTTACCCGTATGAAAAATTCTGTAAGCCCCGGACCTTAAAAATCGGGCAAAAATTTTTTTCTTCAAAAATCCCCAAATTCTGCTTGAAACTTTCAGTAGACCTTAAAAAAGATTTGCTGAGGTGACAGAAGTTGATTTTGGTACTTAATTTTGACACAGATCTCTCCGGAAATATATTTACCCGTATGAAAATTTCTGTAAGCCCCTGAATTTAAAAATCGGCCAAAAAATTTTATCTTCAAAAATCCCCAAATTCTGCTTAAAACTTTCAGTAAACCTTAAAAAAGATTTGCTGCGGTGACGGAAGTTGATTTTGGTGCTTAATTTTGACACAGAACTCTCCGGAAATATATTTACTCGTATGAAAAATTCTGTAAGCCCCGGACCTTAAAAATCGGGCAAAAATTTTTTTCTTCAAAAATCTCCAAATTCTGCTTAAAACTTTCAGTAAACCTTAAAAAAGATTTGCTGCGGTGACAGAAGTTGATTTTGGTGCTTAATTTTGACACAGAACTCTCCGGAAATATATTTACCCGTATGAAAATTTCTGTAAGCCCCGGATCTTAAAAATCGGGCAAAAAAATTTTTCTTCAAAAATCCCCAAATTCTGCTTAAAACTTTCAGTAAACCTTATAAAAGATTTGCTGCGGTGACAGAAGTTGATTTTGGTGCTTAATTTTGACACAGAACTCTCCGGAAATATATTTACCCGTATGAAAAATTCTGTAAGCCCCGAACCTTAAAAATCGGCCAAAAATTTTTTTCTTCAAAAATCCCCAAATTCTGCTTAAAACTTTCAGTAAACCTTAAAAAACATTTGCTGCGGTGACAGAAGTTGATTTTGGTGCTTAATTTTGACACAGAACTCTCCAGAAATATATTTACCCGTATGAAAAATTCTGTAAGCCCCGGACCTTAAAAATTGGGCAAAAATTTTTTTCTTCAAAAATCCCCAAATTCTGCTTAAAACTTTCAGTAAACCTTAAAAAAGATTTGCTGCGGTGACAGAAGTTGATTTTGGTGCTTAATATTGACACAGAACTCTCCGGAAATATATTTACCCGTATGAAAAATTCTGTAAGCCCCGGACCTTAAAAATCAGGCAAAATTTTTTTTCTTCAAAAATCCCCAAATTCTGCTTAAAACTTTCAGTAAACCTTAAAAAAGATTTGCTGCGGTGACAGAAGTTGATTTTGGTGCTTAATTTTGACACAGAACTCTCCGGAAATATATTTACCCGTATGAAAAATTCTGAAAGCCCCGGACCTTAAAAATCGGGCAAACATTTTTTTCTTCAAAAATCTCCAAATTCTGCTTAAAACTTTCAGTAAACCTTAAAAAAGATTTGCTGCGGTGACAGAAGTTGATTTTGGTGCTTAATTTTGACACAGAACTCTCCGGAAATATATTTACCCGTATGAAAATTTCTGTAAGCCCCGACCTTAAAAATCGGGCAAAAAAATTTTTCTTCAAAAATCCCCAAAATCTGCTTAAAACTTTCAGTAAACCTTAAAAAAGATTTGCTGCGGTGACAGAAGTTGATTTTGGTGCTTAATTTTGACACAGAACTCTCCGGAAATATATTTACCCGTATGAAAAATTCTGTAAGCCCCGAACCTTAAAAATCTGCCAAAAAATTTTTTCTTCAAAAATCCCCAAATTCTGCTTAAAACTTTCAGTAAACCTTAAAAAACATTTGCTGCGGTGACAGAAGTTGATTTTGGTGCTTAATTTTGACACAGAACTCTCCGGAAATATATTTAACCGTATGAAAAATTCTGTAAGTCCTGGACCTTAAAAATTGGGCAAAAATTTTTTTCTTCAAAAATCCCCAAATTTTGCTTAAAACTTTCAGTAAACCTTAAAAAAGATTTGCTGCGGTGACAGAAGTTGATTTTGGTGCTTAATATTGACACAGAACTCTCCGGAAATATATTTACCCGTATGAAAAATTCTGTAAGCCCCGGACCTTAAAAATCGGGCAAAATTTTTTTCTTCAAAAATCCCCAAATTCTGCTTGAAACTTTCAGTAAACCTTAAAAAAGATTTGCTGAGGTGACAGAAGTTGATTTTGGTACTTAATTTTGACACAGATCTCTCCGGAAATATATTTACCCGTATGAAAATTTCTGTAAGCCCCGGAATTTAAAAATCGGCCAAAAATATTTTTCTTCAAAAATCTCCAAATTCTGCTTAAAACTTTCAGTAAACCTTAAAAAAGATTTGCTGCGGTGACAGAAGTTGATTTTGGTGCTTAATTTTGACACAGAACTCTCCGGAAATATATTTACCCGTATGAAAAATTCTGTAAGCCCCGGACCTTAAAAATTGGGCAAAAATTTTTTCTTCAAAAATCCCCAAATTTTGCTTAAAACTTTCAGTAAACCTTAAAAAAGATTTGCTACGGTGACAGAAGTTGATTTTGGTGCTTAATATTGACACAGAACTCTCCGGAAATATATTTACCCGTATGAAAAATTCTGTAAGCCCCGGACCTTAAAAATTGGGCAAAAATTTTTTTCTTCAAAAATCCCCAAATTCTGCTTAAAACTTTCAGTAAACCTCAAAAAAGATTTCCTGTAGTGACAGAAGTTGATTTTGGTGCTTAATTTTGACACAGAACTCTCCAGAAATATATTTACCCGTATGAAAAATTCTGTAAGCCCCGGACCTTATAAATCGGGCAAAAAATTTTTTCTTCAAAAATCCCCAAATTCTGCTTGAAACTTTCAGTAAACCTTAAAAAAGATTTGCTGAGGTGACAGAAGTTGATTTTGGTACTTAATTTTGACACAGATCTCTCCGGAAATATATTTACCCGTATGAAAATTTCTGTAAGCGCCGGAATTTAAAAATCGGCCAAAAAATTTTATCTTCAAAAATCCCCAAATTCTGCTTAAAACTTTCAGTAAACCTTAAAAAAGATTTGCTGCGGTGACGGAAGTTGATTTTGGTGCTTAATTTTGACACAGAACTCTCCGGAAATATATTTACTCGTATGAAAAATTCTGTAAGCCCCGGACCTTAAAAATCGGGCAAAAATTTTTTTCTTCAAAAATCTCCAAATTCTGCTTAAAACTTTCAGTAAACCTTAAAAAAGATTTGCTGCGTTGACAGAAGTTGATTTTGGTGCTTAATTTTGACACAGAACTCTCCGGAAATATATTTACCCGTATGAAAATTTCTGTAAGCCCCGGACCTTAAAAATCGGGCAAAAAAATTTTTCTTCAAAAATCCCCAAATTCTGCTTAAAACTTTCAGTAAACCTTAAAAAAGATTTGCTGCGGTGACAGAAGTTGATTTTGGTGCTTAATTTTGACACAGAACTCTCCGGAAATATATTTACCCGTATGAAAAATTCTGTAAGCCCCGAACCTTAAAAATCTGCCAAAAAATTTTTTCTTCAAAAATCCCCAAATTCTGCTTAAAACTTTCAGTAAACCTTAAAAAACATTTGCTGCGGTGACAGAAGTTGATTTTGGTGCTTAATTTTGACACAGAACTCTCCGGAAATATATTTAACCGTATGAAAAATTCTGTAAGCCCTGGACCTTAAAAATTGGGCAAAAATTTTTTTCTTCAAAAATCCCCAAATTTTGCTTAAAACTTTCAGTAAACCTTAAAAAAGATTTGCTGCGGTGACAGAAGTTGATTTTGGTGCTTAATATTGACACAGAACTCTTCGGAAATATATTTACCCGTATGAAAAATTCTGTAAGCCCCGGACCTTAAAAATCGGGCAAAAATTTTTTTCTTCAAAAATCCCCAAATTCTGCTTGAAACTTTCAGTAGACCTTAAAAAAGATTTGCTGAGGTGACAGAAGTTGATTTTGGTACTTAATTTTGACACAGATCTCTCCGGAAATATATTTACCCGTATGAAAATTTCTGTAAGCCCCTGAATTTAAAAATCGGCCAAAAAATTTTATCTTCAAAAATCCCCAAATTCTGCTTAAAACTTTCAGTAAACCTTAAAAAAGATTTGCTGCGGTGACGGAAGTTGATTTTGGTGCTTAATTTTGACACAGAACTCTCCGGAAATATATTTACTCGTATGAAAAATTCTGTAAGCCCCGGACCTTAAAAATCGGGCAAAAATTTTTTTCTTCAAAAATCTCCAAATTCTGCTTAAAACTTTCAGTAAACCTTAAAAAAGATTTGCTGCGGTGACAGAAGTTGATTTTGGTGCTTAATTTTGACACAGAACTCTCCGGAAATATATTTACCCGTATGAAAATTTCTGTAAGCCCCGGATCTTAAAAATCGGGCAAAAAAATTTTTCTTCAAAAATCCCCAAATTCTGCTTAAAACTTTCAGTAAACCTTATAAAAGATTTGCTGCGGTGACAGAAGTTGATTTTGGTGCTTAATTTTGACACAGAACTCTCCGGAAATATATTTACCCGTATGAAAAATTCTGTAAGCCCCGAACCTTAAAAATCGGCCAAAAATTTTTTTCTTCAAAAATCCCCAAATTCTGCTTAAAACTTTCAGTAAACCTTAAAAAACATTTGCTGCGGTGACAGAAGTTGATTTTGGTGCTTAATTTTGACACAGAACTCTCCAGAAATATATTTACCCGTATGAAAAATTCTGTAAGCCCCGGACCTTAAAAATTGGGCAAAAATTTTTTTCTTCAAAAATCCCCAAATTCTGCTTAAAACTTTCAGTAAACCTTAAAAAAGATTTGCTGCGGTGACAGAAGTTGATTTTGGTGCTTAATATTGACACAGAACTCTCCGGAAATATATTTACCCGTATGAAAAATTCTGTAAGCCCCGGACCTTAAAAATCAGGCAAAATTTTTTTTCTTCAAAAATCCCCAAATTCTGCTTAAAACTTTCAGTAAACCTTAAAAAAGATTTGCTGCGGTGACAGAAGTTGATTTTGGTGCTTAATTTTGACACAGAACTCTCCGGAAATATATTTACCCGTATGAAAAATTCTGAAAGCCCCGGACCTTAAAAATCGGGCAAAAATTTTTTTCTTCAAAAATCTCCAAATTCTGCTTAAAACTTTCAGTAAACCTTAAAAAAGATTTGCTGCGGTGACAGAAGTTGATTTTGGTGCTTAATTTTGACACAGAACTCTCCGGAAATATATTTACCCGTATGAAAATTTCTGTAAGCCCCGACCTTAAAAATCGGGCAAAAAAATTTTTCTTCAAAAATCCCCAAAATCTGCTTAAAACTTTCAGTAAACCTTAAAAAAGATTTGCTGCGGTGACAGAAGTTGATTTTGGTGCTTAATTTTGACACAGAACTCTCCGGAAATATATTTACCCGTATGAAAAATTCTGTAAGCCCCGAACCTTAAAAATCTGCCAAAAAATTTTTTCTTCAAAAATCCCCAAATTCTGCTTAAAACTTTCAGTAAACCTTAAAAAACATTTGCTGCGGTGACAGAAGTTGATTTTGGTGCTTAATTTTGACACAGAACTCTCCGGAAATATATTTAACCGTATGAAAAATTCTGTAAGTCCTGGACCTTAAAAATTGGGCAAAAATTTTTTTCTTCAAAAATCCCCAAATTTTGCTTAAAACTTTCAGTAAACCTTAAAAAAGATTTGCTGCGGTGACAGAAGTTGATTTTGGTGCTTAATATTGACACAGAACTCTCCGGAAATATATTTACCCGTATGAAAAATTCTGTAAGCCCCGGACCTTAAAAATCGGGCAAAATTTTTTTCTTCAAAAATCCCCAAATTCTGCTTGAAACTTTCAGTAAACCTTAAAAAAGATTTGCTGCGGTGACAGAAGTTGATTTTGGTACTTAATTTTGACACAGATCTCTCCGGAAATATATTTACCCGTATGAAAATTTCTGTAAGCCCCGGAATTTAAAAATCGGCCAAAAATATTTTTCTTCAAAAATCTCCAAATTCTGCTTAAAACTTTCAGTAAACCTTAAAAAAGATTTGCTGCGGTGACAGAAGTTGATTTTGGTGCTTAATTTTGACACAGAACTCTCCGGAAATATATTTACCCGTATGAAAAATTCTGTAAGCCCCGGACCTTAAAAATTGGGCAAAAATTTTTTCTTCAAAAATCCCCAAATTTTGCTTAAAACTTTCAGTAAACCTTAAAAAAGATTTGCTACGGTGACAGAAGTTGATTTTGGTGCTTAATATTGACACAGAACTCTCCGGAAATATATTTACCCGTATGAAAAATTCTGTAAGCCCCGGACCTTAAAAATCGGGCAAAAATTTTTTTCTTCAAAAATCCCCAAATTCTGCTTAAAACTTTCAGTAAACCTCAAAAAAGATTTCCTGTAGTGACAGAAGTTGATTTTGGTGCTTAATTTTGACACAGAACTCTCCAGAAATATATTTACCCATATGAAAAATTCTAAAAGCCGCGGACCGTAAAAACCGGGCAAAAATTTTTTTCTTCAAAAATCCCCAAATTCTGCTTAAAACTTTCAGTAAACCTTAAAAAAGATTTGCAGAGGTGACAGAAGTTGATTTTGGTGCTTAATTTTGACACAGATCTCTCCAGAAATATATTTACCCGTATGAAAAATTCTGTAAGCCCCGGACCTTAAAAATCGAGCAAAAATTTTTTTCTTCAAAAATCCCCAAATTCTGCTTAAAACTTTCAGTAAACCTTAAAAAAGATTTGCTGCGGTGACAGAAGTTGATTTTGGAGCTTAATTTTGACACAGAACTCTCCGGAAATATATTTACCCGTATGAAAATTTCTGTAAGCCCCGGACCTTAAAAATCGGCCAAAAAATTTTATCTTCAAATAATCCCCAAATTCTGCTTAAAACTTTCAGTAAACCTTAAAAAAGATTTGCTGAGGTGACAGAAGTTGATTTTGGTGCTTAATTTTGACACAGATCTCTCCACAAATATATTTACCCGTATGAAAAATTCTGTAAGCCCCGGACCTTAAAAATCGGCTAAAAAATTTTATCTTCAAAAATCCCCAAATTCTGCTTAAAACTTTCAGTAAACCTTAAAAAAGATTTGCTGAGGTGACAGAAGTTGATTTTGGTGCTTAATTTTGACACAGATCTCTCCACAAATATATTTACCCGTATGAAAAATTCTGTAAGCCCCGGACCTTAAAAATCGGGCAAAAATTTTTTTCTTCAAAAATCCCCAAATTCTGCTTAAAACTTTCAGTAAACCTTAAAAAAGATTTGCTGCGGTGACAGAAGTTGATTTTGGTGCTTAATTTTGACACAGAACTCTCCAGAAATATATTTACCCGTATGAAAAATTCTGAAAGCCCCGGACCTTAAAAATCGGGCAAAAATTTTTTTCTTCAAAAATCTCCAAATTCTGCTTAAAACTTTCAGTAAACCTTAAAAAAGATTTGCTGCGGTGACAGAAGTTGATTTTGGTGCTTAATTTTGACACAGAACTCTCCGGAAATATATTTACCCGTATGAAAATTTCTGTAAGCCCCGGACCTTAAAAATCGGGCAAAAAAATTTTTCTTCAAAAATCCCCAAATTCTGCTTAAAACTTTCAGTAAACCTTAAAAAAGATTTGCTGCGGTGACAGAAGTTGATTTTGGTGCTTAATTTTGACACAGAACTCTCCGGAAATATATTTACCCGTATGAAAAATTCTGTAAGCCCCGAACCTTAAAAATCTGCCAAAAAATTTTTTCTTCAAAAATCCCCAAATTCTGCTTGAAACTTTCAGTAGACCTTAAAAAAGATTTGCTGAGGTGACAGAAGTTGATTTTGGTACTTAATTTTGACACAGATCTCTCCGGAAATATATTTACCCGTATGAAAATTTCTGTAAGCCCCGGAATTTAAAATTAGGCCAAAAAATTTTATCTTCAAAAATCCCCAAATTCTGCTTAAAACTTTCAGTAAACCTTAAAAAAGATTTGCTGCGGTGACGGAAGTTGATTTTGGTGCTTAATTTTGACACAGAACTCTCCGGAAATATATTTACTCGTATGAAAAATTCTGTAAGCCCCGGACCTTAAAAATCGGGCAAAAAAATTTTTCTTCAAAAATCACCAAATTCTGCTTAAAACTTTCAGTAAACCTTAAGAAAGATTTACTGCGGTGACAGAAGTTGATTTTGGTGCTTAATTTTGACACAGAACTCTCCGGAAATATATTTACCCGTATGAAAAATTCTGTAAGCCCCGAACCCTAAAAATCTGCCAAAAATTTTTTTCTTCAGAATCTCCAAATTCTGCTTAAAACTTTCAGTAAACCTTAAAAAAGATTTGCTGCGGTGACAGAAGTTGATTTTGGTGCTTAATTTTGACACAGAACTCTCCGGAAATATATTTACCCGTATGAAAAATTCTGAAAGCCCCGGACCTTAAAAATCGGGCAAAAATTTTTTTCTTCAAAAATCTCCAAATTCTGCTTAAAACTTTCAGTAAACCTTAAAAAAGATTTGCTGCGGTGACAGAAGTTGATTTTGGTGCTTAATTTTGACACAGAACTCTCCGGAAATATATTTACCCGTATGAAAATTTCTGTAAGCCCCGACCTTAAAAATCGGGCAAAAAAATTTTTCTTCAAAAATCCCCAAAATCTGCTTAAAACTTTCAGTAAACCTTAAAAAAGATTTGCTGCGGTGACAGAAGTTGATTTTGGTGCTTAATTTTGACACAGAACTCTCCGGAAATATATTTACCCGTATGAAAAATTCTGTAAGCCCCGAACCTTAAAAATCTGCCAAAAAATTTTTTCTTCAAAAATCCCCAAATTCTGCTTAAAACTTTCAGTAAACCTTAAAAAACATTTGCTGCGGTGACAGAAGTTGATTTTGGTGCTTAATTTTGACACAGAACTCTCCGGAAATATATTTAACCGTATGAAAAATTCTGTAAGTCCTGGACCTTAAAAATTGGGCAAAAATTTTTTTCTTCAAAAATCCCCAAATTTTGCTTAAAACTTTCAGTAAACCTTAAAAAAGATTTGCTGCGGTGACAGAAGTTGATTTTGGTGCTTAATATTGACACAGAACTCTCCGGAAATATATTTACCCGTATGAAAAATTCTGTAAGCCCCGGACCTTAAAAATCGGGCCAAAATTTTTTTCTTCAAAAATCCCCAAATTCTGCTTGAAACTTTCAGTAAACCTTAAAAAAGATTTGCTGCGGTGACAGAAGTTGATTTTGGTACTTAATTTTGACACAGATCTCTCCGGAAATATATTTACCCGTATGAAAATTTCTGTAAGCCCCGGAATTTAAAAATCGGCCAAAAATATTTTTCTTCAAAAATCTCCAAATTCTGCTTAAAACTTTCAGTAAACCTTAAAAAAGATTTGCTGCGGTGACAGAAGTTGATTTTGGTGCTTAATTTTGACACAGAACTCTCCGGAAATATATTTACCCGTATGAAAAATTCTGTAAGCCCCGGACCTTAAAAATTGGGCAAAAATTTTTTCTTCAAAAATCCCCAAATTTTGCTTAAAACTTTCAGTAAACCTTAAAAAAGATTTGCTACGGTGACAGAAGTTGATTTTGGTGCTTAATATTGACACAGAACTCTCCGGAAATATATTTACCCGTATGAAAAATTCTGTAAGCCCCGGACCTTAAAAATCGGGCAAAAATTTTTTTCTTCAAAAATCCCCAAATTCTGCTTAAAACTTTCAGTAAACTCAAAAAAGATTTCCTGTAGTGACAGAAGTTGATTTTGGTGCTTAATTTTGACACAGAACTCTCCAGAAATATATTTACCCATATGAAAAATTCTAAAAGCCGCGGACCGTAAAAACCGGGCAAAAATTTTTTTCTTCAAAAATCCCCAAATTCTGCTTAAAACTTTCAGTAAACCTTAAAAAAGATTTGCAGAGGTGACAGAAGTTGATTTTGGTGCTTAATTTTGACACAGATCTCTCCAGAAATATATTTACCCGTATGAAAAATTCTGTAAGCCCCGGACCTTAAAAATCGAGCAAAAATTTTTTTCTTCAAAAATCCCCAAATTCTGCTTAAAACTTTCAGTAAACCTTAAAAAAGATTTGCTGCGGTGACAGAAGTTGATTTTGGAGCTTAATTTTGACACAGAACTCTCCGGAAATATATTTACCCGTATGAAAATTTCTGTAAGCCCCGGACCTTAAAAATCGGCCAAAAAATTTTATCTTCAAATAATCCCCAAATTCTGCTTAAAACTTTCAGTAAACCTTAAAAAAGATTTGCTGAGGTGACAGAAGTTGATTTTGGTGCTTAATTTTGACACAGATCTCTCCACAAATATATTTACCCGTATGAAAAATTCTGTAAGCCCCGGACCTTAAAAATCGGCTAAAAAATTTTATCTTCAAAAATCCCCAAATTCTGCTTAAAACTTTCAGTAAACCTTAAAAAAGATTTGCTGAGGTGACAGAAGTTGATTTTGGTGCTTAATTTTGACACAGATCTCTCCACAAATATATTTACCCGTATGAAAAATTCTGTAAGCCCCGGACCTTAAAAATCGGGCAAAAATTTTTTTCTTCAAAAATCCCCAAATTCTGCTTAAAACTTTCAGTAAACCTTAAAAAAGATTTGCTGCGGTGACAGAAGTTGATTTTGGTGCTTAATTTTGACACAGAACTCTCCAGAAATATATTTACCCGTATGAAAAATTCTGAAAGCCCCGGACCTTAAAAATCGGGCAAAAATTTTTTTCTTCAAAAATCTCCAAATTCTGCTTAAAACTTTCAGTAAACCTTAAAAAAGATTTGCTGCGGTGACAGAAGTTGATTTTGGTGCTTAATTTTGACACAGAACTCTCCGGAAATATATTTACCCGTATGAAAATTTCTGTAAGCCCCGGACCTTAAAAATCGGGCAAAAAAATTTTTCTTCAAAAATCCCCAAATTCTGCTTAAAACTTTCAGTAAACCTTAAAAAAGATTTGCTGCGGTGACAGAAGTTGATTTTGGTGCTTAATTTTGACACAGAACTCTCCGGAAATATATTTACCCGTATGAAAAATTCTGTAAGCCCCGAACCTTAAAAATCTGCCAAAAAATTTTTTCTTCAAAAATCCCCAAATTCTGCTTGAAACTTTCAGTAGACCTTAAAAAAGATTTGCTGAGGTGACAGAAGTTGATTTTGGTACTTAATTTTGACACAGATCTCTCCGGAAATATATTTACCCGTATGAAAATTTCTGTAAGCCCCGGAATTTAAAATTAGGCCAAAAAATTTTATCTTCAAAAATCCCCAAATTCTGCTTAAAACTTTCAGTAAACCTTAAAAAAGATTTGCTGCGGTGACGGAAGTTGATTTTGGTGCTTAATTTTGACACAGAACTCTCCGGAAATATATTTACTCGTATGAAAAATTCTGTAAGCCCCGGACCTTAAAAATCGGGCAAAAAAATTTTTCTTCAAAAATCACCAAATTCTGCTTAAAACTTTCAGTAAACCTTAAGAAAGATTTACTGCGGTGACAGAAGTTGATTTTGGTGCTTAATTTTGACACAGAACTCTCCGGAAATATATTTACCCGTATGAAAAATTCTGTAAGCCCCGAACCCTAAAAATCTGCCAAAAATTTTTTTCTTCAGAATCTCCAAATTCTGCTTAAAACTTTCAGTAAACCTTAAAAAAGATTTGCTGCGGTGACAGAAATTGATTTTGGTGCTTAATTTTGACACAGAACTCTCCGGAAATATATTTACCCATATGAAAATTTCTGTAAGCCCCGGACCTTAAAAATCGGGCAAAAAAATTTTTCTTCAAAAATCCCCAAATTCTGCTTAAAACTTTCAGTAAACCTTAAAAAAGATTTGCTGCGGTGACAGAAGTTGATTTTGGTGCTTAATTTTGACACAGAAGTCTCCGGAAATATATTTACCCGTATGAAAAATTCTGTAAGCCCCGAACCTTAAAAATCTGCCAAAAAATTTTTTCTTCAAAAATCCCCAAATTCTGCTTAAAACTTTCAGTAAACCTTAAAAAACATTTGCTGCGGTGACAGAAGTTGATTTTGGTGCTTAATTTTGACACAGAACTCTCCGGAAATATATTTAACCGTATGAAAAATTCTGTAAGCCCTGGACCTTAAAAATTGGGCAAAAATTTTTTTCTTCAAAAATCCCCAAATTTTGCTTAAAACTTTCAGTAAACCTTAAAAAAGATTTGCTGCGGGTGACAGAAGTTGATTTTGGTGCTTAATATTGACACAGAACTCTCCGGAAATATATTTACCCGTATGAAAATTTCTGTAAGCCCCGGACCTTAAAAATCGGGCAAAAATTTTATCTTCAAAAATCCCCAAATTCTGCTTAAAACTTTCAGTAAACCTTAAAAAAGATTTGCTGCGGTGACGGAAGTTGATTTTGGTGCTTAATTTTGACACAGAACTCTCCGGAAATATATTTACTCGTATGAAAAATTCTGTAAGCCCCGGACCTTAAAAATCGGGCAAAAATTTTTTTCTTCAAAAATCTCCAAATTCTGCTTAAAACTTTCAGTAAACCTTAAAAAAGATTTGCTGCGGTGACAGAAGTTGATTTTGGTGCTTAATTTTGACACAGAACTCTCCGGAAATAAATTTACCCGTATGAAAATTTCTGTAAGCCCCGGACCTTAAAAATCGGGCAAAAAAATTTTTCTTCAAAAATCCCCAAATTCTGCTTAAAACTTTCAGTAAACCTTAAAAAAGATTTGCTGCGGTGACAGAAGTTGATTTTGGTGCTTAATTTTGACACAGAACTCTCCGGAAATATATTTACCCATATGAAAAATTCTGTAAGCCCCGAACCTTAAAAATCTGCCAAAAAATTTTTTCTTCAAAAATCCCCAAATTCTGCTTAAAACTTTCAGTAAACCTTAAAAAAGATTTGCTGCGGTGACAGAAGTTGATTTTGGTGCTTAATTTTGACACAGAACTCTCCGGAAATATATTTAACTGTATGAAAAATTCTGTAAGCCCTGGACCTTAAAAATTGGGCAAAAATTTTTTTCTTCAAAAATCCCCAAATTTTGCTTAAAACTTTCAGTAAACCTTAAAAAAGATTTGCTGCGGTGACAGAAGTTGATTTTGGTGCTTAATATTGACACAGAACTCTCCGGAAATATATTTACCCGTATGAAAAATTCTGTAAGCCCCGGACCTTAAAAATCGGGCAAAAATTTTTTTCTTCAAAAATCCCCAAATTCTGCTTGAAACTTTCAGTAGACCTTAAAAAAGATTTGCTGAGGTGACAGAAGTTGATTTTGGTACTTAATTTTGACACAGATCTCTCCGGAAATATATTTACCCGTATGAAAATTTCTGTAAGCCCCGGAATTTAAAAATCGGCCAAAAAATTTTATCTTCAAAAATCCCCAAATTCTGCTTAAAACTTTCAGTAAACCTTAAAAAAGATTTGCTGCGGTGACGGAAGTTGATTTTGGTGCTTAATTTTGACACAGAACTCTCCGGAAATATATTTACTCGTATGAAAAATTCTGTAAGCCCCGGACCTTAAAAATCGGGCAAAAATTTTTTTCTTCAAAAATCTCCAAATTCTGCTTAAAACTTTCAGTAAACCTTAAAAAAGATTTGCTGCGGTGACAGAAGTTGATTTTGGTGCTTAATTTTGACACAGAACTCTCCGGAAATATATTTACCCGTATGAAAATTTCTGTAAGCCCCGGATCTTAAAAATCGGGCAAAAAAATTTTTCTTCAAAAATCCCCAAATTCTGCTTAAAACTTTCAGTAAACCTTATAAAAGATTTGCTGCGGTGACAGAAGTTGATTTTGGTGCTTAATTTTGACACAGAACTCTCCGGAAATATATTTACCCGTATGAAAAATTCTGTAAGCCCCGAACCTTAAAAATCGGCCAAAAATTTTTTCTTCAAAAATCCCCAAATTCTGCTTAAAACTTTCAGTAAACCTTAAAAAACATTTGCTGCGGTGACAGAAGTTGATTTTGGTGCTTAATTTTGACACAGAACTCTCCGGAAATATATTTACCCGTATGAAAAATTCTGTAAGCCCCGGACCTTAAAAATTGGGCAAAAATTTTTTTCTTCAAAAATCCCCAAATTTTGCTTAAAACTTTCAGTAAACCTTAAAAAAGATTTGCTGCGGTGACAGAAGTTGATTTTGGTGCTTAATATTGACACAGAACTCTCCGGAAATATATTTACCCGTATGAAAAATTCTGTAAGCCCCGGACCTTAAAAATCGGGCAAAAATTTTTTTCTTCAAAAATCCCCAAATTCTGCTTAAAACTTTCAGTAAACCTTAAAAAAGATTTGCTGAGGTGACAGAAGTTGATTTTGGTACTTAATTTTGACACAGATCTCTCCGGAAATATATTTACCCGTATGAAAAATTCTGTAAGCCCCGGACCTTAAAAATCGGGCAAAAATTTTTTTCTTCAAAAATCCCAAAATTCTGCTTAAAACTTTCAGTAAACCTTAAAAAAGATTTGCTGCGGTGACAGAAGTTGATTTTGGTGCTTAATTTTGACACAGATCTCTCCACAAATATATTTACCCGTATGAAAAATTCTGTAAGCCCCGGATCTTAAAAATCGGGCAAAAATTTTTTTCTTCAAAAATCCCCAAATTCTGCTTAAAACTTTCAGTAAACCTTAAAAAAGATTTGCTGCGGTGACAGAAGTTGATTTTGGTGCTTAATTTTGACACAGAACTCTCCGGAAATATATTTACCCGTATGAAAAATTCTGAAAGCCCCGGACCTTAAAAATCGGGCAAAAATTTTTTTCTTCAAAAATCTCCAAATTCTGCTTAAAACTTTCAGTAAACCTTAAAAAAGATTTGCTGCGGTGACAGAAGTTGATTTTGGTGCTTAATTTTGACACAGAACTCTCCGGAAATATATTTACCCGTATGAAAATTTCTGTAAGCCCCGGACCTTAAAAATCGGGCAAAAAAATTTTTCTTAAAAAATCCCCAAATTCTGCTTAAAACTTTCAGTAAACCTTAAAAAAGATTTGCTGCGGTGACAGAAGTTGATTTTGGTGCTTAATTTTGACACAGATCTCTCCACAAATATATTTACCCGTATGAAAAATTCTGTAAGCCCCGGACCTTAAAAATCGGGCAAAAATTTTTTTCTTCAAAAATCCCCAAATTCTGCTTAAAACTTTCAGTAAACCTTAAAAAAGATTTGCTGCGGTGACAGAAGTTGATTTTGGTGCTTAATTTTGACACAGAACTCTCCGGAAATATATTTACCCGTATGAAAAATTCTGAAAGCCCCGGACCTTAAAAATCGGGCAAAAATTTTTTTCTTCAAAAATCTCCAAATTCTGCTTAAAACTTTCAGTAAACCTTAAAAAAGATTTGCTGCGGTGACAGAAGTTGATTTTGGTGCTTAATTTTGACACAGAACTCTCCGGAAATATATTTACCCGTATGAAAATTTCTGTAAGCCCCGGACCTTAAAAATCGGGCAAAAATCTTTTTCTTCAAAAATCCCCAAATTCTGCTTAAAACTTTCAGTAAACCTTAAAAAACATTTGCTGCTGTGACAGAAGTTGATTTTGGTGCTTAATTTTGACACAGAACTCTCCGGAAATATATTTACCCGTATGAAAAATTCTGTAAGCCCTGGACCTTAAAAATCGGGCAAAAATTTTTTTCTTCAAAAATCCCCAAATTTTGCTTAAAACTTTCAGTAAACCTTAAAAAAGATTTGCTGAGGTGACAGAAGTTGATTTTGGTGCTTAATATTGACACAGATCTCTCCGGAAATATATTTACCCGTATGAAAATTTCTGTAAGCCCCGGAACTTAAAAATCGGCAAAAAAATTTTATCTTCAAAAATCCCCAAATTCTGCTTAAAACTTTCAGTAAACCTTAAAAAAGATTTGCTGCGGTGACGGAAGTTGATTTTGGTGCTTAATTTTGACACAGAACTCTCCGGAAATATATTTACTCGTATGAAAAATTCTGTAAGCCCCGGACCTTAAAAATCGGGCAAAAATTTTTTTCTTCAAAAATCTCCAAATTCTGCTTAAAACTTTCAGTAAACCTTAAAAAAGATTTGCTGCGGTGACAGAAGTTGATTTTGGTGCTTAATTTTGACACAGAACTCTCCGGAAATATATTTACCCGTATGAAAATTTCTGTAAGCCCTGGACCTTAAAAATCGGGCAAAAATTTTTTTCTTCAAAAATCCCCAAATTTTGCTTAAAACTTTCAGTAAACCTTAAAAAAGATTTGCTGAGGTGACAGAAGTTGATTTTGGTGCTTAATATTGACACAGATCTCTCCGGAAATATATTTACCCGTATGAAAATTTCTGTAAGCCCCGGAACTTAAAAATCGGCAAAAAAATTTTATCTTCAAAAATCCCCAAATTCTGCTTAAAACTTTCAGTAAACCTTAAAAAAGATTTGCTGCGGTGACGGAAGTTGATTTTGGTGCTTAATTTTGACACAGAACTCTCCGGAAATATATTTACTCGTATGAAAAATTCTGTAAGCCCCGGACCTTAAAAATCGGGCAAAAATTTTTTTCTTCAAAAATCTCCAAATTCTGCTTAAAACTTTCAGTAAACCTTAAAAAAGATTTGCTGCGGTGACAGAAGTTGATTTTGGTGCTTAATTTTGACACAGAACTCTCCGGAAATATATTTACCCGTATGAAAATTTCTGTAAGCCCTGGACCTTAAAAATCGGGCAAAAAAATTTTTCTTCAAAAATCCCCAAATTCTGCTTAAAACTTTCAGTAAACCTTAAAAAAGATTTGCTGCGGTGACAGAAGTTGATTTTGGTGCTTAATTTTGACACAGAACTCTCCTGAAATATATTTACCCGTATGAAAAATTCTGTAAGCCCCGAACCTTAAAAATCTGCCAAGAAATTTTTTCTTCAAAAATCCCCAAATTCTGCTTAAAACTTTCAGTAAACCTTAAAAAACATTTGCTGCGGTGACAGAAGTTGATTTTGGTGCTTAATTTTGACACAGAACTCTCCGGAAATATATTTAACCGTATGAAAAATTCTGTAAGCCCTGGACCTTAAAAATTGGGCAAAAATATTTTTCTTCAAAAATCCCCAAATTTTGCTTAAAACTTTCAGTAAACCTTAAAAAAGATTTGCTGCGGTGACAGAAGTTGATTTTGGTGCTTAATATTGACACAGAACTCTCCGGAAATATATTTACCCGTATGAAAAATTCTGTAAGCCCCGGACCTTAAAAATCAGGCAAAAATTTTATCTTCAAAAATCCCCAAATTCTGCTTAAAACTTTCAGTAAACCTTAAAAAAGATTTGCTGCGGTGACGGAAGTTGATTTTGGTGCTTTATTTTGACACAGAACTCTCCGGAAATATATTTACTCGTATGAAAAATTCTGTAAGCCCCGGACCTTAAAAATCGGGCAAAAATTTTTTTCTTCAAAAATCTCCAAATTCTGCTTAAAACTTTCAGTAAACCTTAAAAAAGATTTGCTGCGGTGACAGAAGTTGATTTTGGTGCTTAATTTTGACACAGAACTCTCCGGAAATAAATTTACCCGTATGAAAATTTCTGTAAGCCCCGGACCTTAAAAATCGGGCAAAAAAATTTATCTTCAAAAATCCCCAAATTCTGCTTAAAACTTTCAGTAAACCTTAAAAAAGATTTGCTGCGGTGACAGAAGTTGATTTTGGTGCTTAATTTTGACACAGAACTCTCCGGAAATATATTTAACCGTATGAAAAATTCTGTAAGCCCTGGACCTTAAAAATTGGGCAAAAATTTTTTTCTTCAAAAATCCCCAAATTTTGCTTAAAACTTTCAGTAAACCTTAAAAAAGATTTGCTGCGGTGACAGAAGTTGATTTTGGTGCTTAATATTGACACAGAACTCTCCGGAAATATATTTACCCGTATGAAAAATTCTGTAAGCCCCGGACCTTATAAATCGGGCAAAAATTTTTTTCTTCAAAAATCCCCAAATTCTGCTTGAAACTTTCAGTAAACCTTAAAAAAGATTTGCTGAGGTGACAGAAGTTGATTTTGGTACTTAATTTTAACACAGATCTCTCCGGAAATATATTTACCCGTATGAAAATTTCTGTAAGCCCCGGAATTTAAAAATCGGCCAAAAAATTTTATCTTCAAAAATCCCCAAATTCTGCTTAAAACTTTCAGTAAACCTTAAAAAAGATTTGCTGCGGTGACGGAAGTTGATTTTGGTGCTTAATTTTGACACAGAACTCTCCGGAAATATATTTACTCGTATGAAAAATTCTGTAAGCCCCGGACCTTAAAAATCGGGCAAAAATTTTTTTCTTCAAAAATCTCCAAATTCTGCTTAAAACTTTCAGTAAACCTTAAAAAAGATTTGCTGCGTTGACAGAAGTTGATTTTGGTGCTTAATTTTGACACAGAACTCTCCGGAAATATATTTACCCGTATGAAAATTTCTGTAAGCCCCGGACCTTAAAAATCGGGTAAAAAAATTTTTCTTCAAATATCCCCAAATTCTGCTTAAAACTTTCAGTAAACCTTAAAAAAGATTTGCTGCGGTGACAGAAGTTGATTTTGGTGCTTAATTTTGACACAGAACTCTCCGGAAATATATTTACCCGTATGAAAAATTCTGTAAGCCCCGAACCTTAAAAATCTGCCAAAAAAATTTTTCTTCAAAAATCCCCAAATTCTGCTTAAAACTTTCAGTAAACCTTAAAAAACATTTGCTGCGGTGACAGAAGTTGATTTTGGTGCTTAATTTTGACACAGAACTCTCCGGAAATATATTTAACCGTATGAAAAATTCTGTAAGCCCTGGACCTTAAAAATTGGGCAAAAATTTTTTTCTTCAAAAATCCCCAAATTTTGCTTAAAACTTTCAGTAAACCTTAAAAAAGATTTGCTGCGGTGACAGAAGTTGATTTTGGTGCTTAATATTGACACAGAACTCTCCGGAAATATATTTACCCGTATGAAAAATTCTGTAAGCCCCGGACCTTAAAAATCGGGCAAAAATTTTTTTCTTCAAAAATCCCCAAATTCTGCTTAAAACTTTCAGTAAACCTTAAAAAAGATTTGCTGAGGTGACAGAAGTTGATTTTGGTACTTAATTTTGACACAGATCTCTCCGGAAATATATTTACCCGTATGAAAAATTCTGTAAGCCCCGGACCTTAAAAATCGGGCACAAAATTTTTTTCTTCAAAAATCCCAAAATTCTGCTTAAAACTTTCAGTAAACCTTAAAAAAGATTTGCTGCGGTGACAGAAGTTGATTTTGGTGCTTAATTTTGACACAGATCTCTCCACAAATATATTTACCCGTATGAAAAATTCTGTAAGCCCCGGACCTTAAAAATCGGGCAAAAATTTTTTTCTTCAAAAATCCCCAAATTCTGCTTAAAACTTTCAGTAAACCTTAAAAAAGATTTGCTGCGGTGACAGAAGTTGATTTTGGTGCTTAATTTTGACACAGAACTCTCCGGAAATATATTTACCCGTATGAAAAATTCTGAAAGCCCCGGACCTTAAAAATCGGGCAAAAATTTTTTTCTTCAAAAATCTCCAAATTCTGCTTAAAACTTTCAGTAAACCTTAAAAAAGATTTGCTGCGGTGACAGAAGTTGATTTTGGTGCTTAATTTTGACACAGAACTCTCCGGAAATATATTTACCCGTATGAAAATTTCTGTAAGCCCCGGACCTTAAAAATCGGGCAAAAAATTTTTCTTCAAAAATCCCCAAATTCTGCTTAAAACTTTCAGTAAACCTTAAAAAAGATTTGCTGCGGTGACAGAAGTTGATTTTGGTGCTTAATTTTGACACAGATCTCTCCACAAATATATTTACCCGTATGAAAAATTCTGTAAGCCCCGGACCTTAAAAATCGGGCAAAAATTTTTTTCTTCAAAAATCCCCAAATTCTGCTTAAAACTTTCAGTAAACCTTAAAAAAGATTTGCTGCGGTGACAGAAGTTGATTTTGGTGCTTAATTTTGACACAGAACTCTCCGGAAATATATTTACCCGTATGAAAAATTCTGAAAGCCCCGGACCTTAAAAATCGGGCAAAAATTTTTTTCTTCAAAAATCTCCAAATTCTGCTTAAAACTTTCAGTAAACCTTAAAAAAGATTTGCTGCGGTGACAGAATATGCTTCTTTATTTTAACTTGCAACAAAGATATATATATATATACAATAATTACATATATAAAAAATAAATAAATAAATAGATAAAATATATATATACACAAAATCAAATATCAACATAAGGATACACAATATTACTCCATATTATGCCTTATAACCAAAAGAAAACTTTACCAATCCTAATAATAAACAACTTATCTCCTATGAGAAAAAGTAAGCAAGGATTTTAGAACAACAACTACCTTAACCACTATCTATATATATTTTTTTTTTTTTTATATATTATATATGTATATATACACAGCAAACCATAAAACAATACAAAAAAACTTTAACTACTATCTATCTTATCTAATCCTACCCATCACCAATACACACCACCTCAGGTAGATGTATGTAAAACCTTTTCAACAAAAACCAAAAAATAGAATAAAAAATCTACAGGGAGTGAAAGGACAGAAAAGAAACCCAGCTGAACAAGAAGAGACTTTCAACCACCCACTCAAGGGGGTTTCAAACGGCCCCACCACTGTGACCATCTGACAGCATCCAGTCTCCCCTTATCCAGATCCATCATCTTTTTCACCTCTTGCATAATCATACCTACCACCACATCACAGGGGAGGACCTTCCTTCGAATAGATACCTGGCACCGTGCATTCCACGTGTGATACCTAACAGCTAAACTAACTAAAAAAATTGTGGTTAAATTAAAGCCACCGTATCTTCTGACTACCCCATAAGCCCACTCAGGGTAACTAAGACCCGAAAGGCACGGGATACCAATGGCCTTTGAAACCTCCTCATAAACCTTTACATTAAAAGGACACTCAAGCAGGAAGTGGTCCATCGTCTCCTCCACCCCTGGACATTCCTCCCGTGGGCAGCCACGTTCACTGGCACTTCGCCACCTGAGGTTCCCTCCAACATAAAGCCTCCCATGAAAAGTGAGCCAGGCAATATCTTTGAACTTGGGCGGTAACCTTTGTGAATTTAACAAAACCAATCCAGCCGAAGCGACATTACCTGGACAGTCCCTCAGTGACAGCGGAACATGAAAGTGGGTGTGCAAAATTCTTCTCTCCAACTCCCTCCTAGAGAAGTTTTTGACTTCACCCACTCCCACGTCATATCGCTTTATCACCTTCAAGCTCTGGATGACGTAGATCGGGAGGTAACCATGACGAATCCAGAAACTTCTCACTTGGCCTCCATCTATCCAGAATCTGAGGAAGGGAAACACCCATGGTCTAAATCCCTCTACCCACCGAGGAGGAGTGTCTAAAAACATGCTCCCAATGTTAAGCTTTAAAAAAGCTGTAACAAAAAAGATCACTGGGTTTACCATGTTCAAACCCCCATCTTTCCTCGGTCTGTAGGTGATACCCCTCTTCACTATATTGATCCTGTTCTTCCACAACAAGAGGAAGAACAAGGAATTCAATCTGGACCACAAAGATTGTGGCAAAAAGCACACGTAACTGACATACAAAAAAATCGGGATCAGGTAAGTTTTGCACAAGTCAACCCTTTCCCTCAAAGACAATTTCCATCTTTTCCAACTCTCTACCTTCTTGGTAGCATCCTCCAGCTTGTTAACCCAATTTAGGGAGGCATAATCTCCATGATCAAATTTGATACCAAGAATTTTAATCTGATCGTTGACCTGAGGGAAGCTGTCCGGAAGAGGAAAAGGCTCCCCCTCCTCCCCCATCCAGAAAACATCACACTTTTCTCGGTTTACTCTGGAGCACGAAGCCTCGGAGTACTCGCAAATAAGGTGTTCTATGCCACGGGCCTCTGCCTGCGAGGACAGAACCACCGTGACATCATCTGCGTAAGCCACCACCCTCAATGCAAACTCCGGACTCAGCTGCACCCCCCCTACAGTCCCACACTCTACCCTCCTAACGAAGGGATCGATTGCAAAGACATACAGGAGGGGGCTCAGGGGACACCCCTGACGAACACCCGAGCCTACACCAAAGGTAGGGCCCACCCAACCGTTTACCAGTGGAAAGCTTTCAGCCATACGATAGATCGTCTGTAACCAATTAACCACCCTCTCTGGAAGACCATACCATCTCAGTAGAGCCCAAAGGTACTCATGATTCACTCGGTCAAAAGCTTTAGACTGATCCAATGCCAGTAAGTACTTTCCCCACTTCTCAGCCCTGCACCGCTCAATGGCCTCCCGGACACCAAGGACAGCACTAAAAGTGCTACGACCCTTCACCGTACAGTGCTGAGAAGGAGAAAGCAACAGCTCAGAAAACTCTGAAAGCCTGTTAAACAGTACCTTTGCCAAAATCTTCCTGTCTGTATTGAGAAGGGCTATGGGGCGCCAGTTCTCAATACGAGACGAGTCCTTCCCTTTGGACAGCAAAATAAGCGCAGATAACCTCATGGAAGGAGGGAGGACTCCCTCATCCAGGCTCTCATTAAAAACTTCCACAAGGCGGGGAATCAGGAGGTCAGCAAAGGTCTTATAAAATTCAGATGTTAAACCATCTGGTCCTGGTGATTTCTTGGGATTTAAACCCATTATCGCCTTCCTAACTTCCTCTGCGGTTATATCACTTGCCAAGGAGTCAAGAGAGGCACCCTGAGAACTCAGACCAGGGGTTCCCCTCAGAAATTCCTCCATCCTCTCCCTGATGAGTGGCTGCTCAGACAGAAGATCAGAATAGTAGGACACAATAACATCCAGAATGCCTTCCTTGTCAGTACGAAGAACACCCTGTCCGTCCACCAGTCCTCTGACATGTTTGGCGTCGACTGACCTCCTACAGCTCTGGTAGGGATCAGGCGAGTGGTACATACCATAATCCCTTTCCAAAACCAAGGATGCCAATCGGTTATATTGGAACTCTTTCATCTGAGCCTTCACTCGGGAGATTTCCCCATCATCTCCCTCCTCAGAGATCAGGAAATCCAATTTCCTTCTCAGATTACGGTAGATATTTTGCTTTATCAAGTTTTTCCTAGCTATAAGGCCACGGAAAAATTTGCAGGTTCTCTTTTTAATCACCTCCCACCACTCAGACCTACTCCAACCAGCCTCCAGAAGTGTCTCCTGAGATTGAAAGAAGACCCTGAAGGACTGCCTAACTCTCTCTTCTTCCAGGAGTTCAGAGTTCAAACGCCACAGACCCCGCCCCTTCTGAGGGGTTTCTGAAGCATTCAAAGTTACTGAGAGCAAACCGTGATCGGAAAATTCCACCAACCTCACCCCAAGGGATGAAGTCTTGGAAGTCTCCTTAACAAAAAACCTATCTATCCTAGACCTACGACTACCACTAAAGTAGGTGAAACCCGTGAGGTCTGGGGAGTGACGAATATGCACATCCACCAAACCAGCCTGTCTAACCATGCTAACTAAAAAATTGGAATCATAGCCCAGGGGTCTCCTTGAGCCTCCCCTGTCTTTTGGCCTAACAACGGTATTAAAATCACCACCAAAGACGACCTGCTGGGCTGTAAAAAGAAAAGGTTTTATCTCCATAAAGAGACTTTTCCTATCACCTGGTGTCTGTGGCCCATACACATTAATTAATCTCACATCTTGTCCCTTTATGTTGACATCCAAAATCATACATCTACCTGCTTGCAATTCAATAACCTTGTGCACAGTTACCATATCAGAAAAAAGGACTGCCACCCCACCGTATGGCTCGGCCGCAAGAGACCAGTAAGAAGGACCCCTCCTCCACTCCTGCTTCGCCTTGTGGAGGATATCCAATTTACTAATCCTAGTCTCTTGCAAAAATAAAACATCAACATCAATCGTATTGAAAAAATCAAAGGCCATCATACGAGCACATTCGGACAACACGGAAGCCACATTAATCGTGGCACATCGTATAGGATGAGGATCCATGTTTCTAGGTTATGGAATATTACAAGACCTTGCTTACTTTTACATACCATCACCAAAAAACAAGTCTTAACACTGCACACCAGCCCCCTGCGGGCCAGCCACACCACCGCCTGTGGCATCCCCACCCCCCTCCCTTCCACCCCCAGAGGGTACACCACCCTCCTCAGGGATCCCAGGGTCAGGGGCCTTGGCCACAAACTTTATGACCTGGCAGTGTACCCCACCACCAGTGCCACTTGGCCCGACCCCCGAGCTCTGGGATGACTCCACATCAGTCTCTTCGGCTACCTCCTGCTGAACCGCCACTGTCTCCTCCATTGCCACCACCTCCTCCTTTCTCCTTTCCACCACCCTTCTTTCCATCGGGGCCAGAGTTTCCTTATTTACCGCCTCTTCCCCCACCTCCGGGATTGACTCCCTTCTTTTTTTCCCGTCCCGGTGCCTCTCACTTTCTTTAAAAGACCTCTTTGTTTTTCTTTTGTTTTTTTTTGACACCAGATAACACTCTCCATCTTTCCTTATGATTTCCTCCTCATCAGAGGAGAAAACATCAAATTTATTGGATAACACCACTTGTGTTTCTGTATCTTTCTCTTTTATCCCATTCCCTCCCCGCCTAACCTCCTGAAATGTCTCCTCCATTACCTCCTCCCTACTTTCAACATTTACCACCTCATCCTGCTCTATACCCTCTTCTTCTACCTCATTCACCACCTCACTCACCACCACACTACTACCCACCACCTGTTCTAACACCACATTGTGACTGGCTTTCGGACATCTGCTATAAGGGTGCCCCTCCACCCCACACAAATTGCACCTGACAGTGTGACAATCTCTAGACCAGTGACCCACACCCCCACACAAAGAACACTTCACCACAGTGCACTCGGAACTAACGTGACGGTGATCACCACACTTAAAACATGTCCTCGGCTGCCCCAGATAAAAACACTGCACTCTGTCCCTACCTATATAGGCAGCCGAGGGTACATGAGCAAACCCCTTCTCAGACATCCTCAACCTAATACCCACCTCCCATGCTCCACCCCACACCCCTAAAACATAACCGGCCTTCACTGCCCCCGACTCTACATTACAAAACCGTTTTAGCCAAAATATTATGTCCTCCGGGGGCAGTGACTCACTCCTGACAAGAATAGTGGCTTTTACCCTGTCATGCTTCGTGACTAAATTCATTACATATTTGTTAAAGGGGTCCTTGTCTCTACACGCCTGCAGCCTCCCCCAGAAAGTTTGCAGACCCTGGTACGTCAGAAAACTCACATCATACTCCAGGGTCCGCACTGGGTGGATGCAGGCGTACAGATCTGCAGGACAGAACCCCAAACTAAACACCATTTTTAAAAACACCTCTCTTCCTGGAGCTTCTCCAGGAGCAATCCACTTAAATTGGATTAGATTACGTCTTTTTCCAGTACTCCCAGGCAAGGGTGCAGCTGGTGGTACATTAGTTGTTTTCCTCCCAGATACCACATTTGCATAAGACAGGGTACCTGGGACAGACTTAGCCTGTCTCTCCCTCCTCTGAGCCAAGTCTTTTTCAATCACTGCAGCTGCCACCCTTGCCCTCTCTGGGACTAGCAACCTGTCTCCATAAACAGTCTCCACAATGTCCCTTTGCGCATTTGAAAGGGATGACTTGTCCAGGACTGGCATCCCTTGCGCTGACACATCCACAGGGACAACACCACCGACCAGACTTAACACACCTGGCACTTCCTCAGGAACCAGTTCTTTTGGTCTACCCTCCATGCCAGCCTCCACCAATACTGCCACCTGGACTAACTCTGAGTCAGTTGCTTCGGAACACACTTCCATCATACTATTGCCACTGACTGCCCTTGCAGGTAAAATAGCTCCGCTAGCGGGAACCAGGGGAACCGAAGCATTATGGGGACCCCCGATCCCCCCAGTCCCCTTTGCATCATCGCTTACCTCTGGGCCTGGATCCTCCTGCAGCTCTGCCACTTCCACCGCCATAGCTGATGCAGCCTCCACCTTCTCCACTTTTAAACCTTCCATATCACTCATTGAGGTAGATTCGGACTTTATCAGTTTCTTTTTCATTTTTTTCAAGTACTCCAGCCGCTCTTTGGCATTGTCCAGGGAAACTGCTAGTTCAGCAATTTCCCCCTTAAGGAATTGTCTCTCCAAGGGAGCTGCCAGATTCCTCCTCTTTCTCTTATCTGACAGCTTGCTGCTCAGTTTTTTAATCTCTTTTTGCAGCTGGTCCATGCTTAAAGCTGCAAACAAATCATCCTCCTCAGTATCAGACTCTAGCTCCCCGTCTTCTGTCTTCTCCCCTTCTGCAGCACTCCCCGCTTCACTGCCAGTGGGGGCCACCATATCCCCCTGAGTTGCCTCACTCAGGGGTCCCTTCACTGACAGTTTGGGGAGCGCTGCTGGGCTAGGGGTCACCAAATCAGCCATCACCTCCATATCCTCCTCTTCACTGCCAGTGAGGGTCTCCATACCCCCCCGAGTTGCCTCACTCGGGGGTCCCTCTACTGACAGTTTGGAGGCAGAGTCTGCAGCTACTATAACCACCTCCGCTGCACCGCTAGCGGGGGCCGCCATTACCCCCCGAGTTGCGTCACTCGGGGGTCCCGCCGCCAGCGGTTTGGAGACTGGCACTCTGCTGAACTCCACTGGACCCCCCGCTCTCCGAACTGAAAGTCCAGGGGGGTCCAGGACACCTCCTCCGCCCGCCGCCGGGTCCACCAGCACAGCTGCCGCCTTCCGACTCCCCGGCACGTCCGCCGCTGGTACAGGGAGTCCTCCGCTTGCCGCCGCCGTCTGCTCCATCAGCTCCGGCTGCTTCGGCTGCTTCGGCTGCTCCGTCAGACTCCCCGTACTCCGTCTCCCGGGCAGGCGCGCCAAAGGGACAGGGGGGTCCGGAGCTCCAGCCGCGCACACTTGCGGCCTCCGCGAACCGGCGGGTGGATCCACGGCCTCGCGCTGCAGTCCTCCGGCAGGCAGGTTAGGCAGGTCAGGCGGGTCAGGCGGGACAGGAGCGACAGAACCCCTGCTTGATCCTCCAGCCCGGGGTCTGCCTCTCTTGGTCATGGTGCTGAAAGGCAGCAGCACCACAGCAAATCCTCAGCAGCACAAACAGCAGGATCAGCAGCAAAATCTTCCCCAGGAGGAATCAGCCTGCCTGGGGAAGCCCTCTCCCTGTCTCAGCAGCTCACCACCTCCTCCTAGGACACTCCTCTCCCAAAAGATTTGCTGCGGTGACAGAAGTTGATTTTGGTGCTTAATTTTGACACAGAACTCTCCGGAAATATATTTACCCATATGAAAAATTCTGTAAGCCCCGGACCTTAAAAATCGGCCAAAAATTTTTTTCTTCAAAAATCTCCAAATTCTGCTTAAAACTTTCAGTAAACCTTAAAAAAGATTTGCTGCGGTGACAGAAGTTGATTTTGGTGCTTAATTTTGACACAGAACTCTCCGGAAATAAATTTACCCGTATGAAAATTTCTGTAAGCCCCGGACCTTAAAAATCGGGCAAAAAAATTTATCTTCAAAAATCCCCAAATTCTGCTTAAAACTTTCAGTAAACCTTAAAAAAGATTTGCTGCGGTGACAGAAGTTGATTTTGGTGCTTAATTTTGACACAGAACTCTCCGGAAATATATTTACCCGTATGAAAAATTCTGTAAGCCCCGAACCTTAAAAATCTGCCAAAAAATTTTTTCTTCAAAAATCCCCAAATTCTGCTTAAAACTTTCAGTAAACCTTAAAAAAGATTTGCTGCGGTGACAGAAGTTGATTTTGGTGCTTAATTTTGACACAGAACTCTCCGGAAATATATTTAACCGTATGAAAAATTCTGTAAGCCCTGGACCTTAAAAATTGGGCAAAAATTTTTTTCTTCAAAAATCCCCAAATTTTGCTTAAAACTTTCAGTAAACCTTAAAAAAGATTTGCTGCGGTGACAGAAGTTGATTTTGGTGCTTAATATTGACACAGAACTCTCCGGAAATATATTTACCCGTATGAAAAATTCTGTAAGCCCCGGACCTTATAAATCGGGCAAAAATTTTTTTCTTCAAAAATCCCCAAATTCTGCTTGAAACTTTCAGTAAACCTTAAAAAAGATTTGCTGAGGTGACAGAAGTTGATTTTGGTACTTAATTTTGACACAGATCTCTCCGGAAATATATTTACCCGTATGAAAAGTTCTGTAAGCCCCGGAATTTAAAAATCGGCCAAAAAATTTTATCTTCAAAAATCCCCAAATTATGCTTAAAACTTTCAGTAAACCTTAAAAAAGATTTGCTGCGGTGACGGAAGTTGATTTTGGTGCTTAATTTTGACACAGAACTCTCCGGAAATATATTTACTCGTATGAAAAATTCTGTAAGCCCCGGACCTTAAAAATCGGGCAAAAATTTTTTTCTTCAAAAATCTCCAAATTCTGCTTAAAACTTTCAGTAAACCTTAAAAAAGATTTGCTGCGTTGACAGAAGTTGATTTTGGTGCTTAATTTTGACACAGAACTCTCCGGAAATATATTTACCCGTATGAAAATTTCTGTAAGCCCCGGACCTTAAAAATCGGGTAAAAAAATTTTTCTTCAAAAATCCCCAAATTCTGCTTAAAACTTTCAGTAAACCTTAAAAAAGATTTGCTGCGGTGACAGAAGTTGATTTTGGTGCTTAATTTTGACACAGAACTCTCCGGAAATATATTTACCCGTATGAAAAATTCTGTAAGCCCCGAACCTTAAAAATCTGCCAAAAAAATTTTTCTTCAAAAATCCCCAAATTCTGCTTAAAACTTTCAGTAAACCTTAAAAAACATTTGCTGCGGTGACAGAAGTTGATTTTGGTGCTTAATTTTGACACAGAACTCTCCGGAAATATATTTAACCGTATGAAAAATTCTGTAAGCCCTGGACCTTAAAAATTGGGCAAAAATTTTTTTCTTCAAAAATCCCCAAATTTTGCTTAAAACTTTCAGTAAACCTTAAAAAAGATTTGCTGCGGTGACAGAAGTTGATTTTGGTGCTTAATATTGACACAGAACTCTCCGGAAATATATTTACCCGTATGAAAAATTCTGTAAGCCCCGGACCTTAAAAATCGGGCAAAAATTTTTTTCTTCAAAAATCCCCAAATTCTGCTTGAAACTTTCAGTAGACCTTAAAAAGATTTGCTGAGGTGACAGAAGTTGATTTTGGTACTTAATTTTGACACAGATCTCTCCGGAAATATATTTACCCGTATGAAAATTTCTGTAAGCCCCGGAATTTAAAAATCGGCCAAAAAATTTTATCTTCAAAAATCCCCAAATTCTGCTTAAAACTTTCAGTAAACCTTAAAAAAGATTTGCTGCGGTGACGGAAGTTGATTTTGGTGCTTAATTTGGACACAGAACTCTCCGGAAATATATTTACCCGTATGAAAAATTCTGTAAGCCCCGGACCTTAAAAATTGGGCAAAAATTTTTTTCTTCAAAAATCCCCAAATTCTGCTTAAAACTTTCAGTAAACCTTAAAAAAGATTTGCTGCGGTGACAGAAGTTGATTTTGGTGCTTAATTTTGACACAGAACTCTCCGGAAATATATTTACCCGTATGAAAAATTCTGAAAGCCCCGGACCTTAAAAATTGGGCAAAAATTTTTTTCTTCAAATATCTCCAAATTCTGCTTAAAACTTTCAGTAAACCTTAAAAAAGATTTGCTGCGGTGACAGAAGTTGATTTTGGTGCTTAATTTTGACACAGAACTCTCCGGAAATATATTTACCCGTATGAAAATTTCTGTAAGCCCCGACCTTAAAAATCGGGCAAAAAAATTTTTCTTCAAAAATCCCCAAAATCTGCTTAAAACTTTCAGTAAACCTTAAAAAAGATTTGCTGCGGTGACAGAAGTTGATTTTGGTGCTTAATTTTGACACAGAACTCTCCGGAAATATATTTACCCGTATGAAAAATTCTGTAAGCCCCGAACCTTAAAAATCTGCCAAAAATTTTTTTCTTCAAAAATCCCCAAATTCTGCTTAAAACTTTCAGTAAACCTTAAAAAACATTTGCTGCGGTGACAGAAGTTGATTTTGGTGCTTAATTTTGACACAGAACTCTCCGGAAATATATTTAACCGTATGAAAAATTCTGTAAGCCCTGGACCTTAAAAATTGGGCAAAAATTTTTTTCTTCAAAAATCCCCAAATTTTGCTTAAAACTTTCAGTAAACCTTAAAAAAGATTTGCTGCGGTGACAGAAGTTGATTTTGGTGCTTAATATTGACACAGAACTCTCCGGAAATATATTTACCCGTATGAAAAATTCTGTAAGCCCCGGACCTTAAAAATCGGGCAAAATTTTTTTCTTCAAAAATCCCCAAATTCTGCTTGAAACTTTCAGTAAACCTTAAAAAAGATTTGCTGAGGTGACAGAAGTTGATTTTGGTACTTAATTTTGACACAGATCTCTCCGGAAATATATTTACCCGTATGAAAATTTCTGTAAGCCCCGGAATTTAAAAATCGGCCAAAAATTTTTATCTTCAAAAATCCCCAAATTCTGCTTAAAACTTTCAGTAAACCTTAAAAAAGATTTGCTGCGGTGACGGAAGTTGATTTTGGTGCTTAATTTTGACACAGAACTCTCCGGAAATATATTTACTCGTATGAAAAATTCTGTAAGCCCCGGACCTTAAAAATCGGGCAAAAATTTTTTTCTTCAAAAATCTCCAAATTCTGCTTAAAACTTTCAGTAAACCTTAAAAAAGATTTGCTGCGGTGACAGAAGTTGATTTTGGTGCTTAATTTTGACACAGAACTCTCCGGAAATATATTTACCCGTATGAAAAATTCTGTAAGCCCCGGACCTTAAAAATTGGGCAAAAATTTTTTCTTCAAAAATCCCCAAATTTTGCTTAAAACTTTCAGTAAACCTTAAAAAAGATTTGCTACGGTGACAGAAGTTGATTTTGGTGCTTAATATTGACACAGAACTCTCCGGAAATATATTTACCCGTATGAAAAATTCTGTAAGCCCCGGACCTTAAAAATCGGGCAAAAATTTTTTTCTTCAAAAATCCCCAAATTCTGCTTAAAACTTTCAGTAAACCTCAAAAAAGATTTCCTGTAGTGACAGAAGTTGATTTTGGTGCTTAATTTTGACACAGAACTCTCCAGAAATATATTTACCCATATGAAAAATTCTAAAAGCCGCGGACCGTAAAAACCGGGCAAAAAATTTTTTCTTCAAAAATCCCCAAATTCTGCTTGAAACTTTCAGTAGACCTTAAAAAAGATTTGCTGAGGTGACAGAAGTTGATTTTGGTACTTAATTTTGACACAGATCTCTCCGGAAATATATTTACCCGTATGAAAATTTCTGTAAGCCCCGGAATTTAAAAATCGGCCAAAAAATTTTATCTTCAAAAATCCCCAAATTCTGCTTAAAACTTTCAGTAAACCTTAAAAAAGATTTGCTGCGGTGACGGAAGTTGATTTTGGTGCTTAATTTGGACACAGAACTCTCCGGAAATATATTTACTCGTATGAAAAATTCTGTAAGCCCCGGACCTTAAAAATCGGGCAAAAATTTTTTTCTTCAAAAATCTCCAAATTCTGCTTAAAACTTTCAGTAAACCTTAAAAAAGATTTGCTGCGGTGACAGAAGTTGATTTTGGTGCTTAATTTTGACACAGAACTCTCCGGAAATATATTTACCCGTATGAAAATTTCTGTAAGCCCCGGATCTTAAAAATCGGGCAAAAAAATTTTTCTTCAAAAATCCCCAAATTCTGCTTAAAACTTTCAGTAAACCTTATAAAAGATTTGCTGCGGTGACAGAAGTTGATTTTGGTGCTTAATTTTGACACAGAACTCTCCGGAAATATATTTACCCGTATGAAAAATTCTGTAAGCCCCGAACCTTAAAAATCGGCCAAAAATTTTTTTCTTCAAAAATCCCCAAATTCTGCTTAAAACTTTCAGTAAACCTTAAAAAACATTTGCTGCGGTGACAGAAGTTGATTTTGGTGCTTAATTTTGACACAGAACTCTCCGGAAATATATTTACCCGTATGAAAAATTCTGTAAGCCCCGGACCTTAAAAATTGGGCAAAAATTTTTTTCTTCAAAAATCCCCAAATTCTGCTTAAAACTTTCAGTAAACCTTAAAAAAGATTTGCTGCGATGACAGAAGTTGATTTTGGTGCTTAATTTTGACACAGAACTCTCCGGAAATATATTTACCCGTATGAAAAATTCTGAAAGCCCCGGACCTTAAAAATTGGGCAAAAATTTTTTTCTTCAAAAATCTCCAAATTCTGCTTAAAACTTTCAGTAAACCTTAAAAAAGATTTGCTGCGGTGACAGAAGTTGATTTTGGTGCTTAATTTTGACACAGAACTCTCCGGAAATATATTTACCCGTATGAAAATTTCTGTAAGCCCCGACCTTAAAAATCGGGCAAAAAAATTTTTCTTCAAAAATCCCCAAAATCTGCTTAAAACTTTCAGTAAACCTTAAAAAAGATTTGCTGCGGTGACAGAAGTTGATTTTGGTGCTTAATTTTGACACAGAACTCTCCGGAAATATATTTACCCGTATGAAAAATTCTGTAAGCCCCGAACCTTAAAAATCTGCCAAAAATTTTTTTCTTCAAAAATCCCCAAATTCTGCTTAAAACTTTCAGTAAACCTTAAAAAACATTTGCTGCGGTGACAGAAGTTGATTTTGGTGCTTAATTTTGACACAGAACTCTCCGGAAATATATTTAACCGTATGAAAAATTCTGTAAGCCCTGGACCTTAAAAATTGGGCAAAAATTTTTTTCTTCAAAAATCCCCAAATTTTGCTTAAAACTTTCAGTAAACCTTAAAAAAGATTTGCTGCGGTGACAGAAGTTGATTTTGGTGCTTAATATTGACACAGAACTCTCCGGAAATATATTTACCCGTATGAAAAATTCTGTAAGCCCCGGACCTTAAAAATCGGGCAAAATTTTTTTCTTCAAAAATCCCCAAATTCTGCTTGAAACTTTCAGTAAACCTTAAAAAAGATTTGCTGAGGTGACAGAAGTTGATTTTGGTACTTAATTTTGACACAGATCTCTCCGGAAATATATTTACCCGTATGAAAATTTCTGTAAGCCCCGGAATTTAAAAATCGGCCAAAAATTTTTATCTTCAAAAATCCCCAAATTCTGCTTAAAACTTTCAGTAAACCTTAAAAAAGATTTGCTGCGGTGACGGAAGTTGATTTTGGTGCTTAATTTTGACACAGAACTCTCCGGAAATATATTTACTCGTATGAAAAATTCTGTAAGCCCCGGACCTTAAAAATCGGGCAAAAATTTTTTTCTTCAAAAATCTCCAAATTCTGCTTAAAACTTTCAGTAAACCTTAAAAAAGATTTGCTGCGGTGACAGAAGTTGATTTTGGTGCTTAATTTTGACACAGAACTCTCCGGAAATATATTTACCCGTATGAAAAATTCTGTAAGCCCCGGACCTTAAAAATTGGGCAAAAATTTTTTCTTCAAAAATCCCCAAATTTTGCTTAAAACTTTCAGTAAACCTTAAAAAAGATTTGCTACGGTGACAGAAGTTGATTTTGGTGCTTAATATTGACACAGAACTCTCCGGAAATATATTTACCCGTATGAAAAATTCTGTAAGCCCCGGACCTTAAAAATCGTGCAAAAATTTTTTTCTTCAAAAATCCCCAAATTCTGCTTAAAACTTTCAGTAAACCTCAAAAAAGATTTCCTGTAGTGACAGAAGTTGATTTTGGTGCTTAATTTTGACACAGAACTCTCCAGAAATATATTTACCCATATGAAAAATTCTAAAAGCCGCGGACCGTAAAAACCGGGCAAAAATTTTTTTCTTCAAAAATCCCCAAATTCTGCTTAAAACTTTCAGTAAACCTTAAAAAAGATTTGCTGAGGTGACAGAAGTTGATTTTGGTGCTTAATTTTGACACAGATCTCTCCGGAAATATATTTACCCGTATGAAAATTTCTGTAAGCCCCGGAATTTAAAAATCGGCCAAAAAATTTTATCTTCAAAAATCCCCAAATTCTGCTTAAAACTTTCAGTAAACCTTAAAAAAGATTTGCTGCGGTGACGGAAGTTGATTTTGGTGCTTAATTTGGACACAGAACTCTCCGGAAATATATTTACTCGTATGAAAAATTCTGTAAGCCCCGGACCTTAAAAATCGGGCAAAAATTTTTTTCTTCAAAAATCTCCAAATTCTGCTTAAAACTTTCAGTAAACCTTAAAAAAGATTTGCTGCGGTGACAGAAGTTGATTTTGGTGCTTAATTTTGACACAGAACTCTCCGGAAATATATTTACCCGTATGAAAATTTCTGTAAGCCCCGGATCTTAAAAATCGGGCAAAAAAATTTTTCTTCAAAAATCCCCAAATTCTGCTTAAAACTTTCAGTAAACCTTATAAAAGATTTGCTGCGGTGACAGAAGTTGATTTTGGTGCTTAATTTTGACACAGAACTCTCCGGAAATATATTTACCCGTATGAAAAATTCTGTAAGCCCCGAACCTTAAAAATCGGCCAAAAATTTTTTTCTTCAAAAATCCCCAAATTCTGCTTAAAACTTTCAGTAAACCTTAAAAAAGATTTGCTGCGGTGACAGAAGTTGATTTTGGTGCTTAATTTTGACACAGAACTCTCCGGAAATATATTTACCCGTATGAAAAATTCTGTAAGCCCCGGACCTTAAAAATTGGGCAAAATTTTTTTTCTTCAAAAATCCCCAAATTCTGCTTAAAACTTTCAGTAAACCTTAAAAAAGATTTGCTGCGGTGACAGAAGTTGATTTTGGTGCTTAATTTTGACACAGAACTCTCCGGAAATATATTTACCCGTATGAAAAATTCTGAAAGCCCCGGACCTTAAAAATTGGGCAAAAATTTTTTTCTTCAAAAATCTCCAAATTCTGCTTAAAACTTTCAGTAAACCTTAAAAAAGATTTGCTGCGGTGACAGAAGTTGATTTTGGTGCTTAATTTTGACACAGAACTCTCCGGAAATATATTTACCCGTATGAAAATTTCTGTAAGCCCCGACCTTAAAAATCGGGCAAAAAATTTTTTCTTCAAAAATCCCCAAAATCTGCTTAAAACTTTCAGTAAACCTTAAAAAAGATTTGCTGCGGTGACAGAAGTTGATTTTGGTGCTTAATTTTGACACAGAACTCTCCGGAAATATATTTACCCGTATGAAAAATTCTGTAAGCCCCGAACCTTAAAAATCTGCCAAAAATTTTTTTCTTCAAAAATCCCCAAATTCTGCTTAAAACTTTCAGTAAACCTTAAAAAACATTTGCTGCGGTGACAGAAGTTGATTTTGGTGCTTAATTTTGACACAGAACTCTCCGGAAATATATTTAACCGTATGAAAAATTCTGTAAGCCCTGGACCTTAAAAATTGGGCAAAAATTTTTTTCTTCAAAAATCCCCAAATTTTGCTTAAAACTTTCAGTAAACCTTAAAAAAGATTTGCTGCGGTGACAGAAGTTGATTTTGGTGCTTAATATTGACACAGAACTCTCCGGAAATATATTTACCCGTATGAAAAATTCTGTAAGCCCCGGACCTTAAAAATCGGGCAAAATTTTTTTCTTCAAAAATCCCCAAATTCTGCTTGAAACTTTCAGTAAACCTTAAAAAAGATTTGCTGAGGTGACAGAAGTTGATTTTGGTACTTAATTTTGACACAGATCTCTCCGGAAATATATTTACCCGTATGAAAATTTCTGTAAGCCCCGGAATTTAAAAATCGGCCAAAAATTTTTATCTTCAAAAATCCCCAAATTCTGCTTAAAACTTTCAGTAAACCTTAAAAAAGATTTGCTGCGGTGACGGAAGTTGATTTTGGTGCTTAATTTTGACACAGAACTCTCCGGAAATATATTTACTCGTATGAAAAATTCTGTAAGCCCCGGACCTTAAAAATCGGGCAAAAATTTTTTTCTTCAAAAATCTCCAAATTCTGCTTAAAACTTTCAGTAAACCTTAAAAAAGATTTGCTGCGGTGACAGAAGTTGATTTTGGTGCTTAATTTTGACACAGAACTCTCCGGAAATATATTTACCCGTATGAAAAATTCTGTAAGCCCCGGACCTTAAAAATTGGGCAAAAATTTTTTCTTCAAAAATCCCCAAATTTTGCTTAAAACTTTCAGTAAACCTTAAAAAAGATTTGCTACGGTGACAGAAGTTGATTTTGGTGCTTAATATTGACACAGAACTCTCCGGAAATATATTTACCCGTATGAAAAATTCTGTAAGCCCCGGACCTTAAAAATCGGGCAAAAATTTTTTTCTTCAAAAATCCCCAAATTCTGCTTAAAACTTTCAGTAAACCTCAAAAAAGATTTCCTGTAGTGACAGAAGTTGATTTTGGTGCTTAATTTTGACACAGAACTCTCCAGAAATATATTTACCCATATGAAAAATTCTAAAAGCCGCGGACCGTAAAAACCGGGCAAAAATTTTTTTCTTCAAAAATCCCCAAATTCTGCTTGAAACTTTCAGTAGACCTTAAAAAAGATTTGCTGAGGTGACAGAAGTTGATTTTGGTACTTAATTTTGACACAGATCTCTCCGGAAATATATTTACCCGTATGAAAATTTCTGTAAGCCCCGGAATTTAAAAATCGGCCAAAAAATTTTATCTTCAAAAATCCCCAAATTCTGCTTAAAACTTTCAGTAAACCTTAAAAAAGATTTGCTGCGGTGACGGAAGTTGATTTTGGTGCTTAATTTGGACACAGAACTCTCCGGAAATATATTTACTCGTATGAAAAATTCTGTAAGCCCCGGACCTTAAAAATCGGGCAAAAATTTTTTTCTTCAAAAATCTCCAAATTCTGCTTAAAACTTTCAGTAAACCTTAAAAAAGATTTGCTGCGGTGACAGAAGTTGATTTTGGTGCTTAATTTTGACACAGAACTCTCCGGAAATATATTTACCCGTATGAAAATTTCTGTAAGCCCCGGATCTTAAAAATCGGGCAAAAAAATTTTTCTTCAAAAATCCCCAAATTCTGCTTAAAACTTTCAGTAAACCTTATAAAAGATTTGCTGCGGTGACAGAAGTTGATTTTGGTGCTTAATTTTGACACAGAACTCTCCAGAAATATATTTACCCGTATGAAAAATTCTGTAAGCCCCGAACCTTAAAAATCGGCCAAAAATTTTTTTCTTCAAAAATCCCCAAATTCTGCTTAAAACTTTCAGTAAACCTTAAAAAACATTTGCTGCGGTGACAGAAGTTGATTTTGGTGCTTAATTTTGACACAGAACTCTCCGGAAATATATTTACCCGTATGAAAAATTCTGTAAGCCCCGGACCTTAAAAATTGGGCAAAAATTTTTTTCTTCAAAAATCCCCAAATTCTGCTTAAAACTTTCAGTAAACCTTAAAAAAGATTTGCTGCGGTGACAGAAGTTGATTTTGGTGCTTAATTTTGACACAGAACTCTCCGGAAATATATTTACCCGTATGAAAAATTCTGAAAGCCCCGGACCTTAAAAATTGGGCAAAAATTTTTTTCTTCAAAAATCTCCAAATTCTGCTTAAAACTTTCAGTAAACCTTAAAAAAGATTTGCTGCGGTGACAGAAGTTGATTTTGGTGCTTAATTTTGACACAGAACTCTCCGGAAATATATTTACCCGTATGAAAATTTCTGTAAGCCCCGACCTTAAAAATCGGGCAAAAAAATTTTTCTTCAAAAATCCCCAAAATCTGCTTAAAACTTTCAGTAAACCTTAAAAAAGATTTGCTGCGGTGACAGAAGTTGATTTTGGTGCTTAATTTTGACACAGAACTCTCCGGAAATATATTTACCCGTATGAAAAATTCTGTAAGCCCCGAACCTTAAAAATCTGCCAAAAAATTTTTTCTTCAAAAATCCCCAAATTCTGCTTAAAACTTTCAGTAAACCTTAAAAAACATTTGCTGCGGTGACAGAAGTTGATTTTGGTGCTTAATTTTGACACAGAACTCTCCGGAAATATATTTAACCGTATGAAAAATTCTGTAAGCCCTGGACCTTAAAAATTGGGCAAAATTTTTTTTCTTCAAAAATCCCCAAATTTTGCTTAAAACTTTCAGTAAACCTTAAAAAAGATTTGCTGCGGTGACAGAAGTTGATTTTGGTGCTTAATATTGACACAGAACTCTCCGGAAATATATTTACCCGTATGAAAAATTCTGTAAGCCCCGGACCTTAAAAATCGGGCAAAATTTTTTTCTTCAAAAATCCCCAAATTCTGCTTGAAACTTTCAGTAAACCTTAAAAAAGATTTGCTGAGGTGACAGAAGTTGATTTTGGTACTTAATTTTGACACAGATCTCTCCGGAAATATATTTACCCGTATGAAAATTTCTGTAAGCCCCGGAATTTAAAAATCGGCCAAAAATTTTTATCTTCAAAAATCCCCAAATTCTGCTTAAAACTTTCAGTAAACCTTAAAAAAGATTTGCTGCGGTGACGGAAGTTGATTTTGGTGCTTAATTTTGACACAGAACTCTCCGGAAATATATTTACTCGTATGAAAAATTCTGTAAGCCCCGGACCTTAAAAATCGGGCAAAAATTTTTTTCTTCAAAAATCTCCAAATTCTGCTTAAAACTTTCAGTAAACCTTAAAAAAGATTTGCTGCGGTGACAGAAGTTGATTTTGGTGCTTAATTTTGACACAGAACTCTCCGGAAATATATTTACCCGTATGAAAAATTCTGTAAGCCCCGGACCTTAAAAACCGGGCAAAAATTTTTTCTTCAAAAATCCCCAAATTTTGCTTAAAACTTTCAGTAAACCTTAAAAAAGATTTGCTACGGTGACAGAAGTTGATTTTGGTGCTTAATATTGACACAGAACTCTCCGGAAATATATTTACCCGTATGAAAAATTCTGTAAGCCCCGGACCTTAAAAATCGTGCAAAAATTTTTTTCTTCAAAAATCCCCAAATTCTGCTTAAAACTTTCAGTAAACCTCAAAAAAGATTTCCTGTAGTGACAGAAGTTGATTTTGGTGCTTAATTTTGACACAGAACTCTCCAGAAATATATTTACCCATATGAAAAATTCTAAAAGCCGCGGACCGTAAAAACCGGGCAAAAATTTTTTTCTTCAAAAATCCCCAAATTCTGCTTAAAACTTTCAGTAAACCTTAAAAAAGATTTGCAGAGGTGACAGAAGTTGATTTTGGTGCTTAATTTTGACACAGATCTCTCCAGAAATATATTTACCCGTATGAAAAATTCTGTAAGCCCCGGACCTTAAAAACCGGGCAAAAAATTTTTTCTTCAAAAATCCCCAAATTCTGCTTAAAACTTTCAGTAAACCTTAAAAAAGATTTGCTGCGGTGACAGAAGTTGATTTTGGTGCTTAATTTTGACACAGAACTCTCCGGAAATATATTTACCCATATGAAAAATTCTGTAAGCCCCGGACCTTAAAAATCGGGCAAAAATTTTTTTCTTCAAAAATCCCCAAATTCTGCTTAAAACTTTCAGTAAACCTTAAAAAAGATTTGCTGAGGTGACAGAAGTTGATTTTGGTGCTTAATTTTGACACAGATCTCTCCACAAATATATTTACCCGTATGAAAAATTCTGTAAGCCCCGGACCTTAAAAATCGGCCAAAAAATTTTATCTTCAAAAATCCCCAAATTCTGCTTAAAACTTTCAGTAAACCTTAAAAAAGATTTGCTGAGGTGACAGAAGTTGATTTTGGTGCTTAATTTTGACACAGATCTCTCCACAAATATATTTACCCGTATGAAAAATTCTGTAAGCCCCGGACCTTAAAAATCGGGCAAAAATTTTTTTCTTCAAAAATCCCCAAATTCTGCTTAAAACTTTCAGTAAACCTTAAAAAAGATTTGCTGCGGTGACAGAAGTTGATTTTGGTGCTTAATTTTGACACAGAACTCTCCAGAAATATATTTACCCGTATGAAAAATTCTGAAAGCCCCGGACCTTAAAAATCGGGCAAAAATTTTTTTCTTCAAAAATCTCCAAATTCTGCTTAAAACTTTCAGTAAACCTTAAAAAAGATTTGCTGCGGTGACAGAAGTTGATTTTGGTGCTTAATTTTGACACAGAACTCTCCGGAAATATATTTAACCGTATGAAAAATTCTGTAAGCCCTGGACCTTAAAAATTGGGCAAAAATTTTTTTCTTCAAAAATCCCCAAATTTTGCTTAAAACTTTCAGTAAACCTTAAAAAAGATTTGCTGCGGTGACAGAAGTTGATTTTGGTGCTTAATATTGACACAGAACTCTCCGGAAATATATTTACCCATATGAAAAATTCTGTAAGCCCCGGACCTTAAAAATCGGGCAAAAATTTTTTTCTTCAAAAATCCCCAAATTCTGCTTGAAACTTTCAGTAGACCTTAAAAAAGATTTGCTGAGGTGACAGAAGTTGATTTTGGTACTTAATTTTGACACAGATCTCTCCGGAAATATATTTACCCGTATGAAAATTTCTGTAAGCCCCGGAATTTAAAAATCGGCCAAAAAATTTTATCTTCAAAAATCCCCAAATTCTGCTTAAAACTTTCAGTAAACCTTAAAAAAGATTTGCTGCGGTGACGGAAGTTGATTTTGGTGCTTAATTTGGACACAGAACTCTCCGGAAATATATTTACTCGTATGAAAAATTCTGTAAGCCCCGGACCTTAAAAATCGGGCAAAAATTTTTTTCTTCAAAAATCTCCAAATTCTGCTTAAAACTTTCAGTAAACCTTAAAAAAGATTTGCTGCGGTGACAGAAGTTGATTTTGGTGCTTAATTTTGACACAGAACTCTCCGGAAATATATTTACCCGTATGAAAATTTCTGTAAGCCCCGGATCTTAAAAATCGGGCAAAAAAATTTTTCTTCAAAAATCCCCAAATTCTGCTTAAAACTTTCAGTAAACCTTATAAAAGATTTGCTGCGGTGACAGAAGTTGATTTTGGTGCTTAATTTTGACACAGAACTCTCCGGAAATATATTTACCCGTATGAAAAATTCTGTAAGCCCCGAACCTTAAAAATCGGCCAAAAATTTTTTTCTTCAAAAATCCCCAAATTCTGCTTAAAACTTTCAGTAAACCTTAAAAAACATTTGCTGCGGTGACAGAAGTTGATTTTGGTGCTTAATTTTGACACAGAACTCTCCGGAAATATATTTACCCGTATGAAAAATTCTGTAAGCCCCGGACCTTAAAAATTGGGCAAAAATTTTTTTCTTCAAAAATCCCCAAATTCTGCTTAAAACTTTCAGTAAACCTTAAAAAAGATTTGCTGCGGTGACAGAAGTTGATTTTGGTGCTTAATTTTGACACAGAACTCTCCGGAAATATATTTACCCGTATGAAAAATTCTGAAAGCCCCGGACCTTAAAAATTGGGCAAAAATTTTTTTCTTCAAAAATCTCCAAATTCTGCTTAAAACTTTCAGTAAACCTTAAAAAAGATTTGCTGCGGTGACAGAAGTTGATTTTGGTGCTTAATTTTGACACAGAACTCTCCGGAAATATATTTACCCGTATGAAAATTTCTGTAAGCCCCGACCTTAAAAATCGGGCAAAAAAAATTTTCTTCAAAAATCCCCAAAATCTGCTTAAAACTTTCAGTAAACCTTAAAAAAGATTTGCTGCGGTGACAGAAGTTGATTTTGGTGCTTAATTTTGACACAGAACTCTCCGGAAATATATTTACCCGTATGAAAAATTCTGTAAGCCCCGAACCTTAAAAATCTGCCAAAAATTTTTTTCTTCAAAAATCCCCAAATTCTGCTTAAAACTTTCAGTAAACCTTAAAAAACATTTGCTGCGGTGACAGAAGTTGATTTTGGTGCTTAATTTTGACACAGAACTCTCCGGAAATATATTTAACCGTATGAAAAATTCTGTAAGCCCTGGACCTTAAAAATTGGGCAAAAATTTTTTTCTTCAAAAATCCCCAAATTTTGCTTAAAACTTTCAGTAAACCTTAAAAAAGATTTGCTGCGGTGACAGAAGTTGATTTTGGTGCTTAATATTGACACAGAACTCTCCGGAAATATATTTACCCGTATGAAAAATTCTGTAAGCCCCGGACCTTAAAAATCGGGCAAAATTTTTTTCTTCAAAAATCCCCAAATTCTGCTTGAAACTTTCAGTAAACCTTAAAAAAGATTTGCTGAGGTGACAGAAGTTGATTTTGGTACTTAATTTTGACACAGATCTCTCCGGAAATATATTTACCCGTATGAAAATTTCTGTAAGCCCCGGAATTTAAAAATCGGCCAAAAATTTTTATCTTCAAAAATCCCCAAATTCTGCTTAAAACTTTCAGTAAACCTTAAAAAAGATTTGCTGCGGTGACGGAAGTTGATTTTGGTGCTTAATTTTGACACAGAACTCTCCGGAAATATATTTACTCGTATGAAAAATTCTGTAAGCCCCGGACCTTAAAAATCGGGCAAAAATTTTTTTCTTCAAAAATCTCCAAATTCTGCTTAAAACTTTCAGTAAACCTTAAAAAAGATTTGCTGCGGTGACAGAAGTTGATTTTGGTGCTTAATTTTGACACAGAACTCTCCGGAAATATATTTACCCGTATGAAAAATTCTGTAAGCCCCGGACCTTAAAAATTGGGCAAAAATTTTTTCTTCAAAAATCCCCAAATTTTGCTTAAAACTTTCAGTAAACCTTAAAAAAGATTTGCTACGGTGACAGAAGTTGATTTTGGTGCTTAATATTGACACAGAACTCTCCGGAAATATATTTACCCGTATGAAAAATTCTGTAAGCCCCGGACCTTAAAAATCGGGCAAAAATTTTTTTCTTCAAAAATCCCCAAATTCTGCTTAAAACTTTCAGTAAACCTCAAAAAAGATTTCCTGTAGTGACAGAAGTTGATTTTGGTGCTTAATTTTGACACAGAACTCTCCAGAAATATATTTACCCATATGAAAAATTCTAAAAGCCGCGGACCGTAAAAACCGGGCAAAAATTTTTATCTTCAAAAATCCCCAAATTCTGCTTGAAACTTTCAGTAGACCTTAAAAAAGATTTGCTGAGGTGACAGAAGTTGATTTTGGTACTTAATTTTGACACAGATCTCTCCGGAAATATATTTACCCGTATGAAAATTTCTGTAAGCCCCGGAATTTAAAAATCGGCCAAAAAATTTTATCTTCAAAAATCCCCAAATTCTGCTTAAAACTTTCAGTAAACCTTAAAAAAGATTTGCTGCGGTGACGGAAGTTGATTTTGGTGCTTAATTTGGACACAGAACTCTCCGGAAATATATTTACTCGTATGAAAAATTCTGTAAGCCCCGGACCTTAAAAATCGGGCAAAAATTTTTTTCTTCAAAAATCTCCAAATTCTGCTTAAAACTTTCAGTAAACCTTAAAAAAGATTTGCTGCGGTGACAGAAGTTGATTTTGGTGCTTAATTTTGACACAGAACTCTCCGGAAATATATTTACCCGTATGAAAATTTCTGTAAGCCCCGGATCTTAAAAATCGGGCAAAAAAATTTTTCTTCAAAAATCCCCAAATTCTGCTTAAAACTTTCAGTAAACCTTATAAAAGATTTGCTGCGGTGACAGAAGTTGATTTTGGTGCTTAATTTTGACACAGAACTCTCCGGAAATATATTTACCCGTATGAAAAATTCTGTAAGCCCCGAACCTTAAAAATCGGCCAAAAATTTTTTTCTTCAAAAATCCCCAAATTCTGCTTAAAACTTTCAGTAAACCTTAAAAAACATTTGCTGCGGTGACAGAAGTTGATTTTGGTGCTTAATTTTGACACAGAACTCTCCGGAAATATATTTACCCGTATGAAAAATTCTGTAAGCCCCGGACCTTAAAAATTGGGCAAAAATTTTTTTCTTCAAAAATCCCCAAATTCTGCTTAAAACTTTCAGTAAACCTTAAAAAAGATTTGCTGCGGTGACAGAAGTTGATTTTGGTGCTTAATTTTGACACAGAACTCTCCGGAAATATATTTACCCGTATGAAAAATTCTGAAAGCCCCGGACCTTAAAAATTGGGCAAAAATTTTTTTCTTCAAAAATCTCCAAATTCTGCTTAAAACTTTCAGTAAACCTTAAAAAAGATTTGCTGCGGTGACAGAAGTTGATTTTGGTGCTTAATTTTGACACAGAACTCTCCGGAAATATATTTACCCGTATGAAAATTTCTGTAAGCCCCGACCTTAAAAATCGGGCAAAAAAATTTTTCTTCAAAAATCCCCAAAATCTGCTTAAAACTTTCAATAAACCTTAAAAAAGATTTGCTGCGGTGACAGAAGTTGATTTTGGTGCTTAATTTTGACACAGAACTCTCCGGAAATATATTTACCCGTATGAAAAATTCTGTAAGCCCCGAACCTTAAAAATCTGCCAAAAATTTTTTTCTTCAAAAATCCCCAAATTCTGCTTAAAACTTTCAGTAAACCTTAAAAAACATTTGCTGCGGTGACAGAAGTTGATTTTGGTGCTTAATTTTGACACAGAACTCTCCGGAAATATATTTAACCGTATGAAAAATTCTGTAAGCCCTGGACCTTAAAAATTGGGCAAAAATTTTTTTCTTCAAAAATCCCCAAATTTTGCTTAAAACTTTCAGTAAACCTTAAAAAAGATTTGCTGCGGTGACAGAAGTTGATTTTGGTGCTTAATATTGACACAGAACTCTCCGGAAATATATTTACCCGTATGAAAAATTCTGTAAGCCCCGGACCTTAAAAATCGGGCAAAATTTTTTTCTTCAAAAATCCCCAAATTCTGCTTGAAACTTTCAGTAAACCTTAAAAAAGATTTGCTGAGGTGACAGAAGTTGATTTTGGTACTTAATTTTGACACAGATCTCTCCGGAAATATATTTACCCGTATGAAAATTTCTGTAAGCCCCGGAATTTAAAAATCGGCCAAAAATTTTTATCTTCAAAAATCCCCAAATTCTGCTTAAAACTTTCAGTAAACCTTAAAAAAGATTTGCTGCGGTGACGGAAGTTGATTTTGGTGCTTAATTTTGACACAGAACTCTCCGGAAATATATTTACTCGTATGAAAAATTCTGTAAGCCCCGGACCTTAAAAATCGGGCAAAAATTTTTTTCTTCAAAAATCTCCAAATTCTGCTTAAAACTTTCAGTAAACCTTAAAAAAGATTTGCTGCGGTGACAGAAGTTGATTTTGGTGCTTAATTTTGACACAGAACTCTCCGGAAATATATTTACCCGTATGAAAAATTCTGTAAGCCCCGCACCTTAAAAATTGGGCAAAAATTTTTTCTTCAAAAATCCCCAAATTTTGCTTAAAACTTTCAGTAAACCTTAAAAAAGATTTGCTACGGTGACAGAAGTTGATTTTGGTGCTTAATATTGACACAGAACTCTCCGGAAATATATTTACCCATATGAAAAATTCTGTAAGCCCCGGACCTTAAAAATCGGGCAAAAATTTTTTTCTTCAAAAATCCCCAAATTCTGCTTAAAACTTTCAGTAAACCTCAAAAAAGATTTCCTGTAGTGACAGAAGTTGATTTTGGTGCTTAATTTTGACACAGAACTCTCCAGAAATATATTTACCCATATGAAAAATTCTAAAAGCCGCGGACCGTAAAAACCGGGCAAAAATTTTTTTCTTCAAAAATCCCCAAATTCTGCTTAAAACTTTCAGTAAACCTTAAAAAAGATTTGCAGAGGTGACAGAAGTTGATTTTGGTGCTTAATTTTGACACAGATCTCTCCAGAAATATATTTACCCGTATGAAAAATTCTGTAAGCCCCGGACCTTAAAAACCGGGCAAAAAATTTTTTCTTCAAAAATCCCCAAATTCTGCTTAAAACTTTCAGTAAACCTTAAAAAAGATTTGCTGCGGTGACAGAAGTTGATTTTGGTGCTTAATTTTGACACAGAACTCTCCGGAAATATATTTACCCATATGAAAAATTCTGTAAGCCCCGGACCTTAAAAATCGGGCAAAAATTTTTTTCTTCAAAAATCCCCAAATTCTGCTTAAAACTTTCAGTAAACCTTAAAAAAGATTTGCTGCGGTGACAGAAGTTGATTTTGGAGCTTAATTTTGACACAGAACTCTCCGGAAATATATTTACCCGTATGAAAATTTCTGTAAGCCCCGGACCTTAAAAATCGGCCAAAAAATTTTATCTTCAAAAAATCCCCAAATTCTGCTTAAAACTTTCAGTAAACCTTAAAAAAGATTTGCTGAGGTGACAGAAGTTGATTTTGGTGCTTAATTTTGACACAGATCTCTCCACAAATATATTTACCCGTATGAAAAATTCTGTAAGCCCCGGACCTTAAAAATCGGCCAAAAAATTTTATCTTCAAAAATCCCCAAATTCTGCTTAAAACTTTCAGTAAACCTTAAAAAAGATTTGCTGAGGTGACAGAAGTTGATTTTGGTGCTTAATTTTGACACAGATCTCTCCACAAATATATTTACCCGTATGAAAAATTCTGTAAGCCCCGGACCTTAAAAATCAGGCAAAAATTTTTTTCTTCAAAAATCCCCAAATTCTGCTTAAAACTTTCAGTAAACCTTAAAAAAGATTTGCTGCGGTGACAGAAGTTGATTTTGGTGCTTAATTTTGACACAGAACTCTCCAGAAATATATTTACCCGTATGAAAAATTCTGAAAGCCCCGGACCTTAAAAATCGGGCAAAAATTTTTTTCTTCAAAAATCTCCAAATTCTGCTTAAAACTTTCAGTAAACCTTAAAAAAGATTTGCTGCGGTGACAGAAGTTGATTTTGGTGCTTAATTTTGACACAGAACTCTCCGGAAATATATTTACCCGTATGAAAATTTCTGTAAGCCCCGGACCTTAAAAATTGGGCAAAAAAATTTTTCTTCAAAAATCCCCAAATTCTGCTTAAAACTTTCAGTAAACCTTAAAAAAGATTTGCTGCGGTGACAGAAGTTGATTTTGGTGCTTAATTTTGACACAGAATCTCCGGAAATATATTTACCCGTATGAAAAATTCTGTAAGCCCCGAACCTTAAAAATCTGCCAAAAAATTTTTTCTTCAAAAATCCCCAAATTCTGCTTGAAACTTTCAGTAGACCTTAAAAAAGATTTTCTGAGGTGACAGAAGTTGATTTTGGTACTTAATTTTGACACAGATCTCTCCGGAAATATATTTACCCGTATGAAAATTTCTGTAAGCCACGGAATTTAAAAATCGGCCAAAAAATTTTATCTTCAAAAATCCCCAAATTCTGCTTAAAACTTTCAGTAAACCTTAAAAAAGATTTGCTGCGGTGACGGAAGTTGATTTTGGTGCTTAATTTTGACACAGAACTCTCCGGAAATATATTTACTCGTATGAAAAATTCTGTAAGCCCCGGACCTTAAAAATCGGGCAAAAATTTTTTTCTTCAAAAATCTCCATATTCTGCTTAAAACTTTCAGTAAACCTTAAAAAAGATTTGCTGCGGTGACAGAAGTTGATTTTGGTGCTTAATTTTGACACAGAACTCTCCGGAAATATATTTACCCGTATGAAAATTTCTGTAAGCCCCGGATCTTAAAAATCGGGCAAAAAAATTTTTCTTCAAAAATCCCCAAATTCTGCTTAAAACTTTCAGTAAACCTTATAAAAGATTTGCTGCGGTGACAGAAGTTGATTTTGGTGCTTAATTTTGACACAGAACTCTCCGGAAATATATTTACCCGTATGAAAAATTCTGTAAGGCCCGAACCTTAAAAATCGGCCAAAAATTTTTTTCTTCAAAAATCCCAAATTCTGCTTAAAACTTTCAGTAACCTTAAAAAACATTTGCTGCGGTGACAGAAGTTGATTTTGGTGCTTAATTTTGACACAGAACTCTCCGGAAATATATTTACCCGTATGAAAAATTCTGTAAGCCCCGGACCTTAAAAATTGGGCAAAAATTTTTTTCTTCAAAAATCCCCAAATTCTGCTTAAAACTTTCAGTAAACCTTAAAAAAGATTTGCTGCGGTGACAGAAGTTGATTTTGGTGCTTAATATTGACACAGAACTCTCCGGAAATATATTTACCCGTATGAAAAATTCTGTAAGCCCCGGACCTTAAAAATCGGGCAAAATTTATTTTCTTCAAAAATCCCCAAATTCTGCTTAAAACTTTCAGTAAACCTTAAAAAAGATTTGCTGCGGTGACAGAAGTTGATTTTGGTGCTTAATTTTGACACAGAACTCTCCGGAAATATATTTACCCGTATGAAAAATTCTGAAAGCCCCGGACCTTAAAAATCGGGCAAAAATTTTTTTCTTCAAAAATCTCCAAATTCTGCTTAAAACTTTCAGTAAACCTTAAAAAGATTTGCTGCGGTGACAGAAGTTGATTTTGGTGCTTAATTTTGACACAGAACTCTCCGGAAATATATTTACCCGTATGAAAATTTCTGTAAGCCCCGACCTTAAAAATCGGGCAAAAAATTTTTCTTCAAAAATCCCCAAAATCTGCTTAAAACTTTCAGTAAACCTTAAAAAAGATTTGCTGCGGTGACAGAAGTTGATTTTGGTGCTTAATTTGACACAGAACTCTCCGGAAATATATTTACCCGTATGAAAAATTCTGTAAGCCCCGAACCTTAAAAATCTGCCAAAAAATGTTTTTTTCAAAAAATCCCCAAATTCTGCTTAAAACTTTCAGTAAACCTTAAAAAACATTTGCTGCGGTGACAGAAGTTGATTTGGTGCTTAATTTTGACACAGAACTCTCCGGAAAAATATTTAACCGTATGAAAAATTCTGTAAGCCCTGGACCTTAAAAATTGGCAAAATTTTTTTCTTCAAAAATCCCCAAATTTTGCTTAAACTTTCAGTAAACCTTAAAAAAGATTTGCTGCGGTGACAGAAGTTGATTTTGGTGCTTAATTTTGACACAGAACTCTCCGGAAATATATTTACCCGTATGAAAATTTCTGTAAGCCCCGGATCTTAAAATCGGGCAAAAAAATTTTTCTTCAAAAATCCCCAAATTCTGCTTAAAACTTTCAGTAAACCTTATAAAAGATTTGCTGCGGTGACAGAAGTTGATTTTGGTGCTTAATTTTGACACAGAACTCTCCGGAAATATATTTACCCGTATGAAAAATTCTGTAAGCCCCGAACCTTAAAATCGGCCAAAAATTTTTTTCTTCAAAAATCCCCAAATTCTGCTTAAAACTTTCAGTAAACCTTAAAAAACATTTGCTGCGGTGACAGAAGTTGATTTTGGTGCTTAATTTTGACACAGAAACTCTCCGGAAATATATTTACCCGTATGAAAAATTCTGTAAGCCCCGGACCTTAAAAATTGGCAAAAATTTTTTTCTTCAAAAATCCCCAAATTCTGCTTAAAACTTTCAGTAAACCTTAAAAAGATTTGCTGCGGTGACAGAAGTTGATTTTGGTGCTTAATTTTGACACAGAACTCTCCGGAAATATATTTACCCGTATGAAAAATTCTGAAAGCCCCGGACCTTAAAAATTGGGCAAAAATTTTTTTCTTCAAAAATCTCCAAATTCTGCTTAAAACTTTCAGTAAACCTTAAAAAAGATTTGCTGCGGTGACAGAAGTTGATTTGGTGCTTAATTTTGACACAGAACTCTCCGGAAATATATTTACCCCGTATGAAAATTTCTGTAAGCCCCGACCTTAAAATCGGGCAAAAAAAATTTTCTTCAAAAATCCCAAAATCTGCTTAAAACTTTCAGTAAACCTTAAAAAAGATTTGCTGCGGTGACAGAAGTTGATTTTGGTGCTTAATTTTGACACAGAACTCTCCGGAAATATATTTACCCGTATGAAAAATTCTGTAAGCCCCGAACCTTAAAAATCTGCAAAAATTTTTTTCTTCAAAAATCCCCAAATTCTGCTTAAAACTTTCAGTAAACCTTAAAAAACATTTGCTGCGGTGACAGAAGTTGATTTTGGTGCTTAATTTTGACACAGAACTCTCCGGAAATATATTTAACCGTATGAAAAAATTCTGTAAGCCCTGGACCTTAAAAATTGGGCAAAAATTTTTTTCTTCAAAAATCCCCAAATTTTGCTTAAAACTTTCAGTAAACCTTAAAAAGATTTGCTGCGGTGACAGAAGTTGATTTTGGTGCTTAATATTGACACAGAACTCTCCGGAAATATATTTACCCGTATGAAAAATTCTGTAAGCCCCGGACCTTAAAAATCGGGCAAAATTTTTTTCTTCAAAAATCCCCAAATTCTGCTTGAAAACTTTCAGTAAACCTTAAAAAAGATTTGCTGAGGTGACAGAAGTTGATTTTGGTACTTAATTTTGACACAGATCTCTCCGGAAATATATTTACCCGTATGAAAATTTCTGTAAGCCCCGGAATTTAAAAATCGGCCAAAAATTTTTATCTTCAAAAATCCCCAAATTCTGCTTAAAACTTTCAGTAAACCTTAAAAAAGATTTGCTGCGGTGACGGAAGTTGATTTTGGTGCTTAATTTTGACACAGAACTCTCCGGAAATATATTTACTCGTATGAAAAATTCTGTAAGCCCCGGACCTTAAAAATCGGGCAAAAATTTTTTTCTTCAAAAATCTCCAAATTCTGCTTAAAACTTTCAGTAACCTTAAAAAAGATTTGCTGCGGTGACAGAAGTTGATTTTGGTGCTTAATTTTGACACAGAACTCTCCGGAAATATATTTACCCGTATGAAAAATTCTGTAAGCCCCGGACCTTAAAAATTGGGCAAAATTTTTTCTTCAAAAATCCCCAAATTTTGCTTAAACTTTCAGTAAACCTTAAAAAAGATTTGCTACGGTGACAGAAGTTGATTTTGGTGCTTAATATTGACACAGAACTCTCCGGAAATATATTTACCCGTATGAAAAATTCTGTAAGCCCCGGACCTTAAAAATCGGGCAAAAATTTTTTTCTTCAAAAATCCCCAAATTCTGCTTAAAACTTTCAGTAAACCTCAAAAAGATTTCCTGTAGTGACAGAAGTTGATTTTGGTGCTTAATTTTGACACAGAACTCTCCAGAAATATATTTACCCATATGAAAAATTCTAAAGCCGCGGACCGTAAAAACCGGGCAAAAATTTTATCTTCAAAAATCCCCAAATTCTGCTTGAAACTTTCAGTAGACCTTAAAAAAGATTTGCTGAGGTGACAGAAGTTGATTTTGGTACTTAATTTTGACACAGATCTCTCCGGAAATATATTTACCCGTATGAAAATTTCTGTAAGCCCCGGAATTTAAAAATCGGCCAAAAATTTTATCTTCAAAAATCCCCAAATTCTGCTTAAAACTTTCAGTAAACCTAAAAAAGATTTGCTGCGGTGACGGAAGTTGATTTTGGTGCTTAATTTGGACACAGAACTCTCCGGAAATATATTTACTCGTATGAAAAATTCTGTAAGCCCCGGACCTTAAAAATCGGGCAAAAATTTTTTTCTTCAAAAATCTCCAAATTCTGCTTAAAACTTTCAGTAAACCTTAAAAAAGATTTGCTGCGGTGACAGAAGTTGATTTTGGTGCTTAATTTTGACACAGAACTCTCCGGAAATATATTTACCCGTATGAAAATTTCTGTAAGCCCCGGATCTTAAAAATCGGGCAAAAAAATTTTTCTTCAAAAATCCCCAAATTCTGCTTAAAACTTTCAGTAAACCTTATAAAAGATTTGCTGCGGTGACAGAAGTTGATTTTGGTGCTTAATTTTGACACAGAACTCTCCGGAAATATATTTACCCGTATGAAAAATTCTGTAAGCCCCGAACCTTAAAAATCGGCCAAAAATTTTTTCTTCAAAAATCCCCAAATTCTGCTTAAAACTTTCAGTAAACCTTAAAAACATTTGCTGCGGTGACAGAAGTTGATTTTGGTGCTTAATTTTGACACAGAACTCTCCGGAAATATATTTACCCGTATGAAAAATTCTGTAAGCCCCGGACCTTAAAAATTGGGCAAAATTTTTTTCTTCAAAAATCCCCAAATTCTGCTTAAAACTTCAGTAAACCTTAAAAAAGATTTGCTGCGGTGACAGAAGTTGATTTTGGTGCTTAATTTTGACACAGAACTCTCCGGAAATATATTTACCCGTATGAAAAATTCTGAAAGCCCCGGACCTTAAAAATTGGGCAAAAATTTTTTTCTTCAAAAATCTCCAAATTCTGCTTAAAACTTTCAGTAAACCTTAAAAAAGATTTGCTGCGGTGACAGAAGTTGATTTTGGTGCTTAATTTTGACACAGAACTCTCCGGAAATATATTTACCGTATGAAAATTTCTGTAAGCCCCGACCTTAAAAATCGGGCAAAAAAATTTTTCTTCAAAAATCCCCAAAATCTGCTTAAAACTTTCAGTAAACCTTAAAAAAGATTTGCTGCGGTGACAGAAGTTGATTTGGTGCTTAATTTTGACACAGAACTCTCCGGAAATATATTTACCCGTATGAAAAATTCTGTAAGCCCCGAACCTTAAAAATCTGCCAAAAATTTTTTTCTTCAAAAATCCCCAAATTCTGCTTAAAACTTTCAGTAAACCTTAAAAAACATTTGCTGCGGTGACAGAAGTTGATTTTGGTGCTTAATTTTGACACAGAACTCTCCGGAAATATATTTAACCGTATGAAAAATTCTGTAAGCCCTGGACCTTAAAAATTGGGCAAAAATTTTTTTCTTCAAAAATCCCCAAATTTTGCTTAAAACTTTCAGTAAACCTTAAAAAAGATTTGCTGCGGTGACAGAAGTTGATTTTGGTGCTTAATATTGACACAGAACTCTCCGGAAATATATTTACCCGTATGAAAAATTCTGTAAGCCCCGGACCTTAAAAATCGGGCAAAATTTTTTCTTCAAAAATCCCCAAATTCTGCTTGAAACTTTCAGTAAACCTTAAAAAAGATTTGCTGAGGTGACAGAAGTTGATTTTGGTACTTAATTTTGACACAGATCTCTCCGGAAATATATTTACCCGTATGAAAATTTCTGTAAGCCCCGGAATTTAAAAATCGGCCAAAAATTTTTATCTCAAAAAATCCCCAAATTCTGCTTAAAACTTTCAGTAAACCTTAAAAAAGATTTGCTGCGGTGACGGAAGTTGATTTTGGTGCTTAATTTTGACACAGAACTCTCCGCGAAATATATTTACTCGTATGAAAAATTCTGTAAGCCCCGGACCTTAAAAATCGGGCAAAAATTTTTTTCTTCAAAAATCTCCAAATTCTGCTTAAAACTTTCAGTAAACCTTAAAAAAGATTTGCTGCGGTGACAGAAGTTGATTTTGGTGCTTAATTTTGACACAGAACTCTCCGGAAATATATTTACCCGTATGAAAAATTCTGTAAGCCCCGGACCTTAAAAATTGGGCAAAAATTTTTTCTTCAAAAATCCCCAAATTTTGCTTAAAACTTTCAGTAAACCTTAAAAAAGATTTGCTACGGTGACAGAAGTTGATTTTGGTGCTTAATATGGACACAGAACTCTCCGGAAATATATTTACCCGTATGAAAAATTCTGTAAGCCCCGGACCTTAAAAATCGGGCAAAATTTTTTTCTTCAAAAATCCCCAAATTCTGCTTAAAACTTTCAGTAAACCTCAAAAAAGATTTCCTGTAGTGACAGAAGTTGATTTTGGTGCTTAATTTTGACACAGAACTCTCCAGAAATATATTTACCCATATGAAAAATTCTAAAAGCCGCGGACCGTAAAAACCGGGCAAAAATTTTTTTCTTCAAAAATCCCCAAATTCTGCTTAAAACTTTCAGTAAACTTAAAAAAGATTTGCAGAGGTGACAGAAGTTGATTTTGGTGCTTAATTTTGACACAGATCTCTCCAGAAATATATTTACCCGTATGAAAAATTCTGTAAGCCCCGGACCTTAAAAACCGGGCAAAAAATTTTTTCTTCAAAAATCCCCAAATTCTGCTTAAAACTTTCAGTAAACCTTAAAAAAGATTTGCTGCGGTGACAGAAGTTGATTTTGGTGCTTAATTTTGACACAGAACTCTCCGGAAATATATTTACCCATATGAAAAATTCTGTAAGCCCCGGACCTTAAAAATCGGGCAAAAATTTTTTTCTTCAAAAATCCCCAAATTCTGCTTAAAACTTTCAGTAAACCTTAAAAAGATTTGCTGCGGTGACAGAAGTTGATTTTGGAGCTTAATTTTGACACAGAACTCTCCGGAAATATATTTACCCGTATGAAAATTTCTGTAAGCCCCGGACCTTAAAAATCGGCCAAAAAATTTTATCTTCAAAAAATCCCCAAATTCTGCTTAAAACTTTCAGTAAACCTTAAAAAAGATTTGCTGAGGTGACAGAAGTTGATTTTGGTGCTTAATTTTGACACAGATCTCTCCACAAATATATTTACCCGTATGAAAAATTCTGTAAGCCCCGGACCTTAAAAATCGGCCAAAAAATTTTATCTTCAAAAATCCCCAAATTCTGCTTAA